>OU342738.1:204951596-205631596 GCA_910589765.1 Avena atlantica | reverse complement strand
TACCCTTCGGTGGCTAGTCAACAGAGACTCAACGAATGGGTTTTAGCAAGCTAATTGAGTATTTTTATGCACAACAAATTCAAAAAGATCAAAACATGGTGGAACCTATCTAGGAAGTCTTATTTTGTGACCCGCCACCATAAGAAATGTATAGAAATCAAGTTTTAACCTAAATCACCACTTCTCAAATTACCTACTATCTATGAAGGTTTATGGCCTCTTCTCAAAATATCCCTTCCTAAAACATAGTTTGTCTAAATGAGACAATAATTGGCACACTCATATATATTTGAATTTCAAATAATTTGATATATTCCAAGATGTATTTTATTGTATAAAATACATGTTTTCCATTTTTTAAATCTGATTATATTTTTTTATTTGAATCCCTTGTTCAGTTTTGCCCTTGGTTTTCCTCTCTCTCTTAGTCACAAACTCTCACACATGTGCTCATTTTGGCTGCTACGCTCTGATTAGTTGAGACATTTGTCACGCGGATTGTTCCCACCAACCATTGATACTCTGTGATCTAGTGGACATGATAACCCCTATATCTGTCGGGGCCACCCTCCTATTTGTGCAAAGTGAAGAGTTTTCCATTGGTACTTTAACTTCATAAACAAACGAATTTGAATATAATTTGAAGGGAAAGTGTTCAAAGGTGTATAATTTTGATATATGCAAGTTTATGCATTACATTTCACTCTATGAAAATGATAATCTCTCAAGATTTTCTTAACACAACATTATCATGTATTAAGTGCGATTTCAAAGTGTTCAAATCTATATAATTTTCGTATATGCAAGTTTATGCATTACATTTCACTCTATGGAAATGATAATCTCTCAAGATTTTCTTAGCACAACATTATCATGTCTAATTGCGATTTCAAAGTGTTCAAATGTGTATAATTTTCGTATATGCAAGTTTATGCATTACATTCCACTATGAAAATGATAATCTCTCAAGATTTTCTTAGCACAACATTATTACATATTAAGTGCGATTTCAAAGGTGTATAATTTTCGTATATGAAAGTTTATGCATTACATTTCACTCTATGAAAATGATAATCTCTCAAGATTTTCTTAGCACAACATTATCATGTCCTAAGTGCAATTTCAAAGTGTTCAAAGGTGTATAATTTTTGTATATGCAAGGTAATGCATTACATTCCACTCTATGAAAATGATAATCTCTCAAGATGTTCTTAGTACATCATTATAATGTCCTAAGTGCGATTTCGCAGTGTTCAAATGTGTATAATTTTTGTATATCCAAGTTTATGCATTATATTTCACTCTATAAAAATGATAAACTCTCATGCTTTTCTTAGGACAACATTATCATGTCCTAAGTGCGATTTCACAGTGTTCAAAGTTGTATAATTTTCATATATCAAAGTTTATGCATTATATTTCACTCTATAAAAAATGATAAAATCTCAATATTTTCTTAGCACAACATTATCATGTCCTAAATGCGATTTCACAGTGTTCAAAGGTGTATAATTTTCGTATATGGACGAGACATAAAGATTTTAGTTTAGGGATCCCTTTAGTTTATGCATTACTTTTCACGCTCTAAAAATGGTAAAATCTCAAGAGTTTAGGACAACATTATCATGTACAAATTGTAATTTGAAAGTGTTCAAGAGTTGTGTCAATTATAAACTCTCTTTTACATTAAGAGTTGTATAATTTTTTAAATTTGGAAGTGTTCAAGAGTTGTGATATTTTATTATTTCTTATACTTCCATCTCCCTAATTTTTAAAGTTTGACTTTCACCTCATAGATTCACTTTATTTCAGTCGAGACACTAACTCGATAAACAAATTAAATTATCGGAACGGCTCCTTTGTCGGCTGCATTCTCCACAACAAGCGCGCGCCCAATTGAGCTCCCGGGTTGCACCAATTGATTGTCCATAACAAGCGTCCCCCTCTTATCAGAACAATTTGAGCGAGATCTAACATTTCCTGCGTACAGTTGCCATTGTCATTCTTTATATAGGTCAACGGGACGATATCATACTGCGGCCAGGACGAACGGAAGGCCGAAGTGAAGCTAGAATAGGGCCGCCGTCGCCGGAGAAGAAGAAGAAAGGGGAGGACACCGGCGCGGGCGCGAAGCTTGCTCGGGGTCCCATCTTGCAACGCCAACCTGGATAAGTTTTAGGTTTGGCGCTTATGTGGATAAGTTGTGCGTCCCACGTTGATCTGGATAAGTGGAGAGAGGTGGACACTACGAGACCCGACTGAACGTGGCCTCACTTGTCAGCACGTAACGGCAAAGCTGACGGACAGCGAGTTTCAGACCGCGTGAGAGTTTCGGAGGAGCTGCATAAAAGTGAGTACAACTAACAAATTAGAGGCATGAAAATAAAAATCCCTAAAATAAATAGGTATGTTTTTGTCAGCTCCGTGCTAAGTCTTCTAAAATGCTGGATCCACTTAATGCACCAACTAGGAATCAGTGCCTTCTTCATCTTCAACCGCTACTATCCTTCTTCAGCAACTATTCTTCATGTGCGCTGGAACACTCATTGTTCTTCAGAGTTTGGTTCTTCACATTCAACGTCGCCGTAGTCGTTCTTCGTTGACACAATAGACAGTCTTCAAGCATGCCAGTTGTTTGCTTGAGGCAAACTTGGTATATGCATCCTGAAGCCTTCATTGAGTTGTTGTTTTTCGTCAACGTTGTTGCGGTATAGCTCGATAGAAGTCATGTAAGATCAGCTGAGTATTGATCAAACAAGTTTTGTTCCAATAATTCTTCATGTAGCCTTTTGTACCAACGAAGAGAGGCAACATCAGATAGATCTCACAGGCACATGATGGTTGCTTGAAACAAGCTGATGATGTGCTCGTGAAATCTATTTGACTCCAGCCCTCTCGTTAATGAAGATGATAGTCCTTAGGATATCTTTACCGGGCCGACCCAAACGGTTATCCCACATGGTTTGTTTCTGTTCGTTTGGGTCGGGCCCTGGTCAGTATGGATAGGGAGTTCGGTCTGTCCGGCCAGCCGCGTCTTCCATTTGTCCGCGCTGGATGAGGCAACTTTTTTTTTCAGATTTAAACACAAACAACTCGTGCGAAAACATGGCAAAGTATATACTTAATTTACATTCAAAATATAAAAAACATAAGTTAAACTAATCCTAGCCCTAGCTACCGATCTTCGCGCGCCGGCGCCGCCTCGTCCATCTACGGGGGCTGAGCTCGATGTACTTCGGCGGCGTCCAGAGGTTGGGCGACGACAGGGCCGGAGCAGGAGCAGGAGTGGGAGCGGGCCAGGCGGGTTGATCGCCAGCACAGGCCACGGATCCCACTGCCGGAGGTGCGCCAGCTCCATGCCCACCTCCGGCGCGATTGGAGGCGCCCAAACCGGCAGCGGCGACGATGGAGGCAGCTGGGCGTTCGTCTCAGCTACCATGCGGGTGAGCGCGAGGGCCACCTAGTAGCCGCGCCACAGGGCCTCCTCCTCCTGTGCGCTGGCCGTAATGGCCTGCTCGGTGAAGGCGTCCTCATCGTAGCCCCGCGCCAGTACCTCGCGGTACTCCGAGGGCAGGTTGGCGGCGATGTCGTCCACCGCCTCCTGCTTGATGATGATGTCGTCCACCGCTTCCGATCTCGGTGTCGGAGTGGTTGACAACTTCCTTCTCGTCTGAGTCGATGTCGGGGATGGGGTAGACCTCTCCCGGCTGTAGGTCACGGTGGACGGTGGTGGCGCGGTGCACCTTGTGCTCCCAGTCGAGCCACTTCTTCGAGTAGTCCACGCACTGGTAGGCGGGAGGCCCCTGATCCGGCGACGGATCTCCACCTCCAGCCCTTTGCCCTCCTTGGGCACGGGCGGCACTGGGACACGTCATTGTGCTGGATGCCCCGTCCCTCCTCCAGCGGCGCTCACACTCCGTGATGCGGAAGTACTGGCGGTCACGGCATTCTCCCTCCGGCAGCGGCGGCGGGCGAGCCTCCACGCGGTGGCCCCGGAAATCCTCCGGCCGCAGCAGTGACGGCAGGCACGTGCCGCGGAGGAAGGCCGTCATCCGGCCGGAGCGCTGGCTACTAGAGCCAGACGCCTCGTGGTCGTTCTTGCCCCTCCCCTTCTTCAGCCACGATGGCGTGTCCATCGTTCGCGGTGGTGCTGGTGGCGGCGACGGCTAGGGTTCGCGATGGCGAGAGGTGAGGAGTGTGACACCGACGGGCGCAGGGTTAAATAGCCCCTTCGCCCACGAACATGCGCAGCTTCCCGCTCCTTCGCCATCAATGCCGGCGTGAGAATGCAGACGGCGCCCAGTGGGTCAGCGTGCCATCGCGTTACCATTGATGGCGCAGACTACCGCTGGTCATCCTTCCGCGCAAGGCCTCTGAATCTCTGCCACGGTTGCATCTGAATCGGTGCTTCTGACCGCGTCCGAAATCAATGCGCGTGTGGCTGGCGGGTGGGCCAGTGGCACACGCGGGCATGACGTCCGCGCTGTCCGCGCGCGTCCGGACCGACGCAACCGGGCCCTAGATTAGATGCACAGATGGGTCGGGCCTGACGTGCTTCTGGATGGATTGGCACGCTAGAGCGCCTCGCACGTCCCGCGCGTCCGTACAGACAGTTTCGGACACGTGCAGGCCATTTAGGTCGCCCCAGTGGAGATGCCCTTAGAAAATGCCAGTTGAGTCTAGCATTCGGGCAAGTGTGTTTCGTGAGTTCTTCAAACATACTTTCTCCGTTTCATAATATAAGATATTTTAGGTTTGTGAATAAAATATATTTAGACTTATTTTAGTACGTATATTTACTCTAAATCTGAGTGAAACTATATATTAAATGTAGACTAAGTACATTCACATTACAGAGCTAAAATATTTTATATTTTAAAACGGAGAGAGTAGTCATTAACCAGGATTTGGTTAAAGCAAGCGGTCCTCATAAGTGTTGAAAATATAAGCAATAATCCATATGATTTAATCTGAATAATAAACTGATAAAGCATGATCATACAAATAGTAGTAAAACCAATCATACAGATCAACACAGTAGATGAACATATTACATCTATACAAGATAAACACATCTACGCCAAACGCTAGAACTAGAAACTCTAGCATAATCCTAAAGAGATAGAGAGATTGAGATCACATACGATACAGTTGCACAAGTAGTCGTGGCAGTAGCAGCAGCAGAGCTATCGCTCATGTTGAGGTTGCCGAAAAGGTCGCCGACGTCCGGGAAAAGTCGCCATTTGGGAACTCGTCGTCGGACGACGTCGAGTTTGTCAATATTCGCGCTTGAGCGCTCCCCAAAAACCTGATCGCCCCTCACCCGTACAGGTTCACGATAGGCGGGGTTCCGGAGGTCTACTAATCCGATCTACGGTGCATGCCGCAAGCCGGGATGAGAAAGACGAAAGCGGTGGCGCAAGGTTCTGGAAGGTAGGAACGTGTGTGTATTGATTGATTGCCGATTAGGTTTAGCGCGAACGCTTATATAGTGCAGGTCAGGGAGATCGTGGGGCTCATCCCACGCCCGAGTTGATAACAGCACACGTCCATAAAAACTGGAAACGATTGTATTAACGCGCCCGTTAATGACTCATAAATAATTTTCTCAACCAGAAAAATAAAGCTCGACTCGGCGAGATTCCCGCAACCCGTGGCGCGCGCATGTCGTGACGAGGCGAGGCGTGGCGAGGCGAGGAGAGGCGGGCGGTGTCAGAGGAGGAGTGCGAGAGGGCTTCTCTCCTTGTCACACCTTAGTGAGTGGTGCAACACTCAACTATATAAGATGGTCCAACTCTCCTTCCACTAGCAATGTGGGACTAAACTTTAGCACCACTAGCACAGCCATATGCTGCCATATACAAGTGGGCCAAAGAGAATTTCAGAATTTGTCTAATGGGCCAACAACCCAAAACTCACCAAATTCCAACAATCTCCCACAGTCCCATTGGCACATCACATCACTTTTCTTACATAACATTGTTTTATATACCGGTGTGTAGTGGAGACTGTTAAGTTGAACTTCCACGTTAAAGTTCATACTACACTAGCTAGCAACTTAAATAGTGGACTATGCCTTGAACTACAAGTTTTCTACGCGCTAGTTTCACACAAAATCTTGACCGGTACAGGGCTGTCGTCGGCTTCCCCACGGTTTGGAGCTTATGCATCATACTCCAGGGCCTTTCATGAGTTTATTAGAGGGCACCCAACTCTCACGGACTACGACGTTTAACAGTCAGACTCATATAGGTGTGTTCCTCAAGAGATGTTCTGCAGGACAACATCTCCGCTTATAAAAGCCACTTCGAACACATTAAGATAAATATCAACCTGCCATGCAGATTAAGAGAGTGTTGCATCTTTATGGAGATATAAATACAATATGGGGATACTCTCCTCTCAGCTAACCAACAGCTGTTGAAATAATTAGCAGTTTTCGCATTGATTTAATCCAAGTATAAATCATGACAAAACAATTTCCAAGACTAACTAGCATACGCATAGTAGACATGCACCATACAGGCAAGTGAAAATCTAGCACATCTACACATACTGCAATACTAGTGATCACCATAGAAAATAATATGAGGGCAAAGAACACGTACGAGTTCGTCGATGGTATGACCAACGGCGCAACAGAAGTGGAGCCACCCCCAGCAGCAGCGTCGTCAGACATGGCGATGAAGTCGAGGAAGAGCTTGAGCAGTCGCGTCTAGACGCTCCCCAAAAACCTTATCGCCTCTCTCCCGGTGCAGGATCAGAGAGACGGGTTCCGGAGGCCTGCTCTCCCGGACGACCGTGCACGCAGCCGGCGGGATGGAGTAGCATAGGGCAGCACAGAGAGATGGAACGGCGATGCGCAGGTAGGCAGATGCAATCTAATTGCTGGTTCCTGCTACGGTTTGCGCCTGCCTGCTATATACTGCGGGTCGGGTAGGACGTGGGGCACAGTCCACGACCGAGTCAGTGCCAGCCCACGATATGGAAACGGCCGGTTAATTAACGCGTCCGTAATGACGCATTAGTGACTCATAATTAATACACAACTAATTTTCCCAACGAGAAAAATAAAGCTCGGCTCGGCGAGATTCCCGCAACCCGCGGCGCGCGCGTCGTGTCGAGGCGTGGCGTGGCGTGGCGAGGCGGGCGGCGTCGGAGGAGGAGTGCGCGAGGGCTTCTCTTCTTCTCACACCTTAGTGAGTGGTGCAACACTCTACTATATAAGGTGGTCCAACTCCCCTTCCACTAGCAATGTGGGACTAAACTTAGGCACCACTAGCACACACATGAGCTGCCATGATAATGGGCCAAAGAGAATTTCAGAATTTGTATTTGTTATGGGCCAAAAGCCCAACATCAAATATGCCTCAAATTCCAACAATCCCCCACAAAGTCTCATTGGCACATCACACCATTCTGTTCCAAATCACTGTTTTGATATACCAGCGTTTTTCAGTGGAGACTATTAAGTTGAACTTCCACCTAGAGCATTAGACTACGCTCATCAACAACTGTCAATGGACTAAGCCTTGAATTGCCAGTTTTGTGTAAATTAGTTTCACCTAATGTCATACTGGTACTAGGCTGCCGAAGGCTACCCCTCGGGTGGAGCATATAAGTCACACTCCTGGCCTTTTTCATGAGCTTCCTAGAGATTACCCTATCTCATAGACTGTGACCAGCAGTTGGGCTCACATAGGTGCGTTCTTTCAAGACTGCTCTGTAGGATAGCATCTTGGATTATACAAGCCTATGAACACATTAAGAATAAGTCAACCTGCCATACAGATCGTGAGAGTAATGCATCTTCAGCGGAGTGGGTTAATAAAAGTTACTCTCCTCCAGTTAGCCACTGGCTTGTTTCCCCAGGTCCTAATTCACGGGATCTCCGATCACATAGGTTGGGTTACTACCATGGTAACTCATGTGGGTCTCAAACCCATCTCCTTTGATGCAATATCTATCATATTTCTTGATAGACCTTTTGTGAAAGGATCTGCTAGATTCTTAGCTGTTTGGATATAATCCAATGCTATTACTCCGGAGTTTCTCATTTTCCTAACAGATGCCAATCTTCTCTTTATATGTCTTGATGACTTCATATTATCCTTTGAACTACTCACTTTGACAATCACAGTTTGATTGTCGCAGTTCATAAGAATAGCCGGCACAGGTTTATCAACAACCGGCAAGTCAATCAAGAGTTCACGAAGCCAATCTGCTTTGACAGTAGCTGTATATAGTGCTGTGAGTTCTTCTTCCATTGTTGACCACGTTAAGATGGTCTGCTTGCAAGACTTCCATGAAATAGCGCCACCACCATGAGTGAATACATATCCACTTGTGGCTTTCAACTCATCAGCATCAGAAATCCAATTTGAGTCACCATACCCTTCAAGTACTGTAGGGTCTCCGGTATAGCGAATACCATAACTCGATGTACCCTTTAGATAGCGCATTACTCTCTCAAGAGCATGCCAATGATCATCTCCTGGATTGGAAACAAAGCGGCTAAGTTTTCTCACAGCAAATGCGATGTCAGGCCTTGTTGCACTAGCTAAATACATTAACGAGCCAATTATCTGAGAGTATCTTAGCTGATCTCTAGTTGTTCTTTTGTTCTTTCGAAGCATCTTACTAGGATCATATGGTGTCGGTGAAGGGGTACAATCTGAGTAGCCAAAGCGACTCAACACCTTCTCCACATAGTGAGATTGCAGAAGTGTAATTCCGCCATTCTCATCTTTCAGCAGCTTAATGTTTAGAATAACATCATATTCTCCAAGGTCTTTCATGTCAAAACTTTGAGACAAGAAACTCTTGACCTGTTCGATGACAATCATATTTGTCCCAAAAATCAGTATGTCATCAACATACAAACAAAGTATAACTCCTTCGCCCCCACCATGGCGATAGTATACACATTTGTCGCCTTCATTTACAACAAAGCCAGCAGATGTTAAATTTTGATCAAACTTCTCATGCCATTGCTTAGGTGCTTGTTTCAGTCCATACAAAGACTTCAATAGCTTGCACACCTTGCCTTCTTGACCATCTACTACAAAACCATCTGGCTGATCCATATAAATTTCCTCATCCAACTCTCCATTAAGGAAAGTTGTCTTGACGTCCATTTGATGAACGATAAGACCATGTGAGGCAGCCAATGAGAGTAGAACTCGAACAGTGGTCAATCTAGCCACAGGCGAATAAGTATCAAAGAAGTCTTCGCCTTCTTTTTGGGTATAATCCTTGGCAACAAGCCGAGCCTTGTACTTTTCAATCGTACCATCAGGCCTAAGCTTCTTTTTGAACACCCACTTACATCCTATAGGTTTGCACCCATAAGGACGATCAGTGATCTCCCAAGTTTCGTTTGCCATGATGGAATCCATCTCGCTACGAACAGCCTCTTTCCAGTAGTCTGCATCAGGGGATGCATAAGCCTCTGAAATAGAGGTGGGAGTATCATCCACGAGATAGACAATGAAATCATCACCAAAGGACTTTGCAATCCTCTGTCTCTTGTTCCTTACAGGAACTTCATTGTCTACCTCCTCAGGAATTTCATCATGTGATCGTTCATAATATTCCATGGGAATAGAAGGTTCAGGAGTTTCAACAGATTCCTGTCTAGATGTACTAGGCATATCTTTCATCGGAAAAATATCCTCAAAGAATGTAGCATCCTTAGACTCCATAATTGTACCGACCTTCATGTCAGGTACCTCAGATTTCACCACTAGAAATTTGTATCCAACGCTATGATGAGCATAGCCAAGAAAGACACAGTCTACGATCTTTGGTCCAAGTTTACGCTTTTTGGGAATTGGCAAATTCACCTTTGCCAAACAGCCCCAAGTACGTAAGTACGAGAGTGTTAGTTTTCTCTTATCCCATAATTCATAGGGAGCAGTTTCATTGTCTTTTGTGGGAACTTTATTCAGGACATGACATGATGTCAATATCGCCTCCCCCCACCATGCCTTGGATAAACCCGAAGTACCTAACATGGTGTTAACCAAGTCTGTTAGAGTACGGTTTTTCCTTTCGGCAACTCCGTTAGATTGGGGAGAATGGGGAGGCGTCCTCTCATGAATAATGCCATGTTCCGCACAAAATAAATCAAACTCATTAGAGAAATACTCTCCACCACGATCTGACCGGACTCTCTTAATCTTTCTCACAAGTTGATTTTCAACTTCTGCCTTATAGTTTTTAAAGTGGTGTAGAGCCTCATCTTTAGTTTTCAAAAGATATACATAGAAAAATCTAGTAGAATCATCAATCAACGTCATGAAGTATTTATTTCCACCTTTGGTCAACACACCATTCATCTCACATAGATCTGAATGTATAAGCTCTAGTGGTGCCAAGTTTCTTGCTTCCTGCACAGGCTTGTGAGGCTTGCGCGGTTGCTTAGCTTGAACACACTCTTGACATTTAGAGCCTTTGGCTAAAGTGAAACTCGGAATTAAATTCATCTTAGCTAGCCGTGTCATACAACCAAAATTAATGTGACAAACTCGTGAATGCCAAATATCGGTATCATTGCCAGGGGCACAAATATGGTTCACAACCTTATTACAAAAATCTGATAGGGAAAGACGGAACAAACCGCCGCACTCATAACCTTTACCAATAAATTGTCCATACTTAGAGATGACTACTTTATTGGACTCAAATACCAACTTAAAACCTTATTTGCAAAGAAGGGAACCACTAACGAGATTCTTATTTATTGAGGGCACATGCTGCACGTTCTTCAGCTGCACGATCTTCCCGAAGTAAACTTCAGATCCACCATGCCAACACCACGAACAGAAGCATGCGATCTGTTTCCCATCAAGACGGAGAGATCTCTTGTGATCTGATAAGAAGAAAACAAAGAGATATCAGCACACACATGAATATTAGCACCGGTGTCGATCCACCAATCTGTAGATTGACAAAATGACAAAACAATAGGTAAATTACCATACCCGGATGCACCCTTATCATTGTTGCTCATAGTCATGTTGACAGACTTAGAGTTATGTCCATTTGGATTCTTCCTTCCTTTGCGCTGCTTGCAGTTTGGATCCCAATGTCCAACCTCGCCGCACACAAAGCAGGGATCCTGTGACTTGTCCTTCTTATTCTTTTTGAAGTTGGTAGTACGAACGGCCTTGGTCTTCCCCTTGAACTTGTTGTGGAAGTTCTTCTGCACCATATTGGCGCTTGACTGGGGTGCCTCGGCTCCCTTTGGGTGTGCGTCTTTTGCCTTTGCCTTTTCCTCAAGGTCCAGAAACCCAATGAGATTATCAATAGACATCTCTTGCCTCTGGTGTTTGATGTTAGTGGCAACACTCCTCCAAGATTGAGGAAGCTTTGCAATGATGCATCCCGCAACAAATTTGCCGGGCAACGCACACTTCAGAAGCTCAAGTTCTTTTGCAATGCACTGAATCTCATGAGCCTGTTCAATGATAGAATGGTTTTCAACCATCCTATAGTCATGAAACTGCTCCATGGCATACAGTTCACTGCCAGCATCAGTAGCACCGAATTTTGCTTCGAGTGCATCCCACAGTTCTTTGGCATTGCGCATATGTAAATATGCATCCACCAACTTGTCACCAATGACGCTTATGACACAGCCCACAAAGAATATGGTGGTCTCCTTGAACGTCTTCTCCTGTTCAGGAGTGATTGTTCCTTCAGGATTACCAGCCGATACCCAGAAGGCGTCCATAGCCATCAGCCAGAGGGTACACTTGGTTTGCCAGCGCTTAAAGTGCGCACCCGTAAACGGGTTCGGTTTTAGACAAGAGGCAAAGCCTTGACGCGAAAACAGCCTAAAATAAGGTTTTTGGATTGTTGAAATAATTAGCAGTTTTTGCATTAATTTAATCCAAGTATAAATCATGACAAAACAATTTCCAAGACTAACTAGCATACGCATAGTAGACATGCACCATACAGGCAAGTGAAAATCTAGCACATCTACGCATACTGCAATACTAGTGATCACCATAGGAAATAACATGAGGGCAAAGAACACGTACGAGTTCGTTGATGGTATGACCAATGGCGCAACAGAAGTGGAGCCACCACCAGCAGCAGCGTCGTCAGACATGGCAATGAAGTCGAGGAAGAGCTTGAGCATTTGCGTCTAGACTCTCCCCAAAAATCTTATCGCCTCTCTCCCGGTGCAGGATCAGAGAGACGGGATTCCGGAGGCCCGCTCTCCCGGACTTGGGTTTTGGAGAAGATGGGGACGCTAGAGATCGTGGCACGGTTAACAGACAAGCAACCAGGGGACACAAGATTTACCCAGGTTCAGGCCCCCGGAGGGAAAACCCTACTCCTGCTTGTCTGCTCTTTGATTACGGTGGAACCGAAGGTTACAGGGTGCGCAGATTCGATCTGGCGTGGATGCGTGTGCGAAAGTATGAGTCGAGGTTGGTTGAGTTGCTCTAGGACGTGCCCTCCTAGCCTTTATATAGACTTAGGCAGGTCCCGGGCATAGTTCTAGTCGGTTACAAGTTCTAGGGTGTTTTGCCCTTTTGAGTTTCCTATCTAAATTAGTCTTGTTCTCCAAGGATCCGAAGATGTCTTGGGCCTTGGTCACCCAAAAATCTTCATGGGCCAGCGTACGCCTGCAGTGGGCCTTCCTTGAGCTGGACTAGGTATGCTGAAGTTACGTACCCGTAGGGTATAACCATGTCAGTAGCCCCCGAGTGATCACTCGAATCATAGATTCGGCTGAGGACTCTTCAATCCTTCGGGTGAAATTCTGTCTTTCAAGAGAAAATGTGTAGGGATTGTTGATACGTGTGTCTGACTCACCCGATGGATCAGGGTCAGTTAACTGTCTTAGGACGAAACAACACGATCTTCTTCAGGTTCGGGTCCCTTAACCCGGGCCTGGAACATATGCTGGCGTAATTCAACTCAGGCCGCGGAGGACTTACAGGAGAGGAATTCCAGTGATTTTAATTGGTGTACCCAACACGTCCGTCAGGATTTTTCATCGTACCTGTTGGTACGGATTCATACTAGCAGAGCGCAGTCAGGTGCGTTGCCAGGCCATCAGATGATATCTGTAGGTCTTATCTTTGCGTCGCAGACGCAGCATCCGAACATTTACCACCTCGGAGGTGCTTCGGGTGTCCAAGGAGATTGTTGCTCACTTAGCGTTTTGTTGGGGCAGAGTTACCAAAAAGTTTTTGCGTGCTGATCCGAAAGATCGCAGTTGAAGACTTCATAGGGTGCGCGACCAGCGCTCCCTATGGGAGTAGCCCCCAAGTGTCTGTTCGAGTCGTAGACTCGAACGGAGACTTTTAGTTCAAGCATTGTTTCAAGTCCTTAGGTCCGCAGGACTCAAAAATTTTCGGATGGTTAAATCCATCCTCCCTATGGGAGTAGCCCCCGAGTCCTTAGTGGAGTCGTAGACTCGATGTAGGACTCAAAGAAGCAATTTTGTCCTTAGTTGTCTGTCGGGTGCGCGACCAGCGCTCCTGATAGGAGTAGTCCCCAAGTATTTAGTCGAATCGTAGATTCGAGTGAGTACTTTTAGCTGTGTAGCCGAAGTGGTGCTAGTATAGCTTTTGATGACGTCAGTGCTTACGATTGATGTCCTCAAGCGTCTGCCGCGCCAGAGATGACTTGACGGGACGAAGCGTGGGTCCCACTTGATGACTTTGAATTGACCGGTCACGCGGGGCGTGGAGATAATTACGGCGCCTCCTCGATTTCCGCGCGTAGTGGACGGCGTGGTAACGACGGTTTGTTGTGGTGTTGACACGTGTACGGTCAGATCTATCGTTGGCGTTAGGTCTTCTCGATGGACGGCTGGCGTGCGTCGTCTTCGCTGTTATAATCCTGAGTGAAAATCGTGGTTTGTTTTTCACCGCACCAGTTCATTTGCTCTCTTCCTCTTTGTTCTTGAGCGATTATTGCTGCGCATTGAGCTTTTCCTCCACATTTCCTTTGTTCTTTGTCGTTGCCAACGCCACCACCGCTGCAGCGTCATGGGGAAGACAAAGAAATCTTCGTCCGCGGTTGGGACCAGTGCCGCCGTAGGCAAGAAGGGCACCTCCGCTGCTCGCGTCACCGATGGTGGCTGGCGTCGATCGGAGACGCGAGAGAGTGATCTCCGCAAACTGCGCGAGCGGAGCCTGATCCCGCAAGATGCGACGGCCGTGCGACTCCCCGACAATGAGGTAATCCCCCGTCCCCCATCTGGGTATCGGGTTATGTTTCTTGCCTTTGTCTTGCGTGGTTTCTCGTATCCAATCCATGACTTCCTTCGTGGACTGCTCTTCTTCTATGGGGTTCAGTTGCATCATCTGTCTCCCAACTCCCTTCTCCACATTGCGTGTTTTATCACGCTTTGCGAGTGTTGGCTTGGCATTGAGCCGCACTTTGGCCTCTTCCGGAAGCTTTATTCCGTGAAGAGGCAATCTGGGTCGGATGGTGTGTATCCCATTGGGGGTTTCATCATCTCTCTCAGTCCCAATGTCCAATTCTTTTCCTTTTCCATGTCTGAATCTGTCCAGTACTGGCGGAGGAAATGGTTTTACATCCGTGACTCCGTACTGCCTGGGCAAGATTTTGGTCTTGTTCCTTTTGACCCCTCCCAGTTGATTGAGAAGAAAAGATCCTGGAAAAACCAAATCTTAGATGGTGAGGTGGCGGAGATTGAGGCCCTGTACCGTCGAGTGGAGGATCTCCAACTGATTCCTGAGAAGGAGGTGAACGGTGTCGACGTCATCCGAACGTTTCTTGAGCGTCGGGTGCAGCCTCTCCAAGCGAGGGCGCATCCGATGTTTCTTTACTCTGGGCGCCGTGATCCGACGAGGGTTTTGAGTGAGAAAATCTCCGAGGCGGAACTTGACAAGACTCTTCGCGCGCTGTTGAAGTTCAAGGCAGACGAAGAAATTCCGGGGAAGTCGCAGACTCCTCCCTTTTCTTCGACGTTGGCCGTACCGAAGGTGTAGATTTACGCACGTAGTGCTCCCCTTTTGTTTTGTCAGCTGTGTACTTTTTCCTTTGTTTGCTTAACAAAGTTTCGTCTCCTTTTGTAGAGCTTCAAAGTGTCGGGCATGGCACCACCATTGCCCGAAAGGTATCCGAATGCCCCGGATAATGAAGTCGTGGACTCCGTGTCCGAGCTACCGTCAGCACGATCTCCAGCGGAGGATGCCGACGAGTCGAGTGAGGACCATTCCCGCAAGCGATCACGGAGCTCCAGCGAGTCTTCGGATGCCTCGACTCCTCCGACCCCCAGGAATCCTCTGGGCCTTGAGCGTCAGGGTGATGTTCATGAGGGTTCTTCCTCTCCTCTTCTTGCCATTCCTGTGCGAGCTGTTGCTCCGCACCCGCCAGCAAAGCGGAAGAAGGAAGAAAAGAAGGAGGAGAAGAAGGAAGAGAAGAGGGCCCGAAGGGCTTCTCCTATCTTCGACCTGAGCGCGTTGGGCTCATAAGTTTTCTTGTTGCCACTGCTATCTTTTGTTCCTTTGTTATTTTTGCATCTGTGTTGATTGGCTTCGTATGCAGGCAATCCTCCGACGGCTCTAGTGATGATGGGCAGGAGATGATGGGGGAGTCGAACATTACGTCGCCTCCTCCTCAGACGGTGACGACTTCGGGCGACGTTGCGCCAGTTCCTCCGGTGCAGGAGAGGCTGGTGGTTGCGCCCCAGAATTTCGCAGACGAGCCTGCAGGTTCGCCTTCGGAGCACGTAAGTTTTTCTGCTTGATGTTACGGGGGGAGACCCCAAGTGTCTTCGAGTGCTGATGTTGTTTTAGCTTTGTGTTGGGCGTAGCCCCCAAGTCCTGTTCTTACTTCTATTGCTGTTTTCTGCAGCCTTTTGTCCAAGAGGCCAAGCGGCTGGTGGAGGAGCGCCTGACGCTGGAGGCGAAACTACGGCAGCTTCAAGGTATTCGTCTGCCTCGTAGTACTTTTCTTGTTTTGTCCTGGTCCTGTTCTTTGACGTGTGCTTGTTGTAAATGCAGAGGAGCATAACGAATCTCTCCGTGAGGTTGATGTTCTGAAGAAGAGCCTTGGCCAATTGGAGCAGAAGGCCGAAGCTGCCGCTGGTGCGAAAGAGCGCCTTGAGATGGAGCTGACGAAGGCAGACGAAGCGAAGGAGCGTCTGCAGCAGGAGGCTGCAGATCGTGAGGAGCAGCTGGCCACCGTTGCGGCTGCTCGTGAAAAGGGGGTGGCAGATAAGCTCATGGCTGCTGCCAAGGCCATTTCGAGTGAGTACAAGCTTTGGGACTTGTTTCTTTTTCGACGGATCTTCTTTTTATGCTACCTTTCTTCATGTCTTTCTTATATTTTGTCTCAGACGCCGCAGGCATCGAGTTCGACCGCGGTGCTCTGGATGATGCCACTGTAGCGGTCGAAGACCGCTGCAGCACCGTCGTCAACTCCCTTGCCAAGGCGAAGTAGGTCCTTGGTCGCTTCTACCAGGAGCTCTTCCCGAAGGGCGCCTCCCTTGAAGATGTGGATTCCCTGGCAGAGGCTCTGTCAGGCGAAGCGTCTGCAGCGTACAAGCGCAAGCAGAAGGGCATCGGGGCGTCTGTCGGGCTGGCGATGGCCATGGCGGCTGGGGCGGAGCTGGACCTGCCCTAGATTACCTCTCGGATGCCGACGGCCGCGGATGGATCCGAGGTAGCCTTCGCCGCCTACTCAGCTCGCTGCCGACGATATGGGCCCAAGCTCATTGACTTGTTGTCTGAGTACGCGCTGCAGCAGCAGGGCGAGGCTAAGGCTAGGCAGTTTGGCTCTGAGGCGACTCAGTGTCCTGCACCTTAGGCATAGTAGGCGTAGAGTAGTTTGTAGTCTGCTTCTATTGTAAATATCTTTTGTGGTACCATCCTTGTGCCATGTAGTGGCCTTATTTTAATGAATTCCTCCGTGTTGTGCTTTTATCCTTGGCTGAATGTCTGTGTGCCTTTCTGCTGCTATAGGTTCCTTCGGGTGCTGACCCAGTTGACAGTGCATCCAAAAGGCCCTTGCGAGCATCATTGGATGATTCCTCGCAGCTCGCTTTTCTTCGGGATCGCGTACGCAACTTGGAGAGAGATTTTCTTGGGTTACGCGGTCGCGCTGACGTTTGGAAATCCAAAGCAGACTGTGGTGCAGCCAGAGAGGAGTATTTGATGGAGGAGCTGGGTCGACTATCCGAGCAGCTGCAATGTAAGTTGATTCTTCTTTCGGGCTGTAGCCCAGTTCTTCGGGTGAGCCTGCTGGCCTTACTCTTGTTTTGTGCGTTTGTCGCTGGTGCCAATATTGCTCCGAGGGAAGAGAAAGAGCGTATTGCTGTTCGAGTCAACTGTTTGACTCAACAGGACATGGAGGCCGGCGGCTTCTTCTGGATGGACCGTGATCGCGCCATGGTTCTGGCGACGGTGCAGGATCGCGTCTACCAGGTTTCGCGGGTGCTCCGCCAGGTGCAGACATCACTGTCTTCGGTACTGCACGTCATGTTTCCGTTGGATGTCGTGCCAACGACTCTTGCGGGTCTTCTGACGAAGTTTCGGAATGCCGGAAATGTCAAGGAGCTGGTGCGGCAGCAGCTCATCGCAGGAGTGAAGGCTGCCTTGTCTCTCGTGAGGGTGCACCGCCCTGACGTAGATTTGACTGCTGTGGCAACCAGGCCACCTCCTCGACCAGATGGTGGTGAGTGGAACATGCGTCCGCATTATGCGGCTGTAAGGCAGTATGCCGAGCAAATTGTGGACTTGTTTGAGCAGCGTGCTCAAGATATTCTTCAGAATAGGTAGGACCTGAAAATAAACAGATAGATGTAAAATTTGTGTATTGCGGCTGGGCGTTTATGTGCCCTTTGTTGTAAAGGTTTTCTTGTTTGTGAGCACGCAGTGCTTTGATTGAGTACGTGCCCTTTTCGTTTGCCTGACGTGGTCAGCTACTCAGGTGTACACGTTTTGTCCTCAGTCGATGAAATCGTGAGGTGGGAGGAGCCCCCGAGTGCGTTTGTAGCATGTAGTAAAGTTGCAGAAAAGTAGTCAACCGAAGGTTGGGAGCGAGACACTTAGCTTTATTTATATCGTAATGGAGGAGGTACATGGTTCGGCTGAGTAGCCTTGGCTGAAAGCCTTATTGAAAGTAAAAGGGGGGTAGGTTGCTACGGGTAGAATCGTCGCAGGTGCGAGACGTTCCACGGGTTGGAGTATGCGACTCCGGACTCCACGTGCTTTAGGCGATAGGCGCCACCTGGGATGACCTCGGTGATGGCGTAGGGTCCTTCCCATGGTGAATCGAGTTTGTTCGGTCGTTTTTGCTTGAGTCGCAAGACGAGGTCTCCTTCGACGAAGGACCTTGGGCGCAGCCGGCGGCTGTGATAGTTGCGGAGACTCTGCTGGTACACCGCTGATCTAGCTGCTGCTATATCCCGTGCTTCATCAAGTGTGTCGACGGCATCTTCGAGTGCAGCCGTGGACTCGGCTTCGCTGTAAGCGACGACGCGTGGAGCCTGATGGCGTACTTCGGCTGGTAGCACGGCCTCAGCTCCGTGCACCATGAAGAACGGTGTGTAGCCGGTGGAGCTGTTTGGCGTAGTACGTAAGCTCCACAGGACAGACGGTAGCTCTGTCCTCCAGTTTCCAGCTTTGTGCTCGAGTGAGCTCATGAGGCGCTTCTTGATGCCAGCGCCGATTAGGCCGTTGTCCTTTTCTACTTGCCCGTTTGTTTGCGGGTGTGCCACTGAGGCATATGTGATATTGATCCCGAGGCCTTCGCAGAAGTCCTGAAATTCTTCAGAGATGAAGTTTGATCCGTTGTCGGTGATGATGCTGTGCGGTACGCCAAATCTGTAGACAATGGATTCGAAGAACTTGACGGCGGTTGTGCCCTTCTGGTTGGTGACTGGCATGGCCTCGATCCACTTGGTGAATTTGTCGACTACGACCAGGAGGAAAACGTGTCCTCCCTTCGAGGATTTTGGCAGTTTGCCAATCATGTCAATGCCCCATTGGGCAAAAGGCCAGGCTATGGGTATGGGTCGAAGTTCGGACCCAGGTGCGTGCGGTTTGTCGGCGAACCGTTGGCACCCGTTGCATCTTCGGACGATGTCCTTCGCGTCGCTCATGGCCGTTGGCCAGTAGAATCCTGCTCGCAGAGCTTTGGCGACGAGGGAGCGGCTACCTGCGTGGTGGCCGCAGATGCCCTCGTGAATATCTTCGAGTATGGCCTTGCCGTCGTTGATGGTGACGCACCGTTGTAGTACACCCGTAATGCTGCGTTTGTACAACTCGCCGTTGATGATGGTGAAGGCTTTTGACTGACGAGATATGCGCCGGGCATCTGTCGGGCTGTTAGGCAATTCTCCGTTTATCAGGAACTGGAGGTATGGACGTGTCCAAGTTTCTTCGACTGCCATGACCTGCATCAGGTTGACCATGGCAACTTCGGTATCCAGTTTTTCGGGTCCTTCATGACCTTCGGGTAGCGTAGCCCCCGAGTGTTCTGCTTCTTCGGGTGATCCTTTGAGGAATTTCCGCTTGATAGATGGCACGCAGATCTGTTCGACGAACACACCTGGTGGTACCTTTGCACAAGTGGAGCCGATGTTGGCGAGTCTATCGGCATCCTCGTTGCTCTCTCTTCCGACGTGCCGAAGTTCGCATCCTTCGAATTCTCCTTCGAGTGCGTTGTAGAGCGCGCGGTACGCGATCATATTTTCGGCGTGTGCATCACACTCATTCATCGTCTGCTGTACGACAAGGTTGGAGTCACCATAGATGACCAGGCGCGTTGCACCACATATTTTTGCCATCTTCATGCCATGGATGAGGGCTTCGTATTCGGCCTCGTTGTTAGAGGCTCTGAATTTCATCCGAAGGACGTACTTCATCTTGTCACCTTGCGGGGAGGTCAGTATGACTCCTGCCCCTGCTCTGGCTTCGCGTTTGGAGCCGTCAAAATGCATTGTCCAGGACTGCGACATGTCTGGGGTGTCAGGCAGCTGTAGCTCCATCCAGTGCACCAGGAAGTCCGGAAGGACTTGTGATTTGATTGTGTGTCGCTTCTCGTAGATGATGTCCAGGGGTGATAGTTCAATGCCCCATAGGGCCACGCGTCCTGTGGCCTCTGGATTATTCAGGATGCTGTTCAGGGGTGCCTCGTTGATGACCATCACCTGATGCTCCTGGAAGTAGTGGCTCAGTCGTCGAGCCGTCATGAACACGCCGTAGGCCAGCTTCTGGTAGTGCGGGTACCGCTATTTTGTTGGAGTGAGTACCTCGCTGAGGTAGTAAATTGGGCGTTGTACCCTGTGGGTCTTGCCTTCTTCGGGTCGTTCGACCACGAGTACTGTGCTGACCACCTGGTGCGTGGCTGCTATGTACAGCAGAAGGGGTTCGCGCTCTTTTGGCGTGACCAAAACGGGCGAGGTGGAGAGGAGCCGCTTGAGGCTTTCGAATGCGTCGTTGGCTTCTGGTGTCCACTCGAACTTGTCCGCCTTGCGCAGCAGCTGGTAAAATGGTAGGGCCTTCTCGTCCATGCGGCTGATGAACCTTCTTAGTGCCGCTACTCGCCCTGCGAGCTGCTGAACGCCCTTGAGGTTTTTCGGCTTCTCCATTGTCATGATAGCTTTGATTTTCTTCGGGTTCGCTTCGATCCCACGTTGAGATATGAAGTACCCGAGCAGCTGACCCGAGGGGACGCCGAAGGCGTATTTTTCTGGATTGAGCTTGATCCTGTAGCGATCAAGGTTGTCGAACGTCTCGCGGAGATCATCGATAAGTGTTCCTGCTTCCTTGGTTTTTATGACTATGTCGTCGACATAGACTTGGACATTGCGACCGATCTGGTCCTTGAGGCAGGCCTGCATGCATCGCTGGTACGTGGCACCCGCGTTCTTTAGACCGAAGGGCATTGTGTTGTAGCAGAATACTCCGAACGGTGTGATGAACGCTGTCTTCTCTTGATCTTCGACCTTGAGTCGAATCTGGTTATAACCTGAGTAGGCGTCGAGGAAGGAGAGCTTCTCACAACCTGCAGTCGAATCGTTGATCTGGTCGATCCGAGGAAGAGGGAAATGGTCTTTTGGGCAGTGTTTATTTAGTGACGTGAAGTCTACGCACATCCGCAGGATGTCCGTGTCCTTCTTCGGGACCATCACTGTATTTGCCAGCCACTCGCTTTCCTTGATTTCCCGAATGAAGTCTGCTGCGAGTAATCTGTTGATCTCCTTGCCGATAGCTTCGGCTCGTGGCTCTGACAATCTTCGGATAGACTGCTTGACTGGCTTGGTGTCTGGGAAGACATTGAGTGCGTGCTCGGCGAATTCACTGGGAACTCCTGGCATGTCCGCGGGACACCAGGCGAAGATTTCCCAGCGCTCACGGAGGAATTCGACGAGCGCGCCTTCCTATGCGGTGCTGAGGTCGTTGGCGATCAGCGCCGTCTTGGAGGCGTCTGTCGGATGGACTTGCACTTTCTTGGTGTTGACGGTGGAGTCGAAGGACATGTCGGGTGCGTTCTGCCTTGTGACTGGGGGTAGTCCATTGTCCATCACCTCGCGGAGCCTTACGAGCTCGTCTTGCATGCCGAAGGACTGGGAGATTTTGTTGAAATCCCTGTCGCATTGGTCCGATCGGGTGAAGCTCCCGTGGACTGTGATGACTCCCCTTGGTCCTGGCATCTTGAGTAGTAGGTATGCGTAGTGTGGGACGGCCAGGAACCTTGCGAATGCTACGCGTCCCAGGATGGCATGGTATTGCGATGGCCAGTCCACCACTTCGAATTCTAGGCGCTCCTGCCGAAAGTTGTCCGGCTTCCCGAAGATGACGTCGAGCCCTATTTTTCCCAGGGGGAAGATGTCCTTCCTTGGGACAATGCCGTGGAACGTTGTGTCTGATTCTTCTAGGCTGCATTGCGGGATCCGCATAGCTGCTAGAGTGCTTGCGAACATTAGGTTGATGCCGCTACCGCCGTCCATGAAGACGCGACTAGTCTCGAAGCCTCCGATCTGTGCCTCCAGCACCAGGGCAGCATGACCTAGGCGAGGGATCTGGCAAGGGTGATCCGCGCGAGTGAATGTGATGCAGGACTCCGATCCGCTGAGGTACTCAGGGATTGCAGGTGGGGTTGCCACAGCCAAGTTGATTTGTCGGGTGATTTTCTTCTGCACCCTGTTTGTTGGGCGTCCCTTCTGGATCATGTTTAGTGCTCCCTTTGGTGGGGGATATGGGACCCCGGTGTTATTTTGCGCTGGTGCGACTGGTTGGTTTTGGCCTCCAATAGGCGGCGGTGGAGGAGCTCTGTGTGCTATTTCACCTGGTGCAGGTGCGTTTCCGAACGCAGGAATTGGAGTTTGTTGCCTCATCTGCATCATGCCTTCGCTGAGTTTTTGGAACTCGCGGCAGTCCTTGAGCATGTGTCTGGCTTTCTTTTTGCCATCCTGTTTGTCGATGTAGAAGTGGATGGTGCATGGACCCGAAAGTTTGTCGAATGCCGAGGGTCCGCTGTCGCGGTCGCGGCGTTGCCACGACTGCGTTGGTCGTCCGCTGTCGCGGAAGTTTCCGCTGCGGTATCCTCCGCTGTTGCGGCTGTTGTCGTTGCGGCGGTCGGCGAAGCCGGCCGCGACCATGTCGGGTCCGTCATGGTCCTCGTAGACGCGCGATCTCCTCTTGCTGCGGCATTCGCGTCTTCGGCCGTAATCGTCCTCTTCATCTGATTGCGGTCTCTGGATGCAATCTTCGCCGTCTGCCCAGCTGTTGGCGATTTCCATGAGGTGATCGAGTGTCTTGGGCTTTACATGCCCAAGTTCCTCCTTGAAGTCTGGGCGCTTGACGCCGTCCCTGAAGGCGTCGATGGCCCTCTCTTCGGAGATGTGTGTTGTGGAGTTCTTGGTCGTAGACCAGCGTAGTATGTATGAGCGAATAGATTCACCCGTTCTTTGAGTGCAGGCTCGCAATTCTTCGATTGAGGCGGGCCTCTTGCTGGTGCCTTTGAAGTTTCGGATGAAGCTATAAGCGAGCTCCTCCCAGCTTCGGATGGATCCTGATGATAGG
Source organism: Avena atlantica (assembly GCA_910589765.1). Classification (NCBI taxonomy): domain Eukaryota; kingdom Viridiplantae; phylum Streptophyta; class Magnoliopsida; order Poales; family Poaceae; genus Avena; species Avena atlantica. The sequence goes on along the minus strand of OU342738.1, from coordinate 205,608,563 downwards.
CTGCTGAGCCAGACTCGCGCCGCGCCTGTCAGCTGCAGCTGAAGGCATTGCATGGCGGTTTCTTTGTTGCCTCCGTGAAGTTTGACGGATGACAGATGGTCACTGAGCCAGGATTTTGGATCTTGTGTGTCGTTGAACTTCGGAGTGTCCGAAGGAAGCTTGAAGTTGCGTGGCATCTGCGTTCGCCGGACGGATCTGCTGAAGCATCGAGCCCCGCAGAGTTCTCCTTCATCTTCGTCCATCTCAGATTCAGACGAGCATGCGCGTTTGGCGCGTGCTTTGTCGATCTTGCGCTGTGTAAGCTTGTCTCTGGCGTCGTAGTCGCGTTTGTGGCAGTTGGAGCTCTTCTTCCTTCGAGGAAGATCGTGCTCCTCTTCCTCTTCGGATGAGGGTGTGAGGCTCCGGTCGCGCCTGGCCGGAGCTTTCTTCTTCGGCTCCGCAGGAGCGTCTTCGTGGAGCGCAGCTCCGATTAGTCCTAGTCCGGTGAGTGCGGACTTATGCATGGCCCTTTTCGGGTCCCCCTCCGGAGGTGGGTGAGCCGCGAGGTACGCAGTGGCTGCCATGATCGTAGCTTGTGGCGTCTTCGGGATGATGTTGCCGTCAGCATCCATGTCCATGAACGATGTATGGAGAGTTCGGGTCACGTCACGCCGTTCCTTCGGGTCCATGTTTTCCACCCGAGAGCGGTGCTTGTTTCCCTGGTTTCTGTTTGTGCTAGCGCCGGGTTCCATGGCGGAGAGCGCAGCTCGTCGCGCACTGGACTCAGAGGCTGCTTGCTTGCGTTTGTCGAGCGTCTTCTGCATCTCGACTTGCTTCTTGTGCTCCTCGATGAGGAGGTAGTGGTATGCCCTCAACAGATCACGTGGGGAGTCCAGAGGTAGGACTATTTCTCCTGCGACAGCGCGACGTGCTTCGACCCATCCTTCTTTGCTAAGTTGGATGAGGTGGCCGCCGTTTTCCCCGTTATCGCCGTTTCCACCGTTTTCGCCGTTTCTATCCGGGTTGGGGTTGGGCGGCGGGTTAGGCGTTTCCTCGTCGGTTTGGATGACTGCGGCGCACAGGTAGCGCCTGCAGATTGGTTGGCTGCTGCCACAGCTTTCGGATCCGGAGCCGTAGGTCCCTTCATCCGAAGGTGGATCGCACAGATCGGAGTTGCAGCTGCTGCTGCTGTAGAACTCATATGTCGATGGCGACGTGCGTAGCACGGGGTGTGGATCCCACGAAGCAGGCCTGATTGACGGTGCGGGCACCCGCTCAGGGAGGCGGAGGGTGCCAGTTTGTCCCACCTGGAAGCAGAAGCTCCCGAACAAAATTTCGAGTCCGTCGCCTACGGGCTCTAAATCCTTCATGGTGGCCGGCGAGTGGGCGGTGAAGTCGAAAGCGCCGAAGAGGATGTGATTCTCCGTTGCCGCGGAGTTGTAGATCGATCGGGTCGGAACCGTCACGACCGCACAATCAGCAGCCCCAATTCCCACAGACGGCGCCAATTGACGAGGTTTAATCTCGTCAATGCCCATTGTTATGGACTTGGGTTTTGGAGAAGATGGGGATGCTGGAGATCGTGGCACGGTTAACAGACAAGCAACCAGGGGACACAAGATTTACCTAGGTTCAGGCCCCCGGAGGGAAAACCCTACTCCTGCTTGTCTTCTCTTTGATTACGGCGGAACCGAAGGTTACAGGGTGCGCATATTCGATCTGGCGTGGATGCGTGTGCGAAAGTATGAGTCGAGGTTGGTTGAGTTGCCCTAGGACGTGCCCTCCTAGCCTTTATATAGACTTAGGCAGGTCCCGGGCATAGTCCTAGTCGGTTACAAGTTCTAGGGCGTTTTGCCCTTTTGAGTTTCCTATCTAAACTAGTCTTGTTCTCCAAGGATCCGAAGATGTCTTGGGCCTTGGTCACCCGAAAATCTTCATGGGCCAGCGTACGCCTGCAGTGGGCCTTCCTTGAGCTGGACTAGGTATGCTGAAGTTACGTACCCGTAGGGTATAACCATGTCAGTAGCCCCCGAGTGATCGGTCGAATCGTAGATTCGGCTGAGGACTCTTCAATCCTTCGGGTGCAATTCTGTCTTTCAAGAGAAAATGTGTAGGGATTGTTGATACGTGTGCCTGACTCACCCGACGGATCAGGGTCAGCTAACTGTCTTAGGACGAAACAACACGATCTTCTTCAGGTTCGGGTCCCTTAACCCGGGCCTGGAACATATGCTGGCGTAATTCAACTCAGGCCGCGGAGGACTTACAGGAGAGGAATTCCAGTGATTTTAATTGGTGTACCCAACACGTTCGTCAGGATTTTTCATCGTACCTGTTGGTACGGATTCATACTAGCAGAGCGCAGTCAGGTGCGTTGCCAGGCCATCAGATGATATCTGTAGGTCTTATCTTTGCATCGCAGACGCAGCATCCGAACATTTACCACCTCGGAGGTGCTTCGGGTGGCCAAGGAGATTGTTGCTCACTTAGCGTTTTGTTGGGGCAGAGTTGCCAAAAAGTTTTTGCGTGCTGATCCGAAAGATCGCAGTTGAAGACTTCATAGGGTGCGCGACCAGCGCTCCCTATGGGAGTAGCCCCCAAGTGTCTGTTCGAGTCGTAGACTCGAATGGAGACTTTTAGTTACGTACCCGTAGGGTATAACCATGTCAGCAGAGGGCAACACAGAGAGATGGAACGGCGATGCGCAGGTAGGCATATGCAATCTAATTGCTGGTTCCTGCTACGGTTTGCGTCTGCCTGCTATATAGTGCGGGTCAGGTAGGACGTGGGGCAACAGTCCACGACCGAGTCAGTGCCAGCCCACGATATGGAAACGGCCGGTTAACTAACACGTCCGTAATGACGCATTAGTGACTCATAATTAATACACACTTAATTTTCCCAACGAGCAAAATAAAGTTCGGCTCGATTCCCGCAACCCGCAACCCGCAACCCGCGTCGTGACGAGGCGTGGCGTGGCGAGGCGAGGCAGGCGGCGTCGGAGGAGGAGTGCGCGAGGGCTTATCTTCTTCTCACACCTTAGTGAGTGGTGCAACACTCTACTATATAAGGTGGTCCAACTCCCCTTCCACTAGAAATGTGGGACTAAACTTAGGCACCACTAGCACACACATGAGCTGCCATGATAATGGGCCAAAGAGAATTTCAGAATTTGTATTTGTTATGGGCCAAAAGCCCAACATCAAATATTCCTCAAATTTCAACAACAGCTTGTCTCCCAACTCTAATTCATGGCATCTCCGATCACATAGAATGGGTTACCACTGCGATCAACTCATAGTGTGGGTCTCAAACCCATCTCCCTTGATGCATTATCTATCTAATCTCTTTGTGAAAGGATCTGCCAGATTCTTAGATGTTTGGATATAATCCAACGCAATAACTCCGGAGTTTCTCAGTTTCCTGACAGATTTCAATCTCCTCTTCACATGCCTTGATGACTTCATATTATCCTTAGAACTTTTTACTTTGACGATCACAGTTTGATTATCACGGTTCATCGGGATGGCGGGTAATGGTTTTTCAACCACAGGTAAGTCCATCAAGAGTTCACGAAGCCACTCTGCTTCAATAGTGGCTATGTCTAATGATGTGAGTTCTGCTTCCATTGTTGACCTCATTAAGATGGTCTGCTTGCAAGACTTCCAGGAAACAGCGCCACCACCAAGTGTAAAAAATAACCACTTGTGGCCTTAATCTCGTCAGCATAAAATATCCAGTTTAAATCACTATAACCCTCAAGTACCTGAGGATAACCAGTATAGTGAATACCATAACTCGCAGTGCCTTTCAAATAGCGCAAAACTCTTTCAAGAGCATGCCAATGATCATCTCCAGGATTTTACACAAATCGACTCAGTTTGCTTACAGCAAAGGAGATGTTCGGTCTAGTAGCGCTGGCTAAATACATGAGCGGGCCAATAATTTGAGAATATCTCAATTGATCTTTAGCAACCCTTCGATTCTTTCGAAGTAGCACACTCGGATCATAAGGCGTTGGAGAATAATTGCAGTCGCTATACCTGAAGCGACTCAATATATTCTCCACATAGTGAGACTGAAGCAATGTAATCCCACCATTGTCATCCTTTAGTAGCTTGATGTTTAAAATTACATCAGCCAATCCCAAGTCCTTCATCTCAAAGCAATGAGATAGGAACTCTTTAACCTCCTCGATAACAACGAGGTTGGTCCCGAATATCAATATGTCATCAACGTAGAGACACATAATAACTCCCTCGCCCCCACCATCGCGATAGTACACATTTATCAGCTTCATTCACAACAAAGCCTTCGGCAGATAAAGTTCTTTCAAACTTCTCGTGCCACTGCTTAGGAGCTTGCTTAAGACCATACAAAGACTTCACTAACTTACACACCTTTCCTTTTTGACCATCTACTACACATCCATCAGGCTACTCCATACAAATTTCCTCATCTAGCTCTCCATTTAGAAAAGCTGTCTTAACGTCCATTTGATGAACGAGTAGACCATGTGAGGCAGCCAAGCAAAGTAGTACTCAAATAGTGGTCAATATGGCTATAGGTGAGTAGTTATCGAAGAAGTCTTCACCTTCTTTTTGGGTATAACCCTTGGCCACAAGACGTGCCTTGTACTTTTCAATAGTACCATCAGGTCTAAGCTTTTTCTTGAACACCCACTTACATCCTACAGGTTTGCACCCATAAGGTCGATCAGTGACTTCCCAAGTACCATTAGCTAAGATGGAGTCCATCTCGCTTCGGACAACTTCCTTCCAGTAGTCAGCGTCTTGAGATGCATAGGCTTCTGAAATAAAAGTGGGAGTATAATCCACAAGGTACACAATGAAATCATCACCAAATGACTTTGCAGTCCTTTGTCTCTTGATCTTTTTGGGAGCTTCATTGTCATCCTCCACAGGATCATCAGACTGTTCTATCAGCATAGTGGGTTCAGGAATTATAGAAAATTCCTGACTAGACGAACTAGTCATCTCCTGATTTGAGGAGCTGGACATACCTTTCATAGGAAAGATGTCCTCAAAAAAAGTCGCATCATTAGACTCCATAATTGTACCAACATGCATGTCAGATACCTCATATTTTACTATCAAAATCTATAGCCAATGCTATGAAAAGCATATCCCAGAAAAACACAATCAACGGTTTTTGGTCCAAGCTTTCGTTTCTTGGGTATTGGAATATTGACTTTCACCAAACAACCCCAAGTTCGTAAGTAAGAGAGTTTAAGCCTTTTCTTTTCCCATTCCTCAAATGGAGTCATGGTTTTATCCTTTACAGGAACACAGTTTAGTACATGACACGCAGTCATTAGCGCCTCCCCCACCATTCCTTGGGAAGACCCGATGTATCTAACATGACGTTAACCAAATCAGTTAGAGTGCGGTTCTTCCTTTCGGCCATCCCATTTGACTGAGGTGAGTAGGGAGGCGTCCTCTCATGTATAATACCATGTTCAATACAGAATACATCAAATTCGTTTGAAAAGTACTCTCAACCACGATCCGACCTTAGCCGCTTGATTTTAAGATCAAGTTGGTTTTCTGCCTCAGCTTTATAGATTTTGAAGTAGTTCATAACTTCATCTTTAGATTTCAGAAGATAAACATAGCAGTATCTAGTGGAGTCATCAATCAACGTCATAAAGTATCTTTTTCCACCTTTTGTCAACACACCATTTATCTCACAAAGATCTGAATGTATAAGTTCTAGCGGTGCTAAGTTTCTCGGTTCCGCGGCCTGATGAGACTTGCGGGATTGCTTTGCTTGCACACAAACTTGGCACTTAGAACCTTTGACAGTGGTAAATTTCGGAATTAAACTCATACTGGCTAGCCGCGTCATGCAACCAAAGTTAATATGACAGAGTCGTGAATGTCAAACATTGGACTCATTATCATTGCACACATGATTAATAACTTTAATACATGAGTCTGACAAAGACAAGCGGGACATACCTCCGTACTCATAACCCTTTCCAACAAATTGTACATACTTAGAAATTACAACTTTATTGGACTCAAAAACCAACTTAAAGACATCACGACATAAAAGCGATCCGCTGACGAGATTCTTATTGATGGAGGGAACGTGATGCATATTTTTCAGCTGTACGGTCTTCCCCGAAGTAAACTTCAGATTTACCGTACCAACACCATGAACAGAAGCACGTGAGCCGTTTCCCATCAGCATGGAAGAAGTCCTTGAAACCTGATAAGAGGAAAACATGGAAATATCAGAACATACATGTGTATTAGCACCCGTGTCTATCCACCAATCAGGAGAGTGACATAATGAAAGGATAGTAGGTAAAATACCGTACCCAGCATCCTTCATCTCAGTATCGCTAATAACAACATTAGCGGTCTTGCCGCTGTTCCCATGTTGACGCTTGTCAAAGCGATTAGGACAGCTAGGAGCCCAATGATCAGGATCATCACAGACGTGGCAAGAGCCTTTCCTCTTATCATTTTTCTTCTTAAAGTTGGTTGAGTGTGTGGCCTTGTTCTTGCCATCAAACTTTCTTTTTTCCTTCAGTTTTGTTCTTATTCTTGAACTTGTGGGATTGGAAGTTTTTCCTCTACACCAGATTGGTAGTAAAACCTCCCTCAAATCCTCGAGCAGTTTTGTCCTTTGCTCTCGCCTTCTCTTCCACATGAATAGACCCAATGAGATCCGTAACGGAAAAATCTTGTCTCTTATGTTTCAGAGAAGTAGCAAAGTTCCTCCACGAGGGAGGAAGCTTGGCAATAATGCCACCGGCCACAAATTTGTCCGGTAAGAAACACTTGAGCTGCTAAAGTTTTTGGCAAGTGATTGTATCTCATGAGCTTGCTCAATGACGGAGCGCTCATCAATCATCTTGTAGTCATAGAATTACTCCATGACATACAACTCAGTGCCAGCGTCCGAGACACCAAACTTGGCCTCGAGCACTTTCCACGCGTCCTTGCCATTATCAAATGACATATACCGGTCAACATTGTTGTCCCTAAGAACACTGAACAAAGCCGCCATAAACATGGTATCGGCTTTCTTAAAGGTCGCTTCCTACTCAGCAGAAAGATCTCCTTTAGGCTTGCCAAGAGTGAAGCTATAGCAGTTCAGGTTTTCAAACCAGAGGTCTGCTCTCTTGCGCTCTCTTATAGTGCATGCCATTAAAAGGAGGCAGCCTAGTAGCCGCGGCTACACTAGTGGAATTCGGTTGCCTATAATTAGGTTTTTGGATTATTGAAAATATAAGCAATAATCCATATGATTTAATCCGAATAATAAACTGATAAAGTATGATCATACAAACAGTAGTAAAACCAATCATGCAGATCAACAAAGTAGATGAACAGATTACATCTATACAAGATAAACCTATCACATCTACGCCAAACGCTAGAACTAGAAACTCTAGCATAATCCTAAAGAGATAAATTGAGATCACATACGATGCAGTTGCGGCAGTAGTCGCGGCGGTAGCAGCAGCAGAACTGTTGCCCATGTTGAGGTTGCCGAAGAGGTCGCTGACGTTCAGGAAGAAGTCATCGTTCGGGAACTCGTCGTCGGACGACATCGTGTTTGCCAGTAGTCGCGCTTGAGCGCTCCCCAAAAACCTGATCGCCCCTCACCAACACAGGTTCACGAGAGGCGGGGTTCCGGAGGCCTACTGTCTCGATCTGCGGTGCAAGCCACAAGCCGGGATGGGGAAGACGAAAATAGTGGCGCAAGGTTCTGGAGGGTAGACGCGTGTGTGGATTGATTGATTGCCGATTAGATTTAGCGCAGACGCTTATATAGTGCAGGTCAGGGAGATCGTGGAGCTCAGCCCACGTTCGAGTCGGTAACAGCCCACGTCTATAAAAACTGGAAACGGTTTGTATTAACGCGTCCGTTAATGACTCATAAATAATTTTCCCAACCAACAAAATAAAGCTCGGCTCGGCGAGATTCCCGCAACCCGCGGCGTTGTAGGAGGAGTGCGCGGAAGCTTCTCTCCTTGTCACACCTTAGTGAGTGGTGCAACACTCTACGATATAAGGTGGTACAACTCTTCTTTCACTAGCAATGTAGGATTAAACTTTAACACCATTAGCACAGTCATATGCTACCATATAGACAACCCAAAACTCACCAAATTCCAATAATAAACACTGGTTTGGTAGCTTGAATCAAGCGGATAGCGTGCCTGTGAGTTCTTCTGATATTGTATTGGCCTTCGTTGCTTCATAACAATGACATTGACGAACGAAGGTTAGTGTGACCTGAATACTTCATGTTGTGTTACAACGAGTTCATCGTTACAGCAGATGATAATCACTCAAGATGCGAGAAATGCTTCAAGCAAGCACATGCATCTTGAGTACCATGTTAGTGCTGTCTTTTAGCGATGGCCTTAGGGAAACTGATGAACTTTTAGCGAGTGCCAGGTGTTGTGATGATCGGTGCCTAATTCTCGTTCGGCTGTTGGTAGGCCGTATCCCTAATTCAACCTCCTGACCTACATTAGGGGATTGGATGTGTCCACTGTAGGGCTCTAATGACTTGCCGAAGCCAGTAATCGAACCTACAGTTCACTCAACTACGGCAGAGAGCCGAATCTACAGGGTCCTTGGTACTACTACAGAAAATTTAAAACCGGTAGACAAGAGCTTGATTCGGAAGTACCAACGCCTTGAAGGTGAACCAGCTCGACGTACGTACTTTGCTCCCATACCTACAAGCAAAGGAAAATGCCGGTGGGTACGTAGTACCGATGTCCCCCAGGAGCGCTAGATAGCTCATGGACAGTAAATTAGCAACACTGGAGAGATATTTTCTGCGCCACGGCCAGAAAGAAATCTTTGTGGGCGACCGAACTTTTACTTCCCCTGAAGATCCCCGCGTTAAATTTGCCTCGCAAACTCTGCGCTGTACGTGCACTAATCGACAGAGCGTGCAGGCGCGCAGATAGGGGGCATGAAACTATTTCCGACAGCTACAGGGGCTGCTGGCTGCAAGATACGGAGTACGTACGCAGCTACGTACGGACCGAGCGGTTTGTGCTGTACCTCGCCAGCTCGACCTAGCCCAGGCGAGATTCATCCCAGCTTACAACGTCCCTAACACTACCATCCTGACTACTATTACTCATTGAAAGATAGTCATTAAAAGACCGCGAAAGTATAGATTGTATTATATTGCAAGAGGTGATTATATCGTGAGCCTTGGGCTGTTTATATAGTATTAGAGGACTTGGGGAGAAGAAGAGTACTAGAGATAGAATTAGATTACAAACTTAAACTATCAAATATAGTTCAAACCGTGATATACTCTAACACTCCCTCGCAGTCGGATCTGTAGTGACGCGAACGGTCTGACTGAAGCATAATCCGAAGACGGAGATGGGAGAGGATATCGATGTCGATGTAGCCGGAAGTAGGGCGTTGTAGTCGTGGTCGATGATGCCATTAGTGATGTAGTCACCGTTGATAAAGTCGATGAAGTTGATGATATCGTTGTGTTGTGGTCGATGTCGTCGTTGAGCCTGAAGAATTCGCCGTAATAGTTAAGATAGATGTAGTTTGAGTTGGACTAGTCGAGGTAGGCGACACGCCTTGCCGAGCTTGCCAAACTCGGGAGCATGCTAAGGACGAAGGCATGTGTCGATATTGTCAATATCGGACATGCGAAAACAAGGACCATCATGAGCATAAGAGGACCCAGGAAAGTTGCAAAGCTTGGGCAATCCTTTAACTCAAATGTCTAAAGTTGCTAATTATTAGTCAAATAATCATGCAATTAGGCTGCGGTCGGCCGGAAGCCCGGACAGATGCCCGGGCAATAGGGATTCTGAGTCCGCCTCTGATCATGAGCCATGCGAGCCAGAGCCGGAGAGATCAGCAGCAGAGAAATTCTCCGTGAAAGGTCAATGCGTAGAAGTTGCCCGCCGATTTGTCGGAGTAGATAAAGTAGTTGCAAGAAGAAAATTTATTTAGTGCAAAAATAAAAATTAGACTGTGAATCTGGCGGCGAGGTCGTGGTGAACGAAGATGACGAGGTAGTTGTTGATGGCGATTGAGTTGTTGAGGTAGTCGATTTCCAGAATTAGACCCATATTTTTCCGCTCTTATGAGCGCGGCGTCGCTCGTAAATAAGAACTTGTTGGCGTTGACGATGACCATGTTTGGTGGTGGCGGCGACAATGTGGCGATGTTGTTGATGTAATGGTTGCCGGCGATGATGACCACGGTGATGAAGGTGCAGCCCTTTCTTGATGGCGATGCACGTACCCGGGGACGTGCGTCTCGGTCGATGTTGGCAAAGATAGACCGGCATGGTGACGACGTGAGGATGGAGAAGCCGATGCAGCACGTGAAGACCTTGGGGCGCCACGCAGCCTCCTTCGCACGATCGTTGGAGATTATTTGCCGGAGATGAGTCGACACCAAGGTTGAAGTAGAGGCATGTGACAACATGCGGCTGTGGACGACGCAATCCGATCTATGATCGGCGAAAGAATAAGAAACACTGGTCAAGCGGCCGGCGAGAAAATTTTGGCGAAGATCTAATCTACTGTTACGCGGCCCCCGGCGGAGAAGGATCTCCCCGGGAACGGCACGAACCACTCTGATACCATGAAAGATTGCAGAAGTATATATTGTATTGATAGTGCAAGAGGTGATTACATCGTGAGCCTTGGGCTGTTTATATAGTACTAGAAGACTTGGGGGAGACAAGAAGACTACTAGAGATAGAATTAAATTATAAACTTAAACTACCAAATATAGTCCAAATCGTGATATATACTCTAAAGCTCATAGACTGGAGGGAGTATTGACAAACCATTTTTACTGCATGCACATAAAGCCACAAGCTTACCAAACTTTGGTGTAACATTTTTTCGACGATCAGTAAAGCTCCTTGTTATCCACCACAAGAAATTAATTAGTATTACTATCATGCATAGTTGTACTCCTTCGGTCTCAAAATAGATGTCATAGATTTATCATCTAATCACTATTTAGTATATACATTCATCCAATTTTAATAAACCTGCGATATGTATTTTAAAACGGGGGAGTAGTATTTTATCAAACAGATGATATTAGAACAAAATTATATATTAGATTTATACACTTTAGTTTCAAGTAAAAGAAAAGTTTCTTGAGTTGCATGTCATGGAAAGAGGCATAACAAACCAGGAAAAAGTCCCCGACCCCCTCCCTATTCTCTCCCTCCTGCAGGCGACAGGGAGGGAAACCCTAGCCGCCCTACTCCAGACTCCCCTCTCCCTCTCCCTTCCTTCTCGCTGCCGCCGGACGGTGTTGCCAGCCAAAGGTCGGGCGCTGACGGTGGTGGGGCTCTTCCTTTCCCCTCGCGTGAAGGTCTCGAAGCGGGTCGAGAGGGCCCGCATGTGCTTCGTGCTAGCGAGGGGCGCGGCGGAAACAACGGCGGCGTGACGTCTTCGTGGCACATCTAGAGTGGCAGTGGCGTCCCTGGCATGGTGGCCGCAGTGGATGGAGCGGACTCGGCATCTGGGCCAGAGGTCTCTGTTGGCTGTCACCGCGTGGGTGCACCCAGGGCCTTTCTCGAGGTGTTGGTGACATGGCGGAGCTGGTGCTCTCCTGTAAGGCAATGGGTGGTGCTGGCTAGGGACGATGGGGCTTCGACCAGTTCTAGGCCCATTCGGCCCAGATCTAGGCCTATTCGGGCCCGATCTAGGTTGGGCGGGCTCTAATGTCCCATAGGTTTTAGGTGTTCTTGGATACCTGAGAGCCCACCCCCTGTCCGGGGTGTGGCTGGGGTGCTGGATCATGCCCGAGCAGCCTAGGGAAATGTTAGTGCAACCGACGGGCGATGCTTCCTAGTCATACCTCGCTATCATAGAGCCGATGGATGGCCTGGTCTTCCCTCTTCCACTCAAGAAGGCTTGTCGTGTTCATACATGTTGTCCAATGTGTGCGAGATCTTGGATGCCGAGGCAGCTACCTCAGAAGGTGGACTGCGCATGACTCTACGGCGAGTGATGTAGTGGTGGTGGTGACCTCTACCTTCGGCCATGAGATGGTGAATATTGGGGTTGTGGGGAACCCTCGTGTTGGTGTATCAACTCCTAGACCGCGATGAGGAGGCCAAGTTCAGGGACAGCGGGCGGTCCTAGTTTTTGGGCATGATATGAAGGTTTTTCCAGGCGAAAGCTCAGCGCTTAGGTGCCACAGGCGGCGATGCTCGCGGCTGTCATAACCCTCTTGGGGCGTCGTTGTCGGTACCTTCGCCGCGTTTAGTCAGGGTAAAAATCCTCGACTGTCGGTCGGAGCGATGGAGGCGTAGAATGCAGTTACATTCTTGGGGGCGTCGTCATGGAGATCCGATCCTCTCGATCTCGTTTTAGTGTCTCTGGTGGCAAGTTTTGGTTCTCTATGTACTTTTCTTTCGTTCTTCTTTGATATGTTGTGTAAGAGTATCTCCTCATTAACTTGTACTGGTTCGGCTGTTGTGGATTTATATATAAAGCAGGACCACGGAAGACTATTTCGAGACATGTCATGGAAAAACATTTTTGCAGCTTGCATGAAAGAATAAATATTTTAAAGTAATATTTATGGACTATGACAAAGCACGGGCATTCAACCAGTAATACTTTCTTTGATCTAAATTAATGGAATCAGATTTGTGTAGATTCAGATATATATAGTTATATTTTAGTGTAAGATAGATCCGAATATAAATAAACTGAGTTCATTTAGATCAAATGATGTACTCCCTCCGTTTTAAAAAGAATGTCTCAAGTTTGTTTGAATTTGAATATATCTATATACTAAATAGTGTTTAGATACATTTAAGTTTAGATAAACTTGAGACATCCTTTAGGACGGAGGGAGTAGTAATTTTTATGTAGGTCAACCTCATGATAACATTTTCCTTCTTTGAGTGCAACTATGGCACCGACGATTCTTTTAGACGAGTTCGTGTGTTTTTCATTGAGTGCAACGAAACAAACTCTAATATAATTTCGCGTGTTATTAGAAGAACGAAGAGAATGCACCACAGAAGATGCGGTTACACGTCCATATTTACTGGTTGGGCTAAACAACGCCCTAGGCTAAACCGATCTATCTCTAGACATGTTCCAGACCTACAGCACGATAGAGCTTCCAAAGCTCGAACTCGCCGACGATTCGCTTGCGGATGGTGCGTAGTATTCAATATACGGTATATGGCAATCGAATCCTGGTACTCCCTCTATCTACACATAATTGACTTGGGTTTGTCTAGATTTAAATTCTAGACGTTTTAATGTATAGTAATATTCAAATATAAACAAACTCAAGTCAGTTACGGAAGTAGTACATATATGTTTTTTTTTGTATTTGTAGAATGATAGAGAGGAGGTTGGCGGAATATGTTGGATGTATTATTGAGCCTCATGTGCGAGTATATATAGGCGTACATGGATCATCTTGGAGTAAAAGTCAAGTTAGGCTAGAGTCCTAACTATCCTAGACTACCATAACAACCATATACGTACAGTACTCTAATAAACCCCGCAGTCGTAGCGGTAGCGTCATGAACAACCGAAACATCGCGGACGGTCAGACTGGAGATAAGCCGAAGTAGAACCAGTGAGCTGACATCCCCCGTAGTTCGAGCGGGAACGTCGTGGATGGCACTAGTAGAAAATGGACCTTTGGTCCAGAGCATTAGTCCTGGTTCTGGTACAAACCGGGACTAATGCCCTGGTCCCAACGGCTAGAAACGGCCGCAGGGACCAGAAGACATTAGCCTCGGTTCGTATGAGAACTTTAGCCCCGGTTCGTTTAACAAACCGGGGCTAAAGGGTCTGACGCTGGAAAAAGCAGATGCGTGGACCTTTAGCCCCGGTTTGTTTCTCAAACCGGGACTAAAGTCCCCGACTATATCTTCTTTCCCTTTTCAGCCCGAGCCATTTCAAGCTCACACAATCATCCCTCTCAAATTTCTCCCCTCAATCTCGAGTTCTTCCCCATTTTTCTCAAGATTTGTGAAGTTTTTTTGGCTCCACATCTATCAAGGGTCCTAAGAGGTTAGCAACTTCATCATTTCAACTCTCATTGCTTGTTTTAGCTCATTTCATGCTCTAGAAATGGATATATTTTGTGTGGGTTCTATCTCTGTATATCTGGTTAATTTGGCACATATAGTTCTCGAAATTCATTTGATTCATCGAAGCACACAGATACATTAGTTCATCCTATATACATATATTGGTTTGACACGTTGTCTTGAAATCCGGTCGGTTCACAGTGCATCATGTCACCGTCGAGCAACAAAATATTCTTCTTTCTTCTACCTGTCGTCACAAAATCAATTGAAACAAAAATAAGTACCAAAACTATGAAGGCACACATATATATAGTGGCGCCCTAGCATTTTAGTTAATCATCGGCCAGTTAAGCAAGAAATTAAGAACAAAATCATGAACACGCCAAGGAGCTACCAAATTAAATTAGGGAGTGCCTCTATGGCGAGCTCCTCGAAGATGTCTGAGGATGAGACATCCTAAGACATCTTCGAGAAGCTCTGCCATAGTGGTGTCCCTTCTCTCGCACACCATCTTTCAGTTCGTATCTTTTCTAGCTAAATTAGTATGCTGGTGGAGCTAACTAATTTCACATATTAGGGAGTGCCTTTACGGCGAGCTCCTCGAAGATGTCTGAGGACGAGGTCCTAAGACATCTTCGGGAAGCTCCGCCGTAGTGGTGTCCCTGGTCTCGCACACGATCTTCCTTGCAGTTGATAGTTCACAAGGAAGCCTATTTATAGATTAAGCAGCACAACATAGTGTCGATACTCATGACATAATGTCGACACTCACCCCTGTAATATTGTCGCCACCCACTAAAACAGTGTCGCCACTCACTGGCATAGTGTCCACTCACGACATATAGTGTCGTCACCCACTTTTAGTCCCGATTGGAGACACCATTCGGGACTAAACGGGCTCATGTCGGCCCCAGCCTGCCGCAACCCCTTTAGTCCCGGTTGGTGTGTCCAACCGGGACTAAAGATATAGCAGAAAGTTTTTTAAATCAGTGCTTGTTTGATGTATACGATGTGTTCTTTTATTTTTAGACTAGTACTACTCTTAGCATCGTGATTTTGTTTGATGAACTTATAAAATGCAGATGAGACGGCAATGGATGTACGCTGACCGAATCTCTAACGAGTTCATTAAAGGCGTGCGTTCTTTTCTCGGTGTGGTAGAGCAAACAAGCGGAATGGTTTTATTTGTTGTGCATGTGGTGAGTGTCGGAATCAGAAGGAATACTCTTCCTCAAGAGTCCTTCATGGCCACTTGTTTCGGTTCGGTTTCATGTCTGGCTATAATTGTTGGACCAAGCACGGAGAAAGAGGGGTTCTGATGGAAGACAACGAATATGAAGAGAATGATGACAGCTATCCTATGTCCCCTGAATACGGTGGTACTACAATGGAAAACAATGATAAAGAAGAAGCAGAAGAACGTGCATCATATGAGCCAGATGATGATCTTGGTCGGGCCATTGCTGATGCAAAGGGAGAATGTGATAGCAAAAGGGAGAGGTTGAAATTTGAGCAGATGTTAGATGATCACAACAAATTGTTGTACCCCAATTGCGAAGATGGCCACAAAAAGCTAGGCAACACATTGGAATTGCTGAAATGGAAGGCAGTGGTCGGTGTGCCTGACAAGGGATTTGAAAAGTTGTTGAAGATAATGAATAAGCTGCTTCCAAAGGATAACGAACTGCCCGCCAGTACTTACGAAGCAAAGAAGGTTGTCTGCCCTCCAGGATTAGAGGTACAGAAGATACATGCATGCATTAATGACTGCATCCTCTATCGCGGTGAGCAGTACGAGAATTTGGATGCATGCCCGGTATGCACTGCATTGCGGTATAAGATCCGATGAGATGACCCTGGTGATGTTGAGGGGGAGCGCACGAGGAAGAGGGTTCCCGCCAAGGTGATGTGGTATGCTCCTATAATACCACAGCTGAAACGTTTGTTCAGAAACGAAGAGCATGCCAAATTATTGCGATGGCACAAAGAAGACCGTAAGAAAGACGAGATGTTGAGACACCCCGCTGATGGGCTGCATTGGAGAAAATTGAGAGAAAGTACCCGGACTTTGTAGGTGACGCGAGAAACTTATGGTTTGGTCTAAGTACGGATGGCATGAATCCCTTTGGGGAGCAGAGCTGCAGTCATAGCACATGGCCTATGACTTTGTGTATGTATAACCTTCCTCCTTGGTTGTGCATGAAGCGGAAGTTCATTATGATGCCAGTGCTCATCCAAGGCCCGAAGCAACCCGGCAACGACATTGATGTATACTTAAGGCCATTAGTTGAAGAACTTTTACAGCTATGGCACGGACAAGGTGTACGTGTGTGGGATGAGCACAAACGTGGGGAATTTAACCTACGGGCATTGTTGTTCGTAACCATCAATGATTGGCCTGCTCTTAGTAACATTTTAGGATAGACAAACAAGGGATATAATGCATGCACACACTGTTTAGATGACACTGAAAGTATTTATTTGGATAAGTGCAAGAAGAATGTGTACCTAGGGAATCGTCGTTTTCTTCCGCCCATGCATTCCCTAAGAAGGAAAGGCAAGCATTTCAATGGTGAAGCAGATCACCGGAGTAATCCTGTCCGTCGTACTGGTGATGCTGTATTTGATATGGTGAAGGATTTAAAAGTAATCTTTGGAAAGGGTCCTGGCGGATAGTCCGTTCCGAAGGACGCTGGCGGACACGCACCCATGTGGAAGAAGAAATCTATATTTTGGGAGCTACCCTATTGGAAAGTCTTAGAGGTCCGCTCTGCAATCGACGTGATGCACCTGACGAAGAATGTTTGCGCGATACTGCTAGGCTTCTTGGGCGTGTATGGAAAGAATAAAGATACACCAAAAGCACGACAGGACCAACAACGTATGAAATACCGAGAAGGCAGGCATCCAGAGTTGTTTCAAGGTACTGCCAGCTACGCTCTTACCAAGGAAGAGAAGGAAATCTTTTTTGAATGCCTGAGCAGTATCAAGGTTCCTTGTGGCTTCTCGTACAATATAAAGGGAATAATAAATATGGCAGAGAAAAAATTCCAGAACCTGAAGTCTCATGACTGCCACGTGCTTATGACGCAGTTGCTTCCGGTTGCTTTGAGGGGGCTTCTGCCGGAAAATGTTAGAGTACCCATTGTGAAGCTATGTTCGTTCCTCAATGCAATTTCTCAGAAGGTAATCGATCCAGAAAGTCTACCAGGGTTACAGAAAGATGTGGTCCAGTGTCTTGTCAGTTTTGAGTTGGTGTTCCCACCATCCTTATTCAACATAATGACACACCTTCTAGTTCACCTAGTCAAAGAGATTACCATTCTCGGTCCTGTATTTCTACACAATATGTTCCCCTTTGAGAGATTCATGGGAGTCTTAAAGAAATATGTCCATAACCATGCGAGGCCAGAAGGAAGCATCTCCAAGGGATATGGAACAGAGGAGGTCATTGAGTTTTGTGTTGACTTTATTCCTGACCTTAAGCCGATCGGTGTACCTGAATCACGGCATGAAGGGAGACTTAGTGGAAAAGGCACGCTAGGAAAGAAAGCAAAGATATGTATGGACAGACATTCTTTCACTAAAGCACACTATACAATTCTGCCAAGTTCCACCTTGGTGGCTCCATATATCGAGGTACACAAGAATATTGTACGCTCGAACTACCCGGGGCAGTCTGACAGGTTGATTAGAGATTAACACATGAAGACTTTCGGCGGTTGGTTGTAGACACATCTCATGAATGACACCACTGTTGGAGATCAGTTGTACTTGTTGGCCAGGTCTCCATCTTCAACTATATTGACTTTCCAAGGATACAAGATCAATGGGAATATATTTTACACGCACGCCCAAGATAAAAAGAGCACCAACCAAAACAGTGGTGTCCGATTTGATGTAAAGGACGAGAATGGGAAAAATGACACATATTATGGTTACATAGAGGACATATGGGAACTTGACTATGGTCCTAATTTCAAGGTCCCATTGTTTTTATGCAAATGGGTAAAGATGATAGGAGGTGGGGTAACAGTAGACCAGTTGTACGGAATGACAACAGTGGATCTCAATAATCTTGCGTACGAAGACGAACCATTCGTCCTTGCCAATGATGTGGCTCAAGTTTTCTATGTGAAATACATGTCTACTAGACCGAGAAAAAGGAAAGATAAGCAAAAGAATATAATATCATACGATGATCCAAAGAGCCACATAGTTCTTTCAGGAAAAAGAAACATGGTGGGAGTTGAGGACAGGACAGACATGTCAGAATATTATGACAAATTTCATGAAATTACGCCATTCAAAGTGAAAACTGACCCAAGAATATCGCTAAATAAGGAAGATGATCCATGGTTACAGACAAGAAGAGAACCAAAACACTAGATGTGGATGTTGGTGATGTAATGTATTAACCTTTTGTGAATTAATCCTATTTTTCATTTATTAAAGGAAGATGCTCCATGGTTAATAAAGGAATTTCTGAGATTGCTGTAGGCAGGTACCAAAACTGTAGACTAGGTAACACTTACACATTTATTAATATTAAAAACTGGGACAAACCGGGACTAGCTAACACTGAGGACTAAAGCCACCCCTTTAGTCATAATCATTCCTAGTCCTATAGTACACAGCTTCAGGGTCTTCTTCGTCATCGTCATCATCATCGTCATCGTCACCTGCCACTCTAGAGATCCTCAGCCCAGCCATGGCATATACCGGGGGCACCTGCCACTCCGGCCTCGGATTCACGGCGGGCGGGGGAGGAGTCTCCTAGAAGACGATGCCGCTACCGCCGGGCGGGGGAGGGGCCTTCTTGTGGCTCTATGGCAGGTAGACTTGTGGGCACTGCAGGCGAGGATGGTCTCCCCCGGCGATGTAGCGCATCACGCCGATGATAGTATGGTTTGCCCACCAC
Organism: Avena atlantica; assembly: GCA_910589765.1. Lineage (NCBI taxonomy): Eukaryota > Viridiplantae > Streptophyta > Magnoliopsida > Poales > Poaceae > Avena > Avena atlantica. The sequence goes on along the minus strand of OU342738.1, from coordinate 205,589,587 downwards.
AGACACTGACCGGCTTCATTGTGGTTCACCGGGGGCAGGCCATCACCCTCGTACCTGGCGAGCTCCCTTTCCCGTCGGTTAGCAAAGAAGGCATTCCAGGTATGATAGTTGTCGGGATCCCACTGGGATCGATCCGCTGCTCTGGCGTGAGCTCGTGGTAGAAGTGGTTCGTGATGGCCGCCTGTCGGGCGGAGCCTTGAGGCACAGGAGGGACAGGAACCCCTCCAGCGCTCAGCATCCAGCCGGCGGCCGGCCGGTAGCCCGGCGGGCAAGGGTAGTTGGAGGCCCACAACGCCTGGGTCTCCTCGAGGGTCAGAATGCCCAGTAGGCACTGTCCATAGTTGTGAGAGAGGAAGGTGTGGATGTATGATAGCCATGGCGTGGTCGGCCTATATAAAGATGGAAAGTGCTGGAAAACATGGCGGGAAACGGTGGGATATGGCGGGAAATATCTTTAGTCCTGGTTAGTGGCTACAACCGAGAAAAAAAGCACCATTTATAGGGAAAGGGCGAGAAAACATGGCGGGAAGCGGTGGGATATGGCGGGAAATATCTTTAGTCCTGGTTAGTGGCTACAACCGGGACTAAAAGCACCGTTCAGAGGGAAGGGCGGGAAAACATGGCGGGAAGCGGTGGGATATGGCGGGAAATATCTTTAGTCCCGGTTAGTGGCTACAACCGGGACTAAAAGCACCGTTCAGAGGGAAAGGGCGGGAAGCGATGGTCCAAGAGACCTATCATGTTCGAGGTTTCATGGCTTTCGGTCCAAGAGACGGATGTTATGTGTTGAATCGCGACATAGTTTGTGATACGGTGCCCATATTATGCATTCATGTGTATATTGGGATGTAGAACAATGTTGCAGGAGGAAGTTTTCCTTTTCGTCGCTCGGAAAAGCCATTTTCCATTTTCTGAGCGCAAAAAGACGGGTCGTTTTGTGAAGCAGCCACCAAAATACAGTTACAGAATGCTACCATCCCATTTTTCTAAAATAGTAGACCACGTTACGTGAAATATATCCCAACCGGGGGATCTCAAACCTTTCTGTCCTTCCCGGGTGAAAAAGACAAATGTCTGCCGAATCGGTAGGAAGTGGGTCCGGTTTGAACTACAGGTACATGATCTAACGTCCGTGATTTTTTGAAAAAGTCATTTTTAGACTCACAATATGTCATTTTTCAGAGATCCAATGCAAGTTCTAACATTGTCATCCCCTATCTTCACGCACGCCATTTTGACCTAAGTTCGAAACGACAAAAATTCAAAACGGGCATAAAAATTTCAAAAAAGGTCCGAACAATGTAAATACTTCGCGTGGTGTGATATTATGTGACATAGTTGCAAGGAAAAATATCAAACTTGGTATACTGATTATGTCTCCAAAAAACCTTCACAAAATGACCTATCATGTTCGAGATTTCATGGCTTTCGGTCCAAGAGACGGATGTTATGTGTTGAATCACGGCATAGTTTGTGATACGGTGCCCATATTGTGCATGCATGTGTATATTGGGATGTAGAACAATGTTGTAGGAGGAAGTTTTCCTTTTCGTCGCTCGGAAAAGCCATTTTCCATTTTCTGAGCGCAAAAATACGAGTCGTTTTGTGAAGCAGCCACCAAAATGCAGTTACAGAATGCTACCATCCCATTTTTCTAAAATAGTAGACCACATTACGTGAACTATATCCCAACCGGGGGATCTCAAACCTTTCTGTCCTTCCCGGGTGAAAAAGACAAATGTCTGCCGAATCGGTAGGAAGTGGGTCCGGTTTGAACTATAGGTACATGATCTAACGTCCGTGATTTTTTGAAAAAATCATTTTCAGACTCATAATATGTCATTTTTTCAGAGATCCAATGCAAGTTCTAACATTCTCATCCCATATCTTCATGCACGCCATTTTGACCTAAGTTCGAAACGGCAACAAATTCAAAACGGGCATAAAATATTCAAAAAAGGTCCGAACAATATAAATCCTTCGCGTGGTGTGATATTATGTGACATAGTTGCAAGGAAAAATATCAAACTTGGTATACTGATTATGTCTCCAAAAAACCTTCATAAAATGACCTATCATGTTCGAGGTTTCATAGCTTTCGGTCCAAGAGACGGATGTTATGTGTTGAATCGCGGCATAGTTTGTGATACGGTGCCTATATTGTGCATGCATGTGTATATTGGGATGTAGAACAATGTTGCAGGAGGAAGTTTTCCTTTTCGTCGCTCGGAAAATCCATTTTCCATTTTCCGAGCGCAAAAAGACGGGTCGTTTTGTGAAGCAGCCACCAAAATGCAGTTACAGAATGCTACCATCCCATTTTTCTAAAATATTAGACCATGTTACGTGAACTATATCCCAACCGGGGGATCTCAAACCTTTTTGTCCTTCCCGGGTGAAAAAGACAAATGTCTGCCGAATCGGTAGGAAGTGGGTCCGGTTTGAACTACAGGTACATGATCTAACGTCCGTGATTTTTTGAAAAAATCATTTTTAGACTCACAATATGTCGTTTTTTCAGAGATCCAATGCAAGTTCTAACATTCTCATCCCCTATCTTCACGCACGCCGTTTTGACCTAAGTTCGAAATGACAAAAAAATCAAAAAAGGTTTTGAAAAATGTTTTTAAAAAAGGTTTTGAAAAAGGTTTTAAAAAATGTTTTAAAAAAAGTTTTAAAAAAGGTTTTTAAAAAAGGTTTTGAAAAAGGTTTTTTGTTTCTATAAAGGTTTTAAACAGGCATATAATAATTAATTTAAAAAAAGGTTTTTAAAAAGGTTTTGAAAAAGCTTTTAAAAAGGGACCTTTAGCCCCTGTTTGTAGTACATACCGGGGCTAAAGGGGTGCGGGGCTGCGCGCGAAATGCGGTGCCCCGAAAACCCTTTAGCCCCGGTTTGTGCTCCCCCTTTAGCCCCGGTTTAGGTATAAATACCCACCCACCTCGTGCGCCCCGGTTCGTGCACCGAACCGGAGCGCACAAATCGACCCCGCGCCGCCGTCTTCCTCCTCGCGCCGCGCCTTCTCGCCGCCGCGCCGCCAACCATCGCTCCGCGCTCGCGCCCCTACTCGCGCCGCCCCTTCTCGCGCCGCCCCTCCCCCGCGTCACTCGAGCCCGTGCCGCCCCGCTCCGGCGTGCCGCGCCCCTTCCCCAGCACGCCGATGACCGTCCGCGCCGTCCTCACCGGAGCCCACCGCGCCGCCCGCACCGTCCACCACCACCGGAGCCGCCCCTCCCCGCGGTAAGCTCTAGTTTAGTAGTACGTGTTAATTTTGTTAGTGTTAATTTTGTTAGTTATTTTGTTAGTGTTAATTAGTTAGTGTATATAATTTTGTTAGTGTATTTTAGGGTTAATTAGTTAGGGTTATTTTAGGGTTAATTAGTTAGTAAGTTTAGTGTAATTGTTTCTTAGATATTTTAGTTAGTGTTTAATATATTTTGTTTTGTTAGTGTAATTTAGTTAGTGTAATATAGTTAGTGAATTTATTTAGTAAGTTTAGTGTAATTGTTTTGTTAGATATTTTAGTTAGTGAATTTTTCTTAGTTAGTGAATTTTAGGATTTTAGTTAGTGTTTAATATAGTTTATTTTAGTTAGAGGCCCACAAACCGGGGCTAAAGGGGTGCGGGGATGGCACTGGGAGGTGCTACCAGCCGGGGGACGTCGTCTCGTGAGGAATCCGGGTGTCGTCGTCGACCCGGATCTTCTATGGTGGTGGCCGAGTGGTCTAGGTGCGATGTAGAGGGAGCCGACCCCCGACGAGGTGGTACAGCGTCGTGTCAGGGAGGAGAACGAGCACGTCCAGCGCTACATGCACATTTTAGGAGTCCGGGACGCCAATACCTGGCAGCTTCTTCAGGCACCTTACCCGATATATTCTCCGGTGATGGTTCCTACACTTTGGGTGCACACCTCCCGCGGCTCAGTAGCCGGGGCTCGACGTCTTCGCTGAGCTAGCTAGATGTGTAATAGGGTTGTATTTTTGTTTAATTGGTACTTTATTGTTGTACTAGCTGGATTATTCGAGATGTATTGTTGTTTAACTGGTACTTTATCTTTCTTTATCGCATTGTTTAAGCTGGATTACTTTATCTTCCTTTATTTTATAGCATTAAGAAAAATGGTTTTATCTTTCTTCTGTATTAGTTAAGTTATGGACGGTAGAGACAAAGAAGAGCACATCATGTACAACATGATAGATGAGTGTACAGGAGGTTACCATTATGATGGAGCAGACGATGATGGAGACGATGATGGCTCCCAATACCTCAACTTGGATGAAGCCGACAGAAGAGACGACTATGATGAATTCTTTGGTGGAGACGACGGTGGAACTGACGGTGGAGACACCACCATAGCAAAGACCGGCGAGGTATATAAAGCCTCTGCTGATCACGAGCTAGTAGATGCATTAGTTGATTCATATACATATATATGTACTAACGACTGTTTCTTCTCTTAGACCTCTGCATCGGGCGAATCTTCTACAAGGAAACGAGGCCTGACCAAAAAGTTGGCCGATGGTATGCGTTTCACCATTGATCTAGTGTCTGAGGTCGGCGAACCTTTGGAGTCAAAAGAGGCCGCAAGTGTATTTTTCTACCAATGCGGAGCGATAGTCAGGGACGCCATCCCGATCACTACTCAGAAGTGGAATAAGACAGGAAAGAAAAGTGATCGAGTTGGAGAAACTTTTGTCGATGACAGAGCCAAAGACGGTCTTTGGAATTCACTCATGGCACACTTCTCTCTGCCTGAATTGGACACTCCTGAACTCACTGAGGCATTGAGGTTGCAAGTCAGAAAGTGGGCCCTTAAGAAGATGGGCAGACAGTTCAAGGTCTGGAAGAAAAGATTATACAACAACTTTGCCAAGAAGGGGCTGACTCCGCCATTCACTGGCCCACTAGAGAAGCAGTGGGATAACTGGACCCCATTTGTGAAATACAAGGAATCAGAAGCAGCTAAGGCCAAGTCAGAAAAGAATAAGATAAATGCGGCCAAAAAGAAATATCACCATACTATGGGGACAGGTGGCTACAAGACGGCCGTGCCGAAGTGGGAAAAAACCAAGGAAGAAATGCGTAAAAAAGGGGTCACGCCAGCTACAAATAAGTGGCCCGTGAGGTCAAAAAATTGGCTCCTTGGGCATGGGGGGTCGTATGACACTGAAACCGGGGAGATTATTGTTACAAATGAGGCCATTACTAAACCCAAAGATGAACTTGTTAAAGTGATACAACTGAGAAAACATGGAAAGTTCATTCCCGACAGAGAGAATGATGAGCTGACATATGCCCTCGGGAATCCTGAAAAAGTCGGACGAACACGAGGCTTTGGCCCATCTGTTCCATGGAAGACAGGGTTTCCCGCTGACATCGACACTTATAGAAGCCGATCTAGAAAAACGAACTGGCAAAAGGCGGAGGAGGCAGCGTGGTTGGAGGCGGTTGAAAAAAGGAACGAGGAATTTCAAGCCATGTTCAAGATGCAACAGGAGCAGATTAATGAACTTAGAGTACTGGCCCGACAGCAAGATCCTGCGTTAGACAGTCCGGTGGGCCCATCTCAGCGGAGAAGCAGCGTGGCTTCCACGGAGGTACAAGCTAATAATCCAATGCTGATGGACAATAATGCACCGGTGATAGATGATACGGCCGGTGCAACGATGGTTCGCTACCCCGTGGATGAAGTCGAGGCAAGGACAGCTTGTGAGCTACATGTCACAGTGAAGACATTTCTATGAAGGTGGCGCTCGGCTTTGCTTTGCCTTGTCCACCAGAAGCGACCTACCATGGAAGTCAGATTCCAGCTGGCTATGCTCGTGTCGGTGTGGATGAAGTTGAACTGACATGTCGATCACTTGAGCTTGACATCCCTGCAGGCAAAGGGGAGAAAACACTTGGAGAAGTGAAGGGTGGGATCATTCTTTGGAAAAAACAACACATCGTGTTTCCAGGCTGGGCGCCAAGGAAATATTATCCTCCGAGAAGCAATCCATCACCTCCAAGGCCACCATCACCTTCGAGTCCACCGTCTCCACCAAGAAACAATAGTCCACCCCTTCCTCAGAGGGATCGCAGCGCGACTGCATCTCCATCTCCGGCGCCTCCGCCTCCGCCTCCGCCAAGAAAATATTTTTTCTTCTATACTGTCGAACGCTATACGATACAGAGTGCTACCTCTATTTTACAATATAAGCCTTTCTAGCAAGGGCGGAGGGAGTAGTTTTCTACCAGACATGGCGCTGTGTATTTAAAAAAAGATGTCACGGTCTATAGATAGAGGACGTCTGGGGTGATTTGGACGAAAATAACAAATTCACGAAATGAGCTCTGGTCAAAAGAAATTTACTACACTAACCCTTTTTGCAACGCCATACGGGTTGGCGCCGCCCGCCATGAGGCCTGGCGCCGCGCACCTACCAGCGTGGATCGCCCGTGGCCTCGTGGGCCCCGGTCCCGCTAGTGCGGCGCCTTTCTGTGTGGCCGCACTGTGTAGTGCAGCGCCAGCATGCGTGGCGCCGCACATTAGGTCTTGTACCAGGGCGGCGCCAGCCCTCCCTAGACCCATCCTCTTTCTATCTCACCCACAGGAAGCTGCAGCGGTGGCGGCAAATCTGCTTCCCCCTCCACCTCCTCCCTCCTAGTGGCAAAATCGGAAGCATCTCTTCGTGGAATTCGATCCCCCCAGGTGCCTTGAGGTATTCTTTACCTTCTTCTTTGATTTCACCCATTAATTTCTTGTTTTGGTCCATATCTTGCAAACCCTAGGTTGTTTTGTAAGATGCATGATAAAATGTTGTTGCATTGGCATAGGGGTTGGGTATTGTGTTAATGTTAGCATGGATATCTATTGAGTATGTTGACTATTGTATTGTTGTTGTGATTATCTTAGGCATGGCAAGACTTGTTCATGTTCACCATGTAGAGAAGGATGCTTTTTTGAGAGGTAACATAGAACCAGACCCGGACAAGCTCGATTTGGTGTTTGAGCGTACTCCAACCTATGCCGAGGTCTTGGAGCAATTGAGGATTGAATTGAAATGGATGGACCCAAAGGATGTTATTGAGTTGGAGGGAAGACATAATGTTGGCTTGGGAATGCATGTCCGTTGGAAGACCATGCGTATCTTCTCCGAGGCCCGTTGGTTTGCATATAAGGAGGTGGTGGCCGAATCACTAGACAAGGCTCTTGAGCTATTTGCCACCAAGAAAGTTTGTAGTTCATTGTCTTTGGATTTGAACCGTATGGCATCCCCATTGCGTACTATGAGTCCTCCATCCGTAGACCAAGAGCTAAGCCGGGAACCTCCCTTGACCCAAACATTGAGCCCGATTTCAAGACACCAAGACGAGGTTATGGAAGAGGACAATGATGATTTGTGGGAGAAGATGAAGATGACAATGATGATGTTGAACTCCACGACAATAATGTTGGAGATTTGGACAAATATATCATGCAATATGACATGGACCGCGACCTCCCATATTCTCTAGTCTATGCATCGGACTCGGATGATGATGGTCCCGAAGAAGAAGTTGACGAGGAGGGGTTCACGGCTAGAGAGGCCGAAATCCACGATACCGTATTGGGTCGGGACCATCAGCTGCCTTTGTTTCGTGATCTTAGTCTCGCGGATGAAGCCACGGTTGATGGTGGCAAAGGGCATAGTCCTTGGACCAAGGACAAGTTCTTACCGGGATGGCAATGAAGTGAATAGTGACTTTTGCAAAGGATCAAGGTTCAAAACCTTGTTGGAATTTAAGCAATGGATAAAGGACTTCTCGGTGAAGCATCATCGTCCTTACACGGTCGTGCACTAGGACATCAAGAAGCGTTACACGGTGAAGTGCGAGGAGGAAGGATGTCCTTGGATTGTGCGTGCAAGACCATTCAAGGGAGGTCCTGATTAGCACATATCTAGTTGCGTATCAACTCACATGTGCCGAGGCCCGGTGGTGGATGGCAATGTTGCAAATAACGAGCAACGACAACTCACCTCCGAGTTCCTCGCTTATAGGCTGTCTAATGACATCGCGTCATTTCCAATAATGACCATCAAGATGGTCATGGAGCTTGTGAAAGCCCTCTTTCACTACGAGGTGAAGTACGGGAAGGCATGGAAGGCTAAGCAAGCCGGATTCAAGATGTTGTACGGTGATTGGGAGAATCTTATAGCCGAATCCCAAGGTTGTTGTTAGCGATGGACAATGCTAACCTGGGCTTAGTTCATGTGGTTGAACCTTATGGGAACAAGAAAAGGATTGTAAATGGAAAAACCGTGCGAGTTTTTGGCCATGCATTTTGGGGTTTTGAGCAATGTGTCCGGGCTTTTGAACATTGTAGGCCGGTCATCTCCATTGATGGCACCTTTATGACCGGACAATTCATATGCACTATCTTGATTGCAATAGCCAATGATGCCAACAACCGGTTGATTCCTTTGGCATTTTCTTTGGTGGAGGCGAAACTCAATGATAATTGGGAGTGGTTTTTCTATCTTTTGAGAACCAAGATATTAACCCCTCAAAGGGAAATATGTGTCATCTCTGACCGTCATCAAGGAATTCTCAATGCAGTGATGATTGATACTCCCGGCCATGCTCCATTGCACAATTGTTGGTGCATGAGACACTTTTGTGCAAACTTCTATAGGGCATGCAAGAGCAAGGATTTGTCCGATGATCTACAAGATTGTTGCCTTGCTTTCACGGAACGTCGTTTCTCTAACGTTTACAACAAATTGCTATTCAACAAAGAACTCAATGCGGGTGGTCGCGAGTTCCTTAATAGGAGCATTGAACATATGGGAAAGTGGGCACGAGCTTTTGATGACGGTGGACAGAGGTACGGCCAAATGACAAGCAATATGGCAGAGGCATTTAACAAGTTGCTCAAAGGTGTCCGTGCATTGCCCGTCACGGCAATAGTCCGATATACATTCGACATGATGAATGAGTATTTTCTGAAATACTCACATGAAACGGATCGTCATATTGCGGGGGACAACAAGAACAAGTACAAATACAAGTACCCACCTAAGGTTGACGATTGGATGCAATTTCAGACAAGGAAAGTGGATTCCCATGTTGTCATGGAATATGACAATGAAGAGCTAATTTACCAAGTTACGGAGCCCGGAGGTACAACAGCTGATGGTGTCCAACACGGAGGTCGAGCTTTCAATGTCTCGCTCAAGACATGTGAGTGCACATGCGGAAGGCCATCATTGCTTCATCTTGCGTGCTCGCACTTGCTCGTGGCGTCTCGCAAGTGACATTTGGATTACAATAATTCGCTCACGGCGAGAGAGGCTGAGTTTTCTATTGAGACTACTAAGAAGACACGGGCTCCTAGATTTCATCCATACTTGGACCAATCACAATGGACGGAGTACCATGGAGTTCAACTATGGCCCAATCCAAAATGGAAGGTTGTTGGACGTGGAAGACGCAAGACAAAGCGCTTTAGGAGCGACATGGACGGATGGGGACGTGGTGGTGGTCGGAAAACGGGCAATGACCAATTTCAAGAGCCTCGTGAGAGAGCCCGGTGTGGAAGGTGCAATGGTGGTGTTGCACTGTGTGGCGCCACCACGGCTCGCATTGCACTGTGCGGCGCCACGTAGCCTGGCACTGCACATGTGCTCAAAAATAGACTGAAGGTTTTCTGTCTATTTTCGAGCATATTGGCGGCGCCAGGCTGGATGGCACCGCACTGTGCGGTGCCACCATAACGCGCGTTGCACAGTGCGGCGCCGTCCAGCCTGGCGCCACACATGTGCTCGAAAATAGACAGAAGGTTCTGTTCTGTCTATTTTCGAGCACATGTGCGGCGCCACGCTGGACGGTGCCGCACTATGCGACGCCACGTAACCATGCGTCGCACTGTGCGACGCCTTTACTTGTGGCGCCGCAGATTGACTTTGCCCCTTCCTGGGCCTCTTTGCCCAGCACATAGTTCATGTGCGGCACCGTGCACGATGGCGCCGCACTTTTCTAACTGTGCTTCTTGGTCTGTCTGTATGTTTGTTTCCTCACTTTCCTGGCTTTAAAAGTTCAAACAACCATTAGCCATTACAACATGCTCAAACAACATGCTCGAACAACATGCTCAAATAACATGCTCAAACAACATGCTCGAACAACCATTACAAGTTCAAACAACATGCTGAAACAACCATTACAAAATTCTACAAGTTCAAACAACCATTACAGACTCACGACACCATTGCAAGTACCAAATTCAAACAACCATTACAAGTACCAAGTTCACGACACCACATGGTTCAAACAACACCAAAGTACCAAGTTCAAACAACACCAAAGTTCACGACATGGTTCGACACCAAAGTACCAAGTGCAACATCTACTCTACTTCCCACGGGTGGTCTTCGCTCCTCGCCCCCTTCTCGCGGGCATCTTCCTCCTCCTCGATTCCTCTTCATCCTCCACTTCTAAACGGTATGGATTATTGGACTTCTTTGTCTTGGTCGCGGAAGGGTCGGGTGTGTAAGGCTTCTTGGGTTGCCTTGGCTTGAGCACGTAGTCGGACCGCTCGTGGACCTTGTAGCGAGTGTAGTTGCCCAATGTCATCTCGTCGGAGACGCTTTCCTCATCTTGGGGCTGTCAACAAAAGAAGATTGGTACGGACAAATTCAGGAGAAATGCAAGGGAGGGTGGGGGATGCAATGGTTGTACTACCTCGGGTGTGTTCGACTCGTCCTCGGATGTGGAGTGATGATCGCCAGAATTGTCACCTTGGGGCGTGTTGGACCATGACCCAGACGGTGTTGCCAACTCGGGTCACGACAACCTAGCAAGTTCGACAGGCGCCTTAACCGTTGGCCCTGCTTTTTAACAAACTCACGAAACAGAGCCTCCCCCTTCTCTCCGCGAGGGTATGTGTCCAAAGCATCCTCGCATGCATCGGCGGACTTCCTTACCTCCGCGTGCTGTCATAGACAAGAAACTAGTAAGTTATCCATGCAAGGTGTGAGAAGCTCCAAGACGGAAAAAAAATATTCGGCACACATTACCACAAAGTTGACCAAGGGAGCAAACTCGGCTTGACGCCCTTCTCTGACCATGATGTTGTATTGTTCGGTTGAAAGCTCGTCGAACACCAATGGCTCCTCCAAGATCGAATCCCGAAATGCCCGTGGGTATATCTCCACCCGCGCGTTGTCAATGAACCATGCGATGTAGTTGTTGAAAGCATCCCGACTGAAGGGCCTATCCTGTGTTCCTTTTGATTTCTTAGCCTCGATCACACACCTCCTGAATTTCTCAAGGTGCTTCTTATGAAGCTTGGGCCAATCCTTCTTCTTCCTCTGCTTCTTCCTGTCCAAGCTGCACACAACAACAAGTCCTATAGCTATATTTGGCGAATGATAAGTACATCACATGGTAAGGCAGTTAATAGCTTACCTATGGAGCCCTAAGTCCGTGTCCTTCCACTCAAGCGGGACAATCTGAAATAACCCAAACTGGGTCATGACACGCTGTGGCTGGTGATACTCAACAACCCACATGCACACCATGGGGCAACACATTAGCCACAGACAAGATTCTCTGAGGCAAGTAGGGTTAAGGCGATAGTCCTCCGGAACACCAAAGCGGTCCCATCGACCGTATGGCTCCCACGTCACCTGCAGAATACCACACTCATGTCAGGGTCAAAGATTGCAAGTTCAAGACATATAATAGACCGCACCCGAGGAAATTACCTGATCTATGGTGATCGTGTCAAACTCGTTGGTGTACCTCTTGTACGCCTCCACTGGGTCCGTTGGTGGTTCGGAGACCACATCCCACTTGTAAGCCCACGTGGGGAGAAGGTAGTCGTTGCCGTTATCAATATAAGGATTGAATGTCAACAATCTTGGCCGTCCAATGGGGAAGCGTTCCCAGCTCCACACCGAAGGAAGGAGAAAACAACCACCAATCCCTAAATCGGCGGTGCTCCTAAGGAAAGCATCATCCAGCTGCAGATGAAGTGAACAACCATTTGGTAAGAACAAACTTTTTTTGAGGTAATGCAGAAATATACAAATAGGCCAACCAGGCCAACAACATTTGTAAAGAACTCATTACCTGACGGTACAACCATGCCAACGCCACAGAACCCCAACTGAGGGTAGAGTCAAAAGTAAGGAGCAACTTGAGCCAATGCCACTGAGCACGATCCCCACTGCTGTCAGGAAACAGAGTTCTCGTGATGATGTACCACACATACACACGAGTGTATGTATTGATCGTCTCCTCATCGGCATCCTCGGGGAAAATCTTGAAATTCTGGATGATCCAAGTAAAAGTAGCCCCGGCAGCGACCCTCAGTCTTTCCCCATTCAAGTTTATAGCCTCAGGTGGATCCTTCCCTATAAGGTCGACCATCTGCTCATGCCACCCGTCTGAATCCGAGCTTATGCACACAGGGTTTCCCTCGATTGGGAGTGCCAGGATCATGCTCATGTCCTGCAAAGTGACCGTAGTCTCACCGGTCCTAAGGTGAAAGGTGTACGTCTTCGGCCTCCACCGGTCCACAAGCGAGGTGATCGCAGCAGGGTTGAAGGCCGGTGTGGACCGAGTGACCATGTGGATAAAGGGGAGGAGTCCTAGCTGCTGAATGTACAGAGTGTACCGCGCATCATAAGGCATCTTGCCGGACGAGACCTCATGGTACCTAAGTCGAAGTTGTTGAAGCTCCTGCAAACATACAATGGCAAGTGTTAGATTTCCATCTAAACAAACATGGCATCTTGTTTGACTTGAATGGAAGTTTTTAGTACCTGTCTCTTCTCCGACATCTTGTAGGTACGGTGTTGAACATCATAGTAAGCATTCTTTAGAAGGGGGTTTAGAGACATCCTACATATTCAAAACAATAGAGAGAATAAGAACAATTACAAAATGTCCATCTTATAGTTCTAGCATATAGTTCTAGCATTTAGAATTGCAAGCTAAATCAACCATCTTATAGTTCTAGCATATAGTTCTAGATTTTGTTCATCTTATAGAGACATCCTACATATTCATCCTACTCTACATATAGTTCTAGCATCTAGAATTGCAAGCTAAATCAAACAACTAGAGTTCTACCATATAATTGTAAGATAAATCAAAACACCAACTAGAGTTCTACCATATCTCCATCTTACTCTAGCCATATGGAATTGCAAATATGAAAAAGCACCTAACATATATTTCAAAGATAAATCAACCAACTAGAGTTCTACCAAAGAGTACTATGCCATATCTAAACTTAAATATCAAATAAGCATTGCAATGATTCATCCCAATCTCTAAATCTAATTGAACCTAGGGTTTCACCAAAATTTGAAGAAAAGGGGAAATTAGCAAGAATTTTTTAGAAAAATAGCAAGGGATTTGAGAGGAGATACCTGAGGGAGGGATTGGGAGCAAGATCCTTGGACAAATCTAGCAGATCTTGAGGTTTTAGAGAGGGGAATCAGCAGAGCCGACGAACCCTAGCCGCCATGCGCTCCTGTGTGGGTGAGAAAAAATGAGATGGGTCTAGGGAGGGCTGGCGCTGCGCTGGTACAAGACCTAATGTGCTGCGCCACGGCTCTGGCGATGAACTACACAGTGCAGCGCCACACGGAAAGGCGCAGCACTAGCGGGACCGGGGCCCACGAGGCCACGGGCGAGCCACGCTGGCAGGTGCGCGGCGCCACGCCTCATGGTGCCACACTTTAGGTGCGCGGCGCCACGCCTCATGGCGCCACACTTCAGGGTGCGGCGCCAGCCCTTATGGCGTTGAAAAAAAGGGTTAATACAGTAAATTTCTTTTGGGAGAGTTCATTTCGTGAATTTGTTATTTTTATGGGTTATTTTTGTCCAAATTGCCACGTCCGGGAGAGAACCTAAAATAGTACTACTGTTAGAGCATCTCTACTCGTTGGGCGTTTCCAGGCTAAAATCTAGCTATTTAGCGCCGACGGATGTAACTTTCGTCTTGGAATGACCGTTTTTCCACTCGCGTTCCTAGACATGGTTTCCATGCGACGCAAAATTGACGAGTTTTCGCCTAAGTTCGACTTAAATTTAAATAGAGTTCGGCGTAAATATGAATACAGAGCAATGTTTGTCATAATTCGGCCTAAAATTAAACATAGTTCGGCATGAAATTAAATATGATTGAACGGGCAAAATGCCAAACACTTCGCGGGCGAGGTGGCGGAAACTACGAACAAAGCCAAGTTGCGGCGAAGGCAGAACAACGAAATGAGGCCTAGGCCGAGGGGAAAGGATGCAACGACGACGACAGACCTATCTACAGGCGTGGTTTTGGCTTGGCGTGGTGGGGCGACAACATGGTGGCAGAGGCAGCTGGGAAACCTCTCTGCCTTGGTAGATCCGAGTCGTGGTGAAGAATGAAGTTGCCTCGCTGATAGGATTGGCCCACCCGATTTTCGCCGTGTCTTGTGTTCTTAGACGATTTCTAGCACCCTGTGTTGGCCTTGAAATGCCAGATAAAGTTGGGCCAAATCAATCGGTGTCTTAGAGCATCTCCACTTGGCTACCCAGGACGCCGATCCGAACGCCCAAATTTTCTCCGGACGCTAAAAATCGGCCTAGTCGCGTAGCAGGGACCTGTTTTTGGCCGGATTTGGGCCAATTTTCGTCCGGACTACCCAAGCTGAACCCAGGTTCCTGGGTACGCCCTGGGAACGCTGGACGCAGCGAACTCGGCGAGAAAAAAATGAAAAGACGCGTGGACCCGCCGAGTCAGCAACGGAAGCTGAATCGTTGTCATCCTGAGAACCACGTGGCGACCACCGGACATTAACTACCCGTCGCGTCGGCCACGCGTCACCGAATTGAGGCGCCACCGCCGCTGCCTCGGCTCCCGCGACGGACCGATGGGCACTAACTTCCCGTTGTTTCCCCTTTTCCCGCCCTCGCCGCTACACCCCTCCCGTCCTCGCCGCCCACCTCGGCCTTTATAAGTCGTACCCCTCGCCGGAGATCTTCAACTCTCTCACAGCTCCCCAACCCACCAGCCCGAACTCCGGCGAACACCCTCACTCTCCCCTCCACACTTAAGCCATGGCCGAGCGGTATCCCGGCGACGGTGCGGCGGCGAACGGCTTCGACCGGAGCACCCTCCAGGCCTGGGAAGCGCGCCTGCTCTATGAGGCCGGCTACATGGCGCCGCCGGACATGTGGACCCCTCTAGGGTGGAAGCTAAGCGTCGGCGGCATCCCTATCCCGCCAGCGCCAACGCTGGAGGAGCTTCCGTGCGAGATCCAAGAGTACATCAGCGCCATGGACGACCCCTCCGACGCCGAGAGCGCCGACAACCTCCTGTACTGGGAGCAGTTCTTCGCAGACCGCCACGCCCAGGAGCTCGCCCGCCACGAGGGGCGGCCGAATGAGTCACCGCCGAAGCGCAACAACTCGACTGGCCGTCGGCGTTGGTGGAGCGCGCCAGGCCGGACGCTCAGGGCGGTGCTGGAGCACATCAACGCCGGGAACACGCCGCGTCTCGGCTTCCCGCGCACACCGACACCGGCGGCCCGGTCGGGGTGGCGCCCTCCGGCGAACTGGATGCCGAGGAGGATGGCCAGCATGAGCTCCTCCTCCTCCGCCTCGGCCTCCCACTCCTCGGGCTCCATGCCGATCCCTGCGGCGTCTGGGCCTTCGTCGGGGCTGCGCCCGGTCAAGCGCGAGGCGGTCTCGGCTGTGCGCTCGCCGCCGCGGACATGCTCGCGTGGCCTCGTCATCGGCGAGCTCCACGCGACGCCGTCGCCCACTGGCCACCTGCGCCTTCGTCGCCCGAAGGTTGAAAGCTCGACGCCGCCCGACGATAGCGCCTTGAGGATGGCGCTGGAGCAGTCGCTCCGCGACTTGGCGCCGCAGCCGCTGTTGTTGGAGCCCTCCTTGCCGGACATCCTGGAATGGTCCAGAAAGGACTGGGAGGAGAAGGAGCGGCATCGCATCCAACGCCTGCAGCAGCAGGCCGAGGATCAGGCGGCCCGGAGACGGGCAATGTCCGGGCGCCAGCTCGCCTACCAGGAAGCCCCTCTCTTCGTCCTCGACGACGACGAGGAAGACGGCCCTTCCTACCAGCCGTGGAGGTGCGGCGACCCAGGCCAGGGGAGCTCCCGCCAGCACCAGCCACCGAGCGACGACGACGATGACGGCGAGGACGATGGCTGGGCCGATCCCGTCTACACGGCATTCTACAGCATGTAGAACGGCGAGGGTACCGACGAAGGCCACGGCAGCCGCCGGTTTTAGTTTATTATGTACTATTTTAATTTAAATTCAATGCAATCCGCCTATATTCGTCCAGCTTAATGAAATTCGTCCTTTTTAATAAAATTTCGCCGAATCTGGGAACTTGAGTTGAGTACACGAGGGGAAAACTCGACGTACTCAGGCCAAAAACTTGTTTTGTCCGGTCGAAAAATGGTTTGGTTTTCACCTGAGTTCGCCTAACGAGTGGAGATGCTCCCAGAAACACGAGTGGACGAAATATCCGGATAAAAAAATCACCTTGAAAACGCTCTTCTTGTAACGCGGGTGAAGATGCTTTTATGTGTTTCGTTGGTTTGAGGTTTACCACTAAAGTAATGGTTTGCACGAGCACGTATGGGGCGAAACGGTCACCTGAAAGGGAGGATTGACAGCCTAGGGAGTCGCGACGCGCTGCCCTCTGAATCTCTGATAAACAAAGAGTCAGGCCACTACTCCACACCGATGCCATTCCACGGCATCTCTCTTATACGCGCTGGGAGTACATCACTTCTTCTCTGTTCTTTCTTGCGCTCCCTCCTGGGACGCGATCCGGCGCATGTCTTGGCTAGCGACTAGCGAGTAGCGAGTGTGTGGAACCAACACTGGCGCGTGCTGTTTACCAGCGCCGCGCGAGGAGCTCGTGAGTGCCTGACTGCCTGTGATGGCGCGTACAGTACGTGCTCCAGGCCTCCAGCTGCTGGTGTCACCCACGCATCGACATGCGTGCTTGCTGTGCACAACAGCTGGCTTCCAATGAGGACCTGGCAGCAACAAATATCGCAGCTCCCCTCCCTCGTCATTTGCTACGGCTACCTCGGATCGGATGAGTCACAAGGGCGGGCCGATGCAAAGCACTGATGCACGGCTAATTTTCTTGTCTGTGGCTCAAGTATGGATCCATTGTAGTCTACCTAGCTGCTCGCATAAGTTCAAGTTTTTAATGGAGCAGGCAGGCTCAGAAAGAATATGAACGTGCAAATGTCGTAAACTGGTTTTAGACGTCTATCTACACGACGCGATATATCTACCAACGGACCGGTGTTTGGGTTTGTATCCCAAGATGAATTCATAGGCGTAAGACAGTATGGACCAAATTTTTGATGCAAGTGACTGTGGATGCCCTTTTTATGAGTGCAATTTGAGCTACTGTGATATTGGGGCACACATATCTAGTCCGTGACTATTATGATATTGTTTATTGTAATATTCCAAATATATTAAACAAGGATTATCAAATTCCAACCACCAAAATTAGAGTTAACGAAAACTTTTGTTAATTCAAATCAATAGGAATGCATCGTGTGAATGTGATGATTGTATGAATGCATGGATGAATTTGTGTGATTGTTCTAAATAGCAAGGAATGGTTTAAAGATGAAAACAACATCATCTAAAACATTTTGAAGCAGAAACAAATTACTAGAAAAATCAAAAACAAATCAAATAGGCAAATGGTCACTTTTGTCAATCTTGCTCACTAGACCACTTTGGGTGTTTCTAGTCTAAGATTTCAAACAGAAACTTCTCCATTTCTTTTCACCCGTTGCTAGACCAAGTAAAAGTGAACAAAAGCCCACCTTTCAAACTTACAAAAACATTTGGCAACTTGATTCAAATGACAACTCAAAATTTAATCTAGTTCATATTGAAAGATCACCCATTTCTCAAAAACCAACCAAACCAATTTACCTTGACAATTCCAACTAACCAGAGAATCCCTAGTATGTAACTATCACACCCACCAAGTTTGGATCAAAAATTCAAATTTGAATCTTTTTCGGCTATTTCATCAAACACCTTGCAATCACCAAACAAACAAACATTAAACATTATTGTGAGCAGTGATCAGTGCCTAACTTGTTCCCTTTCTAAACCACACTACACCCTCAGTAGATCATCTAACTTGTTGAACCCATCTAGCTCACACTACACCCTTAGTAGATCATCTAACTTGTTGAACCCATCTAGCTCATTGTAAACCAGACCATGCCATCAATGTCAAGCATGCCGAGAGCACCATTGCCGCCCAATGTCGCCAGCCAGCTAGGAGCCTCACTAGCCTCGCCAACCTTGTCTGGGACACTCTCCACCGTCCACCGCCACCCCCTATTCAAGCCTCGAGCACTGCTAGCCCCTGGACCACACAGCCCGAGCGTGCCGGGAGCGCGCCACCCGCGACACACGCCCACAGACCGCGCGCTGCCCTCGCCGCGTGCAAGCATGATCTCCACCACCCCAGCAACCCAGCAGACTTGCCTGTTCGCCGCCGTGCGACCCGTACCACGTGTGCGGCATTAAAACTTCTGTCGAACCCGCTCAGAGCATCGAGACGTTCCGACCATCTCGTACCGCCCCACGCCGCGTAACCATGCAGTTGAGCTTCGCCAGGGAGCACATCACCGCCCTATCATCGCCCATGCCAGTAGATCGCTGTGACGATGACCACGACGAGCTCAGCCCGCGCCCGTCCATCCCCTTCTAGCACTATAAATAGAGGCCACCCCCGCTCGATTTCTTCACACCATCTCACTCCCCTCTCTCTCAGAACCACCCCACCTCACTCCCGGAGCAAGGCGAGCAGCACATCGCCGGAATTTGGCCGGAGTCTGCCGTCGAGGAAGAAGAAAGGAGCCAACGATTGGAGCCGCCCCAGGAGGAGCTGCCGGTACCAGGAGGATCGCCGTCATCGATTTCGTTGTTCTCCCCCATCGCCGACCTTCGCCTGAGCCCCGGTGAGCCCCCGTAGACCCCCACTGGCCGCGCTAGGGTTCTGTCTCGCCGGCGTTGCCCGGCGTGGACGATGAACCACATCCATTCGATTAGAGTTTGATCGCACAGTCCACATCACCCCATACCGCTTCGCACCCCTGTCTCGCTGACTGGTGGGGTCGTTCACTTAAACCCACCCGCGCGTGCACTGTGCACCATGAGACGGCCCAGTTAGCATCCCGCGCAACCCAGTTAGTTTGAATTTGTATTTTCCAATTTAGTTCAAACCCGGTTCAGTACCTAGATTAAAAAATCAACCCAGCTCGATTCACTAAACCAAATTGCATGAAACCAATTGTAACATCCCAAAATATTAAACTTGGATCATTAAACTCTAATCACCAAATTTATGGTTAACAAAAACTTTTCCAACTAAAAATATGAAAGCATTCATATGTGTGTATTAAAATTTCGATTCTTTTGAATTGCCATGGTTCTGTGTTTCTTTGCTTGTAAAATGATTCTTAGGTGAAATAAACATCATCTAAACAATCCCCAAACTTTTTCCAAAGACAAACAAGTCAAAACAAACAAATTAGGTGAATGGTCACTTTGGCCAAATTAACTCCCATGCCTACTTTGGCTATCCCTAACTTTCAGAACTTAATAGAAGAATGTATAGATCTTTACACCCCTTGATTGTACTCATAATAAGGTACCAAGGCCCACTTTGTGATCATCCAAAAATATTTAAATGCTTAGTTTAAATGACAGTTTAAAATTGAATCTATTTTATATGGTAAGATCCCACTATTTCAAAAACCACTCAAACAAGCTCAATTTTCAAAACCCAAGCATCCACAGAACCCTCAACACATGCTTAGCACACCCACCAAAAATCTTTTCAAAATTCAAAACTTAAGTTCATGCGGCCATTTCATCAAACAGGTTGTAGGTTCAAATCAACAAAATCAAAAACACTATGTTGAGCAGTGTTTTGGGCCTAACTTGTTCCCTCTCTGGTTACAACTAGCCTTAGTAGATCATCTAGCAACCTTAACTAATCTCTAGCACCACTGTAAGCTGGACATTGTCATCAATGGTGAGCAGGCCGAGAGCACCATTGCCACCCCATGGTCGACAGCAAGCTACGAGCAACACTAGCCTCGCCAACCTTGTCTAGGAGCTAGCCAGCACCCCACCGCCACTCCCTGTCCCAGCCTCGAGCAATGCCAGCTACTGGACGACACGCCCAAGCCATGCCAAGCTTCTCCGCGAGCATGTCGAGAGAGCGCCCGTGCGCCACCCTCGACACACGCCCACAGGCCGCGCCGCCTTCGCCACCTTCGCCACGTGCACGCGTGATCACCACCACCCCAGCAACCCCGCAGACACGCCCGTTCGCCGCCGCGCGAACCACGCACGCTGTGCGCCATCAAAACCTCCGTCGAACACGCTTAGAGCGCCGAAGCGTTCCGACCAATCAGCACCGCCCCATGCCTCGCCACCACGCCGTTGAGCTTCGCTGGGAAGCACAGCATCTCTCCCTACCGTCGCCGACGCCGATAGCCCTCTGTGCCGCAACCACGGCGAGCTCAGCCCGCGCCCGTCGGTCCCCTCTCGCCACTATAAATAGAGGCCTCCCCCGCTCGAATTCTTCACACCATTCCACTCCCCTCTCACCCAGAACCACCCCACCTCACTCCCGGAGCAAGGCGAGCAGCGCATCGCCGGAATTTTACCGCAGCCCGCCGTTGCTGGAGAAGAAGGAAGCCATCGATTGGAGCCGCCCCAGGAGGAGCTGCCGGTGCCAGGAGAATCGCCGTCGTCGACTTCGTCGTTTGCCCCCATCGCTGACCCTCTCCTAAGCCCCGGTGAGCCTCCCATGACCCCCACCTGCTGCGTTAGGGTTCTGTCTCGCCGGCGCTGCCCGACGTGGACGATGAGCCGTAGCCGTTCGATTAGACTCAGATCGTGCATCCGAGATCGCCCCGTACCGCTTCACGTGTTATGAGCCACTGACTAGTGGAACCCCCCTGTCAGTTGCGCCCCGCGCTGCGGAGTGACACCGGGCCGGCCCAATAACCCTTCCCGCGCAGCCCACTCGTTTGAATTTAGATTTTTCTATTTATATTCAAATTTAGTTCTGTACCCAGTTTGAAAAATCAACCCAGCTCGATTCAGTGAACCAAATTGAATGAAACCAATTTTGTTAGAAAGGTATTGAAATGCTTAATCCAAGCCCACTGGATTCAAATCAGTTGGATCTATAGATCAACCTTGGTAAAAATAACAAGTCGGAAGCTTTTCTAGATTCAAACATTTTTCAAATTTCAACCATAATAGCTTTTGAGTTGATTCCAACTCTCAAAAATCACATTTGATCATACCTTTCATAATATATAAAAACATATGGGTTTACTTACAGAAATAATGTTCAAGTAATAAAAGAATGCCACATAGGAATTTCTAGCCACTTTAATTATTTAAAATAAAAAGGTTAAACCTTATTAAATTGTGGCACCACTTTAAATCACATTCCCATATACTGAAATATGTGGTGATGACATGTGTCAACATGATCTCATGTTTGGTTTGGAGAATATTAAATCTTAAGTAGTTTTTCAATGAGTAGAAATTACTTTTCTAAAAATAAATAAATAAATAAGACAAATGCTTTATTCTTGTGATATTAGTGATGATGCTAGATCATCTATAGAACCCCTTTGTGTGATGATTGAAAGTAGTTAAGTATTGTTTGGTGATTGTGTACCTCGTATTTATTCATAGACGCTAGTACCGACCAAGGATACGAGGAGGAAGGAGGATACTACGAAGAAGAAGCCGAGGAGAACTTCAACCACTACTCTGTACAAGGAAAGCTTATACTGATACTGATGCAAGAATTACTAATCAAGTTGACCTATGCAATCTAGTACTTGCTTGTTACCATGCCAACTATATGCCTTAAGCATATGTGATCATCCCCACTTGATAAACCCATTCCTAGTTTTACTTACAAGCTTTCTACTTTATTTCTTTATCAAAGCTATTACTTAGAGTTTACTTGAGTAAATTGTAGATACTATAAAGATAATTGAAGGTTGAATAAAGAGCATTAAATTTGGCCTAAGCTAGACAATCTTGATGTCATCCTAAGGCATGAGATTGAACCTAGTTAAACTACACTGGTTTACCACCCCTCATTAGTACTCACCCCCCCACTTGTAGATGCTAGTGCTAAGCATAAAACTTGATCAACTTTAGATGGGAATACTTGGTGGAAAATGGTTATGAAAACCTTAGAATGATGAGTCATTCTACTGAGATGTTTTGACATGTGTTTCCGAACACCAGATGATTTTGATAATGAAAATGTTAAGGCATGAGCCTTAGCCCTTTATAAAATTGATGGTTGTCTGGATGCGATACCATTCCAATTTTATTGTACAACCACAATACCTGAAATTTGGGTAGGGCTTGACTGGAAACTTATATAACTTAGTATGGGTTCCCTCACGGCCAAGGTCTGAACTGAGGCTACCTTGTGAAGATTGTCCACCTGTGCAGTATCCAAGATGATAGTTGGTCATGGTTGGGAGGCCAAACTCACAGGAGAGGTGCCTATTCTAGGGCATGTAATTGAAAGGTTAGGATTGATTATCCGCATATTGAGTATGGTGAATTCAGGATTTGTTCCTGACGGATGTATCAAATGTTGTGGTGAAAGTGTACAATCTCTGCAGAGTGTCAAACTATTCGAATAGCCGCGTCCGAAGTTATGGACAGTTGGAGTGGCCATACTGTTCCCCCGTCAGATGTTTTCAAAATGACTTGTGAAATGAATTGAGATTTTGACTTGACCACAACCGAGTTGTGATATGAAATACAAGTTCCCACTTAGGTGTGATAAAAATTCAACTAGCTTTTCTTGCTTCTGAACTTAGTAGAGGTAAATCCGGCTTTTTGCAAAATAACCCTAGAGCTTAGTATCCTATTACAAAAACCCCCTTCACTTGTTAGTATTAGTTTGCGAGTACTTAAAGAGTACTCATGGCTTTGTCCCTGGATATTCCCGTGGCCAGACTATGAAGAGGAGTACCAGGACGAAGTACCCCAGGAAGGTTACGACAACTAGGATCATATCCCATCGTCAGCATTGCCTGTGACCCCGAAGATGGAGCTTCGCCTACGCTACCTTTATTATTACGTATTTCCGCTGCTTGAGTTGTATTAAGAACTGGATCATGAGATCCTTATTTGTGTAAGACCTTATGTATGGTTTGTAATGGATGATGTACTGTGGTATCCAAATCTGTTATGTCTCGCAAAAATGGTAATCCTGGGATTGCGATGTATGGCATAGCAGGCATCTGGGATTAAAAATCTGGGTGTTGACAAGTTGGTATCAGAGCCATCCTGACCATAGGAGACCCTAGTTAGCCTGGACGTTTGAATCAAAAACTTAGTTTCAAAACCAAAGGAAGCAAATATTTACAAAAACTTATTCCCATTCTTATCACCTTGTTTCTTTCATAAAAATTCATGATCCTCAAAAACTCTTGCAAAATACCTAAAATTTGACACACTTGATCACTCTACTAACTTACTCATACTATATTATTATAGATGGACGTGAAGTACAACAAGTTTTATCAGTTGGGGAATGGAGGAGACCTTATCTTTGAGCAGGATTTGGACCAGCTTTCAGAACTTCTGGAGCGTCCGCACCCCGAGTTCTTCGGAGCTCAGCTCAATGATCAAGGAGGAGAAGATCTGCAGTGGCTAATTATTGCAAGTCTCCGAGGAAATATTGAACCTCCCACTGCCGAGGGAATTCAGTTCACCTTGCGAGAAAACAACTGGCTAGATGGACTTGCTAGGGCCATGCAGGAAGCTCTTGCCCGTCTGTGTGGGCAGAGTATCAACCAGATCAAAGGTACCCGCTTTGAGTTTTGTCCAAGGCGTGATGGTATGGGACAGCCACTGGAAGCCCCATACCACCATGAGCTGAAGACTTAGTTGGACCACCTTAGGTTCATGATGTACGATCGTCAGCAGGAATTGTACAATTGCTGTGACTAATCCAACCACAAGTCCGCCATCATCAAGACGAAGGATCAGACCATCGCCATTCTAGCAAAGGATCGCAAGTCTCGCCGCCGTCAGCTCTACAAGAAGGAGCGCATCATTGCCCGTCTTCGCCACCGTATCTCGGATTTGGAGGAGACCATCCACGAGAGAGACATGCAGTTGGAGGAAAGGGAGAATGCCGTAGAGGATCTTCGTGGAGACCCCTACTCCTATCTCAGCGATGATGATGATTTTCTGGAGGATAAGGCTATGGACTTCTTCACCGATGAGGATGATTTCGCCTTCATCGATGACGATGAGGATGATGAGGATGACGACTACACCGACTCCGAGGACTAGTAGCACTTGAGCACTAGCATAGTGAGTTGTATTCGGTCCCACTGTATCGTAGTTTCCAGAACGGTTCTTAAAACCATATGTTTACCTTTGTTGTGGTGTGTCGTGTGCTATGAATGAATGAATGAAAAGCAAGTTGCTAGAAAATCTGAGTCAAACTTTAAAAACTTTTCAAAGTCCCTGAACCTTAGAAATTTCCCTCTTTTCTCATGATCTATCTCAATCTTTAGATGCCACGCGGAGGAAGTGGTTTATCCCCGGACCCGATGTTGCAGATCCTGCAAATGTTGGTTTCTGATCGCGAAGCTGAAAGAATTGAACGTCAAGCCAACCTAGCCACCCTTCAGCAGATAGCTCAGCTGGCCCACAACAATCAAGGCCAAGGAAATCAGGACAACCATGGATCTAAGCTCAAGAATTTCTAGAACACCAACCCACCTGTTTTCACTAAGTCAGAAGAGCCCTTTGACGCTGATGATTGGCTGCAAACCATGGAGAACAACCTAGAAGTCACCAGAGTGGAAACTAACGAGAAGGTTCTATTTGCCACCCACTATCTATCCGGAGATGGAAGAGCATGGTGGAACAGTGTTCGTGTAATGACCGGAGGACAGATGATGACCTGGGAGGAATTCAAGGTCAAGTTCAACAGAACCCATGTGCCACCGGGTTTGATCAAGAGAATGAGAGATGAGTTCAGAGAACTGAAGCAAGGACGGATGACCGTAGTGGAATACCGTGACAAATTCTTGTCATTAGCTAGGTATGCCCCGGATGAGATCGACACCGAAGACAAGAAGAAAGAGAGATTCTTGAATGGTCTGCACGATGAGATGCAGACTGTGTTGGTCAATATCCCCTTTGCTGATATTGAAGCCCTTGTCGACTCTGCCATCCAGATGGAAGGAAAGATCAACCAAGCCAATGAGAACCGCAAGCGTCGCATGATGCATCAGCCAGGAACCCATCAGACCCCAAAGTATCGCCCTAACCCATCTCCAGGATTTGCCCCGAGAACCAACAGACCCCCGATGAACCATCCGACCTATCCCAACCATGGAAACCCAAGGCCCGAAGGAAATCACAACAACCCCCGCAATTCTAACAATTTCAACCGAGCCCCACCCAAGTTCAACTACAACAATGCTACCGCCAACACCAACACTGCCCCGAGGACTGTAAGCAATGATGTGCCTGTTGCAGCAAAGGACAAGTCACAAGTGACTTGTTATGACTGTGGAAATAAGGTCACTACTCCAATGAGTGCCCCAAGAAGAATGCTGCAGCCCCCAATGAAAATGCCCCAGCTCAGCAGCAGCGTCGTGTTCAGCCAGGACGAAGGTTTGCCCCAGGGAATTCACTCAACCGCAACGACCGTCTTTTTCTCATGCATGCTGAAGAAGCCCAGGAAGCACCAGACGTCGTGCTGGGTATGTTTTCTGTTAATTTAGTTCTCGCTAGAGTGTTGTTTAATTCTGGTGCATGGCACTCATTTGTCACCAAAGAATTTGCATGCACTAGTAAGATTCAACCAACAAAACTGAAGCATGTTATGATTGTTCAAATCCCCGGTTCAACCACCAAAGCTAGGCAAATTTGCAAAGCCATCCCTATCCGAATCTATGGCATAGATTTTTATGCTAATCTGATAGTACTCGGAACTAAAGGTTTGGAAGTAGTACTAGAAATGGATTGGATGTCCAAACATAAAGGATTAATTGACTGTGCCAAGAAAGCCATAACCATGACCAGTACAGCCGAAATATCAGTCGAGCATGTATCTGAAACCTTACCTCGTTAATTCAAGTGCAACAAGAGTATAGCCCAACCTACCATCGACCAAGTCCGGATAGTCTGTGAATACCCCGATATATTTCCAGATGTTTTGCCCGGTATGCCCCCAGATCGGGATATCGAGTTTATCATTAAACTAATCCCCGGAACAGGACCCATATCCCAGAGACCATATAGTATGAACCCGTCTGAACTAGCAGAACTGAAGAAGCAACTGGATGCCATGCTGGAAATTGGATTGATTCAACCAAGTGCGTCACCATGGAGATCACCTGTCTTATTTGTGGACAAGAAGGATGGAGGTAACCGTTTGTGTACGGATTATCGGAAGTTGAATGATGTCACTATCAAGAACAAATACCCATTGCCCAAGATATAAGATTTGTTTGATCAGTTGACCGGTGCCAAAGTGTTTTCTAAGATTGATCTTAGAACAGGCTATCATCAACTCAAGATTCATGCAGAGGATATTCCAAAGATTGCCTTTACCACCAGATAGGGATTATACGAGTATACTGTCATGTCTTTTGGATTAACCAATGCCCCGCTTATTTCATGAATCTCATGAATAAGATTTTTATGGACTTCCTAGATAAGTTTGTCGTTGTTTTCATTGATGACATTCTAATTTATTCCAAATCAGAAGAAGAACATTGTATCAGCAAATGTGAATTCTAGTTACAGGAAGTAGGATTCCTCGGTCACATTGTATCAGCCGGAGGAATTGCCGTTGACCCTGCAAAAGTGAAAGATGTCGAAGATTGGCAAGCCCCAACCACTCAAACCCAAGATCGTGCATTTCTCGGATTGGCGGGATATTACCGCAAGTTCGTAGAAGGATTCTCGAGTATCGCCAGACCCATGACCCAATTGCTGAAGAAGGACAAGAAGTTTGAATGGACAGACAAGTGTGAAGCGAGTTTTCAAGAACTCAAGAGGAGATTGATTTCAGCCCCAATCTTAATCATGCCAGATATCACGAAGCCCTTTGACGTGTATTGTGACGCATCCAAGATCGGTCTCGGATGTGTGCTAATGCAAGAAGGCAAAGTCATATCTTATCTATCTCGACAACTAAAAAAACATGAGCAAAATTACCCAACCCATGACCCCGAACTCGCAGCCATAGTTCTAGCCCTGAAGACATGGAGGCATTACCTGATGGTAAACCGTTGTGAGATTTATTCGGATCACAAGATCCTGAAGTATATATTCCCTCAGAAGGAGCTGAATATGAGACAGAGAAGATGGATTGAGCTAATCAAGGATTACGATCTGGACATTCACTATCACCCCGGTAAAGCCAACGTGGTAGCGGATGCCCTTAGCAGATTGCCATGCCGCTTGAACTCCATGATTTTGAAGGAGCAACCAAGCTTGCACAAAGAGATGGAAGATTTTCGAATGGAATTAGTGAATGAAGGATTTTTGGCTAGCATAGAACTTCAACCCACTTTGATCAGCCAGATCAAAGAGGCGCAGAAAGGAAATGCTAGTATCGACGGAATCAAGCGTCGTATCGGTACAGGCAAAGTACCTGGATTCACCAAAGACGAAGAAGGAGTTCTGTGGTACAAAGGACGCCTTTGTGTACCAGTAGATTCTGAGTTGAAATAAGTTATTCTGAAGGAAGCTCATGATACCCTTTATTCTATCCACCCCGAAGGAACGAAGATGTATCAAGATTTGAAGGAACAATTTTTGTGGCATAAGATGAAGAGATAAATCGGAAGCTATATCGCCAAGTGTGATATATTTCAGCGAGTCAAGGCGGGACATAAAATACCCGCTGGATTGTTGCAACCATTGCAGATTCCGGAATGGAAATGGGATTCCGTTGGAATGGACTTTATCAGCGGATTGCCTACTTCTAGTAGGGGAAATGACTCTATCTGGGTCAAAGTGGACAGATTGTCCAAAGTCGCCCATTTCTTACCCGTCAAGACCACATATTAGAGTTCGAAGCTAGCGGAGTTATACATCGCTATAATCGTCAGTTTGCATGGAGTCCCTAAGAACATCGCATCGGATCGAGGAACTTAGTTTACCTCGAGGTTTTGGAAGAAAGTCCAAGAAGGTTTAGGAACCCGACTAGATTTCAGCACAGCTTATCACCCTCAGACCGACAGACAAACAGAGCGAGTAAATCAAATACTCGAAGATATGCTGAGAGCCTGTGTGTTAGAATATGGATCTAAGTGGGAAGACTGCCTGCCGTTGGCAGAATTTTCGTACAACAACAGTTATCAAGCCAGTTTGCAAATGGCCCCATTTGAATTCGTGTATGGAAGGAAGTGTCGCACCCCTTTGAACTGGTCGGAAGTAGGAGAGAGTCAGATTTTCGGACCCGATATCCTACGAGAAGCAGAAGAGAAGGTTCATAAGATTCGTGAGCACATCAAGACCGCCCAGTCCAGACACAAGAGTTACGCCAACAAGAGATGTCGAGACCTCGCCTTCAACATAGGAGATTTTGTGTATCTGAAAGTATCGCCATTGAAGGGAATGCAGCGTTTCCAGCTGAAAGGAAAGTTATCCCCCAGATATATTGGCCCCTTCAAGATTCTGAACCGTCGAGGAGAAGTGTCGTATCAATTGGAACTACCCGAAGAGATGTCAGCCGTGCACAATGTGTTCCATATCTCATTACTTTGCAAGTGCCTCGAAGTTCCAGAGAAGACAAAAGTATTCAAGAATATCGATCACCGGACCATAGAAATCAACAATGACCTGACCAAGTACCCATCCGTATTTTGGAAGAAGCCTTCAGCACTACCAGAACCCAGAGCATCAAGTTTCTCAAGATTCAGTGGAGCAACCACACAGAAGAGGAAGCTACGTGGGAGCGCGAAGATCATATCAGGACGGAGTTTCCCGATCTCTTCAAATCCTACGTAATCTCTTTCGTCCTTTTTCAAATCTCGGGACGAGATTTTGTTTAAGGGAGGAAGGTTTGTAACATCCCAAAAATATTAAACTTGGATCATCAAACTCTAATCACCAAATTTATGGTTAACGAAAACTTTTCCAACTAAAAATATGAAAGCATTCATATGTGTTTGTATTAAAATTTTGATTCTTTTGAATTGCCATGGTTCTGTGTTTCTTTGCTTGTAAAATGATTCTTAGGTGAAATAAATATCATCTAAGCAATCCCCAAACTTTTCCCAAAGACAAACAAGTCAAAACAAACAAATTAGGTGAATGGTCACTTTGGCCAAATTAACTCCCATGCCTGCTTTGGCTATCCCTAACTTTTAGAACTTAACAGAAACATGTATGGATCTTTGCACCCCTTGATAGTACTCATAATAAGGTACCAAGGCCCACTTTGTGATCATCCAAAAACATTTAATGCTTAGTTTAAATGACAGTTTAAAATTGAATCTATTTCATATGGGAAGATCCCGCTATTTCAAAAACCACTCAAACAAGCTCAATTTTCAAAACCCAAGCATCCACAGAACCCTCAACACATGCTTAGCACACCCACCAAAAATCTTTTCAAAATTCAAAACTTAAGTTCATGCGGCCATTTCATCAAACAGGTTGCAGATTCAAATCAACAAAATCAAAAACACTATGTTGAGCAGTGTTTTGGGCCTAACTTGTTCCCTCTCTGGTTACAACTAGCCTTAGTAGATCATCTAACAACCTTAAATAATCTCTAGCACCACTATAAGCTGGCCATTGTCATCAATGGTGAGCAGGCCGAGAGCACCATTGCCACCCCATGGTCGATAGCAAGTTACGAGCAACACTAGCCTCACCAACCTTGTCTAGGAGCTAGCCAGCACCCCACTGCCACTCCCTGTCCCAGCCTCGAGCAATGCCAGCTACTGGACCACACGCCCAAGCCATGCCAAGCTTCTCTGCAAGCATGCCTAGAGCGCGCCCGTGCGCCACCCTCGACACGTGTCCACAGACCGCGCGCCGCCTTAGCCGCGTGATCACCACCACCCCAGCAACCCCGCAGACACGCCCGTTCGCCGCCGCGCAAACCACGCACGTTGTTGCCATCAAAACCTCCGTCGAACACGCTTAGAGCGCCGAAGCGTTCCGACCAATCAGCACTGCCCCACGCCTCGCCACCACGTCGTTGAGCTTCGCCAGGGAGCATTGCGCCGCCCCCTATCGTCGCCCACGCCGATAGCCCTCTGTGCCGTCAACCACGACGAGCTTAGCCCGCGCCCGTGGGTCCCCTCTCGCCACTATAAATAGAGGCCTCCCCCGCTCGAATTCTTCACACCATTCCACTCCCCTCTCACCTAGAACCACCCTGAAGGGAATATGCCCGAGAGGCAATAATAAAGTGGTTATTATCGTATTCCTTATTATGATAAATGTTTATTTTACATGCTATAATTGTATTAATACGGAAATGTTAATACATGTGTGTTTAATAAACAAAAAGGTAGTTCCTAGTTATGCCTCTCTTTTAAACTAGCTCGTTGATTAACAAGATGATCATAGGTTTCCTGATCATGGATATTGGATGTTGTTAATAACGGGATCACAACATTAGTGTAATGGTGTGATGAACATTCATCCGAAGTATAGCATTACGATAAAATTCATTGAGTTTATATTGCTAGAACAACTTACGAAGTGATCCTAATCCTTAGACCATGAGATCATGTCAATCACTAACACCGGAAGAGTTTCTTGATAACATCAAACGTCACACCGTAACTGGGTGATTATAAAGATGGATTCAGAACTAATAAAGTGTTATGTTGAGGCCCATGGATCGAGAGTGGAATTTTTTCATTCCGATGACGGATAGATATGCTCTGGGCCCTCTCGATGATATCACATTGATTAGCTTGCAAGCAAGTGATTTGATCACTAGAATGTTATATCACGGGAACGAGAAAAGAGTGCATGTCAGTAACGAGATAAAACTAGGTATGGAGATACCGATGATTGAATCTCGGACATGTAATATATCGCGAAACAAAAGGATTAAGATACTAGCGTAAAAGGTTCCGACGATCACAAGAAAGTCATCGTTGAATGTGTGGGAGTCAGTATGGGTCTCAAGATCCCGCTTCTGATTATTGATACGAGAGGGGTCTCGATCATGTCCGCATTATTCACGAACCGTAGGGTGACACACTTAAGAGACACCGACATCCAATTGGAGCAAAAGTTTCATGCCGAAAAAATGAACAAGCGTAGGAATTTATTTCACTAGATACCGAAACAGGTTTTCGGGTGAAATTGCATAAAGTGGTTATGCATGTGAAATAGAATTCTAGCAAGGGGTTATTTGTGAATGTTTGTCATTAAAGTAATTGAAAAAATTCTGAATAAAATAAAAGAGTTTTATTTAATGAGAGTTTGCATTAAATTTGGTGGAAATTTAATGGGAATTTGAGTGGGTTTTTGAGTGGAGGGAATTGAAAGGCATTTGAGTGAGTGGAGTGTCCACCCACATGAATGTGGAAGAGGTGGGGGCAGCCCCATGGATGGGTGCATGGCCCCTTGGGTGCCCCCCTCTCCCTATAAAAGGAGCCCCCCTCCCTCTCTTTCACTCACACCTCCTCGTGAAAGATCTCTCTCCTCTCTCTCGCTAGAATTATCCCCCATGGTCTCGGACTAGCGAGATACATGTTCCTGGTGGCTTTTCTACAAGAAAGAGTTGTGCTTCCGCTGCATCGCTGGAGCGAGGAGGCGGAGGTTGCTCGGTGCCTCGAACGTGTGTGCGAGCACGGATGCGCTGCTGTTTTGCTGCGCTAGGACTTCCTCTCGATCTTGAGATCAGCAAGAGATCGTCTACATCAACCACGAGTTTGGACTCGTTAAGCTTTGTCGGTCTTCAAGGGTATGTTCTCTACGGATATACATCCGCCCGTTGTTTGTATCTAGTAGATAGATCTTGGTACATAGTTGTTCCCATCGTAGGAATTTTTTTTGTTTTCTATGCTGCGAACCCTACAGTGGTATCAGAGCCGGATCTATGCGTAGATACTTTGCACGGTAGTATACATATGAGTATGTGGGCGATGATGATCATTTTATTGCTTCTTAGTTGTACTTTGATATTTGTGGCATAGTGGGATGAAGCGGCCCGGACAAACTTTACATGTCCTCGCACGTGAGACCTGTCCACGCTTGACATGCAATAGTTTTGCATAAGTGGCTAGCGGGTGTCTGTCTCTCCTACTATAGTCAATATCTAATTTGCAACGAGTTGTCAACAATTTGTTTATCCTCGTTGTGGTCATGTTCGTAGGTAAGAACGGTCTATCTTCGAAAGCCCTAAGCCACGTAAAACTTGCAATGGAATTAGAGGCGTCTAGTTTAGATTGTTGCTGGGCTAGTATTATGATATGGTGATGTTGTAAGTAGAAGTATGAGATGACTCTTACAACACACATAGCGTGTAAGTTCCATAGACCTTGGCTTACACATAAGGTATGATAGAGATCATACCACGGTGCACATGATGGAGATCATATGCGGGAATCATATCATTTCACTAATAAACATGTGATGTTTTGATTGCATCTTATATTGCTTGTTTGGCGTTTTATTAGCATAATAAGATGATCCCTCATTTAGATATCCAGATAAAAATGTGTTCTTCCTTAAGTATGCACCGACAATGTTTCGTCGCTTCAAGACATCACGTGATGATCGGGTGTACTTGAATCCATGAGCATATCTCGGGTGTAAGACAGTTACACACGCGAATACTAAGGTTCTTACTTGGCGAGCCTAGCATGTACAGACATGGCCTCGGAACACGGACCGAAAGGTTAAGCATGAGTCATATGTTTTGATATGATGACCATATGGATGCTCGCCTTTGAAACTACACCGACTCACGTGATGATCGGACTTGGTGTAGTGGATTTGGTTCATGTAATCACCAAAAAGACACAAGGGATGTTGTTTTTTGAGTGGGAGTTCATTTCTAATTTGGATTAGTAGAACTCAATTTATCATAAATTAAATCATAGTTAATTTGCATAATTTGTTGTAGTCATTGGCATTCGTTCACCACCTTATGCATAGTTGTAATTGAGATAATAGAACTATAGAATTCTGGATATATACTTTACGAACTGGTATCGTATTGTGTTGAGTGTCAATCTAAAGTTTAAAGTCCTATTGCAAACTTTCAGCAAACTATATTTACTCCATGAAATTTAATAGTTGGTATTAAATCGAGAGTAACAATTCCAGTGTTAGTATCTTAAGTCTCATGTTTGCCTCCATGATTCTTGATTGTTTTAATATCAAGTTTATCTAGGAGCTGGAAGAATTGTTTCAGAAACGATCATGTGTGGAAGATATAACGATATCTGAAACAATGTTTTGGTTGCAAAATGATAGAGTATAATATATGTTCTCATATTGGATGAGAATTACGAAGGTTGGAGATGCTAGACATCCTAATCATCCAAAAGGGTTTTGGAAATTAATGTTATACTCACGATTCGCCTTTATAAGCTACAGTAGCTTGATCATGAAAGTTGTCATGATAAGGATGAATAGAAGATGTATGTAAAGTGTTTACTACACTAAAAGATTACTAAAGAATGGATTTTGAAAGAATACCGATCATTTGATGATGGTGATCTACTTCAAAGTGCAAGTCCAAAGGTATTATTATTTGAATATATATGCTTTGGACTATGTGTCATGTATATGGCGCCACTTTTGATGTTGATAGATTCTTTTAAAAGGAAAAGGAAATGCTGAAAGAGAATCTATAAAATACATTTGGCAGAAAAGAAAAGATTGGAAATATCCAATTTAGGTATATGGATCATATACATGTTATGGTTGTATTTTTTGCTTGTTAAACAATGTGGTTCTTGGGTATTGGATACCAAATTGGTTGGTATGAAATTTCATACGGAACAACGCAATTCATGAACCACAATGGCCTAAGTAACTAGCAAGAGAATATGTGATGATGTTCATCGAAAACAAACAAACCGTTGTTTGTATTTCTCGTGACATCAAAGCTTGACTTCAAGATTTGTTTAATAATTGTTATTTAAATCAGGTATTATGAGAACAAAGGTTGTTCAAATAATTACCGTATTCCATATAAGATGGATGATTTACAAATCTAGTTGGAGAAATCAC
This sequence comes from Avena atlantica, assembly GCA_910589765.1. Lineage (NCBI taxonomy): Eukaryota > Viridiplantae > Streptophyta > Magnoliopsida > Poales > Poaceae > Avena > Avena atlantica. Next base: position 205,555,284 of record OU342738.1, on the reverse strand, counting down.
ATCCATAAACCTAATGCTAAAATGTCGCAAGACAAATGATTGAAAGATCACTTATGAAGTGACATCGTTGTTAAATTATATTGGAAAGAAAACATGAAGAATCTCCATATTCATGGATTTTTGGAGTCTTTGATTTGATCAAGTGACGCTTGTGAGACTTCCACGTGATAATAAAACTTCGTTCAAAGGCCAAAGAAGAACGAACGACTAATTATTGGAATTTATACATATCAATGTATGTAGTCCATTATGTGTAGTCGTAAGCGATGGGTTTCAAATTCATATGCTTTCTCCGTAAATTTGAGTGAATATTCACTTAATGAGAAAGAAGTATGAAATATTTGAAAAACGTTCAAAGACTTTCAAGATGAAGTGAAAATCATTGTAACAAGAAAATAAATGGTTTATGATTTTATCATAAGGGATTATTTGAGTTACAAGTGTAACAAGAAAAATAAATGAATTATGATTTTATCATAAAATGGATTTATTTGAGTTACAAGTTTAGAAAACCACCTAGATTTATATCTCCCAAAACACCATAGGAATATGGAGTGTTTGAGATTTGTAATGAAACCTTGTTTGACATGGTTGGATCAAAGGTGTTATTGATAAAACTGCCATTATGTTTTAAAAGATTAAAGCTTTAGAGACTTCCGCTTTTACACTGAAAAGAGCTCCATCTTGATCCGTTGAAATGACACCATGGAATTTATGGTTTGGGGTAAAACCCAAGTTGTCATTTCTTAAATTTTGGTATGCTAAACATAAGTAAGATGTTTACAACCGAAGTCGGATGAGCATGTCTTTGTAGGTTATTTCGAATAACAATTGGTTATTCCTTCATAACACCAAGGACAAAAGGGTTTGTCGCTTCAAACGTGAAGTTTCTTGGAGAAGGAATTTTTCGTAAAAGTTAAGTGGGAGGACAATAGAACTTTGATAAGGTTAACAAACCTTAGCTAAATGTGCTGAGTTGCGCAGCGCTAGAAATCGTTCCGAAGGCTTCCATAATGCTCATAGCTTATGTGCCTCAAAGGTTGTGGTCACGGAGATCTAAAGTTCCTATTGAACCTAGAAGGTCAGATAAACAATCAAATGATTAAGATTTGAGAGTAAATTATTATTGTTTGACAATGATGAACCGACTATATGCAAAGAAGCGATGATGGGCCCTGACTCCGTCAAATGGGTTGAAGCCATAAAATCTGTGATAGTTCCATACACGAGAAATCAAGTTTTGAACTTGGAAGACCCTCCGGGAAGGTGTAAAAACCTATCGGTCGTATTTGGATCTATAAAGAAACAGACATGGATGTTTCACATCTATAAAATAGTCGACATGTCGTAAAGTATTTTACGACAATGTTCAAAGAGTTGACTATGACAAGATTTGATCTTTCATAGCGATATTTAGTCTAAACGTATTAAAGTAGCAACCACTACATATAATTTGGTATATGGTAGATGAAGAAACAAAACAAAGTTCTTCTAATAGAATGGTTACCTAGGACGTGTACATGACACGGTCCAAAGGGTTTTGTTAATTCAGAGGATACTAAAAAGGGCATGCAAACTTCAACGGTTGAAGTAAGCATCACGGAGTTGGAATCTTCACCGTGATAAAAAAGGAGTTTTCATCTAGAGACGATGAAGATGCTTGCATTTGCAAGAAATTAAATGGGAGTGCTGAGACATATTTCTAATACATTTTGTGAAGGACATATTGTTGATTAGAAATGATGTATCTTTTATTGACAAAGGTTAAGGATTTCATTTTGATGAAAGACTTAGGCAAAACCCGAATATTTAGCATGAATGTCTATAGTGGATAGACTGTGACGCTAATATGGTTGTGCCAAACGTACATATATGAGATATTGAAGGAGTTCAATATAGAAACAACAAGAAACGGTTTTTGTCGCATGGAAAGGAATTGAATCAAGATTCAAGTGTATTGACACTTGATAAGTGAAACAAGATTCAAGTGCTTTGACACTTGATGAGTGAAATCACAAGGATGTTTTGATCAATCATACCATGATATGTACACATCCAGATATGTCCCTATGCTCTAAGTGTTATGAGCATATACCAGAATGAATCAAAATGATCATTGGACGATAGTGAGGATTATTCTTATGATCTTTTGGAAGAACTAAGAATATATTTGCGTAGAGGTGACAAACAATTACAAATAGTTCATTGTAAAGCGTTACATTGATACTAGTTTTGTCACAACATACAAATTAAGTTTATCTCAATTTAAATTATGGGTGGCACAATGAAATGGAAAGAAAGTTTCCATGATGGATTTGGATGAATTCCAAAGTTAAAACATTGTGACGGATACTACAACAAAAGTCTAAGTATATGACTGCTATAGTAGCAGCAAAGGAGGGAATTTGTGTCAAGTAGTTTGTTATCAAACTAAGGTGTGGTTCGCAACGGGCTAAAACTAAAGATATATTGTATGACAATAGTATCGACGTGTTTTAAACCCCAAGGAACTAAAAGTCTCAACAAAAGACCAAATTTATACATGTCATCTCATTGGAGAATGAGTGATGCGTGAAGACGCAAAGACATGCAAATACACACGGACCTGAAAGTGTCAGATCCATAGATTATGTTAACCACTTGCAGTTGCGTATTTGGAACACCGGAAAGCCATAAGTGTTCAATACGCAAAGTTCTCAAACTAGATTATTGTCTCTAGTACAAGTGGGAGACTGAAGGGAATATGCCCGAGAGGCAATAATAAAGTGGTTACTATCGTATTCCTTATTTATGATAAATGTTTATTTTACATGCTATAATTGTATTAATACGGAAACGTTAATACATGCGTGTTTAATAAACAAAAAGGTAGTTCCTAGTTATGCCTCTCTTATAAACTAGCTCGTTGATTAACAAGATGATCATAGGTTTCCTGATCATGGACATTGGATGTTGTTAATAACGGGATCACAACATTAGTGTAATGGTGTGATGAACATTCATCCGAAGTATAGCATTACGATCAAATTCATTGATTTTATATTGCTATAACAACTTACGAAGTGATCCTAATCCTTAGACCATGAGATCATGTCAATCACTAACACCGGAAGAGTTTCTTGATAACATCAAACGTCACACCGTAACTGGGTGATTATAAAGATGGATTCAGAACTAATAAAGTGTTATGTTGAGGCCCATGGATCGAGAGTGGAATTTGTTCATCCCGATGATGGATAGATATGCTTTGGGCCCTCTCGATGATATCACATTGATTAGCTTGCAAGCAAGTGATTTGATCACAAGAATGTTATATCACGGGAACGAGAAAAGAGTGCATGTCAGTAACGAGATGAAACTAGGTATGGAGATACCGATGATCGAATCTCGGACATGTAATATATCGCGAAACAAAAGGATTAATATACTAGCGTAAAAGGTTCTGACGATCACAAGAAAGTCATCGTTGAATGTGTGGGAGTCAGTATGGGTCTCCAGATCCCGCTTCTGATTATTGATACGAGAGGGATCTCGATCATGTCCGCATTATTCACGAACCGTAGGGTGACACACTTAAGAGACACCGACATCCAATTGGAGCAAAAGTTTCATGCCGAAAGAATGAACAAGCGCAGGAATTTATTTCACTAGATACCGAAACAGGTTTTCGGGTGAAATTGCATAAAGTGGTTATGCATGTGAAATAGAATTCTAGCAAGGGGTTATTTGTGAATGTTTGTCATTAAAGTAATTGACAAAATTCTGAATAAAATAAAAGAGTTTTATTTAATGAGAGTTTGCATTAAATTTGGTGGAAATTTAATGGGAATTTGAGTGGGTTTTTGAGTGGAGGGAATTGAAAGGAATTTGAGTGGAGTGTCCACCCACATGAATGTGGAAGAGGTGGGGGCAGCCCCATGGATGGGCGCATGGCCCCTTGGGTGCCCCCCTCTCCCTATAAAAGGAGCCCCCTCCCTCTCTCTCACTCACACCTCCTCGTGAAGGATCTCTCTCCCCCTCTAGAATTTATCCCCCATGGTCTCGGACTAGCGAGATACATGTTCCCGGTGGCTTTTCGGCAAGAAAGAGTTGTGCTTTCGCTGCATCGCTGGAGCGAGGAGGCGGAGGTTTCTCGGTGCCTCGAACGTGTGTGCGAGCACGGATGCGCTGCTGTTTTGCGGCGCTAGGACTTCCTCTCGATCTTGAGATCGGCAAGAGATCGTCTACATCAACCACGACTTTGGACTCGTTAAGCTTTGTCGGTCTTCAAGGGTATGTTCTCTACGGATATACATCCGCCCGTTGTTTGTATCTAGTAGATAGATCTTGGTACATAATTGTTCCCATCGTGGGAAATTTTTTGTTTTCTATGCTGCGAACCCTACACACCCCACCTAACTCCCGGAGCAAGGCGAGCAGCGCATCGCCGGAATTTCACCGGAGCCCGCCGCTGCTGGAGAAGAAGGAAGCCATCGATTGGAGCCGCCCCAGGAGGAGCTGTCGGTGCCAGGTGAATCGCCGTTGTCGACTTCGTTGTTTGCCCCATCTCTGACCCTCGCTTGAGCCCCGGTGAGCCTCCCACGACCCCCACCTGCCACGTTAGGTTTCTGTCTCGCCGGCGCTGCCCGACGTGGACGATGAGCCGTAGCCGTTCGATTAGACTCAGATCATGCCGCCGAGATCGCCCCATACCGCTTCACGTGTTATGAGCCACTGACTAGTGGAACCCCCCTGTCAGTTGCGCCCCGCGCTGCGGAGTGACACCGGGCCGGACCAATAACCCTTCCCGCGCAGCCCACTCGTTTGAATTTAGCCTTTTCTATTTATATTCAAACTTAGTTCTATACCCAGTTTCAAAAATCAACCCAGCTCGATTCAGTGAACCAAATTGAATGAAACCAATTTTGTTAGAAAGGTATTGAAATGCTTAATCCAAGCCCGTTGGATTCAAATCAGTTGGATCTATATATCAACCTTGGTAAAAATAACAAGTCATAAGCTTTTCTGCATTCAAACATTTTTCAAATATCAACCATAATAGCTTTTGAGTTGATTCCAACTCTCAAAAGTCACATTTGACATACCTTTCAGAATATATAAAAACATATGGGTTTACTTATAGAAATAATATTCAAGTAATAAAAAAATGCCACATAGGCATTTCTAGCCACTTTAATTATTTAAAATAAAAAGGTTAAACCTTATTAAATTGTGACGCCACTTTAAATCACATTGCCATGTACTGAAATATGTGGTGATGACATGTGTCAACATGATCCCATGTTTGGTTTGGAGAATATTAAATATGAAGTAGTTTTTCAATGAGTAGAAATTACTTTTCTAAAAAAAATAAGACAAATGCTTTATTCTTATGATATTAGTGATGATGCTAGATCATCTATAGAACCCCTTTGTGTGATGATTAAAAGTAGTTAAGTATTGTTTGGTGATTGTGTGCCTTGTATTTATTTATAGACGCTAGTACCGACCAAGGATACGAGGAGGAAGGAGGATACTACGAAAAAGAAGCTGAGGAGAACTTCAACCACTGCTCTGCACAAGGCAAGCTTATACTTATACTGATCCAAGCCTTACTAATCAAGTTGACCTATGCAAGCTAGTACTTGCTTGTTACCATGCCAACTATATGTGTAACACTACGGTTCTGAAAAGACCGTAGCTTCTATGTGACATGCCAACCCCTGGATTGGTTCATTGGCTCACAATAGAATAAAGATGAATAACATAGCAAAATATCCGTGTATCATAAATAACGAAGATCCAGAGTACCATTATTACAATAAAGGCTTAGCTCAAGTCTAGCTCAACTTATTCAAGTAGCAACATAAATAGAATAAATCCTCCATTCTTCAAATTGCCCACAAGTGAACAAGTGCCGAGTGGAGTACCGTGGCCTAAATCGATCACTCAGAATCGGAATATCCTGCAACATGAAACGTAGCAGCCCCGAAGGGTTAATACATGGAATGTATGGCAAGTAGAGCTATTAAAGGAGACAATAATGCTAACATCTACATGCATATTTGGAAAGTGGAGCTGTGGCTAGCTTGCATTTGCAAATACCTTTGTCCTACTTTCATAAACAGTTTTTGATTTTATTTGAAATGATCCCAATTAACTTAACCCATCCACATTGAAGAAATTATGAAATTAGAATGAGTGAGAAATATGTCATGAACTCAATATCAAGCAACTCAGATGTGCATAACCGGGGACATGGCTAATCGATTAGTTTATACACCCTGCAGGGGTTAGTACACTTTACCCATGTGACTTGGCTAGCCCAGCTCGTACCATCACTCTCATATTGGGTGATGATAGGGAGAAGTCCAAGAAGGAACCGTTTCGGAAGTAGCTCCCCAAACCCGACACGCACCGGTCCAACCTACCAAAATTCTACATATCTGGATACGTGGGTTCGAGTTACCACAACCTACTGAGTCCAACCAACCGCCCATTCCATTATTGGCACATGGTTGTACACGTAAGCTACAAAATAAAGAAGCCAATCATTTTCTCTTGATACCTGGGTGCCTTTCCGCAAGGATACCACCAAAAATTATCAATCCCATCACACCCAGGAGATTCATTGATTAAGTTGTTTTTAGTTTTCGCAAACCAACACATTTAGAAACAACTTCAGTGATGTAACCCAACCCTCGTTCATCATAGCATGGCTAAGCACATCTACCAACGGTGGTTCATCTACATGAAACCCTACCACATAATAGGACATATAATAGCGATAGTATTATCCTACACATGCATCTACAAAATACACAACAATGCAATAAAAGTAATAGGACCATATCATGAACAAAGTAGCATCTACTTGCCTTGGCTGTAGCGGTCGAACGAACAATCCACACACCAGCAAGCGTTGCACTCGTCACAGTCTACACGATACAATTGCAATCACATAAACAAACCATACACCATCATATACAATCAATGACAATGCAAGATGCATGCATGACAAGTTGAACATTGCTACAGTAGCTTCATATATTCTTATTCAGTATACTTACTGTATGTATGCATGGAAAATATTTTAAGTGTATAGAAAATAAAGCATGCAATTTTAAATGCCCAAACAATTGAGCTAGAACCCAATTATTTAGCAACTGCTAATAAACTGTTTGTAAAATCTTGGAAAAATATCCACTGTGTAGGCAACCTAAAATAGAACTAGTACCAATTGGAATTACTCAAAAAGGTTTTATATAACTCCGTGAGTAATTAAAATACTCCAGTAAGCCTTTATATAGATTATGCAAATTCCAATACTGTAAGTCTACCTTTTTAATTCACTGTAAGATTCCTCTTATCCTACTGATTCCAGGGACATCTTATTTGTAATTTTTGGAGTTGTACAACTTTTTTTATGAATTTAATACTCTAAAAAGAACATTAAGTCATTTAATTAACCAAGACAAAACCTTGCTGCAAAAGCATAAAAAACTATACAGAAATATTCTACGCGAGACACTGATTCCATACATATTTTATTTGCAATTTTTGGCCCAGTAATTTCTATGGATTTTACAAGTTCTATCTAAAATCTGCCAATTAATTCGAATTGAAATTAAACAGTCAAACTTGACCGTTTGACTATGCCGACGTGGCACTGACCAGTCAGCGCCCTGGGCTGACTATTCAACGGTCCATCTGGACTGTTGGATGCCGATCGAACGGCCGAGGAAGGTCGCGAAGGGGAGCTCACCGGAGCAGTTGGCAGCGGCGGCGGCGACGATCGGGGCGGCGACGTTGGCGGTCCTCGGCGGTGGCGGAAGGTGGGACAGCGTCGGGGGAGAGGTGGTGGAGTTCCTCTAGGCGGTGGCGCGGGTCGGTGTGTGCGGGGCCGACGGCGGCCGGCTGGAGTGGCGGCAGCGTCGGTAGCGAGGGTGGCGGCTAGCGGGGCGTCGTCCTGCGAGGGGAAGGAGAGGGAGGCGGTCAGCAGGTGGCGGCGGTGATACCAAGCGGGCGAGCGAGACGAGGGGGAGGCGCGCGCGGCGGCGGTGCGAGCTCACCGCGACAATGGCGCAGCGGCGGCGGTGAACTCCGGCAAGGAATGGAGGGTAGATGGGGGCGGCGTTGGCGAGGGTTTTTGGGGGGTTTAGAAGGGGAGAGCGAGGGCTATAAGAGGGGGAGGTTCTCGGGCGCGCGGAGGCGTCGAGCTGCGCTGAGTCGGCCTCGGCATCCATGCTAGCACCGGCCCCGCGCTGACGTGTGGGCCCCGGCTGGCAGTGGCGCGGGGGTGTTGGGCCGAGGCGGCGGCTGCTGCTATCTGCCGCGCGGGCGGCTGCTACTGCTGCGGCTGCAGGGCTGGCAGGCCCCGGCTGGGCCAGCTGGCTGCGCCGGCTGGTTTCCTCTCTTTTTTTGATTTTTTTCTTTTCTTTTTCCTAACAAATTTCTAACTGAATTTAGCTGACAGAAAAAGCCTAATAGAAGCTAAAAATTCAGATTGCCATAACTTTTGCTACGAAGCTCCGATTGAGGCAATTCAAAGTGCTACGGGTTCGTGACGAAACCCTTTACGCACCTGTTCCATCCAAACCACCAAAATATACTGTTTTTAACAGAAGCATGGTAAAACCGAGCATTCAAGTGTAGGTGTCAAAATGCAATTGCAAGTGAATTGTTTTGCTAAAAACCTTTTCAAACTGAATTTTTGCAATGATGAACATGTATGCTATGCGGTACCAAATCTAAAATTTGGGATGTGACAAGACTAACCCCCTTAAGATGAATCGCTTCCCCGAGATTCGGCGTGGCTAGCAAATAGGTGCGGGTGGTCCTCTCGGATGTCATCCTCACGCTCCCAAGTGGCTTCCTCTTCGGTGTGGTGGCTCCATTGCACCTTGCAAAACCTGATCGTCTTGGTACGGGTAATCCTCTCCGCTGTCTCCAATATCTTGACCGGCTTCTCCTCATAGGTCAAGTCACTCTCAAGCTGAACCTCCTCTAGTGGCACCGTGTCTCTCAATGGTGTATTCACCATCTCCGGATGGCACTTCTTTAGTTGGGACATGTGGAACACATTGTGGACGGTGGACAGAGCCTCTGGCAACTCTAACTAATAGGCAACCTCTCCTTTGTGTGCTAAGACCCGATATGGTCCTATAAACCGAGGTGCCAGCTTACCCTTGATTCCAAATCTCTTAATTCCACGCAGTGGCGACAATCTAGGTATGCTCTATCACCTATCTCATACACCACTTCCTTGTGCTTGGCGTCATCATAGCTCTTCTGCCTGGATTGTGCTACCTTCAGCCTGTCCCTAATCAAAGCGACCTTCTCCTCGGCGTCCTTGATCAAATCAGGTCCAAATAGCTGACGTTCTCCTACTCCATCCCATAACAATGGTGTCCGGCATATTTTCCCATATAGCACATCGAACGGCGACGTCTTGATGCTGGTTTGGTAGCTGTTGTTGTAGGAAAACTCAGCATACGGCAAATTCTCATCCCAACTAGAACCATGAGCCAAAGCGCAAGCTCTCAACATATCCTCCAAAATCTGATTTACCCTCTCGGTCTGTCCATCAGTCTGTGGGTGGAACGCTGTGATAAACTCCAACCTAGTTCCCAATGACTCGTGCAGCTGGCGCCAAAAGTGCGATGTAAATTGGGTGCCTCTATCTGATACAATGCTCTTGGGAACTCCATGTAGGCACACAATTCTGTCCATATAAATCTTGGCCAACCTTGCACTCGTGTAGGTTGTCTTCACCGGTATGAAGTGGGCTACCTTGGTCAAATGGTCGACCACTACCTAAATAGAGTCGTATCCCGACCTGGTCCTGGGCAATCCTGTGATAAAATCCATTCCCACTTCCAATCCGGCACGGGCAATGGCTGTAGCAGTCCTGCTGGCTTCTGGTGTTCCGCCTTTACTCGGCTACATACATCACATAGGGCAATATGCTTGGCGATGTCTCCCTTCATGTTGTTCCACCAAAATTTGTCCTTCAGATCCATATATATTTGTATTGCCCGGATGTATGGAGTATGCCGAGTCATGAGCTTCCTGCAGAATCAGCTTCCTTATCTCCGGATCGCTGGGCACACACAAACGATCTCCATACCACAAGGTTCCATGCTCATCCTCGCGAATTTCTTTTTCTCGATTCTCCTTCATATTTTCCTTTATCTCCTCTATCTCCTTGTCTCCTACCTGAGCCTTCCTAATCATGTCCTGTAGCGTTGGTTGGACTTCCATTGCTGCCAAATATCCTTCTGACACTACCTCCAGTCTAAGCTCCTTGAATTGCTTGCACAAATCCTCAGGCAATTCCCCAACAGTCAATCCATTGGCATAGATCTTCCGGCTTAGAGCATCCGCTACTACATTGGCTTTTCCTGGGTGGTATTGCAGATTCATATCATAATCCTTAATAAGCTCCAACCATCTCCTTTGCCTCATGTTCAGTTCCTTCTGTGTAAATATGTACTTCAGGCTCTTGTGGTCGGTGTACACATCGCAGTATTTTCCCATTAGGTAGTGCCTCCATACTTTGAGCGCATGTACAACCGATGCTAATTCCAAGTCATGCGTGGGATAATTACTCTCATGGTGTTTAAGTTGTCTCGAGGCATAGGACACCACTCTCCCATCTTGCATCAGCACACTTCCAACTCCTTGTCGAGAGGCATCACAATACACTTGGAAATCCTTCTGAAGGTCAGGTAAACACAGAACAGGTGCGGTCACTAGTCGACGCTTCAGTTCCTGAAAGCTGGCTTCACACGCATCTGTCCACTCAAACTTCCTCTCCTTCTTCAGAAGTTCCGTCATCGGCTTAGCAATCTTGGAGAAATTTTCAATGAACCTCCGGTAATATCCAGCAAGTCCCAAAAAGCTCCGAATATCACCCACATTCTTGGGCGCTTCCCACTCAGTTACTGCAGTCACTTTGCTTGGATCAACAACGACTCCTTCTCCTGACACCACGTGTCCAAGAAACCCAATAGTGTTAAGCCAGAATTCACACTTGCTGAATTTGGCATAAATCTTGTGTTCCCTCAGCTTCTCCATAATTAGTCGCAGATGTTTCTCATGCTCAGCAACGTCCTTGGAATATATCAGTATGTCGTCGATGAACACAACCACGAACTTGTCCAAGTACTCCATAAACACCTTGTTCATCATGGTCATGAAATATGCCGGAGCATTCGTTAGTCCAAAATACATAACTGTATACTCATATAAACCATACCTAGTAGTGAAAGAAGTTTTTGGTATGTCCTCCTCCCGGATCTTCAATTAGAAATAGCCCAATCGCAGATCAATTTTGCTAAACATCTTTGCTACTTCCAATTGATCAAACAAATCATTAATGTTCGGCAGGGGGTATTTGTTCTTGATGGTCACTTCATTCAGCGAGCGATAGTCCACCACTAGCCTCTTGTTGTTGTTGTCCTTCTTCTCCACAAACAGAACAGGTGCACCCCATGACGATGAACTAGGCTGAATGAATCCCTTGTCCAACTGTTCCTTTATCTATTTCTTTAATTCCTTCAGCTCATCCACATCCATCTTATATGGTCTCTTTGCTATAGGTCCTGTTCCCGGCATAAAATCGATGAGAAACTCCACATCCCTGTCAGGTGGCATCCCTGGCAGCTCTTCAGGAAACACGTCGGGGTAATCCTTTATCATAGGAACAGTATCCATGCTAACCCCCTTAAGAGAACTCAGCTTACAACTTCCCGGTCGCAGAGACGACTTGAACCTAATCCTCTTACCATCCAGGGTTTTGAGCGAAACCGCTCGCTGTGCACAATCTATGTGTCCCCCATGCATAGACATCCAATCCATGCCCAATATTACATCTAAACCTTGTGATTCCAATACTACCAGATGTGCAATGAAATTGTGTGCTCCAATCCTCACAGTTAATTCGCGGCATCCCGCGCTAGCTATCATATCCCCTCCAGGTGAGCTCACTCTAATAGACCCTTTTAGAGAATCCGTAGGTAACTTATACTTATCCACAAATGCCCTCGATATAAATGAATGCGATGCACCAGTATCGAAAAGTATAAGTGCAGGGTGAGTGTTGATTGGAAACTTACCAACCACAAGCTCAGGCTCATCTGGGATCTCCTCCACATTCATGTGGTTCACTGTGGCCTTCTGGTTGTTGCCTGGCTTCAGTCCCTTCTTCTCCGGACAGTTGTCTGCATAATGTCCCTTCTGGCCACACTTGAAGCATGTCACCTCACTCATGTCCTTCTTCACAAAGTTGCGATCACGGTTGCGGTCATGTCCACTGTGTCCTCCAGAATGGCGAGTGTGTCCTCCCTTGTGGCTGTGGCGGTTTCTCTTGTGGCTATCATGGCAATGTCCATCGCCTCCATGGTTGTGGCGGTCATGGCTTCCATGGTGACCATGGTCACTTCCCCCATGCTTGGAGTATCCATCATAAGAAGTGCGTGACTTGTGGTCAGAGCCAGAATGGTGATTGTTGCTCTTTCTCTTGCGGTTTTCCACCTGCTTGTGCTATCCCTCCAAGATTCTGGCCTTGTCCATAAGCTCCTGGAAAGTGGGACAATAAACCACTAGCAGCTGCACTGAAAGCTCATCACTGAGGCAATCCAGGAACCTCTCTCTCCTTTTGGCATCAGTGTCAACATCCTCAGGTGCATAACGAGACAGGTTGTTGAACTCCTCAATATATTCAGCCACGATGCGGTTGGTTTGGCGCAAGTTGCGAAATTCCTTCCTCTTCAGGCTCAGAACTCCTGAAGAAACGTGGTTGGTCCTGAAACCTTCCTCAAACATTGCCCAAGTCACGGTGTCCAGCGGGTGGGTGATCTGAAAAGTGTCCCACCACGAAGCGGCTGGTCCCTCCAGTAGGTGAGCGGCAAATCTCACCTTCTCAGCATCTATGCACCCAACAGTTACTGGATCCTTATTCACTGAACGCAACTAGTCGAGAGCAACCATCGGCTCCGTTGTAGTAGAGAACTTTCCTGGCCTTAGCCTCAGGAACCTTGCAAGTGCATCTCCCTGAGACTGGTTGTTCCCATTGTTGTTGTTGTTCTGAGATTCCATGAACTGGGTCATCACTTGGGTCAGCTGTGCCTGAGCCGCCATGAGCTGCTCCAACTCAGTAGGTTGACGGCGGGGAGGCATATGCGGTCCAGCATAGGTAAGCTTAGAAAGAATCGATTATGAAAATATGATTCTACCCATGCATTATGATCAAACAACAATGATGGGGATGTGCCTACCGGGGTATACCCAGCAGGACGTTTCCGACTGGCCCAAGAACTGGCGAGTGGGCCTGCAAGACGGCGACTGGATCAAAGCCCGGCGTGGATCCAAGCGACTGGAAGCTGAAGGCCCAGGCGAGTAGATAGGCCCTGTCGGATTAGGTTAAACAAGTACCGAAGCCTTAACTGATTCGGTTGAGATATGTAAACCCTAGGGGAAGTGAGCCTATATAAACCTCCCTGCGGGGCGTGTAGAGATACGTTCCATCATACACCCAAGCGACTCGCCGCCTAGCCGCCGAGCTCGCCCATTGTACCACCTCCATAATACAACCTAGCAGGAGTAGGTCTTTACCCTCCGGGGGGCCGAACCTGGGTAAAACCCTGTGTCTCCACCCTCATCTCGCACCGCAGATGGCTGGCCGCCCTTGCCCCTCGTTCTACTACTCGCTGCCGATTGTAGCATCTGCCGTGACCATTCCCACGACAGTGGCGCCCACCGTGGGGCCTGGCCGGTCTGGTCGGTGTTCTGTGGAGAGATCCAATCTGCACATCAACGAGACGGTCTCCACCGGCCGCATGATAGCGATCGGCGAGATGCTCCAAATCTTGCCGAGCAGCTACGTCCCGGCGGCGTGAACCGTCACACACAGCGTGATCCTGCCGGTCGGCACGATCAGCCTCTTCGTCGTCCTCACCGACGTCATCGTCTCGGAGGACTCGGCTCGCATCCGCGAGTCGCCGCCACGCGATCGGCTCTCCGAGAGCCAGATCCGCACGATCCATCGCCTCGCCTCCGAGTACAACTCGGCCCACAGTAACGTGGCCGAAAACTCAGCGGCCGCAGAAGACGCGGCCCTCAACGACGACGCCGACTCGGCGACCCCGGCGTCACTCGCCGGATCCATCACCGCGGCTTCACCCGCGGGCTCCATCACCCAGGTCTCCAACATAGGAGACTTCGAGGACACCTCCATCCTCGGGATCTTCGACTTCGACTCCGGGTCGGAAAATTCCGCAGACCTCCGCGACGGAACCGGTCGCCATGCCGCAACCTACATGGCAACCGACACCGAACCACCGGAGGACCCCTTCTCCACCCCAATCCCTCCCAACGCCACGGCGACGGAGGTCAAGGAACTCCGCCTGAAACTGGCGGAGGCAGTGCGCAAGGAGCAAGCCGAGCGCGAAAAATTTCGCCTCGAGCAGGTGACGGCGCAGGAGCTATCGCGCTACCACCAGCAACGGATCAGGTCGCGCCTGAACCCCACCGTTCAGGGGCGCGCCCTGAACTTCGACGACGAAAACGACCCGCCCCGCGTGGCCGAGCGCGCGATCTGCGAGAACGCGCCACCAGGAGGAAGCGCCCGGCCCCCGCCAGGGTCGACGGCGATGGGCGCCCCACCTCCACCCAACCGCACACCTCCCAGGGACCAGCCGCGGATAGTAGTCTCCTCACGGGAGCGAGACGCAAACGTCCTCCCACTGTTCTCCACCCTGATGGACAACCTCATGGCAGGCCGAGCAGCAGCCGACAACATCACGGCCACCGGCGACGGCGCCCTACAGATCCAGTACGCCAGGGCCCTGCTCGCAAATGTCGTCGAGCAGCAAAACACGGGCGCCGACTCGCAGGTTCGAGTGTACTCGCGCTCTTCAGGAAGTAGAGCGGCCTCAAGCGGCCACCCAATGGCGGCAAACACCCTCAACTGCCCGCCACCAGAGCCACTGCAGCTCGAACACCGACCCGCGAACGCGGCACTCTCCACCAACGACCCCAGGCCAGCGACCAACTTCGTCGCTGCCAACGTTCAACCCATCGACGCCCGCACCCACATCATCAACAACCAAAGCTGGCGCGCACGCCAGCCCGACGACCTGCGATACACCCTGACCAATCGCCGCGACGGCGAGCCCATGGGGTCGCTCAGTCGACTCGGCCCCAAGTGCTTCGGACCAATGATCCGAGGCGAGAAGTACCCGCCAAACTTCAAGGCTCCGAAGGAGATAGAAAAGTACGACCCCTCGTACGACCCCGCCGTCTGGCTCGAAACATACCTCATGGCGATGGGGATCGCAGGCCACACCGACCTGCTAGCCGCCCGTTACCTCCCCCTGATGATGGAGGGGACGTGCAGGCAGTGGATCAACACCCTCCCCCAGGATAGTATCGACTCCTGGGAGGAGATGCGCGACGCCTTCGTCAGGCACTTCGAGTGCTCCTACACCCGCGCCACCACCGTCGAGGACCTGGAGCGATGCGTCCAGGGACCCCGCGAGTCGACCCGCAACTGGGTCCAACGGTGGCAAGAACTCTGGTACAACGCAGTCGGCATCCACCCGGACACCGCGATCCATTGCTTCAAGACCTCGTGCCGCTACAAGCCTCTGGTCGCCAAGCTCAAGCGACACTCTCGCACACTCGAAAACATCCCCGGCCTCCTCGAGATCGCCAAACGGTACGCGGAGGAAGATCCAAACTAGGAAACCAACCTTGTGCGTTTCATAGCAGGGAAGGGAAGCCCGCAACGCACACAACCCCCGACTGCCACACCCTCAGGGAGATCGAGAAGGCACGGTGAGCACGGGAGGACCCCGACAACGACCCGCCAAACGGCGGAAAATTCGGCAAAGTGGCCGGCTCGCTCCACACCTTCACAGGCTTCAATACGAAGCGCGAGAAGAAGGTCATCACCCGCGCCGTCGCTGTCAACGCGATGGCTCGGGTGGACGTTCCCCAGTTCCTCAACTGGTCGGAGCATCCCATCACCTGGAGCCACCAGGACCACTCGCCACGCATCGAGTACCCAGGCCGAGTCGCCCTGGTGGTCAAGCCTAAGGTCGGCGACTACTGGCTCCCCAAGACATTGATGGACGGCAGCAGCTCCATCAACATCCTGTACCTGGACACCTTCAGGCGGCTGCGGCTCCCGCAGTCGATGATCGAGACAACCCACACCACGTTCCATGGCATCGTCCCCGGTCGGAAGTCATACCCGATCGGCAAGGTCACGCTGCCAGTCACCTTCGGCACACCAGCAAACTTCCGCACCGAGCGGATCGTCTTTGAGCTGGTGCCCTTCGACAGCCCCTACCACTGCGTCCTGGGGCGCCAGGCATTCGCCAAGTTCATGGCAGCGCCACACTACGCGTACACCGCGATGAAGCTCCCCGGGCCGTGCGGCGTCATCACCATCAACGGCGACCCCGACATGGCCGCCGAGTGCGAGGCCAAAGGATCCGAACTCGCCGATGCCGTCATTGCGGCAGAAAGCAACCACGCCGATGAGCTCGCCAAGTACGCGAGCGGGGTCAACAACGACGACCCCACCATACTCAAGAAGCCCAACTCGGAGGGCGCAAACACCTCAACCTTCGAGGCAACGACGCACACCCGCATCGTCGAGCTGGTCCCAGGCGACTCCAGCCAGACGGTGACGATCGGGACGGGCATGAGCCCAGCCTAGGAAGGCGCGCTCATCGAGTTCCTCCGTGAGAACAGGGACATCTTCGCATGGAAGCCCTCTGACATGCCTGGTGTCCCTAGGGAGCTCGCTGAGCACAAGCTAAACGCTGACCCCAAAGTGCGACCTGTCAAACAGTCGTTGCGGCCCTTCAATAAAGAGCGCCGCCGAGCCATCGCCGAGGAGGTGCAGCGTCTACTCGCTGCAGGCTTCATCCGGCCAATCAAGTACTCCAAGTGGCTGGCAAACCCAGTCCTGGTCGAGAAGAAGAATGGGACCTGGAGAATGTGTATCGACTACACAAACTTGAACAGCGCCTGCCCAAAGGAGCAGTTCGTCCTCCCGCGGATCGACCAAATAATCGATTCCACCGCGGGCTCGGAGTCGCTATGCTTCCTCGACGCCTACTCTGGGTACAACCAGATCAAAATGGTCGTCGAGGACGAGGAGAAGACGGCGTTCATCACGCCATTCGGTGCCTTCTGCTACACCGCCATGACATTCGGCCTCAAGAACGCCGGGGCGACCTACCAGCGGTGCATGCAAGAGTGCCTCGCGAGCCAAATTGGCCGCAACATCCACGTCTACATCGATGACGTGGTCGTAAAGTCCGCTCGCCAGGGTGACCTACTCACCGACCTGGCGGAAACGTGCGCCAACTTGGGAAAATACAAGATAAAGCTTAACCCAGGCAAATGCACCTTCGGTGTACCAGCAGGACAACTACTGGGGTACGTCGTCTCCAAGCGAGGGATCGAGGCGAACTCCACCAAGATCGACACGATCGCCCGACTCGGCAAACCCGAGTGCCTGCGCGACGTCCAGAAGCTGGCCGGGCGAGTAGCGGCTCTCAGTCGCTTCATCCCCCGCCTGGGTGAAAAGGCGATGCCCCTATACCGCCTGATGCGCAAGAACCCCACCTTCCAGTGGGACAAGGAGGCGGATGACGCGCTTCGCGACCTCAAGAAGGTGCTACTCACCGCACCGCTACTCGCCGCCCCCGCCGACAAAGAACCCATGCTGGTTTACGTCGCGGCTTCCAAGCGCGTCGTCAGCGCCGTCATGGTCGTCGAGCGACCGGAGGAAGGAAAGGAGCGCCCAGTACAGCGACCAGTGTACTACATCAGCGAGGTCCTCACCGAGTCGCGCCAGCGATACCCACAGTACCAGAAGCTGGTATACACGGTCTTCAAAGCTCAGCGGCGCCTGCCGCACTACTTCCAGGAGCACCCGATCACGGTCGTCTCCTCAGCACCGTTGCAGGACATCATCCGCAACCGCGAGGCGACCGGGCGGGTCGCCAAGTGGGCCATCGAGATCGGCGTCCACAACATCAAATACGAGCCACGAAAAGCGATCAAGTCGCAGGCCCTAGCGGACTTCATCGCCGACTGGGAAGAGGCCCAACAGCCAGAGAAGCTGCCATACCTCCATTACTGGAGCCTGCACTTCGACGGCTCCAAGAGCGCGGACAGCGCAGGCGCAGGGATCGTGCTAACTTCACCGAAGGTCGACAAGCTCTGCTACGTCCTCTGCCTCGACTTCACACCCTGCACCAACAACATGGCCGAGTACGAGGCCTTACTCCACGGTATGCGAGCTGCCAGGGAGATGAACGCCAACCGCCTACGCTGCTACGGAGACTCCGACCTCGTCGCGGGGCAAGTCGCTGGCACCTGCGACGCCGTCTCCCCCACCATGGTGGCGTACCGCCAAGCAGTGGACAAGCTGGGTGGACACTTCGCAGGCTACTCCGTCGAGTGGATCGACAGGCGGAAGAACGAGGAGGCCGACACACTCTCTCGCATTGGACAGGCTCGACTCGCACCACCCGCCGGCGTCTTCCTCGACACAATCACCAAGCTATCAGTCTCTCCCCCGAGGGAGATCGACATCGGAGTCCCGTTACAACCGGAGGCAGCCCTGGTTGCACTCGTCACCGAGCCAGACGACTGGACCAAGCCCTACGTCGCCTACCTGGAGGCCGGCACCTTGCCGGCAGACGAGACGGACGCTCGGATGATCGCACGCCGATGCAAGTCCTACACCATCATCGACGGCGAGCTCCACAAGCGCAGCGTCATCGGCGTGTTCCAACGCTGCGTCCAACCCGCCGAAGGACGCAAGATCCTCCACGACATCCACTCCGGCGACTGCGGCCACCACGCCGGCGCCCGCTCTCTGGTCGCCAAGGCTATGCGGCATGGCTTTTACTGGCCCACCGCACACACCCATGCCGTCGACATTGTCCAGCGGTGCGCCGGGTGCCAGAAGTATGCCAACCAGACGCACTTGCCGAGCTCAGCGCTCAAGACAATCCCCATCACCTGGCCATTCGCCGTATGGGGCATGGACATGGTAGGCCCCTTCAAGAAGGCTCCCTCCGGCTACACCCACCTCCTGGTCACGGTCGACAAATTCACAAAGTGGGTGGAGGCCAAGCCAGTCCGGAAATGCGATGGGAAGACCGCCACTAAATTCCTACGCGAGCTCATATATCGCTACGGGTTCCCAAATAGCATCATCACGGACAATGGCACCAACTTCGCCAAAGGAGCCATGGCCGAATTCTGCGAGGAACACCACATCCGGCTCGACCTCGCATCAGTCGCCCACCCGGAATCCAACGGCCAGGCGGAACGGGCCAATCAAAGCATCCTCCATGGCCTGAAGCCGCGACTCCAAGTACCACTCGTGCGCACCACCGGGTGCTGGGTCGAGGAGCTACCCTCCGTCATCTGGGGCATCCGCACCTCGGTCAACAGGTCGACAGGATTCACCCCCTTCTTCATGGTGTACGGCGCCGAGGCAGTCATGCCCACCGACCTTGAGAACGACTCGCCGAGGGTTGTCCACTACACGGAGGCTGCGAACGAACTCGCACGACAGGATGGAGTCGATCAACTCGACTAGACACGCGACCTAGCTCGCTCGCGCACCACCATCTACCAACAAGGACTCCGCCGCTACCACGGCCGGCGGGTGAAAACTCGCACCTTCCAATAAGGCGACCTGGTGCTGCGCCTCATCCAGGACAAGAAGGGCATGCACAAGCTTTCCCCTCCATGGGAGGGACCATTTGCCATCGGGCGTGTACTCGGCAACGACGCTTACTACCTCATCGTCGTCCGCGGGGACGGCAAACTCGACGTCAAGCGACCATGGAATGTAAACCTCCTACGGAAGTTCTATTCCTAGAACGCCACATATGTACTCTCCAGTCGCTATGAAATAAAAAGAATTGGTTACCGCAAATTGCGCCTACTCTCCGTGTCTTGTGACACTCGCACTCGTAATAACAGCGTCAAGCTAACCGCAGAAGTCAACCTTTGGTAAAGCGATCGGCACGGCCAAGTAGTGCGATGCAAAAGCACTGAGTCACCTCAGGTTTTGCATCGTCCACGAAAAACGCCTACCCGGAGCCCCATTGGAGTCGCCTAGCCCGACTGGCTCTACGAGCCAAGACAACTGCCTTCGCTTCTCACAGCGACCATGATCCTCCGCATCCTCGACATAGCGACTCGAACGGCCACGTACCACGCTCGGGGACTGACGACCAGTTCAGCGCGAGCGGTTCGGGAAAACGCCAAGTATGAGAGCATGCCCAAGACTCGCCATGCGACTGACCCAACGGGCCAGGCAGGAGTGATGCGCTCAAACCAACGCGCCAAGTCCTCACCCACCCTCGAGTCGAACCTAGAACAACCAAGTACCACGCTCGGGGACTCGGCCACCTGACCTCGTTCGCGCAAGGGAAAACGGTGAAGTACAGAGCGCTCAAGGGAGTCGCCTAGCGACTGGCTCTTCGAGTCCGGGCGAGTCGACCACAATAACAAAACATTCAAAAACCACAAACACATCACACACGAGGTAAACCCCACAAAAGGGCGGATGCACTCGAGGACTCGTTCAAACCTCAATCGGAAAACACATGACAAGTAACAAAACAAACATGATATCACATTACTAGCATGTTGCAATTGTCTCAGAATACAAAATATGCCCAAACGGCAGATCTGCTACTAACGCCCTAGGGCAACCTACTCTATTCCGCAGGCTTCGACGACGACTCGTCAGCACCCTTGCAATTGCGGATGAACGGCGTGTACGGGTTTGACGGGTACGTCGTCAGCTCACCCGCCATCGCCGCACGAAAGGGCTGCTCGACCTTGAAGTCCCGGTGCTGCGGCTCGGGGTCGTTGAGCGCGACGACCGTTTCCTGGAAAGGAAGGAGGTCGCCCATCGCCCAGACGCGCTCGGAGTACACCGCGGCGCGACCCGTCAACTTGAGCACCTCGGAGATCTCCACCTCACCAGAAGACGACGGGTAGCCACTCGTCACATCGTCCAAATCGAAATCTTCTGGAAAATGAGCAAGCCCAAGGCTAAGCGCCGTCGCCGCTCCACGCCGAAACGCCGATCGCGTCATGAACTCAACGACCGACGGCGCCTTCTCCAAGTACTTCCACACCTTGACGAGGTCGCTGGGAATCACTTCCGTGGGCGATATCTCCTGGAGGTAGGCTCGGATGCATGTCGCCGACAACGTCGCCGAGTCAACGAGCGTGGCCACACATTGCTGCGCGTCGAACGAGCTCGCCTCTTCCGCGCTATCAATGATGCGACCTGCGGATAGAAGATAACAATGAGTACATCGGATATTACAAAAAGACACATGCAATAGGCAAGGGCAGACAAACTCACCAATCAAGGGGCGGGAGAGATCCGTGATGAAGCTCTGAAGAGAAGTATAGTCGTCCTGAAGCCCACCAACAAGGGCGTCAGAAACTTTACGCTCTTCCGCGGCGGCCGTAACGGCAGCCTTGGCTCGACCATACGGCTAACTCGCCTCCTCGTTTGCCTCCCTCAGCTCGCGCTCGAGCTCGGCGATCCGCTTCTCAGCCGAGCTCAACGCCGATTGAGCCGTTGCCAACTCACCCGCGGAGACAAGTCCCTGGCGAGCCTCTTCTGCCTTCGCGGCAACTGCCTGAAGCCCCTTATTCGCCTCTTGGACGACGACCAGTTCCTTCTCCGCGCGGTGTTTCGCTGCCAATCGGTCAGCTGACTCACGTTGCAGACCCTGCACACAATTCAAACAGTTAACCAAAGCGAAATCCTAAGTGTCCACCCGCTGAAATTCAGCGAGTGCGCACTCGGGGACTGGCAATCAAGAAATCCTAAGTGCCCACCCGCTGAAATTCAGCGAGTGCGCACTCGGGGACTGGCAATCAAGAAATCCTAAGTGCCCACCCGCTGAAATTCAGCGAGTGCGCACTCGGGGACTGGCAATCAACAAATCCTAAGTGCCCACCCGCTGAAATTCAGCGAGTGCGCACTCGGGGACTGGACGCGAAAAATAACAACAAGACATTAAAAGAATCAGACCGCTGCAACTCACCGGCCTGATCCTCGGGGACTGGACATACCTGGATGGCTGCGCCAAGCATGCCGTGAAGTTGTATCGCATCCACGGACGCGAGAAGAGCCGGCATGTGCCCACGACGCTGCTCGACCTCCACGTCGGCAACCCCAGGTGCACGGCTTGAGGGCGAGGTCCCACTCGCTGCAGCCGCCTTGGTCATGAAGCGCGGGAACGTGGCGATGGAGGCACCGGCACCAAAGGAGACCGGCTCGGTCACCCCAGGCGAGGGAGCACCCTCCTTCATGGGTACGGCCGCCTCCATCGTGGGTTCATTCGGCGCGACCGCCGTGTCATCGGAGATCGTGACGACATCGTCGCCCTTGGCCTTCTTGGCGCCATCCGTAGGAACGACGACTTCGTCCGCCTTCCTCTTGCGGGAAGGATCCTCCTTGCTGACGACGGGTGGCACCTTAGACACGGTCGGGTGGCCTATCTTCTTCGCTCTGGTCCTGTAAATCGATCGTGTGAGCGAAATAATTCAAGCTGCTATGAAAGACAAAAGTAGGTGAGCGAACTCACTTGGCGACCGGAATGAAGCGTAGCCCCGTGCGGATGCCGGCCGGCTTCTCCAGTTCGGGGCCCAGTCGGCGGCTGAGGCCCATCTCCAGGACGTCGTGTGCCCAAGACACGGACGGCTTCTTCTTGGTCGAGGCTGCAACGGGAGCCTCTGGACATCTTCAGCAGGGGCTTCCCTGCGAGGTGAAGCCGCCGCAGCCGGAGTGGCCCCTAGCCCAGAAACTGGGGCGAATGGCGGAGGCATCGAGGCCAGTGGCACCTCGACAGCGGCCGTGTCCAGCGCGGCTACCGTCGGCGGTGCCTCGTCCTTGGCCGGGCTGGGGCATCGGAGCTGCTCGCCGAGTGCGGTGGCGAGGCCGGCCTCATCGGCTTCATTTTCTTCTTCTGAGGAACCTTTGCCTCCTTCTCCTTCTTCTTCTTGTTCGACGGAGTGGCCAGGCGGCGCGAGGTGGTCTCCGGAAGTTCGTCATCGTCATCGTGACACTCGAGGCTTTTAATCGCCTCAAGCTCATGCTGACGCTGCCCGCTGGTCTTGCGGACCAGCGGGGCGACCTCCTCCTCGGACTCGTCGTCGCCGTTGCTCTCGTCGCTCCCGGAATCGCCCTTGGCGGGAGGCGATTCGCCCATGTCCTGGACGGACGAGCTCGAATTCTCGTCGCCTAAAGGCGGGAGCCATCCTTCCACCACTTGGAATAGCTGCAATGAACACAAAATGAAGTTAGAACGACCGCAACTGCAAAAACTGTGACTGCGAATGATGCGAGGTGACTTACCGTTGGGCCTGGATGCTTCGCGGTGTAGGGGGCGACCCCAGCCTTTGCGTCCAGGTACACCGCCTGGGTGATCTTCTTCAGTGCTGGGGTGTAGTCCTCGAGCGTCCACTCGGCGAGGCAGGACTTCATCGAGTCCTCCCGGCCCGTGTACTGGTACATGTAGTGTTCGCGCCGAGCCAGAGGGACGAGCCGCCGCCCGAGCCAGCAGTTGTATAGGTTGATCGTCTGGAGGCCCTTCTTCTTCAGACCACAGATGGTTTGAAGCATTTCGTCCATGACCATCCGCTGGTCGCTGGGGAGCTTGCCGACTTGAAGTCGGCGCGGTTCGGACCGGTTGGCGGAGTATCGTGGAATCGCCGTCTCGCCCTCCAGGGTCGCCTCGGCAACATAGAACCAAGATTTCTTCCAGTCGCTCGCCGCCTTGGCGGGCAGCATCAAGTCAAAGAACGAAGCCTTCGAATTCAGCTGGAAAGTTAGGCCGCCCGCGGCAAGCATTGGGCCACCCGCTTCCTCGCGGCTGATCCGTCCGTGGAACAGATCTTGCCATAGAGGGAAGTAGGGCCGGCAGCCCAAGTAGCACTCGCAGAACGCCACGAAGATGGCGAGCTGCTCGATGCTGTGTGGACCCAGGTCCGACGGTTGGATACCGTAGTAGGCGCAGAAGCGCCGGAAGAACAGGGACGTGGGGAATCCTAGCCCCCGTTCTAGGTGGCTGGTGAAGCAGATGAACTCCCCCTCGCGCGGGTTCGGGGTCACCTCTACGGCCGCGGGGATGCGCCAACAGCCGGCGCGCAGGATCTCGGCCTCCTCAAAGGAAGCCAGTTGCTCCCTCGTACACTTATATCTACCCCAAGGTTTGGTGGAGAGGGCCATGGCGGAAAGATTTGTGGGGGGTCGAAGGATTTCGGGTCGGCTGGATCGCGATGCGAAGGAAGGCGATAGTGCGCTCAATCGGAGGAAATGGCGAGAAGATGGTTCTCTGATCGCCTGCCATTCCCCTTATATAGCGGTTGTTACCCGCCAAATCAGGGAGCCATTACTATGCGGTGATTACCCCAAAAGTTACTGTTGGATTACCCCAACGGCTAGTTTGACCACGTTTAACGGTCCAACTTCAGCCACTCGGCTCGGCGACCCGATCACTATGACAGTGTTTCGCCGACTCGACTCGCCAAAGCTGCAATCAGGATGACTAGTTTTCTCCTTTATACAGGAGCCCGCCGACGATTCGACTGGATGTCTACTCTGATACCGTATACTCCGACTACCAGCAGCCACCTACGCCTAATCGACGACGGCCTTGGGGACTACTGATGGGATGTGCCTACCGGGGTGTACCCAGCAGGACGTTTCCGACTGGCCCAAGAACTGGCGAGTGGGCCTGCAAGACGGCGACTGGATCAAAGCCCGGCGTGGATCCAAGCGACTGGAAGCTGAAGGCCCAGGCGAGTAGATAGGCCCAGTCGAATTAGGTTAAACAAGTACCGAAGCCTTAACTGATCCGGTTGAGATATGTAAACCCTAGGGGAGGTGAGCTTATATAAACCTCCCTGCGGGGCGTGTAGAGATACGTTCCATCATACACCCAAGCGACTCGCCGCCTAGCCGCCGAGCTCGCCCATTGTACCACCTCCATAATACAACCTAGCAGGAGTAGGTCTTTACCCTCCGGGGGGCCGAACCTGGGTAAAACCCTGTGTCTCCGCCCTCATCTCGCACCGCAGATGGCTGGCCGCCCTTTCCCCTTGTTCTACTACTCGCTGCCGATTGCAGCATCTGCCGTGACCATTCCCACGACAAACAACAAAGCAATCACAGACAATCTCAAGAAAGCAACACATCAGCAAACAAACGATTCCAGCAACGTTCCAGGGGTTATCCTAGCAGTATATATCTACTGAAATAGTTTTTAGAAGATTTGGCAACAGTTATCAACACCAAAAGGCCAACAAAGCATTAAAAACAGGAATCTGCCAGAATAGTCCGGCAGTGTTCACGAATTTTTCTACCTGACTTAAACTCGTCAGGATTTTTTGCTGATTTTTGTGTATATAGTACAGAGAGTTTCGAACCAACCCTATTTTTTTACATTTTTCCCAGTTACCAGTAAAATATGAAAAATCGTGCAGTACAGCTGGGTCAGCAGGAAAACTGCATCAGTAAAAACTCAGATATTAACCAAAACTTGTCATAACTCTTCTATGAAATTCGCACAAATAATCCTGGGACATTGGAGTACACATAGGAGCAACTAAACACTCTTAAACTAACAGTAATTAAGTTTTACACAGGTCGAGACTTAATCTAACGATTTAACCTAACGAGGACTAATTTGTGGGCATCTATCTACTTCATGAAGAGGTTGTAGTAGGTCCTCGCACTCATGCGTTGGCGCTTCTGTCCACGAACCAACCATGGCGGCGGAGTATACACCTCTCCTGAGTCATCACTTGAAACTTCAAATTCCACCTCTTCTAGATCCTCCTCTTCCTCTTCCTCTGCTGCAGCTGCAACAGCTTCATCTCCTCCACCATTATCGTCTCCATCATCATCATCCTTGTCCTCATCATCATCATCCTTCCCACTATCATCATCATCATCATCGTTGTTGCCATCATCCCCATTGTTATCATCAGAGGGTGGATTCAGCTGTGCTTGGAGAGCGGCAATCTGGGCTGCCATATCTTCAATAGCCTGGTCCCTTTCCTGGACGGTCCCTTGCAGCTGCTGTATGGCCTGATTGTTTTCCTGCACGGTCCCATTAAGCTGTGCTATGGTTGCATCCCTGCCTATCAGTGCATTATTCAGAACATCCACAGCTTCATGCAAGGTCTCTATCCCCTGTCCCTGGACCACCATACCATTGCTGGCGAAATCTGCTATCTCCTTTACCATCATCACTTTCTCAGCTAGAGCTCCATTCTCCCTTTCCATATCCTCTATGTGCCTCCGACGGGGCGGCATGTTGTTCCTGTCGCCCGGGGTAACCACAATGTTCCCATTCTCATCACACCTTCCGTAGTCACTGTAGGGTGAATCTTCTGGCAGCAGGTGTCGGACAAGATGGCACTAGCGTGACAGGACTTCATGCAGGGCCAAGTTGATTCCAAGTCCCCAGTTGCAGTATGTCTTGGTGTATATAAGATGCACAGGGTTTGGCAAGGCGGCATCTCTGAAGATGAAAGTGGTGATCTCCCAGGCGTCCTCGCAATATCCATAGGTGTACAACCTTATTCCCTTGAACATGGGCAGTGGCAATCCCAATGACTGCGAGACTTGTGCCAACTGTATTGCAAAGGGCCTTGGTGACTCCATCGTTGCATACTCAGTCCTGACTTCTCCCATCTATCAATTAAAAGAGGAAAGTGTGAGAATAACATATGGTAAAGATTTACGAGAGTGAAAGGCATAAGATGAAAGATAGAGTTAATATAAGTCTTAATATTTCTATGGCTTCCTAATCCAAACCTAGGTCACGATCCTACAGTCGACACACAGTCTCTGATACCATCTTGTAACACTACGGTTATGAAAAGATCGTAGCATCTATGTGACATGCCAACCCCTGGATCGCTTCATTGGCTCACAATAGAATAAAGATGAATAACATAGCAAAATATCCGTGTATCATAAATAACGAAGATCTAGAGTACCATTATTACAATAAAGTTTTAGCTCAAGGCTAGCTCAACTTATTCAAGTGGCAACATAAATAGAATAAATCCTCCATTCTTCAAATTGCCCACAAGTGAACAAGTGCCGAGTGAAGTACCGTGGCCAAAATCGATCACTCAGAATTAGAATATCCTGCAAAATGAAACGTAGCAGCCCCGAAGGGTCAATACATGGAATGTATGGCAAGTAGAGCTATTAAAGGAGACAATAATGCTAACATCTACATGCATATTTGGCAAGTGGAGCTGTGGCTAGCTTGCATTTGCAAATACCTTTGTCCTACTTTCATAAACAGTTTTTGATTTTCTTTGAAACGATCCCAATTAAGTTAACCCATCCACATTAAAGCAATTATGAAATTACAATGAGCGAGAAACATGTCATGAACTCAATATCAAGCAACTCAGATGTCCATAACCGGGGACACGACTAATCAATTAGTTTATACACCCTGCAGGGGTTAGTACACTTTACCCATGTGACTTGGCCAGCCCAGCTCGTACCATCACTCTCATATTGGGTGATGATAGGGAGAAGTCCAAGAAGTAACCGTTCGGGAAGTAGCTCCCCAAACCCGACACGCACCGGTCCAACCTACCAAAATTCTACATCTGTGGATACGTGGGTTCGAGTTAGCACAACCTACTAAGTCCAACCAACCGCCCATTCCATTATTGGCACATGGTTGTACACGTAAGCTACAAAATAAAGAAGCCAATCATTTTCTCTTGATACCTGGGTGCCTTTCCGCAATGATACCACCAAAAATTATCAATCCCATCACACCTAGGAGATTCATTGATTAAGTTGTTTTTAGTTTTCGCAAACCAACACATTTAGAAACAACTTCAGTGATGTAACCCAGCCCTCATTCATCATAGCATGGCTAAGCACATCTACCAATGGTGGTTCATCTACAGGAAACCCTACCACATAATAGGACATAGCATATCGATAGTATTATCCTACACATGCATCTACAAAATACACAACAATGCAATACAAGTAATAGGACCATATCATGAACAAAGTAGCATCTACTTTCCTTGGCTATAGCGGTCGAACAAACAATCCACACACGAGCAAGCGTTGCACTCGTCACAATCTACACGATACAATTGCAATCACATAAACAAACCATACACCATCATATACAACCAATGACAATGCAAGATGCATGCATGACAAGTTGAAAATTTCTACAGTAGCTTCATATATTCTTATTCAGTATACTTACTGTATGTATGCATGGAAAATATTTTAAGTGCATAGAAAACAAAGGATGCAATTTTAAATGCCCAAACAATTGAGCTAGAACCCAATTATTTAGCCACTGCTAATAAACTATTTGTAAAATCTTGGAAAAATATCTACTGTGTAGGCAACCTAAAATAGAACTAGTACCAATTGGAATTACTCAAAAAGGTTTTATTTAACTCCCTGAGTAATTAAAATACTCCAGTAAGCCTTTATATAGATTCTGCAAATTCCAATACTATACGTCTACCTTTTTAATTCACTGTAAGATTCCTCTTGTTCTACTGATTCCAGGGACATCTTATTTGTAATTTTTGGAGTTGTAGAACTTTTTTTATGAATTTAATACTCTAAAAAGAACATTAAGTCATTTAATTAACCAAGACAAAACCTTGCTGCAAAAGCATAAAAAACTGTACAGAAACATTCTACGCGAGACACTGATTCCATACATATTTTATTTGCAATTTTTGGCCTAGTAGATTAATTTATATGGATTTTACAAGTTCTATCTAAAATCTGCCAATTAATTCGAATTGAAATTAAACAGTCAAACTTGACCGTTTGACTATGCCGACGTGGCGCTGACCAGTCAGCGCCCTGGGCTGACTATTCAATGGTCCATCTGGACCATTGGATGCCGATCGAACGGCCGAGGAAGGTCGCGAAGGGGAGCTCACCGGAGCAGTTGGCAGCGGCGGCGGCGACGGTCGGGGCGGCGACGGTGGCGGTCCTCGGCAGCGGCGGAAGGTGGGACGGCGTTGGGGGCGAGATGGCGGAGTTCCTCAAGGCGGTGGAGCAGGTTCGGCGTGTGCGGGGGCGACGGCGGCGGCCGGCTGGAGTGGCGGCGGCGTCGGGGGCGAGGGCGGCGGCTCGCGGGCGTCGTCCTACGGGGGGGAAGGAGAGGGAGGCGGTCAGCAGGTGGCAGCGGTGATCCCCAGCGGGCGAGCGAGGCGAGGGGGAGGCGCGCGCGGCGGCAGCGCGAGCTTACCGCGACAATGGCGCGGCGACGGCGGTGAACTCCGGCGAGGAATCGAGGGTAGATGGGGGCGGCGTTGGCGAGGGTTTTCAGGGGGTTTAGGAGAGGAGAGCGAGGGCTATAAGAGGGGGGAGGTTCTGGGGCGCACGGAGGCATCGATCTGCGCCGAGTCGGCCTGGACGTCCGTGCTAGCGCCAGCCCCTCGCTGACGTGTGGGTTCCGGCTGGCAGTGGCACGGGGGTGTTGGGCCGGGGCGGCGACTGCTGCTATCTGCCGCGCGAGCGGCGTGGGCGGCTGCGGGGCTGGCAGGCCCCGGCTGGGCCAGCTGGGCCGCGTGCCAGCTGGCTGCGTCGGTTGGTTTCCTCTTTTTTTTGATTTTTTTCTTTTCTTTTTTCTGACGAATTTCTAACTGAATTTACTTGACAGAAAAAGCCTAATAGAAGCTAAAATTTCAGATTGCCATAACTTTTGCTACGAAGCTCCGATTGAGGAGATTCAAAGTGATACGGGTTCGTGACGGAACCCTTTACGCTCCTGTGCCATCCAAACCCCCAAAATATACTGTTTTTAACAGAATCATGGTAAAACCGAGCATTCAAGTGTAGGTGTCAAAATGCAATTGCAAGTGAATTGTTTTGCCAAAAACCTTTTCAAACTGAATTTTTGCAATGATGATCATGATGCAATGACATGTATGCTATGCAGTACCAAATCTAAAATTTGGGATGTGATAATATGCCTTAAGCATATGTGATCATCCCCACTTGATAACCCCATTCCTAGTTTTACTTGCAAGCTTTCTACTTTATTTCTTTATCAAAGCTATTACTTAGAGTTTACTTGAGTAAATTGTAGATACTAGAAAGATAATTGATGGTTGCATAAAGAGCATTAAATTTGGCCTAAGATAGATAATCTTGATGTCATCCTAAGGCATGAGATTGAACCTAGTTAAACTACACTGGTTTACCACCCCTCATTAGTACTCACCCCCCCCCCACGTGTAGATGCTAGTGCTAAGCATAAAACTTGATCAACTTTAGATGGGAATACTTGGTGGAAAATGGTTATCAAAACCTTAGAATGATGATTCATTCTACTGAGATGTTTTGACATGTGTTTCCGAACACCAGATGATTTTGATGATGAAAATTTTAAGGCATGAGCCTTAGCCCTTTATAAAACTGATGGTTGTCTGGATGCGATACCATTCCAATTTTACCGTACAGCCACAATACCCGGAATTTGGGTAGGGCTTGACTGGAAACTTATATACCTTAGTATGGGTTCCCCCACAGCCAAGGTCTGAGCAGAGGCTACCTTGTGAAGATTGTCCACCTGTGCAGTACCCAAGATGACAGTTGGTCATGGTTGAGGCCAAACTCATAGGAGAGGTGCCTATACTAGGGCATGTAATTGAAAGGTTAGGATTGATTATCCGCATACTGAGTATGGTGAATTCAGGATTTGTTCCTGACGATGTATCGAATGTTATGGTGAAAGTGTACAATCTCTGCAGAGTGTCAAACTATTCGAATAGCCACGTCCGCGGTTATGGACAGTTGGAGTGGCCATACTGTTCCCCCATCAGATGTTTTCAAAATGACTTGTGAAATGAATTGAGATTTTGACTTGACCACAACAGAGTTGTGATATGAAATAAAAGTTCCCACTTAGGTGTGATAAAATTTTAACTAGCTTTTCTTGCTTCTGAACTTAGTAGAGGTAAATCTGGCTTTTTGCAAAACAACCCTAGAGCTTAGTATCCTATTACAAAAACCCCCTTCACTTGTTATTATTAGTTTGCGAGTACTTAAAGAGTACTCATGGCTTTGTCCCTAGCTATTCCCGTGGCCAGACTATGAAGAGGAGTACCAGGAAGAAGGACCCCAGGAAGGTTATGACAATTAGGATCATCTCCCATCGTCAACATTGCCTGTGACCCCGAAGATGGAGCTTCGCCTACGCTACCTTTATTATTACGTATTTCTGCTGCTTGAGTTGTATTAAGAACTGGATCATGAGATCCTTATTTGTGTAAGACCTTATGTATGGTTTGTAATGGATGATGTACTGTGGTATCCAAATCTGTTATGTCTCGCAAAAATGGTAATCTTGGGATTGCGATGTATGGCATAATAGGCATCTTGGATTAAAAATCCGGGTGTTGACACCAATTTTGTGAGAAATGTTCTGGAATTCTTAATCCAAGACCATTGGATTCAAACCAATTGGAGTTGTAGATCACCCATGGTAAAAATAACAAGGCAGAAGCTTTTCTGCATTCAAACATTATTCAAAATTCAACCATGAAAGCTTTTGAGTTGATTCCATCTCTCAAAAATCATATTTAACAAGACCTTTCTCAATATATAAAAATATCTAGGTTTACTTGCAAAAATAATGGTCAAGCAATAAAAGAATGCCTCATTGGCCATTCTATTCACATTAATTAATTAAAATAAAAGGGTTAAACCTTATTAAATTGTGACACCACTTTAAATCACATTCCCAAGTACTAAAATATGCGGTGATGATATGTGTCAACATGATCACATGTTTTAGTTGGAGAATATTAAATCTTAAGTAGTTTTTCAATGAGTAGAAATTACTTTTCCAAAAAATAAAATAAATAAGACAAGTGCTTTGATGATTGTAATGTTTGTGATGATACTAGATCATCTAGTGAAAACCTTGGTGTGATAAATAAAAATAGTTAAGTATTTTTTGGTGATTGTGTACCTCGTATTTATCTATAGACGCTAGTACCGACCAAGGGTACGAGGAGGAAGGAGAATACTGCGAGGAAGAAGCCAAGGAGAACTTCAACCACTACTCTACACAAGGCAAGCTAACACTTGCAACTATTAAAGTTAGATAACCTGTGCAATGCATTAAGCATGCTTGGTTAGATACATTTGATGATACCCAATCCTAGTTTTACTTGCAAGCTTAGTATTTTATTTTTTTATCAAAGCTTTCTATCAGAGTTACTTAGTGATTTGTAGAGTTTAGAGAGATTTTTTAAAGGTAGCATATAGAGCATAAAACTTGACCTAAGTTAGATAATCTTGATGTCATCCTGAGGCATGAGATTGAACTTAGATAAGATACACTTGTTTACCACCCCTCATTAGTGTTTATCCCCAACTTGTAGATGCTAGTGCTAAGCATAAAACTTGATCCACTTTAGATGGGAATACTTGGTGAAAATGGTTATGAAAACCTTTGAATGATAAGTCATTCTACTGAAATGTTTTGACATGTGTTCTTGAACACCAGATGATTTTGATGATGAAAATGTTAAGGCATGAGCATTAGCCCTTTATAAAACTGATGGTTGTCTGGATGCGATACCATTCCAATTTTACCGTACAGCCACAATACCCGAAATTTGGGTAGGGCTTGACTGGAAACTCATATACCTTAGTATGGGTTCCGTCACGGTCAAGGTCTGAGATGAGGCTAGAT
This sequence comes from Avena atlantica, assembly GCA_910589765.1. Lineage (NCBI taxonomy): Eukaryota > Viridiplantae > Streptophyta > Magnoliopsida > Poales > Poaceae > Avena > Avena atlantica. Next base: position 205,522,486 of record OU342738.1, on the reverse strand, counting down.
TATGAAGATTGTCCACCTGTGCAGTATCCAAGATGACAGTTGGTCATGGTTGGGAGGCCAAACTCACAGGAGAGGTGCCTATACTAGGGCGTGTAATTGAAAGGTTAGGATTGATTATCCACATACTGAGTATGGTGCATTCAGGATTTGTTCCTGACAGATGTATCGAATGCTGTGGTGAAAGTGTACCACCTCAGTAGTGTGTCAAACTATTCGAATATCCGCGTCCGCGGTTATGGACAGTTGGAGTGGCCATACTGTTCTGTCGTCAGATGTTTTCAAAATGACTTGTGAAATGATTCGTGACTTTGACTTGACCACAACAAAGTTGTGATAAGAAATTCAAGTTCCCACTTAGGTGTTATAAAACTTTCAAATAGCTTTCTTTGCTTCTAAACTTAGTAGAGATAAATCTGGCTTTTTGCAAAACAACCTAGAGCCTAGTACTTCCTATTCAAAACAACTTCACTTGTTAGTATTAGTTTGCGAGTATTTAAAGAGTACTCATGGCTTTGTCCCTGGCTATTCCCGTGGCCAGACTATGAAGAGGACTATCAGGAGGACGGACAGTAGGAAGGTTACGACAACTAGGATCATCTCCCATCGTCAGCATTGCCTGTGACCATGAATATGGAGTCTCGCCTACGCTATCGTCATTATTATGTTATTCCGCTGCTTGAATTGTATTAAGACTGGATCATGAGATCCTTTATTTGTTGTAAGACCTTATGTATGGTTTGTAATGGATGATGTACTGTGATATCCAAATCTGTTTTGTCTCGCAAAAATGGTAATCCTGGGATTGCGATGTATGGCATAACAGGCATCTGGGATTAAAAATCCGGGTGTTGACAAGTTGGTATTAGAGCCATCCTGACCATAGGAGACCCTAGTTTAGAATGGACGCTGGAATCAAAAACTTAGTTTCAAAAACCAAGGAAGTGAGTATTTATGAAAACTTATTCTCATTGTTACCACTTAGACTCTTTCATGAAAATTCATGTTCCTCAAAAATTTGTTACAAACTTACTTAAAATTTGACACACTTGATCACTCTACTAACTTAGTCATCCTCTATTCTTATAGATGGACGTGAAGTACAACAAATTTTATCAGTTGGGGAATGGAGGAGACCTCATCTTTGAGCGTGACTTGGACTAGCTATCGGAGATGCTGGAGTGTCCGCACCCCGAGTGCTTCGGAGCTCAGCTCAACGATTAGGAAGGAGAGGAATTGCAATGGCTAGTTGTTGCAAGTCTCCGAGGGAAGATTGAAGCCCCCACCTCAGAGGAAATTCAGTTCACCTTGAGAGAGAACAACTGGCTCGATGGACTTGCCAGGGCCATGCAGGGAGCTCTAGCCCGTCTGTGTAGGCAGAGTATCAATCAGATCAAGGGTACCCACTTTGAGTTCTATCCAAGGCATGATGTTATGGGACAACCACTGGAGGCCCTGTATCACCACGAGCTAAAAAGTCAATTGGACCACCTCAGATTCATGATGTATGACTGTCAGAAGGAGTTAGACAATGGCCAGTCCTATGCCAACCAAAAGTACGCCATCACCGCCAAGAAGGATCAGACTATTGCCATGCTAGTGAAGGATCACCAGTCTCGTCGCCGTCAGCTTGACAAGAAGGAGCGCAACATTGCCCGTCTTCGTCACCGGATCACGGATTTGGAGGATACCATTCACGATAGAGACATGCAGCTTCAGGAGAGGGAAAATACAGGGGAAGACCTTCGTGGAGACCCCTACTCCTATCTCAGTGATGATGATGACTTTCCGGAGGATCAGGCCATGGACTTCTTCACCGATGAGGATGACTTTGCCTTCATTGATGATGATGATGAGGATGAGGAGGACACCGACTCCGAGGAGTAGTAGAACTTGATCACTAGCGTTAGTGAGTTGTATTCGGTCCCACTGTATCGTAGTTTCATAGAATGGTTCTTAAAACCATCTGTTTTTCCTTTGTTGTGGTGTGTGTTTGTATCGTGTGCTATGAATGAATGAAAAGCAAGTTGCTAGAAAACCCTGAACCTTAGAAATTTCCTTAGAAAATCTGAGTCAAGCTTCAAAAAAAATTCCAAATCAAAACCCTGAACCTTAGAAATTTCCCTATTTTCTCATGATCTATCTCAATCTTCAGATGCCTCGCGGAGGAAGCAATTCATCCCCAGACCTGATGCTGCAAATCTTGCAAATGTTGGTTTCGGACCTAGAAGATGAAATAGCCGAACGTCAAGCCAACTTAGCCACCCTTCATCACATAGCTCAGATGGCCAACAACAACCAAGGCCATGGGAATCAGGAGAACCATGGATCTAAGCTCAAGAATTTCCAGAACACCAATCCACCCATTTTCACTAAGTCTGAAGAGCCCCTAGATTCCGATGATTGGCTGCAAACCATGGAAAGCAACCTAGAAGTTACAGGTGACGAGGTTCGATCTCGTCAATGCCCATTGTTATGAGCTTGGGTTTTGGAGAAGATGGGGGTGCTGGAGATCGCGGAACGGTTAACAGACAAGCAACCAGGGGACACGAGATTTACCCAGGTTCAGGCCCCCAGAGGGAAAACCCTACTCATGCTTGTCTACTCTTGATTATGTCGGAACCGAAGATTATAGGGGTGCATAGATGCAATCTGGCGTGGAGGTGTGTATGCGGTGAAAGAAGAAGATGTCCTCCTCGTCGTGCCCTCCTAGCCTTTATATAGAGATAGGCATGTCCTAGGCATAGATCGAGTCGGTTAGAAGTTTAGGGTTTTTCCCTTTGAATATTCTATCTATTCTAGTCTTTCTCTCCAAGATCCGAAGATGTCATGGGCTTGGGCCACCCGAAAATCTCCACATGCCGCGTATATTCTTGTGGGTCTTCCTTGGGCTGGACCAGGTATGCCAATGTCGTGTACCCATAGGGTATAACCATGTCAGTAGCCCCCGAGTGTTTAGTCGAATAGTAGATTCGACTGAGGACTCTTCAATCTTTCGGGTGCAGCTATTTTTTTCATAAGAAAAAGAAAAATGACTTTAGTTCGTAGGGATTGTTGATGCGTGTGCCTGACTCTCTTGACGGATCAGGGCCAGTTAACTGTCTTAGGACAAAACAACACGATCTTCTCTAGATTCGAGTCCCTAGACTCGAACCTGAAACGGATGCTGGCGTAATTCAACTCAGGCCATTGAGGTCTTACAGGAGTCGAATCCCTGTAGTTTCCGAATGATGTACCCAATGCGTCCGTCGGGATTTTCATCACGCCTGTTGGCATGGATTTTTACTAGTAGAGCGCAGTCAGGTGCGTTACCAGGCCATCAGATGGTATCTGTAGGTCTTATCTTTGCATCGCAGACACAACATCCAAAATTTTATCACCGCGGAGGTGTTTCGGGTGGCCAATGAGGATGTTACTCACTTAGCGTTGGTTGGGGCTAAGTTGCCAAAAAGTTTTTGCATTTCGATCTGAAAGATCGTAGTCAAAGAGTTCATAGGGTGCGTGACAAGCGCTCCCTATGGGAGTAGCCCCCGAGTGTCTGTTCGAGTCGTAGACTCGAGCAGAGACTTTAGTTCAGTCGTTTTTTAGCTTTAGGTCCGTGGGACACAATTTTTCAGGTGCTTGAATTAATCCTCCCTATGGGAGTAGCCCCTGAGTCCGTAGTGGAGTCGTAGACTCGACATAGGACTCGAAGAATCAATCATTGGCGTAGTACCTTAATCATGCCTCGGGTGCGTGGCTAGCGCCCCTGATAGGAGTAGCCCCCGAGTAATTGCTCGAATCGCAGATTCGAGTGAGTACGTTTAGTTGTCAGCCGAAGATTTCTAACCGTTGCTAGTGTGGTTTTGATGACGTCAGTGTTGACGATCGGTGACCTCAACCGTCTGCGACGCCAGAGGTGACATGACTGGATGAATGTGGGTCCCACTTTCTGAATTGGAGTTGACTGGTCGTGCGTGATGTGGCGAGAATTACAGCGTATCCTCGGTTTCCATGCGTAGTGAAAGGCGTGCGGGCGACGGTTCGCTGCTGTGCTGACACATGGACAGTTGGATCTGACCCTGGCGTTAGGGCTTCTAGATGAACGGTTCCTATTCGTCGTCTTCACCCTTATAACCGTGGGGAAAACATTAGTTTGTTTTCACCATTCTTGATTTTCTTTTGCTGCTTCCCTTTTCTCAAGATTTATCCTTGCACGCTAGACGTTCTCCGGTCCTTTCATTCCTCTTTCCTGCAGGCACACCGCCGCCGTCGACGCTCCACAATGGTGAAGTCAAAGAAAGCCTCCACCGGAGCGGGCTCAAGTGCTGCTGCCGGCGGCAAGAAAAGCACCACCGCCGCTCGTATCACTGATGGCGGGTGGCGGCGCACGGAGACACGCGAGGGCGACCTGCGCAAGCTTCGTGATGCAGGTCTAATCCCGCAGGATAGGGAGGCCGTCAAGATCCCCGACAATGAGGTAATTCCCCGTCCACCCGTAGGGTTTCGGGTAATCTTTGTTGCCTTCGTTCTTCGCGGCCTTTCTCTCCTAGTCCATGATTTTCTTCGTGGACTTTTGTTTTTCTATGGCATCCCTCCATCATATTTCGCCTAATTCTCTTCTCCACATAGCCTGCTTCGTCACTTTTAGCGAGTGTTGGCTCGGTATCGAGCCACACTTTGGCCTCTTCCGAAAGCTCTATTCCGTGAAGAGGCTGTTTGGCACCGACGGGGTTTACCCGCTCGGCGGATGTATTATTTCCCTTCGATCTTCTATTCTCTTCTTTTCATTTTCCATGTTTGAGCCCATCCAATACTGGCGGAGGAAGTGGTTTTATATCCGCGACTCCATAGTGAACGGGCAAAACTTCGGCCTTGCCCCCTTCGACTCCGCCCAGGAGATCTTGCCGAAGCAATCCTGGAAGAACCAGATCCTGGAGGGCGAGGTGGAGGAGGTAGAGGAGCTCTACCGTCGGGTGAAGGCGCTCCAGATGGTTGCGGAGAAGGAGGTGAATCGTGTGGACATCATCCGCACCTTCCTCAAACGTCGGGTGCAGCCACTCCAGGCGAGGGTGCATCCGATGTTCCTTTACTCTGGCCGCCATGACTCGACGAGAGTTTCGGCTGAGGAGATCTCCACGGGCTACCTCTGTAGGGCTCTCCGGTCGCTTTTGAAGTTCAAGACCGAGGAGGATCTTCCGGGGAAGTCGTTGATGTCCCCCTTCAGTGCCACGAAACCAGTTCCATAGGTGTAGATTTGTGACGTGCGCGTAGAGCCTTTTTTCGAGTGCTTTTCCTTATGATTGCTTGTACTAATCGTTGATGTCTTCATTGTGCAGGAGCTCAAGGTGGATGGCATGGTGCCTCCACTGCCCGAAAGGTTTCCGATTCCGCCGGACAACGAAGTTGTGGACTCCGAGTACGAGCTTCCGCCAGCGCAGTCGCCAACTCAGGAAGCTCCCGAGGCGAGCGAGGGGCAGACCCGAAAGCGGGCATGGAGTTAGAGCGAGTCTTCGGATGCCTCGACTCCGCCGACGCCTAGGGACCCATCTTTCCTTGTACGCCACAGCGGAGATGATGGCGCTTCTTCCTCACCTATCCCGGCCGTGCCCGTGCGGGCTATAGCGCCGTAGCCGCCAGCCAAGAGGAAGAAGGAAGAGAAGAGAAGAGGGCGCTGCCCATATTTGACTTGAGCGACATCGACTCGTAAGTACCTTCGGATGCTATTCGTTCTTGTTTTCTTGTCTTCTTGTATTCTTATTTTTGATTGGTGTTTTCCATGTAGCCACTCCTCTGAGGGCTCTTTTAGTGAGGCCACTTAGGAGGCCGTAGGGGAGTCGAAACTGACGGCCCCTCCCTCTCAGACGGTGGCCACCTCTGGGGGCGATGCTCCGAAGCCCTCTTCGCAGGAGGCTCGAGTGATCGTCTCCCAGAAGACTACACCAGGACGTTCGGAGTCTCCATCTGAGCATGTAAGTTATTTTTCCTTTTGTCCTGGGGGGAGCCCCCGAGTCTTTGTTGGGTCGTTTTTGCTCGACGTTGTGCTCGTTGCGGGGCACAGCCCCCGAGCCCTTTTCTTGATTCTTTCTTGATTGTTTTCTTTTGCTTCTTTCCGTAGCCCTTTGTGCATAGTGCGAACCTGCTTATCCAGCAGCATCTGGCGCTGGAGGCCAGCATGAAACAGCTCCGAGGTACGTGTCTTTCTCTCTCTTATCTTTGTTACCTGTTTCTTGAATGTATCTTGTGTTGCTCATGTGCGTCTTTGACACTTGGTAGATGAGAATAACACGGCCTTCGCCAGCTGGATGCTCTTGAGAAGAGCCTCGGTCGTGCGGAGAAGCAGGCTGCAGATGCCGTGGAGGTGAAGGAGCGCCTGCAGCATGAGTTGGCTAACGCCGCCGTGGCCAAGGTGTGCTTGCAGCGGTAAGCTTCAGATCACAAAGAGCAGCTCGCAACTGTTGTGGCTGCACACGAGAAGGAGGTGGCCAAGAAGCTGATGGCTGCGGCCAAGGCCTTCTCCAGTATGTGTCTTGCATGTAGCTGTTTTCTTGGATTTTTCGGCTACGCTTTTCTTTGTGTCCTTATTCAGATCCTGCTTGTTCTTCTTTGCTCTAGATGCCTCGGGCATTGTGTTTTATTGCAATGCCTTGGAGCATGGGAGCACTCTGGATGACGCCACCGCAACGGTCGAAGATCGCTGTGGCGTTGTTGCTGGCTCCCTTGTCAAGGCCAAGGAGGTTCTCCAGCGTTTCTACAAGGAGATCATGCCCAAGGGCGCTGCCCTTGAGGATGTTGATTCTCTAGCGGATGCGTTGTCAGAGGATTCCCCTGCGGCCTATAAGCGCAAGCAAAAGGGCATCAGCGCTTCCATGGGGTTGGCCATGGCCATAGCATCCGGAGTGGAGTTGGATCTTCATGACGTCACCTCCCAGATGCCAACAGCTCCCGACGGCTCCGAGGTAGCTTTTGCTCTCTTTGCTTGTAGCTATAAGCATTATGGGCCGAAGCTCATTGACATTCTGGCGGAGTATGCGGTGAAGCAGCAGGAGGATGTCAAGAGCAGGCAGTCTGGCTCTAAGGCCACTCTGGATGCGGGTGCCTAGGCTCTGTTGTAGTTCTAGGATAGTTGTCTTTTCCTTTTGCTGTAATATTTTTCGAACAGTTTCCTTGTGCCACGCAGTGGTCTATTAATGTATATAAATGATGCTTCGGGCTTTTGTCAACGAGGCGTACCCTTCATACTTTTTCTTGCTTGCCTTTAGGGTCCTTTGGGTGAGGCTCCTGTTGATGCTTCGTCTGCCCCTCATCCGCGACCATCCTTGGATGAGGCATCGCAGCTTGTTTTCCTTCGAAATCGCGTCCGCAGCCTTGAGAAGGAGATTCTCGGCATCCGGGGCCATGTGGACGTGTGGAAGTCGAAGGAGGAGTGTGTGACCGCCCGGGAGGAGTATCTGATGGGGGAGCTGTGACAGTTGGTCGAGCAGCTACAGTGTAAGTTTTCTTGAGCTGCTGCTCGCCTTGTTTGCGTGTTATCTTACTCTGTATTTTCTGAAGGTGCCAACCTTGTTCCGAGGGAGGAGAAGGAGCGCGTTGTAGTTCAGATCAATTGCTTAACCCAACAGGATATGGAAGCCAGAGGCTTTTTCTAGATGGACCGCGACCGGGCTACTGTCCTTGCGACTGTGCAGGATCGTGCTCATCGGGTGTCACGGGTGCTAAGGCAGGTGAAGACTTCCCTAGCGTCGATTATGTATGTCATGTTTCCCCTTGATGAGGGGCCTTCGACTCTATGGGGTTTGTTGGCGAAGTTTCGAGACGTGGGTCACGTCAGGGAGTTGGTGCGGCACCAGTTGGTTGCGGGGGTGAAGGTCGCCCTGTCGTTTGTTCGGCTACGTCGCCCATATGTTGATCTTGCGGCGGTGGCGGCTGGGTCACCCCCTCGACCAGATGGTGGCATGTGGGACATGCGCCCACATTACGAGGTTGTTAGGCAGTATGCCGAAGAGATTGTAGATCTTGTTGAGCATCGGGCCCTGTAAAATACATAGGTGTAAAATTTGTATATGTTTTGACTGGGCTTGTTTTTCCCTTTGTTGTAAAGGTTATTTGTATTAGCACATGGTGCTTTGTTGTATGCATGCCCTTTTCGTTACCCTGACGTGGTCAGCTACTCAGGTGTTCATGCGTTATTCTCAGTCGACGAAGTCGTGAGGTGAGGCGGAGCCCCCGAGTGTGTTGTAACATAAAGTAATGTAAGTAAAAAGATTTTCGGACGGGGGACTTAGATTTATTCATATCGTAATCGAGGAGGTACATTGTTCGGCTGAGTAGCCTTATTGAAAGTAAAGGGGGATAGCTAGGGGTAGAAGCGTCGCAATTATGCGACGTTCCATGGGTTGGAGTATGCGACTCCAGACTCCACGTGCTTGAGGCGGTAGGCACCACCTGGGATGACTTCGGTGACAAGTGTAGGGTCCTTCCCAGGGTGAGTCGAGCTTCTTCGGCCGCTCTTGCTTGAGTCGTAGGACGAGGTCTCCTTCGACGAAGGACCTTGGGCGCAGCTGGTGGCTGTGGTAGTTGCGGAGGCTCTGCTGGTAGATCGCCGAGCGAGCCGCGGCGATGTCGCGTGCCTCATCGAGTGTGTCGACGGCGTCTTCGAGTGCGGCTGTTGATTCGGCTTTGCTGTAGGCGACGACCCGTGGGGCCTTATGGCGTATTTATGCAGGTAGCACGGCTTCGACTCCATGTACCATGAAGAAGGGCGTGTAACCTGTTGAGCTGTTTGGCGTTGTGCGCAAGCTCCAGAGGACGGAGGGTAGCTCTTCTGTACAGGCTCCCGCAAGCCGTTCGAGTGGGCTTAGTAGGCGTTTCTTGATGCCGCCGCCTATGAGACCGTTGGCCTTTTAGACCTGCCCGTTGGTTTGCGGGTGCGCCACGGAGGCGTATGATATATTGATGCCAAGGCCTTCGCAGAAGTCCTGGAATTATTTGGAGATGAAGTTCGACCCGTTGTCGGTGATGATATTGTGCGGCACGCCGAACATGTAGACTATGGACTCGAAAAACTTGACGGTCGTTTTGCCCTTTTGGTTGGTTACAGGCATGGCCTCGATCCACTTGGTGAACTTATCGACTGCGACCAGGAGGTAGACGTGCCTTCCTTTTGAAGATTTGGGCAGTTTGCCAATCATGTCAAGGCCCCATTGGGCAAAGGGCCAGGCTAAGGGTATAGGCCTGAGCTCCGACCCCGGTGCGTGTGGTTTTTCCGCAAACCTCTGGCATTCGTTGCACCTCTGGACGATGTCCTTGGCATCGTTCATTGCCGTTGGCCAGTAGAAACCATCTCGTAGAGCTTTGGCGACGAGGGCACGGCTGCCCGCATGATGACCGCAGATGCCCTCGTGGATGTATTGGAGGATGGTTTTGCCATCACTCATGGTGACGCACCTTTGGAGTACACCCGAAATGCTGCGCTTGTACAACTCGCCATTGATGATGGTGAAGGCCTTGGACTAGAAAGATATGTGCCAGGCATCTGTCGGGTCATCAAGCAGTAATCTGTTTATCAGGTACCGAAGGTACGGTTGCATCCATGTTTCTTCGATTGCCATGACCTGCATTAGGTTGACCAATGCAACCTCCGTGTCCAGCTTTTCGGGTCCTTCCTGTCCTTCGGGTAGCGCAGCCCCCGAGTGTTGAAGCTTCTTCGGGTGATCCCTTGGGGAATTTCCTTTTGATGGAAGGCACACAGATTTGTTCAAGAACACACCTGGTGGCACCCGTGCGCAGGTGGAGCCGATGTTGGCGAGTCTATCAGCTTCTTCGTTGTTTTCCCTTCAACGTGTCGAAGCTCGCAGTCATCAAAGTCTCCTTCGAGTGAATTGTAGTGCATGCGGTACACGATCATGTTAGCGGCGTGTGCGTCACACTCATTCATCGTCTACTGGACGACGAGGTTCGAGTCACCGTAGATGACCAGGCGTGTTGCGCCATAGATCTTGGCCATCCTCATGTCGTGGATGAGGGTCTCGTATTTGGCTTCGTTAATATAGGCACGAAACTTCATCCTAAGGACGTATTTCATCTTATCGCCTTGCAGGGACGTCAGTATGACGCCAGATCCTGCTCCAGCCTCACGCTTGGAGCCGTAGAAGTGCATCGTCCATGACTGCGTCATATCCTGGATGTCCGTCAGCTGGAGCTCCATCCAGTGGATGAGAAAGTCAGAGAGGACCTGAGATTTGATCGCATGACGCTTATCGTAGACTATGACTAGAGGGGATATCTCGATGCCCCACAGGGCTATGCGTCATGTAGCTTCGGGGTTGTTTAGGATGTTGGACAGTGGCGCCTCGTTGACCACCATTATCTGATGCTCCTGGAAGTAGTGGATCAGCCAACGAGCCGTCATGAACACGCCATAGGCGAGTTTCTGGTAGTGAGGGTACCTCTGTTTTATCGGCGTCAGTACCTCGCTGAGGTAGTAAATTGGGCATTGGACCCCATGGGTCTTGCCTTCTTCGGGTCATTCGACCACGAGTATGGTGCTTACCACCTGATGTGTGGCTTCTATGTATAGCAGCAGAGGCTCGCGTTCCTTTGGTGTAAGCAGGACGGGCGAGGTGGAGAGCAGTCGCTTCAGGTCTGCGAATGCGTTGTCTGCTTTATGTGTCCACTCAAATTTTTGTCTGCCTTGCGTAGCAGCTAGTATAAAGGCAGGGCCTTCTCACCCATGCGGCTGATGAATCTGCTCAGCGCCGCGATGCGCCCAGCTAGCTGTTGGACACCTTTGAGGTTTTTCAGCTTCTCCATGGCCAGTACGGCCCGGATTTTCTTCGGGTTCACCTCAATCCCTCGCTGGGAGATGAAGTAGCCAAGCAGTTGGCCAGATGGGACGCCGAAGACGCACTTTTCTAGGTTTAGCTTGGTCTTGTAGTGATCAAGGTTGCCGAACGTCTCGCGGAGATCGTCGATCAGTGTCTTGGCCTCCCTTATCTCGATGACTATGTCATCGACATAGACTTGTATTTTGCGGCCTATCTGGTTCTTCAGGCACACCTGCATGCATCGCTGGTATGTGGCACGTGCGTTCTTCGGCCTGAAGGGCATTGTGTTGTAGAATAATACTTCGAACGGCGTGAAGAACGCCGTTTTCTCCTTATCTTCGACCTTCAGTCGAATCTGATTGTAGCCTGAGTAGGCGTCGAGGAACGAGTGTTTCTTGCATCCTGCAGTCGAATTGATGATCTGATCGATTCGAGGGAGAGGGAAGTGGTCCTTTGGGAAGTGCTTGTTGAGAGATGTGAAGTCCACACACATCCGCAGGATGTCCGTGTCCATTTTAGGGACCAATACAGTGTTGGCTAGCCACTCGCTTTCCTTGATCTCCCGGATGAAGTCGGCATCGAGCAGTCTGTTGACTTCGACTTCGACGGCTTTGTCCCGTGGCTCGGACAATCGTCGGATGGACTGTTTGACGGGCTTGGCGTCTGGAAACACATTAACTGCATGCTCAGCGAATTCCCTGGGAACTCCTGGCATGTCCGCGGGACACCGGGCGAAGATTTCCCAGCGCTCACGGAGGAATTCGACGATTGCGCTTTCCTATGCGGGGCTAAGGTTATTGGCGATCAGCGCCATTTTGGAGGCGTCCGTCGGGTGGACCTGCACCTTTTTCGTGTTGACTGTTGAGTCAAACGACATGTCCGGTGCGTTTTGCGTGGAGACTGGTGGTGTCCTGTTGTATGTCACCTCTCGAAGCCTTGTGAGCTCCTCCTGAATGCCTAACGACTGGGAGATTCTGTTGAAGTCTCTGTCGCTGTGGTCGGATCGGGTGAAGCTGCCTTGGACCGTGATAACGCCTCTAGGTCCTGGCATTTTGAGTAGGAAGTAGGCATAGTGCGATACTTCCAGGAACCTTGCGAATGCCACGCGCCCGAGGATGGCATGGTATTGTGATGGCCAATCCACTACTTCGAACTCGAGCCGCTCACACCGAAAGTTTTCGGGTTTGCCAAAGATGACGTCGAGCCATATTTTTCCCAGGGGAAATATGCCCTTCCCTGGGACTATGCCGTCGAACGTTGTGTCAGATTGTTCCAGGCTGCACAGCGGGATCCGCATTGCTGCTAGGGTGCTAGCGAACATCAGGTTGATGCCGCTGCCACTGTCCATGAAGACGCGGCTCATCTCGAATCCTCCGATATGTGCCTCAAGTACCAGGGAAACATGTCTTGGGCGAGGGATCTGGCGGGGGTGATCTGAACGACTGAATGTGATGCAGGACTCTGAGCCACTGAGGTACTCAGAGATGACAGGTGGAGCAGTCACAGCCAGGCTAACTTGGCGGGTGATCTTCTTTTGCACCCTGTTTGTTGGGCGCCCTTTTTGGATCATCAGGGACCCTTTTGGCGCGGGGTACCCGTTGACGCCGTTGTTTTGCATGGGCGCGATTGCTTGATTCGAAGGTCCCATAGGTGGTGGTGGAGGAGCTCCGTGGGTGATGTCTCCAAGTGCAGGTGCGGGTCCGAACCAAGGGTTCAGGATCTGCCGTCGCTCTTGGGTGAAACCCTCGCTGAGTTTTTGGAACTTGAGGCAGTCCTTGAGCATGTGGCTGGCCTTCATTTTGTCATCCTGCTTGTCGATGTAGAAGTGGATGGTGCATGGGCCCGACAACTTGTCGTATGCCGAGGGTTCGGCGTCATGGCCGCGACACTGCCACTTTTGCGTTGGGCGTCCTGGGGTGCTGGAGATCGCGGAATGGTTAACAGACAAGCAACCAGGGGACACAAGATTTACCCAGGTTAAGCCCCCAGAGGGGAAACCCTACTCCTGCTTGTCTTCTCTTGATTACGGCGGAACCGAAGATTACAGGGGTGCACAGATGCAATCTGGCATGGAGGTGTGTATGCGGTGAAAGAAGAAGATGTCCTCCTCGTCGTGCCCTCCTAGCCTTTATATTGAGATAGGCAGGTCCCAGGCATAGATCGAGTCGGTTACAAGTTTAGGGTTTGCCCCTTTGAATATTCTATTTATTCTAGTCTTGCTCTCCAAGGATCCGAAGATGTCATGGGCTTGGGCCACCCGAAAATCTCCACAGGCCACGTATATTCTTGTGGGCATTCCTTGGGACGGACCAGGTATGCCAATGTCGTGTACCCGTAGGGTATAACCATGTTAGCAGGAGTGGAAGCCAACGAGAAGGTACTGTTCGCCACCCACTATCTGGCCGGAGATGCAAGAGCATGGTGGAACAACGTTCGTGCCATGAATGGGGGACGGATGATGACTTGGGATGAATTCAAAGTCAAGTTCAGCAGAACCCATGTGCCATCGGGTTTGATCAAGAGGATGAGAGATGAATTCAGGAAACTGAAGCAAGGCAGGATGACCGTAGTTGAGTACCATGACAAATTTTTGTCATTGGCTAGGTATGCACCGGATGAGATAGATACTGAAGCCAAAAAGAAGGAAAGGTTCTTGAATGGTCTGCATGATGAGATGCAGACAGTGTTGGTCAATATCCCATTTGCCCGTATTGAAGCCTTAGTGGACTCTGCCATTCAGATGGAAGGCAAGATCAACCAAGCTAATGAGAATCGCAAGCATCGCATGATGCATCAACCAGGAACCCATCATACACCAAAGTATCGCCCCAACCCATCTTCGGGATTTGCCCCAAGAACCAATAGACCCTCGATGAACCGTACGACCTATCCCAACTGTGGAAACCCAAGGCCCGGAGAAAATAAAAACAACCCCGACAACCCTAGCAATTTCAACTGTTCCCCGCCAAAGTTCAACACCAACAATGCTACCACCAACACCAACACTGCCCCAAGGACTGGAAGCAATGTTGTGCCTGTTGCAGCAAAGGACAAGTCTCAGGTGACTTGTTATGAATGTGGAACCAAGGGTCACTATTCCAATGAGTACCCCAAGAAGATTTCCACAGTCCTCAATGCAAATGCCCCAGCTCAGCAACAGCGTCGTGTTCAGACTGGAAGAAGGTTTGCCCCAGGGAATTCGCTCAACCGCAACGGACGTCTCTTTCTCATGCATGCTGAAGAAGCTCAAGAAGCACCAGATGTCATGCTGGGTATGTTTTCTGTTAACTCAGTATTGCAAGAGTGTTGTTTGATTCTGGAGCATCGCACTCATTTGTTACTGAATAATTTGCATGCACTAGTAAGATTCAACCCACCAAATTGAAGCATGTTATGATAGTTCAAATACCTGGTTCAACCACCAAATCTAGAGAAATTTGCAAGGCCGTGCCTATCCGAATCCATGGCATAGATTTTAATGCTAATCTAATAGTACTTGGAACTAAAGATTTGGAAGTAGTACTAGCAATGGATTGGATGTCGAAACACGAAGGATTAATCGACTATGCCAAGAAAGCCATAACCATGACCAGTACACCTAGAATATCATTCGAGCATGTATCTGAAACCTTGCCCCATCAATTCAAGTGCAACAAGAGTATAGCCCAGCCAACCATTGACCAAGTCAGAGTACTCTGCGAATACCCCGATATATTTCCAGATGTTTTGCCCGGTATGCCCCTAGACCGGGATATCGATTTTATCATCGAACTAATCCATGGAGCCGGACCCATAGCCCAGAGACCATATAGTATGAACCCGTCTGAATTAGTGGAGCTGAATAAGCAACTGGATGCTATGCTGGAGATAGGACTAATTCAACCAAGTGCTTCGCCCTGGAGATCACCTGTGTTGTTTGTGGACAAGAAAGATGGAGGTAACCATTTGTGTACGGATTATCGGAAGCTGAATGATGTCACCATCAAGAACAAGTACCCACTGCCAAAGATAGAAGACCTATTTGACCAGTTGACTGGTGCCAAAGTGTTTTCTAAGATTGATCTTAGAACTAGCTATCATCAACTCAAGATTCACGCATAGGATATTCCAAAGACTGCCTTTACCACCAGATATGGATTATACGAGTATACTGTCATGTCTTTTGGATTAACCAATGCCCCCGCTTATTTCATGAACCTCATGAATAAGATTTTTATGGACTTCCTGGATAAGTTTGTCATTGTTTTCATCGATGACATTTTGATATATTCCAAATAAGCATAAAAACATGAGCAACACCTAAGGACCATCCTTGGAACCCTTAGGGAGCATCAGTTGTATGTCAAGTTTAGCAACTGTGAATTCTCATTACAGGAGGTAGGATTCCTCGGACATATTGTATCAGCCGGGGGAATTGCCGTTGACCCTGCAAAGGTGAAGAATGTTGAAGATTGGCAAGCCCCAACCACTCAAACCCAAGTTCGTGCATTTCTCGGATTGGCGGGATATTACCGCAATTTCGTAGAAGGATTCTCGAGTATCGCAAGACCCATGACCCAATTGCTGAAGAAGGATAAGAAGTTTGAATGGACATATAAATGTGAAGCGAGTTTTCAGGAACTCAAGAGGAGATTGATTTCAGCCCCAATCTTGATCATGCCGGATATCACGAAGTCGTTTGATGCGTATTGTGACGCATCCAAGATTGGTCTCGGATATGTGTTAATGCAAGAAGGCAAAGGTATATCTTATCTATCCCAACAACTGAAGCAGCATGAGCAGAATTATCATACTCATGACCTTGAACTAGCAGCTGTAGTTCTATCCCTGAAGACATGGAGGCATTACCTCATGGGAAACCGTTGTGAGATTTATTCGGATCACAAGAGCCTGAAGTATATATTAACTCAGAAGGAGCTGAATATGAGGCAGATAAGATGGATAGAGCTAATCAAGGACTATGATCTGGACATTCACTATCAACCCGGTGAAGCCAATGTGGTAGCAGATGCCCTTAGCAGATTTCCGTGCCGCTTGAACTCCATGATTCTGAAGGAGCAACCAAGTTTGCACAAGGATATGGAAGATTTCAGAATGGAATTAGTAAGTGAAGGATTTTTGGCTAGCATAGAACTTCAACCCACTTTGATCAGTCAGATCAAGGAGGCACAGAAAGGAAATGCTAGTATCGACAGAATCAAACGTCGTATCGGTACAGGCAAAGTACCCGGATTCACCGAGGATGAAGAAGGAGTTCTGTGGTACAAAGGACGTCTCTGTGTACCAGCGGACTCAGAATTGAAGCATGATATTTTGAAAGAGGCCCATGATACTCTTTATTCTATCCACCCCGGAGGAACGAAGATGTATCAGGATTTGAAGGAGCAATTTTGGTGGCATAAGATGAAGAGAGAAATTGGAAGCTACATCGCCAAATCTGATATTTGCCAGAGTCACGGCGGGCATCAGAGACCCGCAGAACTGTTACAACCATTGCAGATTACGGAATGGAAATGGGATTTAGTTGGAATGGACTTTATCACTGGATTGCCTACTTCTAGTAGGGGAAATGACTCTATTTGGGTCATAGTTGACAGATTGTCCAAGGTAGCCCATTTCTTACCTGTCAAGACCACCCACCAGAGCTTCAAGCTAGCGGAGTTATACATTGTTAGAATCGTCAGTTTGCACGGAGTCCCCAAGAACATTGTTTCGGATCGATTAACTCAATTTACCTCGAGATTCTGGATGAAAGTCCAAGAAGGATTGGGGACAAGATTGGATTTTAGCACCTCATATCACCCTCAGACTGATGGACAAACGGAGTGAGTAAATCAAATACTCGAAGACATGTTGAGAGCCTATGTGCTAGAGTATGGATCTAAATGGGAAGACTCTCTGCCTTTCGCAGAATTTTCTTACAACAACAGTTATCTAGCTAGTTTGCAAATGGCCCCATTTGAATTCATGTATGGAACGAAGTGTCGCACCCCTTTGAATTGGTCGGAAGTAGGAGACAGTCAGATCTTCGGACCCGTCATCCTACGAGAAGCAGAAGAGAAAGTTGACAAGGTCCGTGAGCACCTCAAGACCGCCCACTCAAGACAGAAGAGTTATTCCGACAAGAGACGTCGAGACCTCGCTTTCAATATCGGAGAATTTGTGTATCTCAAAGTGTCTCCTTTGAAGGGAATGCGGCGTTTCCAGCTCAAAGGAAAGTTATCCCTAGGTATATCGGACCTTTGAAGATTCTGAATCGTCGAGCAGAAGTATCGTATCAACTGGAACTACTAGAGGAGATGTCAGCAGTGCATAATTTGTTCCATATATCGCTACTTCGCAAATGCCTTGAAGTCCCGGAGAAGACTGAAGTTTTCAAGAACATTGATCACTGGACCATAGAGATCAACGATGACCTGACGTATACCAAGTACCCATCCGTATTTTGGAGGAAGCTTTCAGAACCACCAGGACCCGAAGCATCAAGTTTCTCAAGTTCAGTGGAGCAACCACACTTAATAAGAAGCTACATGGGAACGAGAAGACTACATAAAGACGGAGTTTCTCGATATTTTTAAATCCTAGTTTTCTTATTTCTTCTTTCTCAAATCTCGGGACAAGATTTTGTTGAAGGATGGAAGGTTTATAACATCACAAATATATTGAATAAGGATTATCAAATTCCAATCACCAAAATTAGAGTTAACAAAAACTTTTGTTAATTCAAATCAATAGGAATGCATGTGTGAATGTGATGATTGTATGAATGCATGAATGGACTTGTGTGATTGTTCTAAATAGCAAGGAATGGTTTAAAGATGAAAACAACATCATATAAAACATTTCCAAGAAGAAACAAATCAAGAGAAAAATCAAAAACAAATCAAATAGGCAAATGGTCACTTTTGCCAATCTTGCTCACTAGACCACTTTGGGTGTTTCTAGTCCAAGATTTCAAACATAAACTTTTCCATTCCTTTTCACCCCTTGCTAGACCAAGTAAAAGTGAACCAAAGACCACCTTTCAAACTTACAGAAACAATTGGCAACTTGACTCAAATGACAACTCAAAATTGAATCTAGTTCATATGGGAAGATCACCCATTTCTCAAACACCAACCAAACCAATTTACCTTGACAATTCCAACTAACCAGAGACTCCCTAGTATGTAACTATCACACCCACCAAGTTTGAATCAAAAGTTCAAATTTGAATCTCTTTCGGACATTTCATCAAACACCTTGCAATCACCAAACAAACAAACATTAAACACTATTGTGAGCAATGATCAGTGCCTAACTTGTTCCCTATCTATCTCACACTACACCCTCAGTAGATCATCTAACTTGTTTAACCCCTCTAGCTCACTGTAAACCAGACCATGACATCAATGGCAAGCATGCCGAGAGCACCATTGCCACCCCAATGTCGCCAGACAGCTAGGAGCCTCACTAGCCTCGCCAACCTTGTCTGGGACACTCTCCACCTTCCACCGCCACCCCCTGTCCAAACCTCGAGCACTGCCAGCCCCTGGACCACACAGCCCGAGCATGCCCAGCCTCTCTGCGAGCGTGACGAGAGTGCGCCAGCGTGCCACCCGCGACACATGCCCACAGACCGCTCACTGCCCTCGCCACGTGCAAGCATGATCGCCACCACCCGAGCAACCCCGTAGACATGCCCGTTCGCCGCCATGCGACCGGTACCACATGTGCGCCATTAAAACTTCCATCAGACCCACTCAGAGCACCGAGACGTTTCGACCATCTCCACCGCACCGCCCCCAATCGTCGCCCATGCCAGTAGCTCGTTGTGATGACGACCACGATGAGCTCAGCCCGCACCGTCCGTCCCCTTCTGACACTATAAATAAAGGTCATCCCCGCTCGATTTCTTCACACCATCTCACTCCCCTCTCTCTCAGAACCACCCCACCTCACTCTCGGAGCAAGGCGAGCAGTACATCGATAGAATTTGGCCGGAGTCTGTAGTGGAGGAGGAAGAAAGGAGCCAGCAATTGGAGCCGCCCCAGGAGGAGCTTCCGGTACCAGGAGGATCGCCGTCATCGACTTCGTCGTTCGCCCCCATCGCCGACCCTCGCCCAAGCCCCGGTGAGCCCTCGTAGAACCCCACTGGACGCGCTAGGGTTCTGTCTCGCCGGCATTGCCCGACGTGGACGATGAACCACAACCGCTCGATTAGAGTTTGATCGCACGGTCCACATCATCCCATACCGCTTCACACCCCCTGTCTCGCTGACTGGTGGGGTCTTTCACTTAAACCCACCCGCACGTGCGCTGTGCACCGTGGGCCGGCCAATTTAGCATCCCGCGCAACCCAGTTAGTTTGAATTTGTATTTTCCAATTTAGTTCAAACCCAGTTCTGTACCTAGATTCAAAAATCAACCTAGCTCTATTCATTGAACCAAATTGCATGAAACCTATTTTATGAGAAATGTACTGGAATTCTTAATCCAAGCCCGTTGGATTCAAACCAATTGGAGTTGTAGATCACCCATGGTAAAAATAACAAGGCAGAAGCTTTTCTGCATTCAAACATTTTTCAAAATTCAACCATGAAAGCTTTTGAGTTGATTCCAACTCTCAAAAATCATATTTAACAAGACCTTTCTCAATATATAAAAATATCTAGGTTTACTTGCAAAAATAATGGTCAAGCAATAAAAGAATGCCTCATAGGCCATTCTAGTCACTTTAATTAATTAAAATAAAAGGGTTAAACCTTATTAAATTGTGACACCACTTTAAATCACATTCCCAAGTAGTGAAATATGTGGTGATGACATGTGTCAACATGATCCCATGTTTTAGTTGGATAAATTAAATCTTATGTAGTTTTTCAATGAGTAGAAATTACTTTTCCAAAATAAAATAAATAAGACAAGTGCTTTGATGATTGTAATGTTGGTGATGATACTAGATCATCTAGTGAGAACCTTGGTGTGATAAATAAAAATATTTAAGTATTGTTTGGTGATTGTGTACCTCGTATTTATCTATAGATGCTAGTACCGACCAAGGGTACGAGGAGGAAGGACGATACTACGAGGAATAAGCCGAGGAGAACTTCAACCAATGCTCTGCACAAGGCAAGCTAACACTTGCAACTATTAAAGTTAGATAAACTGTGCAATGCATTAAGCATGCTTGGTTGGATACATTTGATGATACCCAATCCTAGTTTTACTTGCAAGCTTAGTATTTTATTTCTTTATCAAAGCTATCTATTAGAGTTACTTAGTCATTTGTAGAGTTTAAAGAGATTGTTTAAAGGTAGCATAAAGAGCATAAAACTTGACCTAAGTTAGATAATCTTGATGTCATCCTGAGGCATGAGATTGAACTTAGATAAGATACACTTGTTTAACACCCCCTCATTAGTGTTTATCCCCCACTTGTTGATGCTAGTGCTAAGCATAAAACTTGATCCACTTTAGATGGGAATACTTGGTGAAAATGGTTATGAAAACCTTAGAATGATAAGTCATTCTACTGAAATGTTTTGACATGTGTTCTTGAACACCAGATGATTTTAATGATGAAAGTGTTAAGGCATGAGCCTTAGCCCTTTATAAAACTGATGGTTGTCTGGATGCGATACCATTCCAATTTTATCGTATAACCATAATACCCGAAATTTGGGTAGGGCTTGACTGGAAATTTATATACCTTAGTATGGGTTCCCTTGTGGCCAAGGTTTGAGCTGAGCCTACCTTGTGAAGATTGTCCACATGTGCAGTTCCCAAGATGACAATTGGTCATGGTTGGGAAGCCAAACTCACAGGAGAGGTGCCTATACTAGGGCGTGTAATTGAAAGGTTAGGATTGATTATCCGCATACTGAATATGGTGAATTTAGGATTTGTTCCTGACGGATGTATCGAATGTTGTGGTGAAAGTGTACCACCTCTGCAGAGTGTCAAACTATTCGAATAGTGATGTTCGTGGTTATGGACAGTTGGAGTGGTCATACTGTTCTGTCGTCAGATGTTTTCAAAATGACTTGTGAAATGATTCGTGACTTTGACTTGACCACAACAGAGTTGTGATACGAAATTCAAGTTCCCACTTAGGTGTTATAAAACTTTCAACTAGCTTTCTTTGCTTCTGAACTCAGTAGAGATAAATCTGGCTTTTTGCAAAACAACCTAGAGCCTAGTACTTCCTATTCAAAACCACTTCACTTGTTAGTATTAGTTTGCGAGTACTTAAAGAGTACTCATGGCTTTGTCCCTAGCTATTCCCATGGCCATACTATGAAGAGGACTATCAGGAGGATGGACAGCAGGAAGGTTAGTACAACTAGGATCATCTCCCATCGTCAGCATTGTTTGTGACCATGAAGATGGAGTCTCTCCTACTCTATCGTTATTATTACGTTATTCCGCTGCTTGAATTGTATTAGGACTGGATCATGAAATCCTTTATTTGTTGTAATACCTTATGTATGGTTTGTAATGGATGATGTACTGTGATATCCAAATCTTTTATGTCTCGCAAAAATGGTAATCCTGGGATTGCGATGTATGGCATAACAGGCATTTGGGATTAAAAATCCAGGTGTTGACATTTATTAATAGGGCTTCAAATTTTAGTGTATATATATTGCTAAATTGCATAACAAACAAATTTATCACCACATTTTTTGTCAAGGTTTGAATAAAACCATGTCATCTCACATCCATAAAATCGAACAAAATAGTACATCTTTATTTGTTCGATACTAGTTGTTGTCGCCGATTTTATACTAAATGAGCAACAACTAATATGAAAGGGAGTAACAAATTTTCTATAGCACGAATTTATGGCTGCCAACTGTGTAGAATGCATTCGTTCGAATTCTAGGGGTATTTTGGTATTTTACAAAATTATTTAGATTTTCTATTTAGAAATCTGGACCTAGTGATACGTCCAATTTGTGTCACCATTCTATATCATAATTAGCCTCTATTCATTGATATATTTCATATTAAGAGGTGTTACTTATGAATTTTCCTCTGTTTTTGCATGTTGGGTGATTCTTGGAGGATGAACTGCCGGACTCAGGATTCTGATGGAAAAAGAGGTGTTTTGATGCAATTTCGCGAAGATCAGAAAAATACCAGAAAAATTATGGAAAATCATATTTTCCCAGAAGACGAAGATAGCCAGAAGGGGAGGCGGAGATGGGCCACAAGGGGGCCACACCCCCTAGGCGCGGGCCACCCCTTGGCCGCGCCTACAGGGGTGTGGCCCACCTGGCGCACCTCTGGCTCCGCCCTCTCGCCTATATCTTCTCCTCGAAACCCTAAAACACGGGGAGCGACCACAGAAAGATTTCGCCGCCTCTACGGGACGGAAAACACCGAGAGAGAAAGAGCTCTCCGACAGACAGATTTCTGCCGGGGAAATTCCTTCCCAGAGAGGGGAGATCGTCGCAATAAACACCATCATCAAGCTAGGCTTCATCGGGATCATCATCATCATCCACACCATCATCTCCACCAACACAATCATCAGCACTCCATCCCGTTGTAACAATTGTGTTGAATACTTGCATAGTTCTTAGGGGAAAATTTCCCGGTGTTGATTACTATTGTAGTTGATTCTTGTGAGTGGAACCATTCGATTATTGTTTATGTTCAGATTGTTATTCGCCACCATATCATCCTTGATCTTGATACATATGATGTCTTGTGAGTAGTCCGTTTAGTCCTTGAGGACATGGGAGAAGTCATGTTGTTAGTAGTGGATTTGTGTTGAGATATTATTCAATGGTTTAGTATTTAAGTTGTGGTGCCATTATTCTAGTGGTGTCATGTGAACGTCGACTACATGATACTTCACCATTTATGGGCCTAGGGGAATGCATTGTGTATTTGGATACTAATTGTGGGGTTGCCGGAGTGACAGAAACCTGAACCCCTGTCAGGACACCATTGCAGAAGGGAGTGTAGGATATCAGAGTTTAAGGTTGTGGTTAGGTTTATATCTTAATTTCTTTCCTGTAGTTGCGGACGCTTGCAGGGGGTTTAATCACAAGTTTGTATTAGTCCAAGTAAGGTCGGTACATTAGCACAGGTTCACCAACACAACACTTACAACACCAAAGAAGACTACTCAGCTATTTGAGCGAAAGCACTTGACGGAATTCCCATGTGTCCTCGAGAATGTTTGGTCCTTATAAGTATTTCCACCGTCTTTTCCTTTGCCAAGAAAGGATTCAGACACTTGCAGCATTTGTTCGTTGTCTTTATTACTTGCACTTTGTTTCTTTGCTTTATCAGAAAACCCCTAAAAATCTGTTTGCTAGGTATTACAGAGATTTCTTGCTCCATACCACTAGTCAACACCTTATGCTCCTCGTTGGGATCGACACTCCTATTTATCGAAAGTACTACGATACACCCCCTATAGTTGTGGGTCATCAAGACTATTTTCTGGCGCCGTTGCCGGGGAGTGAAGCACTATTGAAGAGTGGAACTGGTAAAGGAAACTTCTACTGTGAGTATTGCTTTTTATTTATGTTTGTTACTTTGTTTCCAATATGGATAACCCACTTGGTTTTCTATTTGGGAAAACTACTACCACTGTTAGGGTAGTAGATGAACCACCACCTGTTGAGATATATCCTTTTAAGATACCTACAAGTATTGTTAATCGTTTTATGGATAATTACTATTTAGGGGATGGAATTGTCCACCTGTTGCCTGTCAAAACCCACCGGCGAGCAGCGACGAACAACACGAAGAGCCGGGAGGCTCCCAGAACTGCTGGTGGGCCCTGGTCCCTCGGGCAACGGCCCGCAAAACTCCGGCACACGTCCTGGCGGATGCGAGGGCGTGCCACCTGACCTATACCTGGTCAGGAAGGTGATGGGTTGCTTCGAGTGGTTTCCTGCATGGCAAACAAACACACGTAAAATTCAAGCCGCAACCGGCTCCCAGGTTTCCCTGTGAATCGGCTCCTGGAGCCGATTAACCCATGGTTCTGCATTAGATCTACGATAACATGGGGTTTTGCTTCATCAATACAAGTTAAATCGATCTACGACAGTTTAACGTTTTCACCACATAATTGGAACATCCTACACGTAATTGAGCCTGGTAGATACAAAAGATGATAGAAAACTAACCCTAGAGAAGGCCTAAAAACCAACGTAAAGTCAATTCCCGGAACAACTCCTCTCGGATTAGCAAACCATATCTTACATATTACTGGATCGTTCAACCCGTTTGCAAGGCCTGATCATGTGGATATCAAACTAAACCTTGGAGAACAAGGCACAACTATAACAGATCAAATCGACTTAAATACAGATCAAGCAAGATGCCACCCTTACACCCGGGAAAAGGTGCAAAGGCGGTGAAATAACTAGAGGTAGCATAACTAAACGATCATAGCAAAAAGGTACCGATGCTAGCCTAAACAAATCTATGATAATAGTATTACTCGCCATCAACAAGGCTTCAGTACGAGTAACACCAAATAACGCATAAGTAGATACTGCCTAGGCAGCATGGCACTTACCCGAGAAAAACCCTTGAAACAAGGGGTGGCGATGCGCCGAGATTGTGTCTGTCGTGAACGTGATCGTCCTCCTTTTCTCAATAACCTTAGGTACATATTTATAGTCCGGAGACTTTCTATCTTTGGAATAATTCTAACAACTCTATCTCTTACCTAAACCGAAATGTAACCTATTACAATATAAGATACACGGGCAATTTAGCCCAAATCAACGCACGAGGCCGATTCAACAACACGTTGCATATACGTATCTTCTAAGCCCATCTTGATTACGGCCCATCTCCTCCCTTGGCCAAAATGTGGCGATAACACATGCCCCCCTGGTTTTGGCAATAATAATTCCAAAACCACTCTGTTTTTTCCCTCTCCTCTTTTTTTTGTATCGGTTTACGCGTTGCCAGAATGCGTTGCAGAGCAGAATCGTCACGCCACCCCCTCATCATGATGCCCTGTCTTCTCCACTTCTCCGCAGCATATGATTTGACAATTTCGGCAGCACATTCTGGGAAACCGCTATAGCATTGAACCACCTCCCACTATTCCCCTTATTTAAATTCATCTGAGCAGTTTGCAGCCCCATCTTCCTCCAGCAGCCAAAAAACCCTCTTCCTCCGCCGAAAAAACCCTCTTCCTCCGCCATGGCCTCCTCTTCTTCCGCCCTTTCCTCCCAATCTTCCAACACGATTAGCGACCGGGAGCCGACGCCGGAGCACCCGCCAACGGCGGCGTACGAGACTCACGCCCCGCAATGGTGGGACGAGAGGGATTGGAACTTCGCCGCCTGGTCGGAGGACGACGAGTCCTTGACCGACGGCGAGGAGGGCCTGCAGTTCCTTGTTGACGGGGAACTGGAGGCGGAGAGCACCGATGACGCCTGGTCCTGGGATGGCGTCGAATCCTCCGACGAGGAGGAGGAAGCGGAGGAGGACACCTCCTCCAACGAGTACCCGCCGGTGAAGCGCTTCCGCGCCGGGTCCAGCGAGGACACCGAAGACGACGACGAGGACGAGGAGGCCCCCGCTGGCATCTTCATCAGCAGCAGCGAAGACGACGCCGGCAGCAGCGCTGATGACAGCGAACAAGACGACGGTGAAGACAGCGGCGACGACACCGGCCTCTAGATTAGGAACTAGTAGTAGTAGTACTAGTGGTAGATTCCCTTTTGTAAGCAATCAGCTCCATTGTAAACAATCATATTTTGAATGAACAAAGATTGCTTTTTTCAACTCGAAGATTGCTTTTCCAACTTAATTTTGCCGATAGTCAAAATAGGTCGATGTTCCAGAAGCCGGTAGTAATGTATCGGCTTTCACCATGCTACGCTCATACAGTCAACCAAGTCACAGCCCAAAGAGCCGATGGTAAAACATCGGCTTTCCCAAAAACGTTGACAAGGTCAAATTTGGTCGCATACTTAGACAAATCTGAGCGGCCACTTTCCAGTTTCAAACGGTAGCCTGCGACCCTCTTCAAAAAAGGGCGACCCAGATCTCCAATTGCTCACCGACCAAATCGAGCTCACAGCGACAAGAACCCTCGATCCCCAATTGCATAGATCCATCTCCGCCGGCAAACTAGATGGCGGAATCGTCCAACACCAACCCAGCGGTCTCTGGTCTGAAGGTACGCCTACTCCTCGCAGTCTGAACACGATGCTAGAATTAATGGCAAACACCTGAATTAATGCTTTATTCCACCATTAAAATTTCTTAGGTTTCAGACGTTCTGCTGCCGCATCCTTCTCTCCCAAATTCTCTCTGTCTTGGCCCCCGTACAGAATCTAGTCCTGCCCATCTGATCTCTTGCGAAGCAAACAGAATCCCCTTTGTAAGCCAAGACCTAGATTTTAACTCTTGGGCCGACTGCTTGCGAGCCTGGCCTAATCCCCCTGAACATTGGGTCTCTTGGTTCAGCAGGGTAGCTAGAGCTTACCAATCCCAATGGGAAACCACGGGAATAGCCGATGCCTTGCATTTGTCATTGTCTCCCCTTGAAAAACACGAAAATCTTCTAAAAACCATCGGCTATTTCTGGTCCGATGCTCTGAACTGCTTTATGTTCGGTCATGGCCCCATGACACCAACTCTGTTAGACGTGGTGATGATTACTGGTCTGGATGTTACATCACCCAGACCCTCTGCTTTCAAGCTGACCAAGGTCCCCTACAAGCTGTCTTCCAAAACAGACTGCACGAACTGGGGTGCCTACCTCCACCGCCATATGAAAACTAAAGGCCCTGTCACAGAGAAAGAACACACAGCTTTTCTCAACTTCTGGCTGGAACATTTCATATTTTGTGGCCCTTCCCTTGCTCCAACCAAGAATTATCTCTCCTTAGCCTACGAGCTTGCCAAAGGTACTCAACTTGGCATCGGCAAACTGTTCCTTGGAGAGGTCTATCGATATCTCCAGTTGATGTCTGTCAAACTATTCTCTGGCATAGCAGTCAAAACAGGAGGTCCTTGGTGGTTCATTCAGCTATGGGCTCAACTGTATTTTCAAAACCACGTCCCAAACTTCCCCCTTTTGGCGAGTTGCACCTTTCCAGATGTTAAAGGGAAGCAGATCTGATGCACCAGCTACGGCCAATCTTTGTATAGACTGCCAGGTAGTAAACTGATCCCTCAGGAAGCATCCAAGTGGTTCAGCACTTTCTTTCAAGGCCTGGACAATCCTATCTTCTTTCCTTATATGGAAGAATCGGAACATTTTGAAAATCCAATCTCCTTCAGGCTAGACAACTTTGCCGATGACACCAGCACTCGGCAGCTATTTTCCACTGTGATCCGTCCCTGTTTCCTTCCAGTTGGCATGAGCACATCCAACAGAATAATCAAGCCTGGATATGAATTCTACCAGCCGGTCCTAGTGGCTCGGCAATTTGGCCTCGGACAAGTACCTCCCCATTTCTTTCTCCACCATCTTACAGAGAGCAGAGCCGACCTGCCCGATCCTCTCACCAGTCAAAGCTGTTATTCCTTCTTCGATGCTCTGACCATCCCAATTCCTAACGACCTCACCTTCGCTTCATCAACCGATGGCTTTGAAAACTGGTGGTCGATGTGGAAGACTCATGCCTTCAGGAGAGCTCTGGGACCGTTGCTGAAACAGCTCGATGCTGAATATGATATCCCCGTAGAACAGGTACTATTACTTGTAAATTTTCTTGATGCAGCTCATAAATGACTCTTCTAATAACCCGCTCTGTCTCCTTGCAGCAACAAGATGGTCCTGAACCTACACACGATGATGGCTCCCCCTTCGAATTCTTCCCACCAGCTCCAGTGGTCCTTTTCTGCAAAAACTCGCCACCTTTGAAAAAGGTCGTGATGCAGAACCAGCCGATGTCACCACAATCGGCTTCTAAGAACCAAGTAACTTCAAGGTCAGCTGCCCCTCGAG
Organism: Avena atlantica; assembly: GCA_910589765.1. NCBI lineage: Eukaryota > Viridiplantae > Streptophyta > Magnoliopsida > Poales > Poaceae > Avena > Avena atlantica. The sequence goes on along the minus strand of OU342738.1, from coordinate 205,494,751 downwards.
TTCCAACTAAAACAAGAACGGTGGTGAGGAAGGTAGCTGCCAGGAAGACTTTGAGGCGCCGGAGCCCTTCTCCAGGAAGTTCGCATGTACGCTGATCCATGCCTTGGTTGATCTCTCTCATTCTTTCATCCTCGCAGACATGCTCGTGTTTACTAGCTCTCCTTCTCTTGCAGGCTTCCGTCGAAGACACCTCCCATGAGGACACACAACCCAATCGAGGAGAATCGAGCCCAACAGACTCTGAGAGGACTGCCACACCAAACCAGCCAGATTTGCCACCATCGGCTCCCAGGAAAAGGCCGGTTCCTGAACCTACTGCCCCCCGAGCATCAGTCGAGGCGGGGCCACCTGTGAGCCCTAAGCGGGCTCGCAAGGAACTGCAAACTTCTTCGTCGAGCCAAGAGGTTTCGAAAGTTATCACCCTTCCTGCGCTTACTACTTGTTTCTCCATCTGCCGATTCGTCACCACTTGCATCGGCTAAGCACCTTTCATGCAGACGACCGACGCTTCTAGTGGGAAGGCCGGGGCCGTGCCGATGCCTTTAGCCAAGCCGGACCTAGCAATCCCCGAAGGTGCAGATGAAACAGCTACCACTTTGGCCAAGCCCCCAGCAACCACACACAAGCCGATTGCCTCGTCATCTGCTATCCCCTCGGTCTTAGGAGAGGTACGTTAGCTTATTTCGGCTCATCCTTCCATGTTGGACGCACACTGACGCCTTTTCGGGCTGCCAGGGTTGCGATATTTCAGGCTTGCTGACGTTCGACCCCGAATCCATCGAACCAACTCCCTCTGTTGCCCACGATGAACCACGAGCCAGGGCTGTTCTACCTCAATTCCAGCGTCTTAAAGCCTTGCTGTCCTCCCCGATCGAGGAGTTGATCGAGGGTTCTGAGGAGGTGAAGAGCGTTCTCGCCGAAATCAAGGACCAACTCCCAGTAGCATTGCAGGTGAAGCTTTGGCCAGTTGTAACTCTGTCTTTCTACGGGTCAAGGGTGAAGTTAGCTCGTGAAAGGATCAATCTGCACCGTGCCCAACTTCCGCTGAAGGCTAATATTGCAGACAGATGTCAGCAGCTCAACGAAAAAAAAGGCGTCTCTGGATGCCAAAACTGACACCTCTGTCAGTACCGCCGAGCTCGCATCCTTAAAAAGGGAGTTGGAAGATCTTGAAGAAAAGGTCCGGGCGACTAAACAGCTCATTCGTGACAAGGAAGCATCCATCGCCCGCTCCCAAGACGAAGCAGAAGGCCTCAAAGCTCAACTGAAGACTGATCTGGCAGAAATACGTGCCCTGAACAAGCAGCTAGTGACGGGCAAGGACGAGGATGACGAAGCCGAGATCGCCGAGGTGGATCGTGTCCGTGCTGACGCCCTCCACGCCTTCGAGGCATTCCTTGAGTAGCTCGTTCATGTAAACTAGCACCTTCTTGTAACAGTTTGAACCTCTAGAGTCGATGGCTGTGCATCGGCTGTATATTTTTTATTGGCCGCTTTCATGTATCGGCCCCCCATATCTCACTGTCCATCATCCCACATGATTGGGAAATATTTTTTTATTGGCCGATTTCATGTATCGGCCCCCATATCTCACTGTCCATCATCCCACATGCTTGGGAAATATTTCTTGAGATGCTGACCGTTGACAGCCACTGGGAATTTCACGCCATCCAGCTCCTCCAGCATGTACGCGTTCCCCCTTAAAACCTGATCGACCCTGTATGGCCCGTGCCAATTTGGAGACCATTTACCGTATGCTGCATCCTTGGTTCCTAATGGCAATACAGCTTCCCATACGAGATCGCCAACGTGGAACTCCTTTGGTCTCACTTTCTTATTATATGCACGAGCTACCTTGGCCTTGTTCTCTTTGATTTTCTCAAGCGACCACAGCCTAAGCTCAGTCAAATCCTCAACACTGTCACTCATCAGGGCCGCATATTCTACAGTTGTTAGATCGTTCTGAAAAGTGACACGTCTCGATCCAGCCGTAATTTCCCAGGGCAATACGGCTTCTTGTCCATAGACTAGATGGTATGGCGAGGTTTTTATCGCTCCATGACATGACATGCGGTAAGCCCATAAAGCCTCTGACAAAACCTCGTGCCAACGCCTAGGGTGCTCGTCGACTTTCCTCTTGATCAGCTTGATAAAGCTCTGGTTGGACGCTTCAGCTTGCCCATTTGCTTGAGCATAGTATGGAGATGATCGAATCAGCTTAATCCCTGTGTCCTCACAGAACTTTCCAAACTCATGAGAAATGAAGACCGAACCTCCATCGGTCGTGATAGTTTGGGGAATCCCGAATCTATGAATGACATGTTCTTTCACAAAATTGATAACATCCTTTGAGTTCACTGACTTCATAGGGACAGCTTCCACCCATTTAGTGAAATAATCCATAATGGCCAAAATCCACATGTGGCCTTTGCTTGATGGAGGATTGATCTTGCCAATCATATCCATGCCCCAACCTCGGAATGGCCAAGGTTTGATGATGGGGTTCATTGCTGACGCGGGTACCATCTGAATTTTCCCAAATTTCTGACATGCTTGACACCCTTTGTAGTACTTGAAACAGTCCTCAAGCATGGTAGGACAGTAAAACCCTGATCGCCTGATCAACCATTTCATCTTGTGAGCCGATTGGTGAGTTCCACAGGCGCCCTCGTGTACCTCGTGTAGGAGCCGATTGGCCTCGGTTGGCCCCAGACATTTGAGCAGTAACCCTTCCAGAGTCCTGTAGAACATGTCGTCCCCAATAAGCACATATTTCATGGCCTTGTACCTTATCCGTTTGGGTGCCCCCCGAGCCGAATACTTCAAGTAATTGAAGATATCGGCTCTCCAGTCGTCCGCCTCCAGGAACTGTACTTGAACATCAGCTCCCTCTGCTACGTCCTTGTATCCTGAAGCCATTTGTGCGAGATCATTTGCCTCGATATTCTGCGATCGCGGGATCCAGTTCAAGTTTATGTACCGGAACTGTGCCATCAGCTCACGGCATTGCAACCATAATGGGAAGAGCGACTCGCTCTCGCACTTGTATTCCTCCGTGAGTTGGGAAATCACCAATTTGGAGTCTCCAAAAATTTCCACTGCTTCTGCTCTAGCTTCGATGAGTAGCTCCATTCCCTTGCGTATCGCCTCATACTCAGTGACGTTGTTGGTGCAAGGGGTAGATAGTCTGATGGAGAAGGAATATGTTGCCCCCCGGGGCGACACGAGTAGAATGCCGATGCCGCAACCATCATCACAAACCGATCCATCGAAAAACATAGCCCACGCTCGTATAGACAGCGCTTCTATATTGGTGTTGATTCTTTCAGCAATAAGATCGGCCAACGCCTGACCCTTAACCGCTTTCGCGGGTTGATACCGGATGTCAAATTCCGATAATGCAAACATCCATTTGCCGAGTCGGCCTTTCAACATAGGAGCCGATAGCATGTGCTTTATGACATCTGATTTGCATATAATGATAATCTCTGCTGAGAGCAAGATGTGGCGCAGCTTGGTGCAGGTGAAAAACAGGCAGAGGCACAACTTATCAACCTCAGGATACCTTGTCTCTGCATCCAGCATCCTTCTGCTGATGTAAAACACAACTCGCTCCAGGCCATCGTAAACTTGCACCACCACCGAGGCGATGGACGTGTCAGCTACTGACAAGTAAATGTAGAATGGCTTATCTGGCTGGGGTGGAACCAACACTGGCGGCTTCGTTAAATATTCTTTGATTTCGTCAAAGGCTCGTTGTTGTTCTGTTCCCCAGCGGAACTCCTCATCATATTTAATTTTTACCAGTCCCATGAACGGCTCTATTCTTCCTGACAGATTGGAGATGAATCTTCTGACGAAGTTGATCTTGCCGATGAGAGACTGCAGTTCTTTCTTCGTGGTAGGTGGCTTCATTGTTCGCACTGCCTCTTGGCTTTTCAGGCCGATCTCAATTCCGCGTTCATGGACCAAGAAACCTAAGAACTGACCGGCCGTCACCCCGAAGGCACACTTCTTTGGATTCATTCGTAGCCCAAATTTTCTTGTTCGGTCTAGGACGCGTTGCAGATCGCCCAAGTGTCCTTCTACTGAGGCAGACTTGACCACCACGTCATCGATATAAATTTCCACCAGCTTGCCGATCAGATCATGGAAAATATAATTCATGGCTCTTTGGTACGTGGCGCCGGCATTCTTCAGTCCAAACGTCATGACTACGTATTCAAACAACCCCACCGAGCCTGGGACTCTGAATGCAGTCTTGTGAATATCTTCCGGAGCCATAAAAATTTGGTTGTAACCGGCATTGCCATCCATGAAGCTCAAGACTTTATGACCAGCACCTGCGTTGATTAATGTCTCTGCTACCGGCATCGGATACTCATCCTTTGGAGTGGCTCTATTGAGATCCCGAAAATCTATGGCAACACGCCATCGGCCATCTTTTTTCTCTACAGGTACGATACTAGAAATCCACTCAGCATACCTGCATGGCCTGATCAACTTAGCTGTCAACATTTTCTCGATCTCTTTCTTGACTTCTTCCAAAATTTCGGCCTTCATCTGTCGTGCTCGCTGCTGGAACGGCCGAAACCCTTTTTGAAGCGGGAGCCTATGCTCGATGATGCTCCTGTCTAGCCCGGGCATTTCTGTATAGTCCCAAGCAAAGCAATCTGGATATTCTTTCAACAAAGCTATCATCGGACCCCGCAGATGCGGATCTAACTTCTTGCTGATAAATGTCGGTCGTGGCTTATCCCCAGGACCGATGTCAATTTCTTCTAGCTCATCAGCGGAGGTGAACCCATACCCTAGCTTTCCGTCACCTGTTAAATCGATGCTAAAGACGGGGCAAACAGTTGGTGAGGGTAACAAAAATAATTTGGGCCGATTGCCTGAATCGGCCCCCTTTTTAATTGCATTAATCAGGAAGGTTTACAACTTATTTGTGCTCCACAATGGCAGGGCATCTCCCTACTACGACTGCATGACATGCTTGTCGCAAGATTACTGCTTTTTATTTTTTGCGGCTGATCGCGGGGATCGGCCATACCACGTACGATCGTGGACTTTGCTACTCTGTCAGGCCGGTGGATAAGACCAGCCTCACCCCGTTTTTTGTAACTTCAATGCGCTCACAGCCGTCTAGACTGATTCCAGAGATCGGCTCTTGGTTGTCTGCTTCCCAGACGTTCATGCCAGCTATGGAGATCTCGATCGAATCATCTGCATGAATGACCTCCACTTCATCTCCATCCCACTGTATTAGGCACTTGTGCATCGTGGATGGAATGCAGCAGTTGGCGTGAATCCAATCTCTCCCCAGCAAGGCAGCGTAGGTGCTTTTGCTGTCCACGACGAAGAATGACGTAGGGATGGTTTTTCTGCCCACGGTCAGATCCACGTTCAGTACGCCTTGCGTTTCTGAAGTTTGCCGTTGAAGTCGCTTAACGTGACGTTGGTTTTGATCAGATCTGCAGTGGAGCGTCCCAAACGCCGTAGCATGGAGTATGGCATTATATTGACTGCCGCTCCGGTGTCAACCAGCATCTTGCTGACAGGCTGCCCATTGATATAACCTCGCAGGTACAGGGCTTTCAGATGTTTGTAGCTCTTCTCTCATGGCTTTTCAAAGATAACCGGCCGTGGGCCGCAGTTAAACTGTGCCACTGGTAGTTCTTTGGTTCTTGGAGCACAAAACTCTGGCGGAAGTGTGAACACCATGTTTGTGCCAGCCGATGTCTTTGCATCGGCTTTTACTGGTTTGGGGCGCCACTCCTTCCTTTTCGGACGAGCCTCCGTTTCCAAGGTTTGCCGAACTTTCACGGCCAGATCGGGCCGTGCTTTCCTTAAAGCATGGAGGTACTGTGCCTCGGCCTCCTCCAAGCTACGCAGTCGCTGAACTCTACGCTTTTGGGTGTGTCTGAGCCCATCGAGACACCACCTTGGCCGGTGATATATGTCTTCTTCTTTTTCACCCTTTAGCTCCTTGAGACCTTGTGCTCGAGATGACTCCTCTTGCCTGTTCTGAGGTGGGAGGGGTCCTAGACGCTTGAACACTGAGACTGGACCTGTGTCATCCTTCTGCTGTCCACACTCCGGGCAGTTGTCGATCGTGGGCAATCGGCTCATTCCCGCGTCCCAACAATACTTGAAGAAAGGACAATCCCAATGTCTATCCACGCCTTCTTTTTCCTTCGACTTTTTCCTAGCGAGGTGCTCATATCCTTCATTGTCCCTATCGTGCCGACGACGTCGGTCATACTGACGCTCATACTTGTTAAGGAGATGCGTGGAGTGTGGCTTCTGATATCGCACGCTTCTCACTTGCTCCTCGGTTAAATACCGCATGTCATCATAACGGGGCCGGTCACGTGGACTAGCCTCCTCTCTTTCTCTGCCCCGAGAGCGACCGCCTTCCTCCTTATATGTGTCACGGTGGTACACAGGTCCTGCCATGTTAACATCGAATGAGAAATCCAACTGGCGCCTCGTGGGTGGCTATGTTCTACCATGTGTGACGCCGGAAATGGGTTTGTGTCTACTTTCATGGCGAATTGCCCAAGGATCAGACGGCCCTGTTCTATGGCCGTTTGGATCTGGCGGGTAGCTCTTTGCAATCATTGGTGTGTGGGTGAACGAGTGATGCCACTTGCAGTATGGTCTCCCGTTCATCTCTTGAGCCGTAGGGATTTTATGGCCTTCGGGTAACTTCAGCTGCTTTTCTTTCAGCAGTAAATCGAATATCTGCTTAGCTTTGCTCACATCGAAGTCGAACCCTTTTGCAGGCCCTTGCTGCTTTACCCATTTGCAGGACACAGGATCTGCCCCCCGAGCCCATTCAGCCACGGCCACCTCCTGGTCTTGTACATAATCCTCTTCTTCTGTATCGACCAGGCTTATCGGACGTTTGAACTTGTCTTGGTACAACTCAGGGTGGCGCTGTTCGTACATTGTCAGCTTCTGGGCCATGTGCGCCAATGAATTGTACTCTACTTGGAAAGCCAGGTCCTTGATAGGTGCTGAGAGACCCAATACTGCCAGCTCAACTGATTCTTTCTCAGTTAAACGAGCCGAATAACATCGGTTCTTGACAGTCCTGAAGCGCTGAATGTACTCGGCTACCGTTTCTCCCCGCTTTTGCCGCACCTGCGCCAGATCTGCAATGCCAGCCTCGGTAGCTTCTGAATGATACTGAATGTGGAACTGCTCTTCCAGTTGTTTCCAGGTCTGGATCGAATCAGGTGGCAGCGAGGTGTACCACCCAAAAGCTGGTCCTGTCAGAGATTGCGCAAAGAACCTTACGCGCAACTGATCTGATGCTGATATCATGCCTAACTGTGCCAGGTATCGGCTCACATGCTCGATCGAGCTCGACCCTTCTGATCCGCTAAACCTTGAGAACTCAGGAAGCCGATACTTGTGTGGCAGCGGAATCAGATCAAACTCGTTGGGGTACGGCTTGGAATAGCCGATTGTCCTTCTCTTCGGTACGAAGCCGAACTGGTCTCTCAAGATAGTACGGACTTGTTCCACCGTTTAAGCTGCAGGGGCTAAATTCTCATGACTTGTTCCGGTGGCATACTTTGCTAGCCATGCCTGTTTATCAGCGTCCATCCCAGAGATCCCTGCTCCAGAAACACCTGCTCCTGAAGCCCCTGCTCCAGAAACTCCTGTCCCAGCGATCCCTGCGGTTGCAATCTGGTTTGTGCGCGTCAGGCTATTGCAGTCCGACACGTAGGTGCACACATATCCATGTGGGATTTCTTTAGGTGGTTCACACAGGAATTGGCAATCGCTAGGGTCACCTCCGATCTTGTAGACGACGTACGCCGGTGCCCCTGGTGGCTCCGGAGCTGCAAGCGTGAATGGCAGTTGTGGCCTGGCCTGGAGCGGTCTTTCTCCCTGGTGAGTCCCTAAAGTAGGCCCCGACGGAGAGTACTGATGTTTCATGATCTCCTGAACTACGCGAACCGCGACACGCTCGAAAGCGTTCACTAAGCTCTCTGAATGGCGGTGAAGAGAATGAGCTACCATGTAATTGACTTCCTGTCGCAGAGCTCTGGTGCGCTCCTCTGAAGGAACGGACAGATCCACCTCATCAAGAGCACCTTCGGGTGAGAACCCTTTCCACCTGATGCCATGTTTACGAGTCCTCTCAAAAGAGCCGATGAGATCGGCTTCGAAGAGAGCTTTGATATCATCGTACTTTGCCTTGTGCTCGTCAGGCAAATCGTCGTACGTGACCGGTCTGCCCTCCATCGCAGCGTCGGATGTTGATGCAGATGTTGTTGAAGGTCCCACCGGGCGTGCCAGAATGTGTTGCCTGTCAAAACCCACCGGCGAGCAGCGACGAACAACACGAAGAGCGGGAGGCTCCCAGAACTGCTGGTGGGCCTGGTCCCTCGGGCAACGGCCCGCAAAACTCCGGCACACGTCCTGGCGGATGCGAGGGCATGCCACCTGACCTATACCTGGTCAGGAAGGTGATGGGTTGCTTCGAGTGGTTTCCTGCATGGCAAACAAACACACGTAAAATTCAAGCCGCAACCGGCTCCCAGGTTTCCCGGTGAATCGGCTCCTGGAGCCGATTAACCCATGGTTCTGCATTAGATCTACGATAACATGGGGTTTTGCTTCATCAATACAAGTTAAATCGATCTACGACAGTTTAACGTTTTCACCACATAATTGGAACATCCTACACGTAATTGAGCCTGGTAGATACAAAAGATGATAGAAAACTAACCCTAGAGAAGGCCTAAAAACCAACGTAAAGTCAATTCCCGGAACAACTCCTCTCGGATTAGCAAACCATATCTTACATATTACTGGGTCGTTCAACCCGTTTGCAAGGCCTGATCATGTGGATATCAAACTAAACCTTGGAGAACAAGGCACAACTATAACAGATCAAATCGACTTAAATATAGATCAAGCAAGATGCCACCCTTACACCCGGGAAAAGGTGCAAAGGCGGCGAGATAACTAGAGGTAGCATAACTAAACGATCATAGCAAAAAGGTACCGATGCTAGCCTAAACAAATCTATGATAATAGTATTACTCGCCATCAACAAGGCTTCAGTACGAGTAACACCAAATAACGCATAAGTAGATACTGCCTAGATCGCAAGATGCGATCTAGGCAGCATGGCACTTACCCGAGAAAAACCCTAGAAACAAGGGGTGGCGATGCGCCGAGATTGTGTTTGTCGTGAACGTGATCGTCCTCCTTTTCTCAATAACCTTAGGTACATATTTATAGTCCGGAGACTTTCTATCTTTGGAATAATTCTAACAACTCTATCTCTTACCTAAACCGAAACGTAACCTATTACAATATAAGATACACGGGCAATTTAGCCCAAATCAACGCACGAGGCCGATTCAACAACACGTTGCATATACGTATCTTCTAAGCCCATCTTGATTACGGCCCATCTCCTCCCTTGGCCAAAATGTGGCGATAACACCACCCTGGTGATCATTTGATTTTTATCCATGAACTATGCGGGTTGTTTAAGTGTGCAGGTATCACAACTGAACATGTGAAGAAGAAGTTACTCTCTATATCCTTGAAAGGGAGAGCTAAAGAATGGTATAAGTTGCTGAAGAATGGACAATCCATGGAATGGGAGGAAATAGTACCTCGCTTTTACTCTAAATTTTATCCTCCCGGTGAAATTCATAAGGATAGGAATCTGATATATAACTTTTGGCCTCGTGATGGAGAGGGTACTGTTCAAGCTTGGGGAGATTGAATTTACTAATGCTTAAATGTCGTATTCATGAACTCCCTAACAATATTATTATCAATAACTTTTATGATAGGATTTCTCTTTATGATAAATATTTACTAGATGCTTCTTGTGCTGGATCATTCCCACGTATGAAGGAAGAAGCTAAATGGGATCTCATAGACCGTATTCAAGATAAGACTGAAGCATGGGAGAATGATAAAGGAAGAAAGTCAGGTCTAAATTATGATTATGAATGCATAAAATCTTTTATGGGAACTGATGACTTCCGTGATATTAGTAATGAGTATGGTATTGACTCGCAAAGTATTTCCAATTGTTTTAAGGCTTTTGCCTCTTACATAGAAATTCCTAAAAAGAAGTGGAATAAGTACCATGCACCTTATAAAGATTTTGTTAGTCATGTTCCTGTTAGAAGCACTGAAGTTTGTACTATTGATCATATTTTGCATGAACCTTATGTGGAGAAAATACCTTTCCTAGCTAAGGTAAAGGAGTATTGTATGATGATTAGTGTGAATAACAAAGGTAGAGATAAAACTGTGGAACCTGATGAGAAAATGAATACTGAACCTGTAGTAGCTATTGTGAAAGATATTGTCACTATAAATATAGAGGATGAGCACATTGTCTTATGTGAAGACGCTTCTAATATTATTTCTCATCCTAGTAAAGGTAGAAAAGCTAGTGTCCCCGTGATTTCTGTTAGAATTGGTGATAATTGCTATTATGGTTTATGTGATATTGGTGCTAGTTCTAGTGCTATTCCTTATGAGCTTTAAAGGGAAATTATGCATGAAATTGGTCCTTGTGAGCTTGAGGACATTGATGTGGTTATTCACCTTGCTAATAAGGAAACCATTTGCCCTATTGGTATTGTAAGAGATGTGGAGGTCCTCTGCGGTAAGATTAAGTATCCTGCTGATTTTCTAGTGCTTAATTCAGCAGCTAGCAAAACTTGCCTTATCATTTTTGGTAGACCTTTCTTAAACACTTGTGGAGCTATTATAGACTGTAAAAAGGAAAAAGTTTTGACTAAGTTTGATGGAGATTCTTATGAGTTTAACTTTTCCAAATTTTCTAAAGCTCCTTGTGAAAATAGCTTGCCTAATAAAGATTTCAGGATGGAACAACTTGCTTCTATTGACCCAGTTTATGCCCTTGGACCTCTTTTTAATGATTGTAACTATGCTCATTCTGATGAAAAAAGTTGTTGTCAGTGACAGTTATATTGTCAACTTTAATCAAAGTGCTACTGAAAGTTATTATGAGAGAGGGAAACATGGTTTTATGCATCACAATAATGTTAAGTTTCCCCGTTTTATGTTGAAAGCTTTGAAGTTGCATTTGTTTTGTCTTCCTATGCTAGTGGCTTTTTGTTTCAACAATTTGTTTTCTCATGATATCCCATGCATAGGAAGTGGTTTAGACTCAAATGTGTTGGTTATTTGCTTCTTGATGTTCTCTTTCACTCCAGATTTATCTCCTATGTGAGCATCTTTGAAACTATCAAGCCTAACTTAAAGGCATTAAAGAAAATTACTTCTTGGGAGATAAACCAATAATTTTGTCGAGTCTTGGAAGTTATTACCTCAGTAATAACAGCTCCTTATCCTTTTTGTTTTGGTTTTTGTGTCAAGATCAACTACTTTTGAGAAGTAGAGGAGTTGTGAAAAGTGGCTGTCCTGAGACATATTTTTGTGTTGCATTGTAAAAACTCGTGAAGGAGCTTAGTACTTCAGATGGAGCTGTATTTTTCTGTGTTGGTTTTCCAAGTTGTTACCAAACTTTCATTAGTTTTGCACTTTTTTATTTGAGCAACATAAGGTTTTCTAAAAAATAAATCTTTACCTGCTAGTCTGTTTTGAGAGATTTCTGCCATCATTTGCATTTGCCTCTCATATTGATTTACTTTCAGATTCTTTTGGGTTTTTGGAAAGGATTTGCTACAGTATATTTTGTTTTGATGGATTTTAGTGAAGTTTATACCTAAAGGTTTACTGTTTTTGCTTACACTAATGTTTCCATTGAGGTTTGTGTAAAGCTTTGCATGAAAGAATTATTCAGGAGAAGGAGAAAAGGAGTCTGCAGAGTCCGTCTTTGAATAGGTAAAAGACGTGAAAACAGAAGGTTCATGAAAACCCTATCTTTTTATATTTTTGATGTTTTTATTACATACGAAAGGTTACGAAATGAAACAGAGGAGGAAACAGAGGCCAGGGGCCACACCCAGCCCAGGTGTGGGCCGCCGCTGGCCACGCCTAGAGGGGGTGTGAGCCCCCTGAGCTCCGTATCTGCCTCGTTTTTGCACCAGTACCTTCCTTATGCTTTTAAACTTCATAATATATAACCCCCGGATCCCCCGAGGTTCGTGCATCATGTTCTCGTCGTGTTTTCGTTTCGATCTGTTTCTGTCAGGAAATCTTCTCAAGTTTAGAGCACCATGGTCTCTGCCAACGACAAAGGCAAGAAGCCCGAGGAAGATGATCCTCAAAACCCCAAGGAGGAGGAGATTTTGGTAAGGGGTGAAGAAGACATGGAGGAGGACGAGTATCCGGACACCTGCGCTACCGTCGCAAGAATTGGAGTGGTGGCAAATCCTACCAAGCTTAAGAGGACAGCACGAATGTCTACAGGAGGGAAACCTCCATGTCTTGTCTTCGTTCCACGGTCACCTCCTCCACGTACCAAGAATCCCTTCCATACTCTTATACATGAGCAAAAATTCCAACAGGTGCCCAAAGGTAACTTGCCCTCGGTTTGGGATCTCCCTTGTTCTAACCATGATGGGGAGGAACACACTAAGAAGGAAGAGCAGGGAAATAATAGCAAGGACTGGGACTCTCGGTCCAATATGATCATGAACCGCATTGATAAAAATTCGGAGTTGATTTGTACTCTGATCTTTGAGATTGAGGATTTGAGGAAGCTGATTGAAGATCTTATCAAGAGAACACTGCCACCACCGAAGGAGTAATTCATCATCAGGTTTGGCATCCCCTTGGCTTGTTCCAAGCTTGGGGGGTGCCGCGATATCATAATCATTATCTTTTATCTTTTACCTTTTTAGATTCATATCTTTGGTAGAGAAGTTATCTTATAGGTTGGTTTGCATTGTGGAAGTATATCTCCTTTAGTTGGTTATCTATGTATCCCTTGGTGTGAGTGCCTTTATGGAATATTAATGAGAAGTCTCATGTTTTACTTTTTGCACTTCTTATTTTAGTTTGCAATCTCTATTATATGATTGATCTTATTGATCAGTATTGGCATCACTTTGGGAGCATCAAGTAAATCTAAATTGGTTTTGGAAAACCAATCTCTGGTTAGTAGCAACACTTTTTGATGTTTGAAAGGAAAAGAGAAAAAGCTTACAGGTATTTTGTATCATTTATTTTCTTTCTTGATTGGCTCATAAGCTTAGTATTCTTTATTTAAGATCTTTTGTGTCTTCAAGGAAGTTTGCATGTTTGGCTTTATCACGTGTAGGTTTGCTTGTTTCTTTCAACTCTTTTGCTTGCTACCGAGCCTTGCTAGCCAAAAACCTATTTTGAGAAGGCATACTTCTCATGCTTCCAACCCCTTTGAACCAAACCTATGCCATTTGTGTCCACCATATCTACCTATTAGAATTATTGCTATTCCAAGAAAATTCTCAAGATTCATCTATCTTTCGTATTAAAAAGTATTTTGTTATGTGAACACTAGTTAGTAAATCTCTCACGAACTTGATGGAACACCTTATTTTCTTGCCCCTAATAGACTTGAAAATTTTAAAACATTGTGTCATTGAAGTTATGTATGCTTGCATCTATACGTTGGGATTAGCAGAACCATTCTGTCATGGGGAACACTTTCAACACTTATGGATACATATTTAGTTGATATGCTCTTTTGTTTGCGGATGTCGTCGGTGTGAAATAAAAAGGGATTTTGTAAGTCCATGGAGTTATGTATGTGTGTTGGAGAAACTCCTAGGCTGCTAGCCTAATACATGCCTAATCATGGTGGAAACTTGAAGCATAACCATAGTGAGCAATCTGTGAAGCATCCTCAATAAAAACCTATGCAAATAGCAAATAAAAATATCGCTGAGGTGCTCACTGTCTGCTTGCCTTGTCATTTTGATTATGGGATAGCTCCTATATCATGTGCAGGGGGGTACCCCGTTGGCGGTTCTTTATGATACACATGTACTTACAATGACAAGAACTTACCGGTAACTAAAATTGAGTAGCATGAGGAGTGGCCCTCGTACTCAAGGGACATGAGATTGTCAACTTATATTTCATCAAGCATATACTCCATCCTTGTTCACTTTAACCTTAATCACCTCAAGATTCTTATGATAGGGGCAATTAGGGATCAAAGCTAGTAAGTACCATAATCTTTTGGAAGCTCTTTATGAACTTGAAATCCCTGCTTCCCTCTATGAAGGGCCTTTCTCCTATTTCTAAGTCGAGTCAGTAAACCTACTTCCTCTCTATCTCCAGCAAGCATTTGAGTTGTTGTGTTTCAAGCATTCATATAATGATTTATTCAATCATGTTCTTTATCTTCCCTGTTTGCACAAGACTCTTATCTATTGAGTATTACTTTGAAAGCCATCATTGTGAAAAACCTTTTATGTTTGAGCAAAGAGTACTCCTGCTTTAAAACTTCTTCAAAAGCTTTTTTGTGAAATTGTTTTCCAGCTGTTCTCTACCCAAGAACAAAGTTTGCCAATTCCAATAATGATTTACCTTTATGCATCTCTATTGTGACTCTTGTACTTGTTGCAAGCTATGTTATATAATGGTGAGTTGCTTTCTTCTATGAGTTGTGTAATGGTAAGTGTGATGCTTCTTGTCCGTATTCTTTTATCGACACTTCACTCCATAAACCTACTGACATGTTTACTGAGCTCAGTTTTCGCTTGGGGACAAGCGAAAGTCTAAGCTTGGGGGAGTTCATACGTCCAATTTGCATCACCATTCTATATCATAATTTGCCTCTATTCATTGATATATTTCATATTAAGAGGTGTTACTTATAACTTTTCCTCTGTTTTTGCATGTTGGATGATTCTTGGAGGATGAACTGAAGGAGTCAGGATTCTGATGGAAAAAAGGTGTTTTGATGCAATTTCGCGAAGATCAGAAAAGTCCTAGAAAAATTATGGAAAATCATATGTCCCCAAAAGACGAAGAAAGCCAGAAGGGGAGGCGGAGATGGGCCATAGGGGCCCACCCCCCAGGCGTGGGCCACCCCTTGGTCGCGCCTACAGGGGGTGTGGCCCACCTGGCCCACCTATGGCTCCGCCCTCTCGCCTATATCTTCTCCTCGAAACCCTAAAACACGGGGAGTTACCACAGAAAGATTCCACCGCCTCTACGGGGCGGAAAACACCGAGAGAGAAAGAACTCTCCAGCAGATAG
The DNA here is from genome assembly GCA_910589765.1 of Avena atlantica. NCBI lineage: Eukaryota > Viridiplantae > Streptophyta > Magnoliopsida > Poales > Poaceae > Avena > Avena atlantica. The sequence goes on along the minus strand of OU342738.1, from coordinate 205,479,574 downwards.
ATTTCTGCCGTGGAAATTCCTCCCCGGAGAGGGGAGATCATCGCCATCAACACCATCATCAACCTAGGCTTCATCAGGATCATCATCATCCATACCATCATCTCCACCAGCACCATCATCACCACTCCATCCCGCTGTAACAATTGTGTTGAATACTTGCATAGTTCTCAGGGGAAACTTTCCTGGTGTTGATTACTATTGTAGTTGATGCTTGTGAGTGTAACCATAGGATTATTGTTTATGTTCAGATTGTTATTCATCACCATATCATCCTTGATCTTGATCCATATGATGTCTTGTGAGTAGTTCGTTTAGTTCTTGAGGACATGGAAGAAGTCATGTTGTTTGTAGTAGATTTGGGTTGAGATATTATTCAATGGTTTAGTATTTAAGTTGTGGTGCTATTCTTCTGGTGGTGTCATGTGAACATCGACTACATGATACTTCACCATTTATGGGCCTAGGGGAATGCATTGTGTATTTGGCTACTAGTTGTTGGGTTGCCGGAGTGACAGAAACCTGAACCCCCGTTAGGACACCATTCCACAAGGGAGTGTAGGATCTCGGAGTTTAAGGTTGTGGTTAGATTTATATCTTAATTGATTTCCTATAGTTGCGGATGCTTGCGTAGGTTTTAATCACAAGTATGTATTAGTCCAAGTAAGGTCGGTACATTAGCACAGGTTCACCCACACAACACTTACAACACCAAAGAAGACTACTCAGCTATTTGAAGCGAAAGCATTTGATAGAATTCCCATGTGTCCTCGAGAACGTTTGGTCCTTATAAGTATTTCCACCGGCTTGTCCTTTGCTAAGAAAGGATTGATCCACTTGCTGCATTTGTTCGTGGATGGCTCAGTTGAAGTGGAGCCTGTTGGGAACCCCAAGAGCAAGGTGTGAAGCAGCACAGCAGCAAGTCTTCCCTTAGTAAGAAACCGAGGTTATCGAACCAGTAGGAGGAAGGAAACGTCACACAGGTGTTGCAAGCAACGCGGAGACCTGCATAACACAAACTCAAGACTTTCCCCCAACGAATCAGTGAGGTTGTCAAGCTTACCGGTTTGCTATAACAAAGGATTAAACGTATGGTGTGGAAGGTAATGGTGGTTTGCAGCAAGTAAACAAGTAACAATGGAAGATGTATCAATGGTAAAGATTGGACCAGCGTCCATAGTTCACTAGAGGTGCTCTCCTTAGATAAACAACATGGCATGAAGGGTAAACAAATTACAGCAGGGAAATTGACAGGAGCTGAGCAAGGCATAACAATGCAATACTAGACACAAAGATCATATGAGATTCGAATGGGCAATACAACAATATACATAGACCGCCATCCAAATGCATCTATGACTATAAGTCCACCTTCAGGTTATCATTTTAACCCCCTCCAGTATTAAGTTGCAAGCAACAGACAACTGCTTTAAGCAAAGTGTGTAAGGTAAACAATCCACTTGTTCCATGAACAAGAGACCATTGTTTTCTCCCTAGTGGCAACAACACATCTACAACCGAAGAGATTTCTGTCACTTCCCTTGGAAACTGGAGGCATGAACCCACTATCGAGCATAAATACCCCCTCTTGGAGTCACTAGCAACTACTTGGCCAAGATAGCTACTAACAACGGAGAGCATGCAAGATCACAAACAACACAGACATGATAGAATCATAAAGACAAAACCATTAATCAATCTGACATAGTAATCTCAATATCCATCAGATCCCCACAAACACAACATGCATGATTACAAATAGATTAGATCTTGATCATGAATGGAGCTCACAAGATCTATACATGAAAGCATAAGGAGGAGATACAACTATCTAGCTACTAAATGGACCCATAGTCCAAGGTGGAACTACTCACGCATCATACCGGAGAAGAAGGCCTCCAGGATGATTTCCCCTTTGGCAGGGTGCCGGGAAGAACTTCAGATCCCCCCGATCTAGGGACGACGGTGGTAGCGGCTACAAAAGGTTTCGTGGAGTTTTGATCGGGTGCCTAGGTTTTCTGCATTGGGGGCTTCTTATAGGCGAAGAGGCGAGGCAGGAGCCGGCCGGAGGGCCCACTCTCTACCCAGGCGTAGGGTGGGCCCACCCACGCCTAGGGGGTGTGGTGGCCCTGGTTCGCCTCTCCATCTCCCCTCTGGACTTCATGTCGCCCACGGTAAAATATTGAATTTGGCTTTTGTCCCGTCCAATTCCGAAAATATTGATTTTCTGCCTTTCTGGAACCAAAAATAGAAGAAAACAAGCAACTGGCACTATGGCAACTTGTTAATAGGTTAGTTCCAGAAAAGATATAAAAACACCTCAAAGTGTAGACAAAGTAAAGCAAAGTAGATACTAAAGAAGCATGGAGCATCAAAAATTATAGATACGTTTCTGACATATCAAGCATCCCAAGCTTAACTCCTGCTCGTCCTCGAGTAGGTAAGTGATAAAAGAATAATTTTTGAGGTGACATGCACCATCAAAACCAAGATCAAACCATTTGCAAGCATTGAAAGCTGGGATCAAAGAACTCTAAACATGTGCTCGAAAGATGGATTTCTAACAATAGGACATAGTAACTATGCATGCAACATGAAAGGCTACAAACAAAGACCATGAATAACATGCATTGAAAAATGTTTGTTTGTTTCATATACAGAAAACCTGGCATAGTGGCATTCTGCTTGTCCCTCATGGAGTAGCAAATAGATGCATAGGACACCTTCAAAGTTCACAAGGGTGACTAGAAACAAATAGCACAAGAACAAGTAATATCACAATATGCATCAATCAATAAGTTTTGGGACAATGCACACAGAATGGAAACTATGCTCTCTTAATGGTGCCTAAAGGTAGAAGGTGGAGACTCAAATAATAGTGGAAGAAAGGCCTTTCATAAAGGAAGCAGGGATTTCAAGTTTGAAAAATAGCTTCCAAAAATTATGGTACTTGTTAGATTTCAGCCCTCATTGCCCCTATCATCAGCATCTTGAAGTGATTAAGGTTAAAGTGAACAAACTATGGAGTATATGCTTGACAAAGTATAAGTTGGCAATCTCAAGTCCCTTGAATACGAGGGCCACACCTCATGCTACTCAACTTCAATCACCTGTAAGTTCTTGTCATTGTAAGTACATGCATATCATAGAGAACCGCCAACGAGGTACCCCTTGCACATGGTACATGAGCTATCACATAACCAAAATGACAAGGCAAGCAGACAATGAGCATCTCAGCAATCTTTTTATTTACTATATGCATAGCTTTTTATTGAGGATGCTTCATAGATATCTCACTATGGTGATGCTGCAAGTTTCCACCATGATTAGGCATGGCTTAGGCTAGCGGCCTAGGCGTTTCTCTAACACAAAATACATACTCCAAGGACTTACAAGTTCCCTCTTTATCACACCGATAACATCCATAGACAAAAGATCATGATATCAACTAAGTACAAAGTACAAGTGCAATGTTGAAAACGTTCCCCGTGACAACACGGTTCTGCTAATTCCAACGTATAAGTGCAAGCATATTCAACATAGATGACAAATTGGTTCAAGTTTATTAGGGTCAAAGAATATAAAGTGTGCCATCAAGTTTGTGAGGCATTTAATCCCTAAGTTTTCACATAACAAAATACTTTTTAATTGGAAGATAGCTAAAAACAAGAATATACTTGGAATGGTGTAACACATCATCCATAGGAGTTTATAGTGGACACTTTGGAATAACTTGGTTTCTTGGGAGTTGGAAGCATGAATAGAACTTACTCATACAAGTGGAGGCTAGCAAAAGACTTGGAGCAACCAACTAAGAGAGCATAATGGCCATAATCATTCAGAGCAACAAAACATTACTAATCAAAGCATAGAGTGGTACTACAAGTCAAGGACTAAATGATCATAGAGGCTATGTGATATGTCCAAAACGTATCTACTTTCTCGAACACTTTGCTATTGTATCTTCTCTAAACTTGTGTGATTTGGATACAACTAACATGGACTGTCGCTGTTTTCAGCAGAATTACCTTGGTGTCTTGTTTTTGTGCAGAAAATCAACTATCAGGAAAAATCCAGAAAAATGTGCCAAAAACTATTTCTCACCAGAAGATCCACGGAGCCAGAAGGGGAGACAGAGGGGAGGCCTGGGAGGCCAGACTCACCCGAGGCGCGGGCCCACTGACCCCGCGCTTGGGGCAGGTCTGGCCACCCCACGCAGCTCTTCGGCCTCCCTCTGCGCCTATAAGTTGCCTTCTGACCTAAAAACAGAGGGGGTTCGATATTTTTCTAGAAAGAGGTCCGCCCCGCCGCCGCCACGAGAGACCAAGATTCACATCCAGAAACTCCGTTCTGGCACCCTGCCGGGACAGGGAATTTGGAGAGGATCATCGCCATCGTCATCACCAACGCATCTCCATAAACCACTGATGTTTCCCTCATCCATGAGTGAGTAATCCCCCACTGTAGGCTTGGGGATGGTAGGGACTGGATGAGTTCTATCATGTAATCGAATAAGATCTGTTAGGGGCATAGTGCCTAGTATCTCTATTAGTGCTATTTGACTTTGTTGCAACTTGTTGCGCTTAATGCTTGTCACTAGGGCCCGAGTGCCATGATCTCAGATCTGAACTTATTATTGAATCATTATGATAGTATTGTTTATGATCTTATCTGCAAGTTGTGTACACATATCATTGTCCGGATCCAAAGTCCCCAAAGTGACAATAATTGGGACAACCGGAGGGGATGGCTGTGGTGTGAGAATCACATGTGTTCATAGAGTGTTAATGCTTTGCTCCGATGCTCTATTAAAAGGAGCACCTTAATTGTCAGTAGTTCCCTAGAGGCCCCGCTGCCACAGGCTGGCTGGATAGAAGATGTTATGCAAGTTCTCATTGCAAGCACGTATGACTATATATGGAGCACATGCCTAGGATTTTTTAGTACTTGGATGCTTATTATTATTTATCTGCAATGCCCTAGTTCTTTGAAGTTACATGTTTAGACTCGTACATGCAACGCCCGTCCATCCATCCCTATGCCTACCGCACTCGAATCCTACTGTTACCGTTACTGTTACTATTGCTATTGTTTCACTGTTGATGTTGCTGTTGCTGTTGCTTTGCTGCTGCTACTACAAACTGTTGCTACTGATAAACTTCTGTGAGCAAGAACTATTTCCAGGTGCAGCTGAAATGACAACTCAGTTGTTAAGGCTTGCAAGTATTCTTTGGCTTCCCTTGTGTCGAATCAATAAATTGGGTAATACTACCGCGAAGACTGTTGCGATCCCCTATACTTGTGGGTCATCAAGACTATTTTCTGGCGCCGTTGCCGGGGAGCATAGCTTTATTTGTAAGTTCACTTGGATCTACTATTGTTCACTGCTACTCCTTTCGTCATGGGGAAGTCTCGTGATGGAAAGTTCCCTATTTTACCATCCACTACAAGAAGAGGTACAGTCCTAAACACCTCTGCTGCTCTTGATTCACCGTCTGTTATAACTAAGCTTGTCACACCACCACCACATACTCATGCTACACACACTGCTACTACTACTGAGTCTGAAACTGCTTTTGATGCTCATGATGTTACTTCTACTGTGATTGATGCGAGTGGTTCATTAGGTCCTTTTCTAGATGCTACTATGGCTAGTCTAGGAAATACCGAAACTCCTAGTGAATACACGGTTACACCTGTTAGCTCACCTGATTCTAGTGAGAGTTATGATATTAATGAAGGTCACATTGAGCTCACTGATGAATTTGTTGAAGAGTGCCGAAACACACATGCTACTACTGCTATGAAGAGTCTCCTTGCTAGACATACTATTATGCCTAAGTTGTCCTATGATACTAAGTTTGCCACTTCTCCCATAGATATTAAAGATAAAGATTATGATTTCTCTCTTGATTTATCTTATTTAGATATTGTTGAGAAAGAACCTTTTTGTGGGACTGAAAATGAGAGTGTTGTGGCTCATATGAATGATCTTTCTACTATGAGTGCTTTGTTCTCTGATGATTTTAAGATGCGCAAGTACTTTGTTGCTAAGATATTCCCCTTTTCACTAAAAGGAGAAGCTAGGGCTTGGTTTAATAGATTACCTCCTGGTTCCATTGATAGCCATGATTGCTTGATTGCTTCTTTCTTTGTAACATGCCAAAAAAATATTAAACATTGATCATCAAACTCTAATCACTAAAATTATGGTTAACAAAAACTTTGATTAATTAAAATCATATGAATGCATGTGTGAATGAGATGATTTGATAAATGCATAAATGAACTTGTGTGATTAACCTAAATAGAAATAAATGGTTTAAAGAGTAAAATAACATCATATAAAACATTTCCATGCAGAAACAAATCAAGAGAAAATCAAAAACAAATCAAATAAAGCAAATGGTCATTTTTGCCAATCTTGCTCACTAGGTCACTTTGAGTGTTTCTAGTCCAAGATTTCAAACAGAAACTTTCCCAATTCTTTTCACCCCTTGCTAGAACAAGTTAAAGTGAATCAAATCCCACCTTCCAAACTTACAGAAACATTTGGCAACCTTATTCAAATCACATTTCAAAATTGAATCTTTATCATATGTGAAGATCACCCATTTTCAAAACCCAACCAAACCAGTGCCCCTTGACTAATCCAACTAACCAGACACTCCCTAGTATATGCCTAGTAAACCCACCTAGTTTGAATCCAAAATTCAAATTCAAAGTTCTTGCGGCCATTTTATCAAACACCTTGCAGATACAAATCAAACAAACATCAAACACTATAGTGTGCAGTAATTTTGGCCTAACTTGTTCCCTATCTAGCTCACTCTTTACCCTCAGTAGATCATCTAACTTGTTTAACCCCTCTAGATCACTGTAAACCAGACCATGCCATTAATGGCAAGAATGCCGAGCCTCACCTTTCCACCCCATTGTCGACAGCAAGCTAGGAGCAGCACCAAGCCTAGCAAGCATGTCTAGAAGGCACTCTACTATCCACCGCCACTCCCTGTTCCAGCCCTGAGCACTGCCAGCCCCTGGACCACACGACAAGCCCATGCCAAACCTCTCTGCGTGCAAGCCGAGAGCGCGCTAGTGCGCCACCCTTGACTAGCACCCACAGACCGTGCGCCGCCCTCGCCGCGTGCGTGCGTGATCACCATCGCCCCAGCAACCCCACAGACATGCCCGTTCGCCGCTGCGCGGACCACACACGATGTGCGCCATTAAAATCGCCGTCGGACCCGCCTAGAGCATCGACACGTTCCGACCGATCAGCACCGCCCCACGCCCCGCCACCATGCCGTGGAGCTTCACCAGGGAGCACACCACTGCCCCCACCGTCGCCCATGCCAGTAGCACTCTGTGCCGTCGACCACGACGAGCTCAGCCCGCGCCCGTCGGTCCCCTTCAGCCACTATAAATAGAGGCCTCCACCGCTCGTTTTATTCACACCAGTTCACTCCCCTCTACCTCAGAACCACCCAACCTCACTCCTGGAGCAAGGCGAGTAGTGCATCGTCGGAATTTGGCCGGAGCCCGCCGTTGCTGGAGGAGAAGGGAGTCGTCGATTGGAGCCGCCCCAGGAGAAGTTGCCGGTACCAGGAGAACCGCCGTCGTCGACTTCGTCATTCGCCCTCGTCTCCGACCATGGCATGAGCCCGGGTGAGCCTGCCATGACCCCCACCTGCCGCTCTAGGGTTCTGTCTCACCGGCGCTGCCCGACATGGACGATGAACCAGAGTTGTTCGATTAGAACTAGATCCCACGGTCCACATTGCCCTGTACTGCTTCGCCCCTCACCGTATCACTGACGCGTCTGGACAACCACTTAACCAGCCCGCGCGTGCGCTGTGCGTAGTGGGCCGGCCCAGTAAAAGCTCCCGCGCGACCCAACAATTAAAATTTAGTTTTATTCATTTAATTTCAAACACAGTTCTGTACATAAATTAAAAAATCAACCCAGCTCGATTCACTGGACCAAAATGCATAAAACTAATTATGTTAGAAAGGTACTGAAATGCTTAATCCAGGCCCGTTGGATTCAAACCTTTTGGATGTATAGATCAACCATGGTAAAAATAACTAGGCAGAAGCTTTTCTGCATTCAAACATTTTTCAAAATTCAACCATAAGGTTTTTTGAGTTGATTCCAACTCTCAAAAATCACATTTGATCATACCTTTCAGAATATATAAAAACATATGGGTTTACTTGCAGAGATAATGTTCAAGTAATAAAAGAATGCCACATAGGCATTTCTAGTCACTTTATTTTATTAAAATAAAAAGGTTAAACCTTATTAAATTGTGACACCACTTTAAATCACATTCCCATGTACTGAAATATGTGGTGATGACATGTGTCAACATGATCCCATGTTTGAGTTGGAGAATATTAAATCTTAAGTAGTTTTTCAATGAGTAGAAATTACTTTTCTCAAATTAAAATAAATAAGACAAGTGCTTTAATCTTGTAATAATAGTGATGATGCTAGATCATCTAGTGTGAACTTTTGTGTGATGATTAAAAATAGTTAAGTGTTGTTTGGTGATTGTGTACCTCGTATTTATTTATAGACGCTAGTACCGACCAAGGATACGAGGAGGAAGAAGGATACTACGAGGAAGAAGCCGAGGAGAACTTCAACCGCTGCTCTGCACAAGGCAAGCTAACACTTGCAAGATACCATACTTCTGCAAGCCTAATACTACTAGTTGAGTGAGAAAGATATTAACTTAGCAAGCTTACACCACTTGATACCCAATCCTAGTTTTACTTGCAAGCTTAATACTTTATTTTCTTTATCAAAGCTTTCACTTAGAGTTTACATAGTGACTTGTAGATTCTAGAAAGATAACTGAAGGTAGCATAAAGAGCATAAAATTTGTCCTAAGTTAGATAATCTTGATGTCATCCTAAGGCATGAGATTGAACTGAGCTAATCCCCACTTATTTATTACCCCTCTTTAGTCATTACCCCCACTTGGAGATGCTAGTGCTAAGCATAAAACTTGATCAACTTTAGATGGGAAGACTTGGTGAAAATGGTTATGAAAACCTTAGAATGATGAGTCATTCTACTGAAAGGTTTTGACATGTGTTCTTGAACACCAGATGATTTTGATGATGAAAATGTTGATGCATGAGCCTTAGACCTTTATAAAGATGATGTTTGTCTGGATGCGATACCATTCCAATTTTACCGTACAACCACAATACCAAAAAATTGGGTAGGGCTTGAATGGAAATTTATATACCTTAGTATGAGTTCCCTTGCGGCCAAGGTCTGAGCTGAGGCTACCTTGTGAAGATTGTCCACCTGTGCAGTACCCAAGATGACAGTTGGTCATGGTTGGGAGGCCAAACTCACAGGAGAAAGCAAGAATTATGATGAAGTGATGAAGGAAGCTAATAAGTGTCTAAAGGAGAAAGGTATTAGATCTGAAGATGTGAAGAATCTACCTCCTATAGAAGAATTATGTAAGCGAATTCCCCACTCATCTACTATTGAGTTACACTCTCTCCAATTTAATGAAGGTGATATTCCTTATGGTAAGCCTCCTGATAAATGCTTAGAGGAACTTGACACATTTATTGTTAAACAAGGTAATTTTAATAAACAAGGTCAGAATCATTTATTGGAAAACTCTAGAGCTATCCATGAGTTGAAAGATATTGTGGAAAGAACTTCTAATGATATTAAAATGCTTTTTAAACACTTTCAAATGGTTCAAACCCAACTTGATCAACTTGCTAAGGTACAAAAGGATATGCTAGTTAATGCTTCAGGAAATAAACATGCTTATGGAATTAGAACTAGGAGTGGTGCAGCTACTCAACATCATTTATATCCTGAAGGACACCCTAAAAGAATAGAGCAGGATTCTCAACAAGGTGAAGATAGTGGTAGTCCTCGTAAGAGGAAGAAAAAGAAACATAAGAGAGTTGAAGAACCACTTGAACTTGTTGTAGATCCTAATAGTATATCTGTCACTGATGCTGAAACTGAGAGTGGTAATGATAAAAGTGAGTCTCATGATAAGGAGGAAGGTGAGGAAGAACCTGAGAAACACACTAAGAACACTAGGTACACAAAGGAGGATTTTATTGCTAATAAACATGGTAAAGAGAGAGAACCTTGGGTGCAGAAACCTATGCCTTTTCCAGGTAAGAAACACAAGTCAAAGGAGGAGGAACACTACAACAAGTTTGGTGAGTGGATGAAACCTTTATTCTTGCAAATTTCTTTGACTGATGCTATTAAGTTGCCTCCTTATTCAAAGTATATGAAGGATATTGTCTCGAATAAAAGGAAGATTCCTAATGAGAAGATTTCTACTTTGCTTGCTATTTACTCCTTCAATGGTAAGGTTCCAAAGAAACTTGGTGATCCAGGTATACCAACTATTCCTTTCTCTATTAAGAATAATTATGTTAGAACTGCTTTATGTGATTTGGGAGCTCGAGTTAGTTTTATGCCTTTTTCTCTCTAAAAGAGACTCCGGCTAGAAAAGTTGATACCAACTGATATATCTTTGCAAATGTCTGATAAGTCAACTACTATTCTTGTTGGTATATGTGAGGATGTTCCTGTTCAATTTGCTCATATTTGCATGGTCTTAACTCATTTTGTTGTGCTTGAAATGCCTGAAGATGATAATATGTCTATTATTCTTGGGAGACCTTTTCTTAATACTGTCAATTGCAATCAAGGAAAAGTAACATTCAATATTAATGACAAAGAGCACATTGTTCCCCAAGAAGGTTGTTAAGAGCTATTGCCTAAATTACTTTGAAAATTTTGAGGGCATCAAGGTTGGAGAAATATATTGTCCCATTCCACAAGAAAATTTTGAAACTATTATGATTGGGACCATTGCTATCAAGTATGAGGTAACATAATCACCTTGTGGAATGCAAAGTTTTGTTTCATATAAGATTATTTTGGTAACAAGACTTGATCAAACTTGTTAACAAAAGGATTTTAATGAACAAAATAATGTTTCCATTATGGTTATACTTGCTTTCTTTTACTTTTCTCCTTCCTAGTCTTTGCCTTAGCTTTAAGTTTTGCTAGTTGTTTGATTGTTTGAGTTTCTTAGAGGTCCTGTAGTTTGTCTTTTGGTTTGCTTTTGCTTCTTCGGAAAAAATTGTTTCTGCGAGAAAATCAATTTTCATACCCTGAAAATTGGCCAAAAATAAAGTTTCCCGAAAAAATCCTAGAAAATTCAAAATAAATTTTTCCTCGAAAAAAGGGGCAGAGTGGCACCTGAGATGACCTAGGGGGCCACCCCTAGGACCCACACCCATGGTAGGCGCGACCCACCTAGTGGTGGCGCCTAGGGGGGTCTAGCCCACCTGGGCCCCTCCAGGCTGCATCCTCAAAGCCACCTTCTTTCTCTCTCTCAAAAAACACCGGAAAACTTGCTCAAGCTCGAGTTCTTGCTGTTCTTGCTCGCGATTTTTGATCTCCTTGTTCAGCCCATCTCAAGTGCTCATTTTTGGAGGGATTGCTCCTTGGTATGTGCCTCCTCCACTTGTCCAATTAGATTTGTGATTGATAGATTGTATCTTGAGTATTTTGTTGTTGTAGGTGACAGGTTGTTTGAGCTTGCATGCTTGTTCTTTGCTTAGAAACTTTGTTTTGATGCATGTGTAGTCCTCTAGCAAGTTCCTATAGTAGTTACTCATCATTAATCAACTTAGAAATCACTTGGTTTGATGGTTGTCTAAAAATTTCACCAAGGAAGATGCGTGCTTATCCACTAAATCAATATGACTTGATGGTGCATGAGCCAATGAAGGTTCATCGTGAGGAGGCAGTTTTTCCTTCCATATATCCATGCCATGAATTTATGAGAGCTGCGGGGATCCTCCAAGATTTCCAAACTTTGGTCACAAATGCAGGGTTGGAGCACTTTGTTGAAGGTGAACCAATCCAATATTGTTAAGCTAACCATGGATTTTGTGCAGGACTTCCGGTTCACTTGGTCTACTTCTAATCCCATGGTCCATTACAAAATATATAACATACCCGTCGACCTGCCTTTTGCTGATTTCTGTGCAGCAATTAGAGTACCTCGGTGGGGATCTTGTGAGAAGATCAAGGAGAGGCCCAAGTCACTTGTTGATTTGTATGCTGAGATTTGCCAAGGTTTCGACTTCTCAAAGGAAAATGGTAAAATTCGGAACATCCAGCTCCCAACTATTAGATACTTTGCCTATCTCATTACCAAGTGTGTTCTTGCTAGAAAGACTGCTAGAAAGTTGTCTTCTTTTGATCTAGCTTTCATTGCAGCTACTCTGAATAGGAATAGTTCTTATAGTTTGGGTGCTTTGATAGCTCACCGTCTCACCACTAACCGTAAGAAGGGTGGAATTTGTGGAGGTCTCATTGCTTCTAGGTTGCTAGCTTTCCATGGTTTAGAGCCTCATTATTTAGATTTTTAGTTTCCCATAGAGAGGCTTGATATTGAATCCATGATTCAGCATGGTTTTGTTTCTTTGGGAGCTAATGTGAGAAGTTTGCCATATGAACTATCATTTTCCCAGCAAGGTCGGAGAAAGGGTAGGACTGAGAAAATAGTTTATTTGCCTGCACCTGCTTTGTTTAACTTTGATAATGTAGAGGTCCCAACCTTTAATAAGGTAGAGATCCCTGTGTTTACAATGCTAGTCCCTGGATCAATAGCTAGCATCCACAATTAAGATGTAATATCAAGAAACAAAGGTCATAATACAACTTTATAACCAGGAATAAAATAATTCATTACATTTTACATAGCTCATTTGGCTATCTCATTACAATATAGCAGAAATATCTATAAAGCATGGAGTCCTTCATCTTCAAAGTGCCACATGCAATCATGTTGGTTATAGACTCATAATCCTAATCAACACACTTCACTAACATCAAACAAACCTGCAACATAATAAGTTACAGCCACAAGGGTCAATACATTTGAATTGTTTTGGCAAGTGATACTAGGGTAGAATAGTGGCATCTATCATCTATATGCATTTGGCTAAGTGGAGCTTAGGCTTGCTTTGCTCAAAATAGATTTTCCTTATCATGTGAAAACACTAAGTTTTTGTTTCTCAAAATCACCCAAGGCATCTACCAATAGAAATTCGTGATCCTTTAACCCTTGTTCAACCACGCGTTTTTAACTTAGAAATTGGGATGAGGATATTCTTGATAGCTTCCATGTCTTGATGCTCAAATTGTGCATTGTCGGGGACACGACTAAGTACATAGATTTTACTCTCTCGAGAGGTGGTGCACTTTCCCCACAAGACTCGACATGCACCAAGACAAGATCTTTCAGAAGCCTTCCCTTAGACCAAAATGGACGCGCTCCAAACCTATCATTCCCCCTACCACCAACTGTCCATTTGGCTAAGTTATTGCAACCTATATGATCCAGGTAGAGCCCATAATGCCATGTGGCTGCACTTGAAGCTTCTCAACATTTGACATCTCAAATCTCTTTGTTCCTGGGTGGCTTTCCACAAGTGAGATACACTAGGGTAGTCCATAAATATGGGCCCTGTGTAACCACTGAACATAACCCATTCACAACCATTCCACCCAGGTGATTCATTCACATAGTTGTTTTATTAAACAAAACACAAGTCCTTGACTTAGAAATATTTCATAGCATGAATATAATCCACCCTTGTTTTATACTAGCTAAGCTAAGCATGATAGTAGTAGGAATCTTAACTTAGGAAAATTCTACTACGGCATCATCTACTAGGATTTCCCATGGCATAACATACTTAGTAAAAAATTCCATGCAAGTCCTACTTAGAAATATCACTAATGCCTAGTGAAAATAATGGGACAATAGTATGAAGCACCACTTGCCTTTTTGGTAGAGAATATAAGTTCACTCCTTGATCTTGCAATAGTCACACTCTTCAAATTTCACTACAATTCATTCAAGGCACAAATTCAATCTAGCATTCAAACAATTCAACACATAAATGAATAAAACAAAGCAATGCATGCAAGCATGCCAAAGATTGTTTTATTTGGGAAAGTGGTTTCTAATAGGTTATAAACATTTATAAATGTGGCAAAACCATTTGATATTAAGTTAGTGAAAATGTCCACTTTAAAAATGATTTAATCAAAGTAATAATTTATAGTGTTTGACAAATATATTTTTAAACACAAATGTTAGTGTTTTAAGGTCAAGTGTTTAATATTAAAACCATTTGCAAAAGGTTTCATCTAAAAACCATTTTTAATTCAAAGCAACATTTTATTTTGTTGGAAATGCCTTTAAACAAAGTAATAATTTTCTAGGGTTCACCCAATATATTTTTAAATCCTAAAACTTGGTGTTTAGGGTCAGAGAGTTTTATTCAAATCACTTTCCAAAGGTTGTACTCAAAAAGCATTCTTAAAACATATTCAACATTTTTATTTAACTAGAAATGCTTTAATTCAAAGCAATAATTCCTAAGTGTCACAAGATATATTTTTAAATCCAAAAGTTGGTTTCTATGGTCAGTAGGTTCAAAACAAACCATTTACAAAAAAATTACCCTAAAAACATTTTTTAGAATAATTTTTATACTCAAATTAGGCCTACAAGTTTCTACAAAAACAACCAATATTACAAAAGCAAATCATTAATCAAAAGGCATGGTTGGAAAATACTCTTTTTACTAATTCCATTGATTTAAAGTTTGCAAAATTTGGACGTGTAGATTTAAAGTTATGAATTTTTCAAATCTAACCATCTAATAGAAATGTTTCTATCTATTTAATCAAAACAGTGCCACGCGTCTTATTTCTATTGGCTGAAAACGTTTTGTGCGGATCGATCAACCACAACCATCAGATCTAACTAACAACGCACGGCATAGATGATCTCGTACCCCTTCGTTAAGTGAATCTAACGTGTCCTTACGATTTAAATCTAATGGCCTGAATTGATTTGACCATACTCTGGTGGCGCTCGACGGTGGCTGGCGACGGCAGCGCTTAGGCGATGGCGTAACGGCGAAACCAGGAAGCGCGGGAGAGAGAGGAGTAGCTTATCAAGTTCGCCAAAGCTTGCTGATGCTCAACGTATCCTTGGTTGGCGAAGGGGCGCTCGAGGACGACGGGGATTGCTCGCCGGAGATGTTGCTGACGACAGGCGATTTGTTCGATGTCGTTGGCGAGTGTACCGGCCACGCCAAGGCAAGGCAGAGACGGTGTTAGACGCGCGATGGAACGGAGATTGTAGGGGTATAGTCCAGAGAGGAATGGGAGGTCGGGATTTACCAGAGAAGCTCGTCGGAGAAATGGAAGACAGTGGCGTCGCTCTGTCGAAGAGGTTGTCGAGGTTTTAGAGCACGCGCGAGTGAGCTGGTGTTACTGGGAGATGCGCAAGAGGCTGGGGAGTAGGCTCGTGGGTTCTAGGGAGCAAGGGGAGGCGAGGAGCGGCTGGAATCGTCGCCGGAAGGTCGTCGGGGCAGAGGGGCTTGCAGTAGAAATTTGAGCAGCCCTGGGGCTCCGGTGGAATGAGGCTTCAGGGGAAATGAGGAGGAGAGGAGGTAGCTTAAGAGGGCAATGATTGCTGGGGGTATAATTGCTGCAATCAATCGAATTTTACTCCGCGGAATCATGGCAGAAACGGCGAGGGGAGAGGGGGAAGAACTGGTCGCGGTGGGTGAGGACGACGTCTGATAGGTGGGGCATCGTTGTCAGCGTGAGAAAGAGTTACGCGGTGGGGTCGTTCTGTCAGTGCCTGAGTGGGTGCGGTTTGCAGTGAGAAAACGATTCGTAGGAGGCTGCCGGGTGGGCTGTTGGGCTTAGCTGGGTTGGGTTCTGCTAGGCTAGTTCTTTCTCTCTTTTTTATACTGTTTCCTTTTTCTTTTCATTTTCTGTTTTGAATTTGTTCAAATGATTTCAAACCTCTTTTTAATTCAAATCTTTTCCAAAGTTTCAATATATTTCAGTATTGTTATAAATGTGTTTTTTAAAGACCATATTGGAATAATTCCTTTATTCAATTATGGTTTATTCTTTATTTAAGTTAGGCACTTGTTTTATTCAAATAAGATTTTAATTATATTTTGAAACCCTTATTTGAATTCTAATTTTCACCAAACCTTTTTCAGTAGGTTTTATTTATTCATTAGTATGTTAAATAATTCATTTTGAATTATTCAGAATATTCTAATATGGGTTATTAATCATTTAAATTGGGCATTTCCCTTTATTCAAATAAAATCAAATATGGTTTTAATCCCATATAAATTTTATTCAAATAACTCTTTTATTCCATTTAAGTTAATTAAATAACTTTTATTCCACTTGGGCAAATTCCAATTGTTATTTTCCCATGATTTAATTAATCATTTTCATTAGGGATTTTATCTTCATTCAAATGGAATAGAATTTGGTTAATGCCATATTATTTTATTGAATACTCCTTATCCCTTTATTTTATTTGGATTCAGATTATCTTTGTTCCATCTGCTTATGGATTTAATTTAAATTGTCTTATAAATATTTTCCTTGCGATTTATTCTTTAGTTTAGGCAATTTGTCATTATTTAAATAAAATTGAATATTGTTCAATTCCTTATGATTTTATTTAAATAATCTTTTATTACTTTTATTATTCCATAATCCTTCATTTCATTTGTTTGGCCAAGATTTAATTTGGTTTTAAATATTCCTTATTTATTTATTTCTTTCTTTATCTTATAAAATCCATATATTTTTATTTATAGATCCACAATTGGTAATTCTAATTTGTATAATTTTCTTTAATATTTGTTTATCCTTTTATATCTCTTGAGGATTATTTTACTCACAATTTGGTATACATTTTAGATAGGTGCTTATTAGCTTTGAAATTTAATTTCTTTATCTTATTAACTTCATAAGATTTTATCTATGGTTCCAAATTGAATGAAATCAATTTCTATGGTTTTATAATATTTTTATTTGTCATTATTGATCATTAATAAATGTTTGTTGACAATTTTTATATGGAGTAAATCCATAGTCTTAGAGATATCTTGGAGATGATTTTCTTCCATTAGGGTTTTGGTTTATTTTCCCAAGTTTAAATTTTAAGATACATTCACTGGATGAATGCATTTCACTTGATTTGAATTTTTGTTGGCTTCCCTTTTATTCAAAGTTTGTTCAAGTAGGGTTTTGATGTATTCATTTAGAATCAAAAAGTTTCTTTTTACCCTAAATTTCAACAATTATTTATTTTGTTTATTTAATTTTAACATTTCAAAATTTGGAAAATTTTGGGATGTGACAGATAACAGGCAAGGATGGTCACTTACAGAGGAGGAGCTTGACACTTATGTGGGGGAACTCTCCCAACAAGCGGAGAATGTTGAAGAGGATGCCGAAGACAATTCGGTTCAACCCTCCAACTTGGGAGAGTCTTCATACCAGCAACCCTCATTTGATTGGGGCACGTCTTCTTCTTCATCGCAGGTGCCCGACTATGATCATTCCTATGATGACCCACCTGCATGGGGGTACTATCCGCGCTATTGATCCCCACTTAGGCCAGAAGCCTAAGCTTGGGGGAGGTACACTGACGTCACTCTCATCTATATATCATGTTCGGTCGGTTCTTTGTTTATTCATTGTTTCCCTTTCTTTTTGGTTTTTGTTGCTTCTTTCACAAAAACACAAAAATACCAAAAATATTTTTGTTGTTTCTCTTGGTTTGTTTCTTTGCTTTGGTTTGCCTTAAAAGAAAAATCCAAAAAGATTTTGCTTTATTTGGTTTGCTTTGTTTTTGTTTGGTTTTTCTTTGTTTGCTTGTTTCTAAAAATCGAAAACACCAAAAATATTTGTTGTTCTTCTTTGGTTTTGTGAGTTTTTTGCAGGGTCCAGCTGTCCTCAGTGGATTTTGGTTTCATGTTAATTATTCAAGTCACACAAGTAAAGGGCAATAATGAAGATTAAGACAACTCGAGGTGTGGTAAGAGGCTGGTAACGAACTCTATTTGTTTCATTTTTGTACATATACTCATCATTGTGAGCATGCTTAGCCTGTTTGTGTAAGGTGTATGTCATTATGGATGCTTAGTAGTTCTTGCTTGTCTATGATTAGCTCCAGCTTGCTAATAGTTTGTAGCATGTCATATGAATGTTTGCTTGCATTGTTTTATTCATATTTTGGTATGACATTGTGGTATCCTCCTCTGACTGTTCATGTGAATCGACTTGGCACACGCTCACGCATGCATATGACTAATCAATAATCAGTAAGCCTTGATGATTTATTTTGCCTCAGAGTTCTTGTATCACTTTCATGCCTTAATTAGTCATGTTTTGTTGCAAGCATGATTATGACAGTTATTGCTCTCTCATTTGTTGCTCCCTCTCTATTGTTAGCCTTCACTTGCACTGAGTATGTGCTCTACCTGAGCGTCCAACTCCCGAAAACCAAATTGCCAGCTGTGTCCACCATACCTACCTATTAGCATCATTTGCTACTTCAGTGCATACTATATATGCCGTGTTTTCTTCCAAAATAAAATGTTTGTCTGTTTTGAGAAAGTTAGTTAGTAAATCTCTCACGAACTTGATGGCACACTTTATTCCTTGCGCTTAATAATTCTGAACCATTGTGATTAGTCAATGAAAGTTATATGCTTGCTTATTATATGCTGGGAGTCAGCAGAACCGTGATGTCACGGGGAATGCTTTGAACACCTGTTGGATATCTCATCCAGTTGATACTTTGCTCTTTTGTTTACGGATGTCGACAATGTGAAATAAAAGGGGAAGTTGTTAGTTCATGGAGTTTATACATTGTTTTAGAGAAATGTCTGGGCGCTAGCCTAAGTCATGCTTAATCATGGTGGAAACTTGCAGCATCACTGTAATGAGCATCTATGAAGCGTCCTCAATAAAAATATATGCATATGGTAAATAAAAAGATTGCTGAGATGCTCATTGTCTGCTTGCCTTATCATTTTGGTTATGGGAAAGCTCCTGTACCATATGCAAAGGGTACCTCGTTGGCGGTTCTCGATGATATGCATGTATTTACAATGACAAGAATTTTTGTAGAGGCCTCAACCTAATAAGGTAGATTCCTCCTGTGTTTTACAATGCTAGTCCCTGGATCAATAGCTAGCATCCACAGTTAAGATGTAATATCAGAATACAAAGGTCATAACATAACTTTATAACCAGGAATAACATAATTTAGTTACATCATACATAGCTCATTTGGCTATTACATTACATTGCAGCGGAATAACTATAATCATGGGGTCCTTCATCTTCAAAGTGCCACAGGCAGATGTTGGTTGTAGACTTTGTAATCCTAATCAAAAAATCTTCACTAAAATCAATCAAACCTGCAACATATAAGTTACAACCACATAGGTCAATACATTTGAATTGTATTGGCAAGTTTCACTACTTAGTATATTATGAGTGGATCCTATCATTACATGCATATTTGGCTAAGTAGAGTTTGAGGCTTATTTGCATAAAGCAACATTTATCCTATCTTTTCAAAATGGTTTTGGTCCTTTGTCAAATCTCTTTTCCAAGTTCCTTGAACTCCTTGGTAGAAACTCAAGTGTTCAAGTCCTTGTCAAAAATCCCTTGAGCTACTTGGTAACCCCAAGTGCAACAAGTTTTATCAAATCTCATGAGTTCCTTGATAACCCCAAGTACATCATGCTCTTGATCACCTTGGTAACCCCAAGTGCAACAAGCTTAACAAATTCTCTTTGAATTCCTTGGTACCCCCAAGTGCATCAAGTTTTTATATTAGAAGTTGGAATGTCGAGATCTCCCATGGTTCAACTTTAGTTGCTCAGTATTTTCCATAACCGGGGACACGGCTAAGTACTTAGATTTTATTAACTTCTGCAGAAGGAGTACACTTTACCCACATGACACAATCCCATCTTCTTGCCACCAGTGGCCTACTGGATTAGTGCTCACCAAGATGGAGTACTGGCAGACTGAGAGTGTGACGAAGTCTTTCCAAAAGGTCCTCCCATACATCATTGCTAGCTTGTCTTCAGCCCCCATGAAGTATTCCAGATCCCCATGTCCGGTAACTAAAGACAATGTATGGGTCTTCCCAATGTAGTTGACTAAGCCAGAGCCATAATAGCATGTGGTTGCACACGAAAGACACAGTTGGAGAAACATGTTCAATCTCTAAGTTTCCTAGGTGGTTTTCTTTTGGAGCACAACACAAAGTGATTGCCATAGACATGGTTCCCTTTTGTTGCCACCTTCTCCAAAACATAAAGTGTCCACCACCTAGGTGGTTCATTGAGTCCTTGTTTTATTATATAAAACACAAGTCCTTTTCTCAACCTTTGTAAAATCTCAACATGTGTCCCTTTCCAAAACATATCATGGCTAAGCGTGTACAACTTCAATATTTTCACTAAGTAGTGTTTAGGGAATCCTATTAGGATTAGCATAGCATAAGTATAAAACATTTTCATGCATGTTTACCAAATCCACTAAGTATAATGAAAATAGTAGGACTTTTGTATGATAGTGTAACTTGCCTTTTTGGTGGGGAATGGTGGTTCACTCCTTGATCTTGCTAGTCTCACACTTTTCTAAATTCACTATAAGTCAATCAAGCAAACATCAAATCAACTAACATTTCACACCAAAGTCAAACAACAATTTCACACTCACAAGGCAATTGGAATCTAAGTCATGCATAAGTATGCAAAGGTTGGTTCTATTGCAAGGATGGTCTCTACTAGGTTTATAACTTTGTAAGGTTCCAAACTGGTCATTTACCAAAATGGCAAAGTCATTTGCAAATGGGTTTTATTTCAAGACCATTTTAAAATCCATTCATCATTTTATGTGGTGAAAAATTATTTTTATCAGAGCAAAACTTTATGTTTTTCACCAAGTGAGTTGCTCTTGGCAAAGCTTGGTGTTTTGGGTCACTAAGTTTGGTCCAAAACATTTTCCCAAAATTTTCCTTGCAAAAACATTTCCATAGTAAAATCAATAATTTTATTTGGCTAGGAAATGGCTAAGTTAAATAATTCAACCTAAATTTTACCAAAATCATTTTTAACACCAAGGGTTGGTTCCTAGGGTCAGTATGGTCACTACAAACCATATTGCAAAAGTTTTAATCCTAAAATCAATTTTAAACAATTTTTCTCCTCTAAACAAGTACACAAATGTTTCTGCAAATTCAAACAAGCTAACAGATACTATTTTCGAAACTAAGGCCATGGTTGGCTAGGGCTTGTTCTCCTGAATTCATTGATATAAAATTTGTAATTTTTGGACGTGTAGATCTCAAGTTATAAGGGTTTGAAGTTTGCAATTGAATCAGATTCAAATTTCTTTTAAAACGGGATAGGTGACACGCGGCACGTCTCTATTCGCGGGTACCGCTTCGCGTGGATCGCGGCTGTGGGGCGTTGGATCTGATTGATCGCACGGTCCAGGACGCGTACCTCTTCGCGGTAAGTGATCTAATCGCACTCGTTCAAACTAGATCCTACGGTGCTGGCTCGCTGGACCAAAAGTGAGCGGCGCCGACGGCGGCTAGCGGCGGCGCACGGCCAGGCGAGGGGTTCGCGGTGGTTCTAGGAAGCCAGTACAAGGGGAGAAGGCACACCGTGATCGCGAGGACGAGGTGATGCTCGGGGCGTGGTCAGTTGGTCACGGGGCGCTCAAGGTCTGCAGTAATTCCTCGCCGGAGTGGAGGACGGCGTCGGGTGGTTCTGTCCACGGTCGAAGGCGACGTTGTAGATCGTCCTAGAACAAAACAGGGGCATGGTTAGGTGCGGGAGGTCACGGAGAGGTCACGTGCATGAATGAGAAGGTACGGGGCGGTCGGAATCTACCTGAGTTCTTGCCGGAATTGAAGACAGACGCGGCGGCGTTAGAAGCTTGAAGTAGGCGACGTGCTGGGGTGCCCGCGGTCGAATGGAAGGTACTGGGAGATGCGCCAGGAAGTGGGGAAGCTTGCTAGGGCGCTCTCGAAGGCAGGGGTGGCGTGTACTGGCTGGGATTGGAGATGGAAGCTCGTCGGAGCAGCGGCGGTGCAGGAGTGATTGGCGACAGCCTAGGGGCGAAGAGGGAGTGGCGTGTGAGGGGAAAGGAGGGGGAGGTGCTGGTGCTTAAGTACGCAAGGTCAGAGGCGAGATTAACGCAGCCATTATGAAGAATTAAGCGCGCGGATTGATGACAGGGAACGGCAGCGCGGTTTGGGGAAGAAGGGGTCGTGCGGGTGAGGACGACGAACAGGAGCGGTGGGGTCTACCTCTCAGTGGAAAAAGAAACGAGGAGGAGGTCCACATGTCATACACTGCACGGGTCTGCTAGTGGGTGGGAACCGTTTTCCTTCGGGGAAAGGAGTTGGGCTGGTTGGTGGGCTTCCTGGGCTGCTGGGTTGGGTCTGGTTAAATCCGTTTTTTTATTCAGTAACTTTTTCTTTTTCTATTCCTGATTTCTGTTTTGATTTTTCAAACAAACAATTATCAATCAAATCAATTCAAATAATCCACACTTCAATTTGAACTTGGTTCTCTTTGTCAGCATAGATTCAAATTCCAAAATAAAATAATATTTTTTTTAATTCATTCTTTAATTAAATAAAATGGTTCATTAGCTATTTAATAAAATAGGGTTTGATTTAATTAATAGAATCTCCCTTTGAATTCCAAATATTTTCAAAACAAAGTCAGTAGGTTTTATTTGGAAATAAATAATATTTGGAAAACTTGTTTAAAATAAATTAACCTCTTTATTTGTGGTCTTTTAATTAATTAAATAAGATGGGACTTAGTTATTAAATCAAATAGAGTTTGATTTTATTAATGAAATCCTTATTTGTAACCCAAATATTTTCAAAACCAAATCAGTGGATTTTATTTAAGAAAATGTAATACTTAGAAAAGTTTACTTAAAATAATTTAATAAGTTTTGATATTAAAAATGATAAATCCTTTTATTAAATAAGTTGGATAATAAATCCTTATTATTTTATTTAAATAAACTATGCAAACTTTATAAAATGTTTTAATTCCAAAGCTTGGTCAAGGTTTAACTTGGTTTTAATAAATAATCTTTATTTGTAAAACATCTGTTTCATTTGAAAACAAATCTTCTCAATTAATTGTTTCAAAATAGTACTTTCAAATGTTTTATTTTTCCTTTCTTTAAATGTTTATCTTTTTAAACCCCTTTAGGTTTTTATTTAATTCAAATGGGTTTGAAGTTCCAATTGAATTCAAAAAGTTTCTTCTGGCCCTGAAAATCAAACAAAGTTTTATTTTATTCACTTATTTTCACATTACAAGATCTGGAAAATCTTGGGATGTGACAATTTTCAGGTGACCAAAGTTGAGTAGCATGCGGAGCGGCCCTCGTACTCAAGGGACTTGGGATTTTCAGCCTATTGTTTGTCAAGCATATGATTCAGAGTGGACCTCACTTTCACCTTAACCACATGAAGATGCCTATGATAGGGGCAATGAGAGATCAAAGCTAATGAGTACCTTCCTTTCAGCATTGGTAAGCCTTTCAAACCTTCACAAAACCGTTTTCACAACCTAGTTGAGTCACCACTTATTCTATGAGCACCTTCTTGAGAGCATAGTTGTCATTTTTGTGTTTGTTCCAAAACTTGGTTAATTATGTCATGGCTTTGATGCTTGTATCTCTGATATCTTTATCTCTAGTCTTCATGTGAACTTCGGAGGCGCCTCAGCATTTATATTGTGCTCTTCAAACAAAGGCAAGCGAGATACCACTCTATCATACCTTAATATGAGCATTGCAATGTTGCTTATGTTTATGTTTCATGCTACTTATTATTATTGAGTTGGTTTCTCTTCATAGCTTGCAATGACTATTGAGTAGACTTAGTTGCATACTCTTTATTATGAATTTTCTAAGCATCTACTCCTGTGTTGAAAATATTTACATCATATGAAGCAAAGTGTTCGTGAAAGTTATTTTATCAAACTCAGTTTTCAACTGAATTACTTGAGGACAAGCAATAAGCTAAGCTTGGGGGAGTTGATACATCCAAAACGTATCTACTTTCTCGAACACTTTGCTATTGTTTCTTCTCTAAAATTGTGTGATTTGGATACAACTAACATGGACTGACGCTTTTTTCAACAGAATTACCTTGGTGTCTTATTTTTGTGCAGAAAATCAACTTTTAGGAAAAAATCCCGTAAAATATGCCAAAAACTATTTCTCACCAGAAGATCCACAGAACCAGAAGGGGAGACAGAGGGGAGGCCTGGGGGGCCTAGACCCACCCAGGCGCGGGACCACTAACCCTGCGCCTGGGGGAGGTCTGGCCACCCCAGGCAGCTCCTTGGCCTCCCTTCGCGCCTATAAGTTGCCTTCTGACCCAAAAATAGAGGAGGGTTCGATAGTTTTCTAGAAAGAGTTCCACTCTGCCACCGCCACGAGAAACCAAGATTCAGATCCAGAAACTCCGTTCTAGCACCCTGCCGGGACGGGGAATTTGGAGAGGATCATCGCCATTGTCATCACCAACGCATCTCCATCAACCACCGATGTTTCCCTCGTCCATGAGTGAGTAATCCCCCGCTGTAGGCTTGGGGATGGTAGGGATTGGATGAGTTTGTTGGAATTATGCCCTAGAGGCAATAATAAAGATGTTATTATTATAATTCTTGTTCATGATAAAGTTTATATTCCATGCTAGAATTGTATTAAGCGGAAACTTTGATACTTGTGTGGTTTATGAACAACACTGTGTCCCTAGTACGTCTCTATGGACTAGCTCACTGATTAATGATGGTTAAGGTTTCCTAACCATAGACATGAGTTGTCAATTAATAATGAGATCATGTCATTGGGAGAATGATATGATGGACAGACCCAAATCAAGAAGAGCAATTAGATCGTGTCATCGTGTTCATTTTTGCGAAGCTTTTTCTTATGTCAAATATTGTATTCCTTAGACCATGAGATAATGCAACTCCCTGGTATTGGAAGAAATCTTTGAGGTCATCAAACGTCATCCTATGAGGGGGTGATCATAAAGGTGTCTCTCAGGTAATCGGAAAGTACTTGTTGGGTTGTATGTATGGAGATAGGATTTGTCCCTCCCAAGTCAGAGAGATATACTTCGGGCCCACTCGGTAATCGATATCAACACCGCTTGCAAGCAAGTGGTTAAGGAGTTATTCACAAAGTGATATCGGATTACGGAACGAGTAAAGTACTTGCTGTGAACAAGATTGAACTAGGTATGCTGATACCGACGATCGAATCTCGGGCAAGTAAAATATCGCGCGATGAAGGGAATATATATATAGGATTGATTGAATCCTGGCATCGTGGTTCATCCGATATGATCATCGATGAATATGTGGGAGTCAATATGGGTTTCCAGACCCCGCTGTTGATTATTGATAGAAGATCATGTCTGCATATTCTCGAACCCGTAGGGTCACACACTTAACGTGTCTCGACGCTAGGATAGAATGGATAATTGGTTTATGAGTTTTTGTTCGGAGTCTCGGATGAGATCCAGGACATCACGAGAGGTTTCGGAATGGTCCGGAGAATAAGATTCATATAAGGGAAAGCAGTTTTTGGATTTCGGAATTGTTTCGGAATGTTCGGTATTGTACCGGAAGCTTCTAGAACCTTCTGGAGTGGGACCAACGTGGCCCCACTTGTCGGGAGGGGGCGTGGGCCTACGAGGGAGTGCCCTGGCCGCATTGGGCCAGGGGCACAAGGCCCCATAGGCCTAGCCGGCCAAGCCCTAGGGGAAACCCTAGGGAGAGCTTCTAGAAGGGGGAAACTTGCCCCCCACTCCACCCCATGTGGCGCCGTCCCTAGGGTTTGGAGGAGGGGCAAGGGAAGCCGGCCATCCCTCTATATAAAGAGGGCAGGGGCACACCCTCCCCCCACACCTCCTCAAACGCTAGCCGCCTAGTTGCTGCCCTCCTCTCTCTCTCTCTCTCTCTCTCTCTCTCTCTCTCTCTCTCGACTGCGCGTAGGCGAAGCCCTGCCGCAGAAACTCTCCACCTTTGCACCACGCCGTCGTGTTGTAGATACAATCTGTCTCTCCACCCCACTTGCTGGACCAAGGAAGGAGGAGACGTCGAGGTGCCGTACGTGTGCATCTCTCGGAGGCGTCGCCACTTGCGGCATTGGATCGGATCATATCGCGAGGAGGAGAAGGCTAGTACGACTACATCAACCACGTTCTGTTGAACGTTCCGCAGTGCGATTTCTTCAAGGGTATGAAGATCTCATCTATTCCCCCTCGTTTTTTGCATCTCCTAGATTAGATCTTGGCTTCCCCGTTCGCATCCGTAGAAATTTTTTGATTTACTATGCTGCGAAACCCTTCAGTGGTATCAGAGCTAGATCTATGCATAGATGTGTTTCACGAGTAGAACGCAACATGCTTGTTGCGGGCGTTGATGTTTTCTGTTGCAAGTCTCTTGTTGTGTACTTCTTATGACGCGGGATAGTGAGATCGAAGCGGTCCAGGCCAAATTTATGCGACCTCGTTCGCGAGACCGGCTCCGCACTTGACGTGTGGCTTGTTCCACACATGCGGCTGGTGGATGCCAGTTTCTCTCACTATAGTTGTCATGGGATTTACACCGGATGTTGGCAACCATAATATCACCGTTGTGGCTTTCCGTAGGTAAGAATCGTTCTTAGCTTGTTACTCCCACAAGCCATGTAAAACATGCAACAACAAAGTAGAGGCGTCTAACTTGTTTTTGCAGGGAGTGTTTCTATGATATGGTATGGCCCAAGATGTGATGTGTATGTTGTATGCAATGATCATGTTTTGTAATATTTCACGACTTGCATGTCGATGAGTACACAACCGGCAGGAGCCATATGGTTGTCTTTATAATTGTGTATGACCTCTGTGTCAACTTCTTATACGCCATGTAGTAGCTTTACTTTATCGCTAAGTAGTTAGCAATAGTTGTAGTTGCTATTCGTGGTGGAGGCAATCATGGTGGAGTGATGGAGATCATGCTGGCACGCACAATATGGAGATCATTGCGCGGACATTGGCTATACCATGTCACATAAAATTATATGCATATGATGTTTATCCTTTTATGTATCTTATTATGCTTAGATCGCGACGGTAGCATTATAAGATGATTCATCACTTAAAGATCAAGATAAAACTATGTTCTCCCCATGTATGCACCGTTGTGAAAGTTCGTCATGTTCAAGAACCATGTGATGATCGGGTGCTATAAACTCTATGTTCACATACAACGGGTGTAAGCCAGTTTTGCACACGCAGAAATACTTGGGTTTGACTTGACGAGCCTAGCATCTACAGACATGGCCTCGGAACACATGAATCGAAAGGTTAAGCATGAGTCATATGAATGATATGATCAACACTTTGTTGTCCACCATTGAAACCACATCTTTTCTCGTGAAGATCGGATTAGGTGTGGTGAATTTGGATCATGTTCACTAAACAACTTGAGGGATGTTGAATTTAGTGGGAGTTCATCTGGTAATTTGATTAAGTTGAACTAGTTATCATGGACATAGTCTAAATTGTACTTGCAAATTTTGTAGATCAAATGGCTAAGTCCAACTTCAACTTCAACGTTTTTGCTGAGAAAGAAAAGCTTAAGAACAATGGGTCTAACTTCACCAAGTGGGTCCGCAATCTGAGAATCATTCTCGCTGGCGGACAAAAGGACTATGTCCTTGAGAAAGCGCTAGGTGACGCCCCTGCTGTAGATGCGCCGGCTGATGAGAAAGTTGTTTATCAGTCGCACAAGGATGATTATGGTGTGATTAAGAGCACCATGTTGTTTGCTATGGAATCGGACCTTCAAAATCGTTTTCAGGAGTTCACCGGGCCCTTTGAGATTCTTGAGGAACTGAAAACTATGTTTCAGACTCAGGCCCATTCTGAGATATATGAGATATCTGAGAAATTCTTTAACTGCAAGATGGAGGAAGGGAGTTCCGTTAGTGAGCACGCCATTAAGATGTCGGGCTACACTCAACGCCTTGAGAAACTGGACTGCAAGATTCCAGAAGAGCTCAAGATTGACAGAGTTCTGCAATCACTCCCTCCTGGCTACAAAGGTTTTGTAGTTACTCACAATCAGATTGGTTCCACTGATACGATCACTGAGCTCTTCGCTAAGCTGAAAGCTGCGGAGGTGGACATCAAGAAAGATAATCATGTGTTGATGGTCAACAAGCCCCCCAGCTTTAAGAAAGGTAAGGGTGCAAAGAAGTCCTTCAAGAAAGGCAGCGGCAAGCGCGTTACCCCTACTGAGAAGAAGCTCAAGTCTGGACCTAAGCCGGACACTGAGTGCTTCTATTGCAAGGATAAGGGTCAATGGAAGCGCAACTGTCCGAAGTACTTAGCGAACAAGAAGGCTGGCACCATCAAAGGTATATGATATACATGTTATTGATGTTTACCTTACTAGCGCTCATTGTAGTGCCTGGGTATTTGATACTGGTTCAGTTAATAATATTTGTAACTCGAAACAGGAGCTACAGAATAGACGGCGGCTAGCGAGGGATGAGGTGACGATGCGCGTTGCCAACGGATCAAGAGTTGATGTGATGGCCGTCGGCACGCTCTCCTTAGTTTTACCTTCGGGATTAGTTTTAAACCTTAATAAATGTTATTATGTGCATGCGTTGAGCATGAACATCATATCTGGATCGTGTTTATTGCAAGATGGTTATTCATTTAAATCAGAGAATAATGGTTGTTCTATTTATATGAGTAACATCTTTTATGGTCATGCACCTGCTATGAATGGTTTATTTCTTCTAAATCTCGAAAGCAATGAAACACACATCCATAACATTGAGGCTAAGAGATGCAAGGTAGATAGTGATAATACGACTTATTTGTGGCACTGCCGTCTAGGTCATATTGGCGTAAAACGCATGAAGAAACTCCATTCTGATGCACTTTTGGAGTCTCTTGATTTTGAATCATTTGACACATGTGAGCCGTGCCTCATGGGCAAGATGATCAAAACCCTGTTCTCCAGAATAATGGAGCGAGCAACGGACTTGTTGGAAATCATACATACCGATGTATGCGGACCAATGAGTGTTTCGACGCACGGCGGTTATCGCTATTTTCTTACTTTTACTGATGACTTAAGTAGATATGGGTATATCTATTTAATGAAACATAAATCTGAAACATTTGAAAAGTTCAAAGAATTTCAGAACGAAGTGGAAAACCATCGTAACAGGAAAATTAAATGTCTACGATCCGATCGTGGAGGTGAGTATTTGAGTTATGATTTTCTCACGCATCTTAAAGCAAGAGGAATCGTTTCGCAACTCACGCCACCCGGAACACCACAGCGCAATGGTGTGTCTGAACGCCGGAATCGAACTCTATTAGATATGGTGTGATCAATGATGTCTCTTACATATTTGTCGTTATCATTTTGGGGTTATGCATTAGAAACCGCTGCATTCACTTTAAATAGGGCACCATCTAAATCCGTTGAGACGACACTGTATGAACTGTGGTTTGGTGCTAAACCTAAGTTGTCGTTTCTTAAAGTTTGGGGATGTGAAGCTTACGTCAAGAAGTTGATGCCGGACAAGCTCGAACCCAAAGCGGAGAAATGCGTCTTCATAGGATACCCTAAGGAAACGATTGGGTATACCTTCTACCACAGATCCAAAGGCAAAGTGTTTGTCGCAAAGAACGGATCCTTTCTTGAGAAGGATTTATCTCGAAAGAAGTGAGTGGGAGGAAAGTAGAGCTAGACGAGGTTATTGAACCTTCTCTTGTGTTGGAGAGTAGCACATCACCTAAAATTGTTCCAGTGCCGTCTACACCAACAATAGAGGAAGCTAATGACAAGGATCATGAAGCTTCGTACGATGCTACTACTGAACGTCGTAGGTCGACAAGGTCACTTGCCCCTCCTGAGTGGTACGGTAACCCTGTCTTGACTGTCTTGTTAGTAGACAACAGTGAACTTGCGAACTATGAGGAAGCAATGATGAGCCCAGACTCTGAGAAATGGCTAGAGGCCATGAAATCCGAATTAGGATCCATGAGCGAAAACAAAGTATGGACTTTGGTGGACCCTCCTAGCGACCGAAAGGCCGTTGAGTGCAAATGGATTTTCAAGAAGAAAACGGACGCAGATGGTAATGTTACTGTCTATAAAGCACGACTTGTCGCGAAAGGTTTTCGACAAGTTCAAGGTGTTGACTATGATGAGACTTTCTCTCTCGTAGCGATGTTTAAGTCCATTCGGATTTTATTATCAATTGTTGTGTTTCATGATTATGAAATATGAAAGATGGATGTCAAGACTGCGTTCCTCAATGGAAACATTGATGAAGAGTTGTATATGATGCAACCCGAAGGTTTTGTCGATCCTAAGGATGCTGATAAGGTGTGAAAACTTCAGCGTTCCATTTATGGACTGAAGAAAGCATCTCGGAGTTGGAACCTTCGTTTTGATCAAGTGATCAAGAGCTTTGGATTTGTTCCAAATTGCTACGAAGCTTCTATCTACAAGAAAGTGAGTTGGAGCTCTGTCGGGGGTGTACCCCCGGGTACCCCAGAGTTGATGAATTAAGTAAGTCAATAAGAAACGTACATGAGAAAATAATGTTCAATATAAGTCCAATAAAAAATACTAAGGCAAAAACCGATCTGGGCCGAGTTAACACAAAGTCGGCCCAGCCCTCACAACTGCTGGACCAGACCTATATGGAACGGGACGAACTAGGCTCTAGATGCCGAATTACCCTCCTGGGCCGAGTCATCCCGTCAGGCCCACCAAGCAACCTAGCCCCAACACCGAACTACTCCCAGCCAGCTCACCTCGACGTCGGACTACTCCCGCCTCCTCGCCAAGTTTTCCCCGCAGGTCAACGCTTCGAGCGCCAGCATCGAGCGCTCCCTCCAAGCCGCCTCGATGCATGCAAGCCGCCCCGACGCTCAGAGTCAGCATCGCCGAGCTCGCCCGCAGAGGGCCGCATCGCTTGCATCCCCAGGTGGGCCGGCAACAGGCAGATCCGGCCCACCGCGGGTCTCCACCACGCCACCTCGACTCCCACCGGTCCGCGCCACCAAGCACCCCGAGGTGGGCCGACTAGAGCAACCCCCGCCCACCACGTGTCCCTCTCGCCAGGCCGGCTCCCAACTGGGCTGCTTCGCACCGACCAGGCCGAGTGAAGGGATAATCCGGTTGGGCCTCATCCGAGTAATTCGGCTGAGTCTCAGGATTTCCTCTTGGGCCGAACTAGCAGGGCCCAGGTCGAGTTATCCTTTGGGAATTGTCATCTGGGCCGAATCAAGTCATCCCAGCTGCCTCACGGACGTTCCGATGACTTCTACATCGACATATCTACGAACCAGAACGAGCTCCACCGATATTACCCGAGTACAGGGACACACGTGGCGCAGACTGGCACATGGCCTAAGGAATATGCCTATGGCATCCAAGAATATGCTAAGGAATATGCCTTGGCATCTCCAAAGATGCCAAGGCATATGTTGAGCATCTGAGAAGGTGCCAGGAATATGCTACGCAGATGCCAAGCGTGTGGAACAAGCATTGTCCCCTGGGCTCTCCTTTATAAGGAGCACCAGGGGGATCGTTGAGAGAGAGGCCCCGAAGGGCTCTTCCCCTCTCTGCTCAATAGGAGCCCTTCTTCTTTTTCCTCCTCTAATCTCACAGAGATATCTAGATAGAGGTATAGGAGATACAGCTCAAGGAGCATGATTGTAGCCACAAGTATGGCAAGATTATAAGAGATTAGATGTATATAATGAGGTGTTATCTCCACTTGAGAGTCTCAATCCTAGATGCATTGTATTTCTCTTTGTTCATACGAGTGCGGTCTTCACTGCATCATCCCTCCCCGGATTCCTCCATGTCCATCGGCCCCAACTTTAGCCTACCCTAGGAATATGCCGTGATACCACCACGACATTTGGCGCCCACCGTGGGGCCTTTTAGTGGCGTTGGTTGGGTTTCCATCCAGACGGGAGCATCTTCATCAACTTCTTCCTCATAGGGCTCATTCAGCCCCACCAAGCAAACAGAGAACAAAGAGGTAAGCGCAGAGGCTCTCCAAGTATGACTCATCAAAGCAGGTAAGATTCAGCAAGGAGGACTCAAGCACTACTCCAAGCTTACTGTAAGTACCAGGTAACTCAGCAGGGCAGGTATGACTTAGCAAGACTCACTCAAACACTATTCCAAGCTTACTGTAAGTACCAGGTAACTCAGGAGGGCAGGTATGACTTAGCAAGACTCACTCAAACACTACTCCAAGCTTACTGTAAGTACCAGGTAACTCAGCAGGGCAGGTATGACTTAGCAAGACTCACTCAAACACTTCTCTGAGTATATTGTAAGTGCCAGATAACTCAGCCACCTACACTCAATCCTTCACCCCGGGGAGAAAATAACTTAACCCGGGGACTAGTCAACTTATCCGTAGAGTCACCTTTGGATTAAGAGAACATTATGTTGATTCAGATCTGTATTTGAGTCAGCTAATTTATAACTCGGATAGAAGTTGAGTCAGCTTATTTATGATTCAGATAGATTTTGAGTCAGTTAATTTATGCTTTGGATTGACCTGTAACTCAGCTCACCAGCCAGCTTACTGATGATTCGGATAGAATTTGAGTCACCTTATTTATGATTCGGATAAGATTTGAGTCAGCTTATTTATAACTCGAATATAATTTGAGTCACCTTATTATGATTCAGATAGATTTTGAGTCAGTTTATCTATGCTTAGAAGTGACCTGTAACTCAGCTCACCATCCAGCTTATTGATGATTCAGATAGAATTCGGGTCACCTTATTTATGATTCGGATAAGATTTGAGTCAGCTTATTTATAACTCGGATAGAATTTGAGTCAGCTTATTATGATTTAGATAGAATTTGAGTCAGTTTATTTATGCTTTGGATTATCCTTTAACTCAGCTCACCAGCCAGCTTATTGATGATTCGGATATAACTTGAGTCAATTTATTTATGCTTCAGATTAACCTTAAACTCAGCTCAGTAGCTTGTCTCTGATTCGGACTAACATTTGATTCAGCTTGCCAGGGTATATTATAATTCGGATTTGTATTCGGACTCGGCGTACTAAGCATATCTCTGATTCGGGCCGAAGCTTGATTCAGCTCCCCAGATTGCCAGGTTATGTTATGACTCGGATTGATGTTTCAGTATCTTGCCAGGTTACCCCATATCTCGGACGACTATTTTCCAGCTTATCATATCTCGAATCTATATCACATATCTACATCTTGAATCAGATCTCTCGGCGGTTAGCCCTATTATCTTATCCCAAAACTTAATCTCGGATCTATATCTCGGATCCATATCAAAGGCAAATTAACATCATCTCACCAAATCAAGTTATATCGTGGCAAATAGATGATTCGGATTTGAGTCAGATAACTCAAATTTGAGATGTAAGTCAAAATTGAGTAAAGTAACTCGGATTTGGAATCAGATGACTCGGATTTGAGTCATATACCTCGGATTTGAGTCAGATGACTCATATTTGAGATGTAAGTCAAAATTGAGTAAAGTAACTCGGATTTGGAAACAGATGACTCGGATTTGAGTCATATACCTCGGATTTGAGTCAGATGACTCAGATTTGAGATGTAAGTCAAAATAGAGTAAAGAAACTCGGATTTGGAATCAGATGACTCGGATTTGAGTCATATACCTCGGATTTGAGTCAGATGACTCAGATTTCAAATGTAAGTCAAAATAGAGTAAAGAAACTCGGATTTGGAAACAGATGACTCGGATTTTAGTCATATACCTCGGATTTGAGTCAGATGACTCAGACTTGCGACATAAGTCAATTTTGAGTAACATAAACATGGATTGGGAAACAGGTGACTCGGATTATGACTTACCCAAAGAGGTTATGACCAGTGTGTAGGGTTCGCAGCATAGAAAACAAAAAATTTCCTACGATGGGAACATCTATGTACCAAGATCTATCTACTAGATACAAGCAACAGGTGGATATACATCCATAGAATACATACCCTCGAAGACCGAATAGCGTTAACGAGGTTGTACTCGTGGATGATATAGACGAACGCTTGCCGATCTCAAGATCGTGATGAAGTCCATCTGGTCCAGCCGGTCCAGCACGATCAAGTCCAGCACCTCAAAGCAGTGGTGCATCCGTGATCGCACACACGTACGGGTACCCCGACAACCTCCGCGCCCTCGCTCCAGCGAAGCAGCGGAAGCAACAAATCCTTCCAGAAAAAGCCACCGGGAACATGTATCTCGCTGATCCGAGACCATGGGGAAATTCTAAAGGGGGGAGAGAGATCCTTCGCGAGGAGGTGTGACAGAAAAGTGAGAGGAGGGGGTCCTTTTATAGGTGAGGGGGCAGCCCAAGGGGGCATGGCCGCCAGCCATGGAGGGTGCCCCCACCTCTCCCTCATTCATGTGGTGGAAGCTCCACTCACATAAAAACCTCTCCACTCACAATTCCACTCACATGCATTAATTTTCCACCAAAATTAATGCAAGCTCTCATTTAAATAAAACTCTTTTATTTATTTATTCAGAATTTTGTTAATTACTTTAATTAACAAACATTCACATAAAACCCCTTGCTAGTATTCCATTTCACATGCAGAACCAGTTTCAGCAATTTCAACCGAAACAGTTCCGGTGTCTAGTGAAATAAATTCCTGCGCTTTCCTTTTCTTTTTCTGGCATATCATTTGCTCTGAATGGTGTCGGTATCCCTTAAGTGTGTCACCCTACGGTTCGCGAATAATGCGGACATGATCGAGACCCTTCTCCGATCAATAATCAGTAGCGGGACCTGGAGATCCATACTGACTCCCGCACATTCAACGATGACTTCTGTGATCATGTGAACCTTTTATGCTAGTATCTTAATCCCTTTGTTTCACGATATATTACATGTCCGAGATTCGATCATCGGTATCTCCATACCTAGTTTGATCTTGTTACCAACATGCACTCTTTTCTTGTTCCAGTGATATAACATTCTAGTGATCAAATCACTTGCTTGCAAGCTAATCAATGTGATATCACCGAGAGGGCCCAGAGCATATCTATCCGTCATCGGGATGAACAAATTCCACTCTCGATCCATGGGTCTCAACATAACACTTTAGTAGTTCTGAAGCCATCTTTATAATCACCCAGTTACGGTGTGACGTTTGATGTCATCGAGAAACTCTTCCGGTGTTAGTGATTGACATGATCTCATGGTCTAAGGATTAGGATCACTTCGTAAGTTGTTACAGCAATATAAACTCAATGACTTTGATCGTAATGCTATACTTCGGATGAATGTTCATCACATCATTACACTAATGTTATGACCTCGTTATTAACAACATCCAATGTCCATGATCAGGAAACTTTGATCATCATGTTAATCAACGAGCTAGTTTATAAGAGAGGCATAACTAGGAACTTCCTTTTTGTTTATTAAACACACATGTATTAATGTTTCCGTATTAATACATTTATAGCATGCAAAATAAACATTTATTATAAATAAGGAATACGATAATAACCACTTTATTATTGCCTCTCGGGCATATTCCCTTCAGTCTCCCACTTGCACTAGAGACAATAATCTAGTTTGAAAACTTTGCGTATTGAACACCTATGGCTTTCTGGTGTTCCATATACGCAACTACAAGTGGTTAACATAATCTATGGATCTGACACTTTCAGGTCCGTGTGTATTTGCATGTCTTTGCGTCTTCACGCATCACTCATTCTCCAATGAGATGGCATTGTATAAATTTGGTCTTTCGGTGAGACCTTTAGTTCCTTGGGGTTAAAACACGTCGATGCTATTGTCATACAATATATCTTTAGTGTTAGCCCGTTGCGAACCACACCTTAGTTTGATAACAAACTACTTGACACAAATTCCCTCCTTTCTTGCTACTATAGCAGTCATATACTTAGCCTTTTTGTTGTAGTATTCGTCACAATGTCTTTAACTATGGATTTCATCCAAATCCATCATGGAATATCCTTTCCATTAAATTGTGCCACCCATAGTTTAAATTGAGATAAACTTAATTTGTATCTTGTGACAAACCTAGTATCAATGTAACGCTTTACAATCAATTATTTGTAATTGTTTGTCACCTCTACACAAATATATTCTTAGTTCTTTCAAAAAGATCATAAGAATATCCTCACTATCATCCAATGATCATTTTATGATTCATTCTGGTATATTCTCATAACACTTAGAGCATAGGACATATCTGGATGTGTACATATCATGGTATGATTGATCAAAACATTCTCGTGATTTCACTCATCAAGTGTCAAAGCACTTGAATCTTGTTTCACTTATCAAGTGTCGATACACTTGAATCTTGATTTAATTCCTTTCCATGCAACAAGAACTATTTCTTGTCATTTCTATATTGAACTCCTTCAATATCTCATATATGTATGTTTGGCACAACCATATTGGCGTCACAGTCTATCCACTATAGACATTCACGCTAAATATTCGGGTTTTGCCTAAGTATTTCATCGAAATGAAATTCTTAAACTTTGTCAATAAAAGATACATCATTTCTAATCAACAAAATGTCATCCACATAATGTATTAGAAATGTGTCTCAGCGCTCCCACTTAATTTCTTGCAAATGCAAGCATCTTCATCGTCTCCAGATGAAAACTCCTTTTCATCACGGTGAAGATTGCAACTCCGCGATGCTTACTTCAACCATTGAAGTTTGCATGCCCTTTTAGCATCCTTTGAATTTAACAAAACCCTTTGTACCGTGTCATGTACACGTCCTAGGTAACCATTCTATTAGAAGAACTCAGTTTTGTTTATTCATCTACCATATACTAAATTATATGTAGTGGTTGCTACTTTAATCCGTCCATACTAAATATCGCTATGAAAGATCAAATCTTGTCATAGTCAACTCCTTGAACATTGTCATAAAATACTTTACGACATGTCGACTATTTCATAGATTTGAAACATCCATGTCTGTTTCTTTATAGATCCAAATACGACCGATAGGTTTTTACACCTTTCCGGAGGGTCTTCCAAGTTCAAAACTTGATTTATCGTGTATCGACTTATCAAGGATTTTATGGCTTCAAGCCATTTGACGGAGTTAGGGCCCATCATCGCTTCTTTGTATGTATTCGGTTCATCATTGTCAAACAATAATGATTTACTCTCAAATCTTAGCATTTGATTGTTTAACCGACCTACTTGGTTCAATAGGAACTTAGATCTCCGTGACCACAACCTTTGAGGCACATAATCTATGAGCATTATGGCAGCCTCCAGAACCATTTCCGGCGCTGCGCAACTCAGCACATTTAGCTAAGGTTCGTTAACCTTATCAAAGTTCTATTGTCCTCCCACTTAACTTTTATGAAAAATTCCTTATTCAAGAAACTTCATATTTCAAGCGACAAACCCTTTTGTCCTCGGTGTTATGGAGGAATAACCAATTGTTATTCGAAATAACCTACAAAGACATGCTCATCCGACTTCGGTTGTAAACATCTTACTTATGTTTAGCATACCAAAATTTAAGAAATGACAACTTGGGTTTTACCCCAAACCATAACTTCCATGGTGTCATTTCAACGGATCAAGATGGAACTCTTTTCAGTGTAAAAGCGGTAGTCTCTAAAGCTTTAATCTTTTAAAACATAATGGCAGTTTTATGAATAACACCTTTGATCCAACCATGTCAAACAAGGTTTCATTACAAATCTCAAACACTCCATACTCCTATGGTGTTTAGGGAGATGTAAATCTAGGTGTTTTGCTAAACTTGCAACTCAAATAAATCCCTTTATGATAAAATCATAATTCATTTATTTTCTTGTCACACTTGTAACTCAAATAAATCCCTTATGATAAAATCATAAACTATTTATTTTCTTGTCACAATGATTTTCACTTCATCTTGAAAGTCTTTGAACGTTTTCAAATATTTCATACTTCTTTCTCATTAAGTGAACATTCACTCAAATTTCCGGAGAAAGCATATGAAGTTGAAATCCATCGCTTACGACTATACATAATGGACTACATACATCGATATGTATAAATTCCAATATTTGAGTCGTTCGTTCTTCTTTGGCCTTTGAACAAAGTTTTAATTATCCCGAGGAAAGTCTCACAAGTGTCACTTGATCAAATCAAAGACTGCAAAAATCCATGAAAATGGAGATTCTTCATGTTTTCTTTCCAATATAATTTAAACAGCGATGTCACTTCGTAAGTGATCTTTCAATCATTTGTCTTGCGACATTTTAGCATTAGGTTTTATGGATGTGATTTCTCCAACTAGATTTGTAAATCATCCATCTTATATGGAATATGGTAATTATTTGAACAAACTTTGTTCTCATAATACCTGATTTAAATAACAATTATTAAAACAAATCTTGAAGTCAAGCTTTGATGTCAACGAGAAATACAAACAACGGTTTGTTTGTTTTCGATGAACATCATCACATATTCTCTTGCTAGTTACTTAGGCCATTGTGGTTCATGAATTGCGTCGTTCCGTATGAAATTTCATACCAACCAATTCGGTATCCAATACCCAAAAACCACATTGTTTAACTAGCAAAGAATACAACCATAACATGTATATCATCCATATACCTAAATTGGATATTCCAATCTTTTTATTTTCTGCCAAATATATTTTATAGATTCTCTTTCAGCATTTCCTTTTCCTTTTCCTTTTTAAAAGAATCTATCAACATCAAAAGTGGCGCCATATACATGACACATAGTCCAAAGCGTGTATATTCAAATAATAATACCTTTGGACTTGCACTTTGAAGTAGATCACCATCATCAAAATGATCGGTATTCTTTCAAAATCCATTCTTTAGTAATCTTATAGTGTAGTAAACACTTTACATACATCTTCTATTCATCCTTATCATGACGACTTTCATGATCAAGCTATTGTAGCTTATAAAGATGAATCGTGAGTATAACGTTACTTTCCAAAACCCTTTTGGATGATTAGGATGTCTAGCATCTCCAATCTTCGTAAATTCTCATCCAATATGAGAACATATACTATACTCTATCATATTGCAACCAAAATATTGTTTCAGATATCGTTATATCTGCCACACATGATGGTTTCTGAAACAATTCTTTCAGCTCCTAGATAAACTTGATATTAAAACAATCAAGAATCATGGAGGCAAACATGATACTTAAGATACTAACACTGGAATTGTTACTCTCGATTTAATACCAATTATTAAATCTCACCGAGTAAACAGAGTTTGCTGAAAGTTTGCAATAGGACTTTAAACTTTAGATTGACACTCAACACAATACGATACCAGTTCGTAAAGTATATATCCAGAATTCTATAGTTCTATTATCTCAATTACAACTATGCATAAAGTGGTGAACGAATGCCAATGACTACAACAAATTATGCAAATTCACTTTGATTTAATTTTATGATAAATTGAGTTCTACTAATCCAAATTAGAAATGAACTCCCACTCAAAAACGACATCCCTCGTGCCTTTTTGGTGATTACATGAACTAAATCCACTACACCAAGTCCGATCATCACGTGAGTCGGCGTAGCTTCAAAGGCGAGCATCCATATGGTCATCATATCAAAACATATGATTCATGCTTAACCTTTCGGTCCGTGTTCCGAGGCCATGTCTGTACATGCTAGGCTCGCCAAGTAAGAACCTTAGTATTCGCGTGTGTAACTGTCTTACACCCGAGATATGCTCGTGGATTCAAGTACACCCGATCATCACGTGATGCCTTGAAGCGACGAAACATTGTCGGTGCATACTTAAGGAAGAACACATTCTTATCTTGATATCTAAATGAGGGATCATCTTATTATGCTAATAAAACGCCAAACAAGCAATATAAGATGCAATCAAACATCACATGTTTGTAAGTGAAATGATATGGTTCCCGCATATGATCTCCATCATGTGCACCGTGGTATGATCTCTATCATACCTTTATGTGTAAGGCCAAGGTCTATGGAACTTACACGCTATGTGTGTTGTAAGAGTATCATCTCATACTTCTACTTACAACATCACCATATCATAACACTAGCCCAGCAACAATCTAAACTAGACGCCTCTAATTTATCCATTGCAAGTTTTACGTGGCTTAGGGCTTTCGAAGATAGAACCGTTCTTACCTACGAACATGAGCCACAACGAGGATAACCAAATTGTTGACAGCTCGTTGCAAATTAGATATTGACTATAGTAGGAGAGACAGACACCCGCTAGCCACTTATGCAAAACTAGTTGCATGTCAAGCGTGGAACAGGTCTCATGTGCGAGGACATGTAAAGTTTGTCCGAGCCGCTTCATCCCACTATGCCACCAATATCCAAAGTCCAACTAAGAAGCAATAAAATGATCATCATCGCCCACATACTCATATGTGTACTACCCGTGGAAAGCATCTACGCATAGATCCGGCTCAGATACCACTGTAGGGTTCGCAGCATAGAAAACAAAAAATTTCCTACGATGGGAACATCTATGTACCAAGATCTATCTACTAGATACAAGCAACGGGTGGATATACATCCATAGAATACATACCCTCGAAGAACGAATAGCGTTAACGAGGTTGTACTCGTGGATGATGTAGACGAACGCTTGCCGATCTCAAGATCGTGATGAAGTCCATCTGGTCCAGCCGGTCCAGCACGATCAAGTCCAGCACCTCAAAGCAGTGGTGCATCCGTGATCGCACACACGTACGGGTACCCGAAAACCTCGCGCCCTCGCTCCAGCGAAGCAGCGGAAGCAACAAATCCTTCCAGAAAAAGCCACCGGGAACATGTATCTCGCTGATCCGAGACCATGGGGAAATTCTAAAGGAGGGAGAGAGATCCTTCGCGAGGAGGTGTGAGAGACAAGTGAGAGGAGGGGGTACTTTTATAGGGGAGGAGGGGCAGCCCAATGGGGCATGGCCGCCGGCCATGGAGGGTGCTCCGACCTCTCCCTCATTCATGTGGTGGAAGCTCCACTCACATAAAAACCTCTCCACTCACAATTCCACTCACATTCATTAATTTTCCACCAAAATTAATGCAAGCTCTCATTTAAATAAAACTCTTTTATTTATTTATTCAGAATCTTGTTAATTACTTTAATTAACAAACATTCACATAAAACCCCTTGCTAGTATTCCATTTCACACGCAGAACCAGTTTCAGCAATTTCAACCGAAACAGTTCCGGTGTCTAGTGAAATAAATTCCTGCGCTTTCCTTTTCTTTTTCTGGCATATCATTTGCTCCGAATGGTGTCGATATCCCTTAAGTGTGTCACCCTATGGTTCGCGAATAATGCGGACATGATCGAGACCCTTCTCCGATCAATAATCAGTAGCGGGACCTGGAGATCCATATTGACTCCCACACATTCAACGATGACTTCTGTGATCGTGTGAACCTTTTACGCTAGTATCTTAATCCCTTTGTTTCACGATATATTACATGTCCGAGATTCGATCATCGGTATATCCCTACCTAGTTTGATCTCGTTACCGACATGCACTCTTTTCTCGTTCCCGTGATATAACATTCTAGTGATCAAATCACTTGCTTGCAAGCTAATCAATGTGATATCACCGAGAGGGCCCAGAGCATATCTATCCGTCATCGGGATGAACAAATTACACTCTCGATCCATGGGTCTCAACATAACACTTTAGTAGTTCTGAAGCCATCTTTATAATCACCCAGTTACGGTGTGACGTTTGATGTCATCGAGAAACTCTTCTGGTGTTAGTGATTGACATGATCTCATGGTCTAAGGATTAGGATCACTTCGTAAGGTGTTATAGCAATATAAACTCAATGACTTTGATCGTAATGCTATACTTCAGATGAATGTTCATCACATCATTACACTAATGTTGTGACCTCGTTATTAACAACATCCAATGTCCATGATCAGGAAACTTTGATCATCATGTTAATCAACGAGCTAGTTTATAAGAGAGGCATAACTAGGAACTTCCTTTTTGTTTATTAAACACACATGTATTAACGTTTCCGTATTAATAAAATTATAGCATGCAAAATAAACATTTATCATAAATAAGGAATACGATAATAACCACTTTATTATTGCCTCTCGGGCATATTCCCTTCACAGTGCCCATGAAGGCCAGAAGTCCAGAAACTTACCCAAAGAGGTTATGACCAGTGCCCATGAAGTCCAGAAGTCTAGAAACTTACCCAAAGGGATTATGACCAGTGCCCATGAAGGCCAGAAGTCTAGAAACTTACCCAAAGGGGTTATGACCAGTGCCCATGAAGGCCAGAAGTCTAGAAACTTACCCAAAGGGGTTATGACCAGTGCCCATGAAGGCCAGAAGTCTAGAAACTTACCCACAGGGGTTATGACCAGTGCCCATGA
Source organism: Avena atlantica (assembly GCA_910589765.1). Taxonomy (NCBI): domain Eukaryota; kingdom Viridiplantae; phylum Streptophyta; class Magnoliopsida; order Poales; family Poaceae; genus Avena; species Avena atlantica. The sequence continues at coordinate 205,437,081 of OU342738.1, read as the reverse complement.
AGGCCAGAAGTTTAGAAACTTACCCAAAGGGGTTATGACCAGTGCCCATGAAGGCTAGAAGTCCAGAAACTTACCCAAAGGGGTTATGACCAGTGCCCATGAAGGCCAGAAGTCTAGAAACTTACCCAAAGGGGTTATGACCAGTGCCCATGAAGGCCAGAAGTCCAGAAACTTACCCAAAGGGGTTATGACCAGTGCCCATGAAGGCCAGAGGTCCAAAAACTTACCCAAAGGGGTTATAACCAATGCCAAAGCAGGCCAAAAGTCAAAAAACTTACCCAGAAGGGTTATGGACCAGTACCTTAGAGGGCCAGAAATCAATGATATATGAAAAGACTATAGGCCGGATAAACAACTCTGGAGATATTTAGTATAAAGCCTATGCACGACTCTACGAGTCCCACATAGCCTCGGGGACTAATGTCGGGGGTGTACCCCCGGGTACCCCAGAGTTGATGAATTAAGTAAGTCAATAATAAACGTACATGAGAAAATAATGTTCAATATAAGTCCAATAGAAAAATACTAAGGCAAAAACCGATCTAGGCCGAGTTAACACAAAGTTGGCCCAGCCCTCACAACTGATGGACCAGACCTATATGGAACGGGCCGAACTAGGCTCTAGATGCCGAATTACCCTCCTGGGCCGAGTCATCCCGTCAGGACCACCAAGCAACCTAGCCCCAGCACCGAACTACTCCCAGCCAGCTCACCTTGACGCCGGACTACTCCCGCCTCCTCGCCAAGTTTTCCCCGCAGGTCAACGCTTCGAGCGCCAGCATCGAGCGCCCCCGCCAAGCTGCCTCGATGCATGCAAGCCGCCCTGACGCTCAGCGTCAGCATCGCCGAGCTCGCCCGCTGAGGGCCGCATCGCCTGCATCCCCGGGTGGGCCGGCAACGGGCAGATCCGGCCCACCGCGGGTCTCCACCACGCCACCTCGACTCCCACCGGTCCGTGCCACCAAGCACCCTGAGGTGGGCCAACTAGAGCAACCCCTGCCCACCACGGGTCCCTCTCGCCAGGCCGGCTCCCAACTGGGCTGCTTCGCGCCGACCAGGCCGAGTGAAGGGATAATCCGGCTGGGCCTCATCCGAGTAATTCGGCTGAGTCTCAGGATTTCCTCTTGGGCCGAACTAGCAGGTCCCAGGCCGAGTTCTCCTTTGGGAATTGTCATCTGGGACGAATCAAGTCATCCCAGCTGCCTCACGGACGTTCCGATGACTTCTACATCGACATATTTACGAACCAGAACGAGCTCCACCGATATTACGCGAGTACAGGGACACACGTGGCACAGACTGGCACATGGCCTAAGGAATATGCCTATGGCATCCAAGAATATGCTAAGGAATATGCCTTGGCATCTCCAAAGATGCCAAGGCATATGTTGAGCATCTGAGAAAGTGCCGGGAATATGCTACGCAGATGCCAAGCGTGTGGAACAAGCATTGTCCCCTGGGCTCCCCTTTATAAGGAGCACCAGGGGGATCGTTGAGAGAGAGAGGCCCCGAAGGGCTCTTCCCCTCTCTGCTCAATAGGAGCCCTTCTTCTTCCTCCTCCAATCTCACAGAGAGATCTAGATAGAGGTATAGGAGATACAGCTCAAGGAGCATGATTGTAGCCACAAGTATGGAAAGATTATAAGAGATTAGATGTATAGAATGAGGTGTTATCTCCACTTGAGATTCTCAATCCTAGATGCAATTTATTTCTCTTTGTTCATACGAGTGCGGTCTTCACTGCATCATCCCTCCCCGGATTCCTCCACTTCCATCCGCCCCAACTTTAGCCTACCCATGGCATATGCCGTGATACCACCAAGACAAGCTCAGTGACATTTTTGGTACTATATGTGGATGACATATTGATTATTGGAAATGACATTGACATGCTTAACGATGTGAAGAGTTATTTGAACAAATGTTTTTCAATGAAAGACCTAGGGGAAGCTGCTTATATATTGGGCATCAAAATCTATAGAGATAGACAAAGACGCCTGATAGCTTTAAGCCAAAGTACATACCTAGACAAAGTTCTGAAAAGGTTTAGAATGGATAAGGCAAAGAAAGGTTCAGTGCCTATGTTGCCAGGTAAGATATTAAGCAAGGCTCAGTGTCCAGCTACGATAAACGATAGAGAAGCTATGAGCAAAGTGCCTTATGCCTCGGCCATAGGTTCTATCATGTATGCCATGCTATGTACTAGACCGGATGTGTCCAATGCTCTTAGTTTGACGAGTAGAAACCAAAGTGATCTAGGAGTGGAACACTGGACAGCCGTGAAGAACATTCTAAAGTATTTAAATAGGACTAAAGAAATGTTCTTAGTCTATGGAGGTGATGAACAGCTCGTCGTAAAAGGTTACGTCGACGCTAGTTTCGACACCGAGAAGGATGATTCTAAATCTCAGATAGGATACGTTTATATTTTGAATGGTGGAGCTGTGAGCTAGAGAAGCTGCAAGCAAAGCGTGATCGCGGGATCTACAGTAGAAGCGGAATACATGGCTGCTGCAGAAGCGTCAAGTGAAGGAGTTTGGATTAAGAACTTCATCACTGAGCTTGGTGTGGTTCCAAGTGCCTTGGACCCACTAGAGATATTGTGTGACAACACTGGCGCCATAGAACTGGCTAAGGAAGCAAGATATCATCCAAAGACCAAGCACATCAACCGCAAGTTTCATATAATTCGAGATTATATAACAGATGGAGATCAGAAGATTAGCAAAGTACATACGGATCTGAATGTCGCAGATCCGTTGACTAAACCTCTTCCACGAGCAAAACATGATCAGCACCTTAGTGCCATGGGTGTTAGATTGTTGTCAGATCTAAACTAGATTATTGACTCTAGTGCAAGTGGGAGACTGTTGGAATTATGCCCTAGAGGCAATAAGAAAGATATTATTATAATTCTTGTTCATGATAAAGTTTATATTCCATGCTAGAATTGTATTAAGCGGAAACTTTGATACATGTGTGGTTTATGAACAACACCGTGTCCCTAGTACGCCTCTATGGACTAGCTCATTGATTAATGATGGTTAAGGTTTCCTAACCATAGACATGAGTTGTCAATTAATAATGAGATCATGTCATTGGGAGAATGATATGATGGACAGACCCAAATCAAGCAGAGAAATTAGATCGTGTCATCGTGTTCATCTTTGCGAAGATTTTTCTTATGTCAAATATTGTATTCCTTAGACCATGAGATAATGCAACTCCCTGGTATTGGAAGAAAGCTTTGAGGTCATCAAATGTCATGCTATGAGGGGGTGATCATAAAGGTGTCTCTCAGGTGATCGGAAAGTACTTGTTGGGTTGTATGTATCGAGATGGGATTTGTCCCTCCCAAGTCGGAGAGATATACTTCTGGCCCACTCGGTAATCGATATCAACACCGCTTGCAAGCAAGTGGTTAAGGAGTTAATCACAAATTGATATCGGATTACGGAACGAGTAAAGTACTTGCTGTGAACGAGATTGAACTAGGTATGCCTATACCGACAATCGAATCTCGGGCAAGTAAAATATCGCGCGATGAAGGGAATATATATATATATATGGGATTAATTGAATCCTGGCATCGTGGTTCATCCGATATGATCATCGATGAATATGTGGGAGTCAATATGGGTTTCCAGACCCCGCTGTTGATTATTGATAGAAGATCATGTCTGCATATTTTCGAACCCGTAGGGTCACACACTTAACGTGTCTCGACGCTAGGATCGAATGGATAATTGGTTTATGAGTTTTTGTTCGGAGTCTCAGATGAGATCCAGGACATCACGAGAGGTTCCGGAATGGTCCGGAGAATAAGATTCATATAAGGGAAAGCAGTTTTTGGATTTCGGAATTGTTTTGGAATGTTCGGTATTGTACCGGAAGCTTCTAGAACCTTCCGGAGTGGGACCAACGTGGCCCCACTTGTCGGGAGGGGCGTGGGCCTACGAGGGAGTGACCTGGCCGCATTGGGACAGGGGCACAAGGCCCCATAGGCCCAGCCGGCCAAGCCCTAGGGGAAACCCTAGGGAGAGCTTCTAGAAGGGGGAAACTTGCCCCCCACTCCATCCCATGTGGCCGCCGGCCCTAGGGTTTGGAGGAGGGGCAAGGGAATCCGGACAGCCCTCTATATAAAGAGGGAAGGGGCGCACCCTCCCCCCACACCTCCTCAAATGCTAGCCGCCTAGTTGCTTCCCTCCTCTCTCTCTCTCTCCCGACTGCGCGTAGGCGAAGCCCTGCCGCAGAAACTCTCCACATTTGCGCCACGCCGTCGTGTTGTAGATCCAATATGTCTCTCCACCCCACTTGCTGGACCAAGGAAGGAGGAGACGTCGAGGTGCCGTACATGTGCATCTCTCGGAGGCGTCACCACTTGAGGTGTTGGATCGGATCGGATCGCGAGGAGGAGAAGGCTAGTACGACTACATCAACCATGTTCCGTTGAACGTTCCGATGTGCGATTTCTTCAAGGGTATGAAGATCTCATCTATTCCCCTCGTTGTTTGCATCTCCTAGATTAGATCTTGGCTTCCCCGTTCGCATCCGTAGAATTTTTTTGATTTACTATGCTGCAAAACCCTTCAGAGTTCTATCATGTAATCGAATAAGATCTGTTAGGGGCATAGTGCCTAGTATCTCTATTAGTGCTATTTGACTTTGTTGCAACTTGTTGTGCTTAATGCTTGTCACTAGGTCCCGAGTGCCATGATCTCAGATCAGAACTTATTATTGAATCATTATGATAGTATTGTTTATGATCTTATCTGCAAGTTGTGTACAGTCCGGATCCAAAGGCCCCAAAGTGACAGTAATTGGGACAAGCGGAGGGGATGGCTGTGGTGTGAGGATCACATGTGTTCACAAAGTGTTAATGCTTTGCTCCGGTGCTCTATTAAAAGGAGCACCTTAATTGTCAGTAGTTCCCTAGAGGCCCTGCTGCCATGGGCTGGCTGGACAGAAGATGTTATGCAAGTTCTCATTGGAAGCACGTATGACTATATATTGAGCACATGCCTAGGATTGTTTAGTACTTGGATGCTAATTATTATTTATCTGCAATGCCCTAGTTCTTTGAAGTTACATGTTTAGACTCGTCCATGCAACGCCCGTCCATCCATCCCTATGCCTACTGCACTCGAATCCTACTGTTACCGTTACTGTTACTATTGCTACTGTTTCACTGTTGATGTTGCTTTGCTGCTGCTACTACAAACTGTTGCTGCTGATAAACTTCTGTAAGCAAGAAATATTTTCAGGTGCAGCTGAACTGAGAACTCGGTTGTTAAGGCTTGCAAGTATACTTTGGCTCCCCTTGTGTCGAATCAATAAATTGGGTAATACTAGCCGCGAAGACTGTTGCGATCCCCTATACTTGTGGGTCATCACTATGGTGACTTGTTCATAGTCACAACATGGTGTGAGCATGTGCCAAGTTAACCCAAACAAATCATCAAACTAGAATATACAATACTATGCTTTTGCATGCTAAAACAACACATAATTATTTCAAGGCACACTAAGCAATCCCAATTGTTTGGAACAATACATGCTACAACAATAATCACTAAGCATAAGATCAAAACAACACCTAGCATGCCATGCTAAAGTCTAAGTCACAGTCAATGCAAGCTCCCCTTGCACTAAGGAGCAAGAACTTCCTACTCCTTTCCAACACCAAGCAACTTATTTGAAACAACACGGCGAGAATGGGGGTCCAAACTACTTTATTCAAGCAAACTAAACAACTAATCAAACCAAACGAAAACTAAGACACTCCAATAACAACACAACTTGTGCATGAAATAATAAAAACGAAGTGTCTAGATAGACCTGAGCTTTTTATTGATGAAGAAGGGGATGCCCAAGTCATCCCCAAGCTTTGACGTGTGTACCTCTTGGATATTTCTTGGGGTGACACCGGGGTGGTTCCCCCAAGCTTGAGCTTTTGTCCATTCTTCATCTCATTACATCAATATCTCTCTACACCTGAAATTTTTTCTTCATACAAAAACTTCACACAATCTTCATTAGCAGCATTAGTGTATTCAAAAGATAATAGACCTTTAGGAAAATCTTTGGAACATAAAGACTTTTCACTAAAAGCACAAGCTACTATAGAAACACCTTCAAAAATCTCAATTCCCCAAAAGAGAACTCAAAAAGGAATCAATAAGAAGCAAATGTAAATAATGGCAGAAATCTGTCAAAATAGACCAGCAGGTAGAAACCGATTTTTTAGAAAATCTTATGTTGATCAAATAATTTTTTTTTGAACTAACTAAAGTTAGATAACATACTGGGGGATTTATTCGTAAATTTTCAGCTCAATCGGAGTTACAGAAACTCCTCACGAATTTTTATGGTGGAGGACAGAAATCTGTTTCGGGACAGCAACTCTCCAAATCTTACTTCCCTCTCATTAGAGGTCATTCTTGGCACAAAAAGCAAACAAAAAGGATAAGGAGAGGTCATTACTGAAGTAATAACTTCCAATACTCAAGGAAACTCTTGGGTTATCTCCCAATAAGTACTTTTCTTTAACGCCTTTAAGTTAGGCACAAGAAGCAAGAACAATCAAGTATTTTCAAATGAAGAAGCATTAACATCAAGCCTTGCTTTCAAAGGAGGAGCAAAAAGCAACTTATCTCTCCTCGTAGGGAAGTGTTACATACATTTCTTGAATGGAAAATTATATTTAATGGTGCCTTCTTTCATATCAATGATGGTACCAATAGTTCTAAGAAAAGGTCTTCCCAGAGTAATAGGACAAGAAGCATTGTATTCAACATCCAAAACATAGAATTCCATAGGGACATAAGCATTGTTAACCATAATGAGAACATCATTAATACTCCCCATAAGTTTATTTTTAGCATTATCATTGAGTGGGACATCCAAATAGCAATCTTTCAAAGGTGGCAAATCAAGCATTTCATAAATCTTCCTAGGCATAATAGAGACACTAGAACCAAGATCACATGAAGCTTTGAGATAAAAGTCATTCACTTGCATATTAATAATAGGTTCCCAACTATCTTCTACTTTCCTAGGGACATAAGCTTTGTGATTTAACTTATCTTCCTTAATTTTCACAAGAGCATCAGTAATGTGTTTAGTGAAAGCAACATGCATATCACTAGCATCAGGACTTCTAGCAAGCTTTTGCAGGAACATAATCACTTCAGAAATATTCCAACCATCTATATCAAAATCAAACTTAGCATCACTAGTAGTAAACTCATTAGGCTTAGGCACTATAGGAGGAGGAATAGGGACTTCTTGTGGTTTAGTGGTATCCATTCTAGTGATGGTGAACACACTATTGTTTCTATAAATTTCAGCTTCCCTTTCCCACTCAGCATGAAGTTGGGCTAACAGTATAACATTTTCATCAATAGTAACTTGTATGGCATGAGTGGAAGCAAAGGTACTTTCCATGGTTTTAGGTTTAGCAGCCATTTTATTAATCAAGGAGGACCGCGCTTCAGACAAAGAGGATATATTCTTCTCAGCACTCAAAATTTTTGACTGTAAACTAGGAATTTATCTATTCAGATTCTCAAGTTGGTGACTAATATTTTTCAAGATAATAGATTGTTCCTCCATAGTTTTAGTGAAAATCTTGTTTTGCTCATATTGCATCTGCATAAAGTTTTTAGTGGATCTCTCAACTTCTAGAATCCTCTCTTCACTAGGCATTCCAGATCTACTATGATAAGCATTTCCTCTAGGAGGATAAGGCCTATAGTTATTACCATAAGTATTGTTGCCAAAATTGTTGTTTCTAACAAAGTTCACATCAACTTGCTCTTCTTGAGCAACCAAAAAGGCTAAAGGAACACTATTAGGATCTAAAGGAGTTTTCCCATTAACAAGCATAGCCATAATAACATCAATATTATCACTCAAAGAGGAGGTTTCTTCAACAGAATTTACCTTCTTACCATGTGGAGCTCTCTCAGTGTGCCATTCATAGTAGTTAACCATCATATTTTCAAGGAGCTTTGTTGTAGCACCCAAAGTGAGGCCCATAAAAGTACCTCCGGCAGTTGAATCCAATAGGTTTCTTGATGAGAAGTTCAAACCTTGTGAAGACGTCATTAGCCTCCCCGGCAACAGCGCCAGAAAACTTGCTGATGGCTCAGTTGAAGTGGAGCCTATTGGGAACCCCAAGAGCAAGGTGTGAAGCAGCACAGCAGCAAGTCTTCCCTCAGTAAGAATCCGAGGTTATCGAACCAGTAGGAGGAAGGAAACATCACACAGGTGTTTCAAGCAACGTGTAGACCTGCACAACACAAACACAAGACTTTGCCCCAACTAACAGTGAGGTTTTCAATCTCACCGGTTGCTATAACAAAGGATTAAACGTATGGTGTGGAAGGTAATGGTTTGCATCAAGTAAACAAGTAACAGTGGAAGATGTATCAATGGTAAAGATTGGACCTGGGTCCATAGTTCACTAGAGGTGCTCTCCTTAGATAAACAACATGGCATGAAGGGTAAACAAATTACAGCAGGGCAATTGACAGGAACTGAGCAAGGAATAACAATGCAATACCAGACAAAAAGATCCTATGAGATTCGATTGGGCAATACAACAATAAACATAGACTGTTATCCAACTACATCTATGACTAGAAGTCCACCTTCAGGTTATCATCCGAACCCCCTCCAGTGTTAAGTTGCAAGCAACATACAACTGCTTTAAGCAAAGTGTGTAAGGTAAACAATCCACTTGTTCCATGAACAAGAGACCGTTGTTTTCTCCTAGTGGCAACAACACATCTACAACCGAAGAGATTTTTGTCACTTCCCTTGGAAACTAGAGGCATGAACCCACTATCGAGCATTAATACCCCCTCTTGGAGTCACTAGCAACTACTTGGAAGATAGCTACTAACAACGGAGCGCATGCAAGATCACAAACAACACAGACATGATAGATCATAAATACAAAACCATTAATCAATCTGACATAGTAATCTCAATATCCATCGGATCCCCACAAACACAACATGCATGATTACAAATAGATTAGATCTTGATCATGAACGGAGCTCACAAGATCTATATATGAAAGCACAAGGAGGAGATACAACCATCTAGCTACTACATGGACCCGTAGTCCAAGGTGGAACTACTCACGCATCATACCGGAGAAGAAGGACTCCCGGATGATTTCCCCTCCGGCAGGGTGCCGGGAAGAACTTCAGACCCCCCCCCCCCCGATCTAGGGATGACGGTGGCGGCGGCTACAGAAGGTTTTGTGGAATTTTGATCGGGTGCCTAGGGTTTCTGCATCGGGGGCTTCTTATAGGCGAAGAGGCGAGGCTGGGAGGCAGCCGGAGGGCCCACACCCTACCTAGGCGCGGGGTGGGCCCACCCGCGCCTATGGGGATGTGGCGGTCCTGGTTTGCCTCTCTGTATCCCCTCTGGACTTCGTGTCGCCCATGGTAAAATATTGACTTTGGCTTTTGTCCCGTCCAATTCCGAGAATACTGATTTTCTGCCGTTTTGGAACCAAAAACAGAAGAAAACAGGCAACTGGCACTATGGCAACTTGTTAATAGGTTAGTTCCAGAAAAGATATAAAAACACCTCAAAGTGTAGACAAAGCAAAGCAAAGTAGATACTAAACAAGCATGGAGCATCAAAAATTATAGATACGTTTTTGACGTATCATTCGTTGTCTTCATTACTTGCACTTTGTTTCTTTTCTTTATCAGAAAACCCCTAAAAATCTGTTTGCTAAGTATTTACAGAGATTTCCTGCTCCATACCACTAGTCAATACCTTCTGCTCCTCGTTGGGATCGACACTCCTATTTATCGAAAGTACTATGATACACCCCCTATACTTGTGGGTCATCACCTAGCCCACTGGACTGGCCCAGCCCTGACCTAGCCCACCTAGGCTGGTCATACCCACTCGTATCGAGTGGTACTAGCCCATATCGGCCTAGTTCACTCGTTCCCTTCCTTGCTCCCACGCGTTCTCCATTCTCTCTCGCCCCTGCTGTAGCACAGGTGCTGCCGACGCAGCCGCTGCACGATTCCGGCCTCCCTAGGCCTCTCTGGCCGCCGTCGTGGTGCATGATGATGTAGTCGACGCCGCTCCACCGATTGGTCCTACTCGATTTTTTCTAGGCTTCTCTCCCAGTCGGTCTGCCTCTACCCTGAACCCTAGGTTTGGTGCTCGCCGGCGATATGTACTCTGCCGCTCCTGGTGGTGTTGTGTCATGACCCTGGTGTCTTTGTAGTGCTGCTAGGGTCGCTTGTGTGGTTGTGGCTGCCGTGCTTGTGGCTTGGCGCGGGTCGTAGTGCCTTTAGTGCTCCTGGTGCTGCCGTGTGCACGCCGTCGGATGTTCCGCTTCCTCTTACAGCGAGGACCACGGGTGAGCTCTTCTCTTCTCCTTCTTGTTCTCTGTCCTACCATAATACCCTCTGTTGTGATTGTTAAGTATGAACCCTAATTGTGTTGCCCATTATACTAGGGTTCATCCCTCTGTGTTAGGGTTCATCCCCTGATACAATGTTGATTTGAGGTGGTTACCTACTAATTCAAGTTGTGTAGGATTCATTGCTATGATGTGAGCTTGGTGTTGACAGTGGTTCCTGTCAGTAGGCTGTTATCTGATCTTTTTCTTACTGTCCTGAATTGGATTGATGATACTATGGTTATGATCTAAATTATTATATGTCATCTGGTTCTAGTTAATATGCTTTGGTATGAAAGAATTGGGGTTGATTATCTAATCCACTTTCTTTCTGATGATATAATATATAGATGACAAAAATGATTCCTGATTGTTTATCTTGTGAAAATGATTAAGTATGAGAGGGTTAAGATATGTGGCATGTTTATATATGGATTTATTTCAGATATGGTCATTGTGACACCATCATTTGATTGGTACACAATCCTTGTCTGCTGCTAGGCTTTGCATGAACCCTACTTTAAATTACTTGTAAGCTTGGAAAACTTTCCATCAGCTACCGAGCTATATATGATAGATTTTTTAGTCTATGATGTTGGTCTGAGACTTTCTGGGTAAAAAAATGTTTTTACCTGCTGCCTCCCCTTTCAAATATATTATGATGGATAGCTGATAAGTATGATTACTATATTGTTTTAGGAAAATGATTGGATAAAATTGGTAAGAATTGTATGGTTGATTCTTACTGTGAAAGATAAAGTGGTAAGATGGATTCATTTCTGAGGTGCTACTTTCCAAAGAATGTGCCTAATAATGGTTCTTTCATGAATTCCTTTGTATCTAGTTGCAGTACTAGAAAGTTCCATCCAAGATCAATGATGCAAAGGCTGAGATCTTGGTTATGGTTTGTAAAGATTTATCATTGGGTCTTTATTCTTTCTTCTAGGATGGATATACACCTCACTTGGGTATTTTCTAAGAAGAACAAGTATAGAACTGTCACATCCCAATATTTTCCAAATCTTGTAATGTGAAAATAAATGAATAAAATAAAACTTTGTTTGATTTTCAGGGCCAGAAGAAACTTTTTGAATTTAATTGGAAACTTCAAACCCATTTGAATTAAATAAAATCCTAAAGGGATTTAAACAGATAAACATTTTAAATAAAGGAAAACAAAATATTTTGGAATTACTATTTTGGATCTTTAAAATAAAAGGATTTGGTTTTCAATTGAAATAAAAGTTTTATAGATAAAGAATATTTTATAAAGCTCAATTAAACCTTGGCCAAACTTTTGAATTAAAACATTTTGTTTTGAATAAAAATAACAAAGGTTTATTTAAATAAATTAATAAGGATTTAATATCCAATATCATTTAAATAAAAGGTTTTACCATTTTAATTAAAATATCAAAAACTTATTAAATTATTTAAATAAGTTTTCCAAATATTTTATTCTCACATAAAACCTACTGAAGTGTTTGGCTTTATTTTAGATTTCAAAATAAATATTTTAAATAAATAAAATAAATCCTAGTTGATTTTATAATAAAGGTCTATTGTATTTAATTATTAATGGACCCTAAATAAAAGGTTGTTTTGTTTTAAACAAGTTTCCAAGAATTCTTTATTTCCAAGTAAAACCTACTGAATTGGTTTTGAAAATATTTGGATTTTAAATGGAGATTTTATTAACTAAATCAAAACCCTATTTTATTAAATAACTTAAGATCCATTTTATTTAATTAAAGAATGGATCTCAAAAGAATAAAAAAATTATTATTTTATTTTGGAATTTTGGATTATGTTACTAAACAGAACCAAGTTCAAAGTTGTGAAGTTTGGTGATTGTTTGAATCAATTTGAATGTTGTTTGGTTGTTTGAAATTCAAAACAGAAATCAGAAATAGAAAAAGAAAAGGTTACAGAATAAAGAAAAATGGAATTGGATCAGACCCAACCCAGCAGCCCACTAAAGCCCAGAAACAGCCCAGCTCCCCCTCTCCCCGAAAGAAAACGATTCGCACCCAGATTCTAACCCGCAGAGAGAATGACCAGTGGACCCTCCTCTCACTTCTTTTCCCACTGACCAGCCGACCCCACTCTTTCCTGTTCTTCCTCCTTACCCGCGCAACCTCCTCCCCTCAAACTTCGCTGCCGTTGCTGCCTTCAATCCGCGCATTCAATTCGCCATAATTTCGCGCCTTAACCTCGCCGTGACTGCACTCTATTAAGCGTCAGCGTCTCCTCCTCCTTTTCCCTCACACGCCCCTCCCTCTCTGCCTCGAGGCTGCCTCAATTTGAGCTCGCACCGCCGCAGCTCCGACCATCGTCCTCCCTCGATTCCGGCCAAGTATCGCCACCCCTTGCCTCCCTGAGCACGCTAGCAGATTCCCCACTCCCAGACGCTCCTCCCCGTACCACCCATTCGACCGCGGGCGCCCCAGAGCGTCGGCTACGACAAGCTCTGAACGACGCCGCCGTCTGCAACCTCTCCGATGACCTCCCCTGGTAAAAGCTGACCACACCGAGCCTCCTCGTTCACGCTACCTCACTCGCCTCGGTCTTGCGCAACTAACCCTGACCTCTGTTTGTCTTTTCGTGACATGTAGCCTCGTCTTCGACCACGGACAGAGCCGTCCGACGCCGTTCCCAACTCCGGCGAGAGATCCCACCTGACCCCGTGCGCCCCTTGCCACGTCGACCACATGCCGAGCACCACCTCGTCCTCGCGAACACGGTGAGCACCCCCTCTGTCTTCCTCGCTTCCTAGAACCACCATAGCGCCACCACCTGGCCGTGCGCCGCCGCTAGCCTCGTCGGCGCCGCTCGCATTTGGTCAAGCAGACCAGCACCGTAGGATCGAGATCCGGCGCTCACGATTAGATCACTTAGCACCGAAGGGGTACGCGATAAGGACCGTGCGATCTAATTAGATCCAACGCGAAACAGAGCCAATCCGGCCGAACTGGTATCGCCCAGTTAGAAAGCGACGCGTGGCCAGTCTGTTTAAAAACAGAAGTTTGAAATCTGATTTAGTTGTGAAATTCAAACCCTTGTAACTTTGGATCCACACGTCCAAAAATTACAAATTTTATGTCGTTGGATTCAGGAGAGAAAGCCCTAGCCAACCATGCCCTTGGTTTAGCAAATAGTATCTGTTAGTTTACTTGTTTTTGCAGAAACTTTTGATTGCTTGTTTAGATTAGAAAAATTGTTTAAAAATGATTTTTGGATTAAAACTTTTGCAAAATGGTTTGTTGTGACCTTACTGACCCTAGGAACCAACCCATGATTTGGAAAAGTTTATAATGGATTAATTGGTTCATTCCATTTCTAGCTAAAATAAAACTATTGTTTTGTTTATGAAAATGATTTTGAGTAAAAACTTTGGAGAAAATGTTTTGGACCAAACCTACTGACCCAAAAACACCAAGTTTTTCAATAGCAACTCATTTGGTGAAAAACATAAAGTTTTGCCTTGATAAAAATGCTTTTCCACCACATAAAATGTTGAATGGAGTTAAAAATGGTTTATGGACAAAACCCTTTTTGCAAATGACTTTGCCATTTTGGTAAATGACCACTTTGGACCTTACAAAGTTTAGAAGCCTAGTGGAGACCATCTTTACAAATAGGACCATCTCTTGCATGCTTACATGCATGATTAAAATCCATAGTTTTATGTGTGTGTGAAATGTTGTTTGATTATTGGTTTGGAATGCTACTTGATACTATGCTTGCTTGATTGATTGTAGTGAAATTAGCAAAGTGAGAGACTAGCAAGATCAAGGAGTGAACCATCATTCCCTACCAAAAAGGCAAGTTACACTATCATACAAAAGTCCTACTATTTTCATTACACTTAGTGGATTATGAAAACATGCATGAAAACAATTCTATACTTATGCTATGCTAATCCTAATAGGATTCTCTATACACTCCTTAGTGAAAATATTGTAGTTGTACATGCTTAGCCATGCTTTATTTTGAAAGATATACATGTTGAAATTTTACAAAGGTTGAGAAAAGGACTTGTGTTTTACATAATAAAACAAGGACTCAATAAACCACCTAGGTGGTGGATACTTTTAAGTTTTGGAGAAGGTGGCAACAAAAGGAACCATGTCTATGGGAATCACTTTGTGTTGTGCTCCAAAAGAAAACCACCTAGGAAACTTAGAGATTGAACATGTTTCTCCAATTGTGGCTTTCATGTGCAACCACATGCTATTATGGCTCTGGCTTAGTCAACTACATTGGGAAGACCCATGCACTGTCTTCAGTTAACTGGACATGGGGATCTGGAATGCTTCATGGGTGCTGAAGGCAAGCTAGCAATGGTGTATGGGAGGACCCTTTGGAAAGACTTCGTCACATTCTCAATCTGCCAATACTCCATTTTGGTGAGCACTAATCCAATAGGCCACTGGTGGCAAAAGGATGGGATTGTGACATGTGGGTAAAGTGTACTCCTTCTGCAGAAGATAATAAAATCTAAGTACTTAGCTGTGTCCCCGGTTATGGACAATACTGAGCAACTAAAGTTTGAACCATGGGAGATCTCGACATTCCAACTTCTAAAATAAAAACTTGATGCACTTGGGGGTACCAAGGAATTCAAAGAGATTTTGTTAAAGCTTGATGCACTTGGGGTACCAAGGTGCTCAAGAGCATGATGTACTTGGGGTTACCAAGGAACTCATGAGATTTTATAAAGCTTATTGCACTTGGGGTTACCAAGTGGCTCAAGAGATTTTGACAAGGACTTGAACACTTGAGTTTCTACCAAGAAGTTCAAGGAACTTGGAAAAGAGATTTGACAAAGGACCAAAACCATTTTTGAAAAGATAGGATAAATTTAGCTTTATGCAAATAAGCCTAAAACTCTACTTAGCAAAATATGCATGTATTGATAGGATCCACTCATATTATACATAATAGTGAAACTTGCCAATACAATTCAAATGTATTGACCCTTGTGGCTGTAACTTATAATGTTGCAGGTTTGATTGATTTTTGTGAAGATTGTTTGAATAGGATTGCAAAGTCTACAACCAACATCTGCCTGTGGCACTTTGAAGATGAAGGACCCCATGACTATAGTTATTCCGCTGCAATGTAATGTAATAGCCAAATGAGCTACGTGTGATGTAATAAAATTATGTTATTCCTGGTTATAAAGTTATATTATGACCTTTGTTTCTTGATATTACATCTTAACTGTGGATGCTAGCTATTGATCCAGGGACTAGCATTGTAAACACAGGAGGCTCTATCTTATTAAAGTTTGGGACCTCTACAGAACAACTCATGTTCCTGTGATATAGATAAGATCAATAGAGTGATGGTCTTTTCCAAAACTCACCACACAGCTGTTATTGATGAGGTCGCTAGGATGGTTGTTCTTGTTAGCTTGATGTTGATGGCTTGATCACTCCCTGGGCTTGTTTTGCATCCCCTAATACCGGTCCTGCTCCTCCTAGCTCATGTGATCTGGTACAGTCTTCTTCCTCCTTGATCCTGTTATCTTGTACTTGTCCTTGCTATCCTCCTGCGCCACCCCCTCCTTATGTCACCATCCTTTGGATGATATGATGGTTTTTTGTGTGTATTGGCTAGTGGATTTGTTGGAAATTTGGCAAGCTCAATGTGTTCTTAGTTTTGTGCTTGAGAATGTGGAGATAGAATGAGATCACTAGCAGTTGTGCTACGGCAGAGTATTCTCTTTTGACTGCTTGGGATGCTACTACTATGTCAACAACACATAGCATGCAGTTAGTAGAGTAAGATGCTTTACTGTTTGGCCTATTTGGATCAGATCAAGTGAATTGGTTTTCACTTCTTATCCTTTTACTATTTACTGTACTGGTGAAACTTCTCCCTTTGTACTTGGCTTGTGATGTGGTACTGAAGCATTTCTGATTTGAAAGAATAGATACTGCATATTAATGAAATTTGCCCCTTCTACTTACTCAATGATGTAATAAGAACAATGCACTACACTATTCTCCATCGAGACTAAAAATAACAATTTAACATATCGTTTCCATTTTAGTTTCTTTTATTTTGCAGGAACAAAGATCTGGAAGCTTAAGATTTAGTATAGGAGTAGATAGGTAGTCTAGGTTTTTATTGCAATTTTCTTCTTATTATTTTGTAAGGAATCTTGTAAAAATATTCTTATAATTTAATAAAGTTTCATTTCATTGTAATTTATTTCCTAGAATATCTTTATTTCATGTGTTTATCTCACTTTGTAATATTTTCATGGAATAAAGAAAATAAATAAGAATTAATTTCTTATTTAAATTTCCTTGTTTAAATTCTTATTATTGTTTAATATATCTTTAATAATCAAACAATATTACTGATTCATCTTGGAAAACAATTTAATATAACCAACTTCTAATTTTCAAATATTTTCCAAATGATTTAAATTTCAAATTATCCCCCCCCCCCAAAAAAAACTCATTGATTCCTAAAGATCATGTCAAAATTTCATAGAAATCACTATAAATAGCTATTCCTACCTCTAGATAGTGAAAGAAACTCTGATCTCTTTAGGTTTTTGTTTGGCAAAAAATTACCTAGATTTTTACAGATGAATGCATGCACATGCTCAGATTCCTATTTCTACCCTTCGTTGATTCCTAAATGCTCGGGTGTTACAATCAACCACCAAGGTGTTGTGATCGGAAATTATTTTGGGTATTTTTTTAACTTGAGTCAAAGGAAAAGTAGATTCCCAATCCATATTAATCAAAATCCTATCCAGCTTCTCAAGAGTGAGAATTTTTTATTGGACCAAGTGTACTGTCCACAAGAGAATTTCACCTCCCTCGGAGCATACGAGTTAATAATCGGGTTAAATAGGTCAAAGTTTCTAGAAGAACCATTGCTTTTTTATTTTTCTCACAAGAAAATCGAATAATATTGAAATCCCCCCAATAAGGGAGGGGACATTCAAATTATTACAAACATTGGCAAACTCTGCAAGGAAATCTTCTCTATCCTCAATCTAAGCAGCACCATATACCACAATTCAAAACATTTCAACTCTCATCTGGTGATCAAACACCTTTTATTAATAAAGTATATATTAATTTCCACCTTAATCACCTTAAATCTAGAGGATATAATTTCACACATGATACTGATGGCAGCGCTGTATCAACATGAAGCGCTTCGTCGGGAAACACCGAGAGCAAGTATGATGTAGCACAACAGCAAGTTTTCCCTCAGTAAGAAACCAACGTTATCGAACCAGTAGGAGGAAGGAAACGACTCAACGGTGTTGCAAGCAACATGGAGACCTGCACAACACAAACTCAAGACTTTGCCCCAACGAACAGTGAGGTTGTCAATCTCACCGGTTTGCTGTCACAAAAGATTAACTGTATGGTGTGGAAGGTAACAGTGGTTTGCAGAAAGTAAACAGTAAGAGTGGAAGATGTATCAATGGTAAAGATTGGACCGGGTCCATAGTTCACTAGAGGCATTCTCCTTAGATGAACAAACATGGCATGCTGAGTAAATAAATTACAGCAGGGCAATTGACAGGACTGAGCAAGGCATAACAATCAAATACTATACATCATGATCCTATGAGATTCGATTGGGAAATACAACAAGATACATAGACGGCCATCCAACTGCATCTATGACTAGAAGTCCACCTTTGGGTTATCATCTGAACCCCCTCCAGTATTAATTTGCAAGCAACAGACAACTGCTTTAAGCAAAGTGTGTAAGGTAAACAATCCACTTGCTCCATGAACAAGAGACCGTTGTTTTCTCCCTAGTGGCAACATCACATCTACAACCATAGAGATTTTTGTCACTTCCCTTAGATTAAATAGAGGCATGAACCCACTATTGAGCATAAATACCCCCTCTTGGAGTCACTAGCAACTACTTGTCCAAGATAGCTACTAACAACAGAGAGCATCAAAGATCACAAACAACACAGACATGATAGAATCAATAAGACAAAACCATTAATCAATCTGACATAGTAATCTCAATATCCATTGGATCCCCGCAAACACAACATGCATGATTACAAATAGATGAGATCTTGATCATGAACGGAGCTCACAAGATCTAGACATGAAAGCACAAAGGAGGAGATACAACCATCTAGCTACTACATGGACCCGTAGTCCAAGGTGGAACTACTCACGCTTCATACCAGAGGTTGGCATGATGAAGAAGAAGGCCTCTAAGATGATCTCCCCTCCGGCAGGGTGCTAGGAAGAGCTTCAGACCCCCCCCCCCCGATCTAGGGACGATGGTGGCGGCGGCTAAAAACGGTTTCGTGTAATATTGATCGGGTGCTTAGGGTTTAGGAATTGGGGGCTTCTTATAGGCGAAGAGGCGAGGCAGGAGGGCGGCCAGGGGGCCCACACCCTGCCCAGGCGCGGCCTAGGGTGGGCCTGCTCCTAGGGGTGCGGCCGCCCTGTGGCTCCCCTCCATCTCTCCTCTCGACTCCATGTTCTCCTAGGTGAAATATTGACTTTGGCTTTTGTCCTGTCCAATTCTGGGAATATTTCCTTACTATCTTCTCTGGAACCAAAAACAGCAGAAAACATGCAACTGGCACTGCGACAACTTCTTAAGAGGTTAGTACCATAAAACATATAAAAAACACCTCAAAGTGTGCGCAAAGCAAAGCAAAGTATATACTAAACAAGCTTGGAAAATCAAAAATTATAGATACGTTTCCGACGTATCAAGCATCCCCAAGCTTAACTCCTGCTCGTCCTCGAGTAGCTAAGTGATAAAAGAATAATTTTTGAGGTGACATGCACCATCAAAACCAAGATCAAACCATTTGCAAGCAATGAAAGCTGGGATCAAAGAACTCTAAACATGAGCATGAAAGATGAAGTTCTAACAGTAAGACAAAGTAACTATGCATGCAACATGAAAGGCTAAAAACAAAGATCATGAATAACATGCATTGAAAAATGTTTGTTTGTTTCACATACAAAAAACATAGCATAGTGGCATTCAGCTTGTCCCTCATAGAATAGCAAATAGATGCATAGGACACCTTCAAAGTTCATAAGAGTGACTAGATACAAATAGCACAAGAACAAGTAATATCAACAATATGCATCAATAAATAAGTTTTGGGACAATGCACATAGAACTAAGAATGGCAACTATGCTCTCTTAACTGGTGCCTAAAGGTAGAAGGTGGAGTCTCAATATAATAGTGGAAGAAAGGCCCTTCATAAAGGGAAGAAGGGATTTCAAGTTTCGAAAAGAGCTTCCAAAAATTATGGTACTTGTTAGCTTTTAGCCTCCATTGCCCCTATCATAAGAATCTTGAAGTGATTAAGGTTAAAGTGAAAAAACTATGGAGTACATGTTTGACAAAGTATAAGTTGGTAATCTCATGTCCCTTGAATATGAGGGTCGTGATGGCGCCTTGATGCTTGATGGGGAGGAAGAAGTTTCATGTCCCTTTAGTCCCCGGCAACGGCGCCAGAAATCTTGATGCGTGCACCCAGTGTTGATGTGGGACACTTCGTTGGAACCCCAAGAGCAAGGTGTGATGAGCACAGCAGCAAGTTTCCCTCAGTAGAGACCAAAGTTATCGAACCTGAAGGAGGATGGAAACGTCTCAAAGGTGTTGCTAGCAACATGGAGACCTGCACAACACAAACTCAAGACTTTGCCCCAACGAATCAGTGAGGTTGTCAAGCTCACCGGTTTGCTATAACAAAGTATTAAACATATGGTGTGGAAGGTAATGGTTTGCAGCAAGTAAACAAGTAACAGTGGAAGATGTATCAATGGTAAAGATTGGACCGGGGTCCATAGTTCACTAGAGGTGCTCTCCTTATATAAACAACATGGCATGAAGGGTAAACAAATTACAGCGGGACAATTGACAGGAACTGAGCAAGGCATAACAATGCAATTACTAGCCAGAAAGATCCTATGAAGTTGATTGGGAAATACAACAATATACATAGACCGTCATCCAACTGCATCTATGACTATAAGTCCACCTCCAGGTTATCATCCGAACCCCCTCCAGTATTAGGTTGCAAGCAACAGACAACTGGTTTAAGCAAAGTGTGTAAGGTAAACAGTCCACATGTTCCATGAACAAGAGACCGTTGTTTTCTCCCTAGTAGCAACATCACATCTACAACCGAAGATATTTATGTCACTTCCCTTGGAAACTAGAGGCATGAACCCACTATCGAGCATAAATACTCCCTCTTGGAGTCACTAGCAACTACTTGGCCAAGATAACCACTAGCAATGGAGAGCATGCAAGATCACAAACAACACAGACATGATAGAATCATAAAGATAAAACCATTAATCAAACCAACATAATAATCTCAATATCCATCGGATCCCCGCAAACACAACATGCATGATTACAAATAGATTAGATCTTGATCATGAACGGAGCTCACAAGATCTATACATGAAAGCACAAAGGAGGAGATACAACCATCTAGCTACTACATGGACTCATAGTCCAAGGTGGAACTACTCACGAATCATACCGGAGAGAAGGCCTACGGGATGATCTCCCCTCCGGGGTGACGGGAAGAACTTCAGATCCCCCCAATCTAGGGATGATGGTGGCAGTGGCTACAGACGGTTTCGTGGATTTCTGATCGGGTACTCAGGGTTTCTGTATTGGGGTCTTCTTATAGGCGAAGGGGCGAGACCGGGAGGCGGCCAGGGTGCCCAAACCCTAGCCAAGCACGGTCTATGGCCCACCCCCGCCTAGGGTGGGTCTGGCCCCCCTGGCTGGCCTTCTGGGCTCCCCTCTGGACTTCTTGTTCCCCACAAAAAGTTATTGACTTTGTACTTCGTCCCGTCCAATTCCAAGAATATTTCTTTACTAACTTTTCTAAAACCAAAAACAGCAGAAAACATGCATCTGGCACTGTTGCAACTTATTAATAGGTTAGTACCAGAAAACATGTAAAAAGCACCTCAAAGTGTGTAAAAGTAAAGCAAAGTAGATACTAAACAAGCATGGAGCATCAAAAATTATAGATACGTTTCCAACGTATCATCATCCCCAAGCTTAACTCTTGCTCGTCCTCGAGTAGGTAAGTGATAAAAAGAATAATTTTTGAGGTGGCATGCACCCTCACAATAAAGATCCAACCATTTGCAAGCATTGAAAGCTGGGATCAAAGAACTCTAAACATGTGCATGAAAGATGGAGTTGTAACAATAGGACATAGTAACTATGCATGCAACATGGCAAGCTACAAACAAAGGTTATGAATAATATGTATTGAAAAACGTTTGTTTGTTTCACATGTAGAAAATATAGCATAGTGGCAATCAGCTTGTCCCTCATAGACTAGCAATATAATGCATAGGACACCTGCAAAATTCAGAAGGGTGACTAGAAACAAGTAGCACAAGAGCAAGTAATAATACAATATGCATCAATTAATAAGCTTTGGAACACTGCACACAGAATGACAACTATGCTCTCTTAATGGTGCCTAAAGGTAGAAGGTGGAGACTCAAATAAATGGTGGAATAAAGGCCTTTCTATAAAGGAAGCAGAGATTAGAAGTTTCAAAAGGAGATTCCAAAAAATATGGTACTAGTTAGCTTTCAGCCCTCATTTCCCCTATCATAAGCATCTTGAAGTGGTTAAGGTTAAAGTGGCAAAGCTGGAGTATATGCTTGACGAAGTATAAGTTGGCAATCTCATGCCCCTTGAATACGAGGGCCACACCTTATGCATACTCAACTTTGGGTCCAAGTAAGTTCTTGTCACTGTAAGTATTTGTATATCATTGAGAACCGCCAACGGGGTACCCCTTGCACATGATACAGGAGCTTTCTCATAACCAAAAGGACAAGGCAAGCAGACAATGAGCATCTCAGCAATTCTTCTTATGTACCATGGGAATATGGTGCTTTTTTCTCTCTTTCCTCTTTTCTCAATGTGTCTCTTTTTTTATAAAAATAATGCTTCATAGATGTCACTATGGTGATGCTGCAAGTTTCCACCATGATTAGGCATGGCTTAGGCTAGCAGCCCAGGCGTTTCTCTAACACAGGATACAAACTCCATGGACTTACAAGTTCCCTCTTTCTTTCACACCGGTGACATCCATAGACAAAATAACATGATATCAACTGAGGACAACAAGGTACAAGTGCAATGTTGAAAACGTTCCCCGTGACAGCACGATTCTGCTAATTCCAACTTATAAGTGCAAGCATATACAACAAAGTTTTCAAATGGTTCAAGTTTATTAGGGGAAAAGAATAAAGTGTGCCATCAAGTTCATGAGGGCTTTAATCACTAAGTTTTCACATAACAAAATAGTTTTTAATTGGAAGATAGATGAAAACAAGAATATACTTTGGAATGGTGTAACACACCATGCATAGGAGTTTATAGTGGACACTTTGGAGTAACTTGGTTTCTTGGGAGTTGGAAGCATGAGTAGGGCGTACTCATACAAGTGGAGGCTAGCAAAAGACTGGGAGCAACCAACTAAGAGAGCAATAATGGCCATAATTATGCAATGCAACAAAGCAAACTAATAATAGCAAGAGTGGTACTACAAGTCAAGGACTAAATGATCATAGAGGCTAATGGTGACTTGTCATAGTCATAACATGGTGTGAGCACGTTCCAAGTCAACCCAAGCAAAACATCAAAGGAGAATACCACAATACTATGCTTTTGCATGCTAAAACAACGCATAATTTCTTCAAGGCACACTAAGCAATCCCAATTGTTTAGAACAAGACATGCTACAGCAATAATCACTAAGCATAATGCTAAAACAACACCTAGCATGTCATGCTAAAGTCTAAGTCACAGTCAATGCAAGCTCCTCTTGCACTTCAAGCAAGAACTTACTACTCCTTTCCAACACCAAGCAAACTTATTTGCAAAATAACACAGCGAGAGCGGGGGTCCAAACTACTAAATCAAACTAAACAAACTAAGCAAAGCAAACTAAAACTAAGACGCTCCAAGAACAACACAACTGTGCATAAAACAATAAAAACGAAGTGTCTAGGCAGACCTAAGCTTTTTATTGATGAACAAAGGGGATGCTGTAACATCCCAAAAATACTAAGCTTGGATCATCAAATTCTAATCATCAAAATTAAGGTTAACAAAAACTTTTCTAAATGAAATCATGAATGCATGCATATGTGTATGCATGGATTTTGAAATCCTTTAAAAACCCTTGTTGTTTTTTGTTTCATTGCTTGTAAAATGTTTCTTAGGTGAAATAAACATCATCTAAAACATTTCCCACACTTTTCCTAAAGACAAGTAAATCAAAACACATATATGAAATGAATGGTCACTTTGACCAATTTAACTCCCATGCCTACTTTGGCTGTCTCAAACTTTCAGAATCTAACAGAAACTTTTCTGGATCTTTGCACCCCTTGAATGTACTCATAACAAGGTATCAAGGCCCACTTTGTGATCATCCAGAAACTTTCAAATACATAGTTTAAATAACAATTCAAAATTGAATCTTTATCATATGGGAAGATCCCACTTTTTCAAAAACCACTCAAACAAGCTCAACTTTCAAAACCCAAGCATTTGCAGACTCACCAACACCAATCTAGCAAACCCACCAAAAATCTTTTCAAAATTCAAAACTTGATTTCATGCGGCTATTTCATCAAACAGGTCGCAAACACAAATAAAACAAAACATCAAACACTATTGTGAGCAGTGATTCTTGCCTAACTTGTTCCCTAGTTAGCTCACACACAGCTCAGTAGATCATCTAGGAAGTTTAACTAAGGACTAGCACCCCTGTGAGCTTGCCATTTCCATCAATGGTGAATAGCCGAGCACCCCCCTTGTCACCCCATTGTGGACAGCAGGCTAGAGGAAGAACTAGCCTTGCCAACCTTGTCTGGGAGGCAGCCCACCGTCCATCGCCACTACCTGTCCCAGCCGCGAGCGTTGCCAAGCCCTGGACCACGCGCCCAGACCGCCAGAGACCATGTCGAGCATGCGCCAGAGCACGACCCTCGACCGAATACCACAGACCGCGCGCCGCCCTCGCCGCGTGCATACACAATCCCCACCGACCCAGGAGACCTCCAGACATCCCCGTTTGCCGCCCCGTGCCGCACATCCACCGCCCGCCGTCGAAGACGCCGCCTCTGCCGCGCAGAGCACCGCCCATTCCAGACCAAACCATACCGCCCTATGCCTCGAGATCATGTCGTTGAGCATCGCCAGGAGACACCGCACCGTCCCCTACCCTTTCCCATGCCATTAGCTGCCTGTAACCTCGCCCCCGACGAGCTCACCGTGCGCCCCGACGGTCCCCTCGCTCGACTATAAATAGAGGCCACCCCCGCACGATTTCTTCACACCATCTCACTCCCCTCTCCTCACTGATCGTGCCACACCGTTCTCAGAGCAATACAAGCACCACCCCGCCGGAATTTCACCGGAGCCCGCCGCCTCTGGAGAAGAAGGGAGCCAGCGATTGGAGCCGCCCCAAGAGAAGCCACTAGTACCAGGAGATTCACCGTCGTCGACTTCGTCGTTCGCCCGTCTCGCCGACCCTCGCCAGTACCCCGGTGAGCCCCTAGCAACCCCCACTGGCCGCGCTAGGTTTCGTTCTCGCCGGAGTTGTCTCGCGTCGATAATGACCCCCAGCCGTTAGATTAGAACTAGATCTAACGATCCACATCGCCCCATACCGCTTCGCCCAGCCCCGTGTCACTGACGAGTGGGGACACCCACTTAAGCAGCCCGCGGGAGGACTGCGCTTAGCAGGCCGGCCCAGTAACTTTTCCCGCGCAAGCCCAGTTATTCAAATTAAACTTTTTCTATTTCAATTCAAACACACTTCTGTATCCAACTTAAAAAATCAACCCAGATCGATTCAATGCACCAAATTGAATGAAACCAATTTTGTTGGAAAGATAAATGAATGCTGAATCCAAGCCCGTTGGATTCAAGTCATTTGGATATATAGATCACCCTTGGTAAAAATAACAAGGCAGAAGCTTTTCTGCATTCAAACATTTTTCAAATTTAAACCATAATAGCTTTTGAGTTGATTCCAACTCTCAAAAATCACATTTAACCATACCTTTCAGAATATATAAAAATATATAGGTTTACTTGCAGAAATAATGTTCAAGTAATAAAAGAATGCTACATAAGAATTTCTAGCCACTTTAATTAATTAAAATAAAAGGGTAAAACCTTATTAAATTGTGACACCACTTTAAATCACATTCCCATGGACTACAATATGTGGTGATGACATGTGTCAACATGATCCCATGTTGGGTTTGGAGAATATTAAATCTTAAGTAGTTTTTCAATGAGTAGAAATTACTTTTCTAAAAATAAAAGGAACCTTGTAATGTTAGGGATGATGCTAGATCATCCATAGGACCCTTGTGTGTGATGATTGCAAGTAGTTAAGTATTGTTTGGTGATTGTGTACCTCGTATTTATTCATAGACGCTAGTACCGACCAAGGATACGAGGAGGAAGGAGGATACTACGAAGAAGAAGCCGAGAAGAACTTCAACCACTGCTCTACACAAGGCAAGCCTAATACTACTAGTGAATGTGAAAGCTTATACTGATATTGATGCAAGCTGATACTATACCAATGCAAGATAACCCTTGCAAGATACCCTACTGATGCAACAAACCCATACTTGTTCTATGACTACCATATGCCTTAAGCATATGTGATCATACACACTTGATAAACTAATCCTAGTTTTATGAGCAAGCTTCTTACTTTATTTCTTTATCAAAGCTTACTTAGAGTTTACTTAAGTGACTGGTAGATATTGGAAAGATGCTGAAGGTTGCATAAAGAGCATAAAATTTAGCCTAAGATAGAAACCTTGACATCAGCCTGAGACATGAGGTTGTACTTAGTTGAAACTCCACTAGTTACCACCCCTCATTAGTACTACCCCCCACCTACAGATGCTAGTGCTAAGCATAAAACTTGATCAACTTTTAGATGGGAATACTTGGTGGAAAAATGGTTATGAAAACCTTGGAATGATGGATCATTCTATTGAAATGTTTTGGACATGTGTTTCCGAAAACACCGGATGATTTTGGTGATGAAAATTTTGAGGCATGATCCTTAGCCCTTTATAAAACCGATAGTTGTCTGGATGCGATACCATTCCAATTTTATCGTACAACCACAATACCAGAATATTGGGTAGGGCTTGACTGGAAACTTATATTCCTTAGTATTAGTTCCCTCACGGCCAAGGTCTGAGCTGAGGCTAACTTGTGAAGATTGTCCACCTGTGCAGTACCCAAGATGACAGTTGGTCATGGTTGGGAGGCCAAACTCACAGGAGAGGTGCTTATACTAGGGCGTGTAATCGAAAGGTTAGGATTAATTATCCGCATACTGAGTATGGTGAATTCAGGATTTGTTCCTGACGGATGTATCGAATGTTGTGGTGAAAGTGTACAATTTGTGCAGAGTGTCAAACTATTCGAATAGCCGCGTCCGTGGTTATGGACAGTTGGAGTGGCCATATTGTTCCCCCATCAGACTTTTCAAAATGACCTGTGAAATGAACTAAGACTTTGACTTGACCACAACAGAGTTGTGATATGAAATACAAGTTCCCAGTTAGGGGTTATAAAATTGTGACTAGCTTTAGAACTTAGTAGAGATAAATCTGGCTTTTGCAAAACAACCCTAGAGCCTGGTGTCCTATTACTCATGGCTTTGTCCCTGGCTATTCCCATGGCCATACTATGAAGAGGAGTACCTGGAAGATGGACCCCAGGAAGGTTACGACAACTAGGATCATCTCCCATCGTCAGCATTGCCTGTGACCCCGAAGATGGAGCTTCGCCTACGCTACCGTTATTATTATATATTCCGCTGCTTGATGTTGTATTAAGAACTGGATCATGAGATCCCTATTTGTGTAAGAACTTATGTATCGTTTGTAATGGATGATGTACTATGGTATCCAATTCTGTTATGTCTCGCAAAAATGGTAATCCTGGGATTGCGATGTATGGCATAACAGGCATCTAGGATTGAAAAATCCGGGTGTTGACAAGTTGGTATCAGAGCCATCTTGACCATAGGAGACCCTAGTTAGACTGGACGTTTGAACCAAAAACTCAGTTTCAAAACCAAAGAAAACAAATATTTACAAAAACTTATTCTCATTCTTATCTCTTTGATTCTTGCATAAAATTCATGTTCCTCAAAAACTCTTGCAAAATACCTAAAATTTTGACACACTTGATCACTCTGCTAATCTACTCATCCTCTATTTTTATAGATGGACGTGTATTACAGCAAGTTTTACCAACTTGGGAATGGAGGAGTCCTTATCTTTGAGAGGGATCTGGATCAGCTTTCGGAACTTCTGGAGCGTCCGCACCCCGAGTTCTTTGGAGCTCAGCTCAATGATCAAGGAGGAGAAGATCTGCAGTGGCTAATTGTTGCAAGTCTCTGAGGAAAGATTGAACCTCCCACTGCGGAGGGAATTCAGTTTACCTTGAGGGAAAACAACTGGCTCGATGGACTTGCCAGAGCAATGCAGGAAGCTCTTTCCCGTCTGTGTGGGCAGAGCATCAATCAGATCAAGGGTACTCGCTTTGAGTTTTGCCCAAGGCGTGATGCAAATGGACAACCACTGGAAGCCCCATACCACCCCGAGCTGAAGACTCAATTGGACCACCTTAGCTTCATGATGTATGATTGTCAGCAGGAGTTGGACAACTGCCGTGACTATTGCAACCACAAGTCCGCCATCATCAAGACGAAGGATCAGACCATCGCCTTGCTAGCAAAGGATCGCAAGTCTCGCCTCCGTCAGCTCGACAAGAAGGAGCGCATCATTGCTCGTCTTCGCCGCCGCATCTCATCATTGGAGGAGACCATCCACGAGAGAGACATGCAGTTGGAGGAAAGGGAGAATGCCGGAGAGGATCTTCGTGGAGACCCTTACTCCTATCTCAGCGATGACGATGATTTTCTGGAGGATCAGGCCATGGACTTCTTCACCGATGAGGATGATTTCGCCTTCATCAATGATGACGAAGATGATGAAGCCACAGACTCCGAGGAGTAGTAGCACTGAGCACTAGCGTAGTGAGTAGTAGTCGGTCCCACTGTATCATAGTTTCCAGAATGGTTCTTAAAACCATCTATTTTTCTTTGTTGTGGTGTGTGTTGTACTGTGTGCTATGAATGAATGAATGAAAAAGAAAGTTGCTAGAAAAATCTGAGTCAAACATTTAAAACCTTTCAAAGAACCAAAACCTTAGAAATTTCCCTCTTTTCTCATGATCTATATCAATCTCAGATGCCACGTGGAGGAAGTGGTTCAGCCCCGGACCCGATGTTGCAGATCCTGCAAATGTTGACTTCTGACCGCGAAGCTGAAAGAGCGGAACGTCAAGCCAACCTAGCCACTCTGCAACAGATAGCCCAGCTAGCCCACAACAACCAAGGCCACGGAAATCAGGACAACCATGGATCTAAGCTCAAGAATTTCCAGAATACCAACCCACCCGTTTTCACCAAATCAGAAGAACCCCTAGATGCCGATGATTGGCTGCAAACCATGGAAAACAACCTAGAAGTCGCCGGAGTGGAAGCCAACGAGAAAGTCCTGTTCGCCACCCATTATCTAGCCAGAGATGCCAGGGCATGGTGGAACAGTGTTCGTGCAATGACCGGAGGCCACATGATGACCTGGGAGCAATTCAAGGTCAAGTTTAGCAGAACCCATGTGCCACTAGGTTTGATCAAGAGAATGAGAGACGAGTTCAGAGAGCTGAAGCAAGGAAGTATGACTGTAGTGGAATACCGTGACAAATTTTTGTCATTAGCTAGGTATGCCCCGGACGAGATAGACACCGAAGCCAAGAAGAAAGAAAGATTCTTGAATGGTCTGCATGACGAGATGCAGACGGTGTTAGTCAATATCCCCTTTGCTGATATTGAAGCCCTTGTCGACTCTGCTATCAAATGGAAGGAAAGATCAACCAAGCCAATGAAAACCGCAAGCGTCGCATGATGCATCAACCAGGAACCCATCAGACCCCAAAGTATCGCCCCAACCCATCTCCAGGATTTGCCCCAAGAACCAACAGACCCCCTATGACCCGTCCGACCTACCCCAACCGTGGAAACCCTAGACCCGGAGGAAATCACAACAACCCCGGCAACTCAAGCATTTTCACCCGTGCCCCACCCAATTTCAACACCAACAATGCTACCGCCAACACCAACACTGCCCCGAGGACTCGAAGCAATGTTGTGCCTGTCGCAGCCAAGGACAAGTCATAAGTGACCTGTTATGACTGTGGAAATAAAGGCCACTATTCCAACGAGTGCCCCAACAAGAAGAATGCTACAGCCCCTAATGCCAATGCCCCAGCTCAGCAGTAGCGTCGTGTCCAGCCAGGGAGAAGATTTGCCCCAGGGAATTCACTCCACCGCAATGGCCGTCTTTTTCTCATGCATGCTGAAGAAGCTCAGGAAGCGCCAGACGTCGTGCTGGGTATGTTTTCTGTTAATTCAGTACTTGCAAGAGTGTTGTTTGATTCTGGTGCCTCGCATTCATTTGTCACCGAAGAATTTTCCTGCACTAGTAAAATTCAACCAACCAAACTGAAGCATGTTATGATTGTGCAAATTCCCGGATCAACCACCAAGGCTAGGCAAATTTGCAAAGCCGTCCCTATCCGAATCCATGGCATAGATTTTTATGCTAATCTAATAGTACTCGGAACTAAAGGTTTGGAAGTAGTACTAGGAATGGATTGGATGTCCAAACATAAAGGATTGATTGACTGTGCTAAGAAAGCCATCACCATGACCAGTACCACCGGAATATCAGTCGAGCATATATCTGAAACCTTACCTCGCCAATTCAAGTGTAACAAGAGTCTAGCCCAACCTACCATTGACCAAGTACGGATAGTCTGTGAACACCCCGATGTATTTCCAGATGTTTTGCCCGGCATGCCCCCAGATCGTTATATCGAGTTTATCATAAAACTAATCCCCGGAACAGGACCTATAGCCCAGAGACCCTATAGTATGAACCCGTCGGAACTAGCAGAACTGAAGAAGCAACTGGATTCCATGCTAGAAATTGGATTGATTCAACCAAGTGCGTCACCATGGAGATCACCTGTCTTATTTGTGGACAAGAAAGATGGAGGTAACCATTTGTGTACGGATTATAGGAAGTTAAATGATGTCACCATCAAGAACAAGTACCCCTTGCCCAAGATAGAAGATTTGTTTGACCAGTTGACCGGTGCCTAGGTGTTTTCTAAGCTTGATCTTAGAACTGGCTATCATCAACTCAAAATTCGTGCAGAGGATATTCCAAAGACTGCCTTTACCACCAGATATGGATTGTACGAGTATACAGTCATGTATTTTGGATTAACCAATGCCCCCGCTTATTTCATGAACCTCATGGATAAGATTTTTATGGACTTCCTGGATAAGTTTGTTGTTGTTTTCATCGATGACATTCTGATTTATTCCAAATCAGAAGAAGTACATGAGCTACACCTAAGGACCATTCTTGGAACCCTTAGAGAGCATCAGCTGTATGCAAAGTTTAGCAAATGTGAATTCTGGTTACAGGAGGTAGGATTCCTCGGTCACATGGTATCAGCCGGAGGAATTGCCATTGACCCTACCAAAGTGAAAGATGTAGAAGATTGGCAAGCCCCAACCACTCAAACCCAAGTTCGTGCATTTCTCGGATTGGCGGGATATTACCGCAAATTCATAGAAGGATTCTCGAGTATCGCCCGACCCATGACCCAATTGCTGAAGAAGGACAAGAAGTTTGAATGGACCAACAAATGTGAAGCGAGTTTTCAAGAACTCAAGAGGAGATTGATTTCAGCCCCAATCTTGAGCATGCCGGATATCACGAAGCCCTTCGATGTGTATTGTGACGCATCCAAGATTGGTCTCGGATGTGTGCTAATGCAAGAAGGCAAAGTTATATCTTATCTATCTCGACAACTGAAGCAACATGAGCAAAACTATCCAACCCATGACCTCGAACTCGCAGAAGTAGTTCTAGCCTTGAAGACATGGAGACATTACCTATTGGGAAACCGTTGTGAGATTTATTCGGATCACAAGAGCCTAAAGTATATATTCACTCAGAAGGAGTTGAATATGAGGCAGAGAAGATGGATTGAGATAATCAAGGATTACGACCTGGACA
The DNA here is from genome assembly GCA_910589765.1 of Avena atlantica. Taxonomy (NCBI): domain Eukaryota; kingdom Viridiplantae; phylum Streptophyta; class Magnoliopsida; order Poales; family Poaceae; genus Avena; species Avena atlantica. The sequence goes on along the minus strand of OU342738.1, from coordinate 205,405,382 downwards.
TTCACTACCACCCTGGTAAAGCCATCGTGGTAACCGATGCCCTTAGCAGATTGCCGTGCCGCTTGAACTCCATGATTTTTAAGGAGAAACCAAGTTTGCACAAGGATATGGAAGATTTTCGAATGGAATTAGTAAGTGAAGGATTTTTGGCTAGCATAGAACTTCAGCCCACTTTGATCAGTCAGATTAAAGAGGCGCAGAAGGGAAATGCCAGTATCGACGGAATCAAGCGTCGTATCGGTACAAGCAAAGTACCCGGATTCACCGAGGACGAAGAAGGAGTTCTGTGGTACAAAGGACGCCTTTGTGTACCAGCAGATTCGGAGTTGAAAGAAGTTATCTTGAAGGAGTCTCATGATACTCTTTATTCTATCCATCCCGGAGGAACTAAGATGTATCAAGATTTGAAAGAGCAATTTTGGTGGCATAAGATGAAGAGAGAAATCGGAAGCTATATCGCCAAGTGTGATATATGTCAGCGAGTCAAGGCAGGACATCAAAGACCCGCTGGATTGTTGCAACCTTTGCAAATTCCGGAATGGAAATGGGATTCTGTAGGAATGGACTTTATCACTGGACTACCTACTTATAGTAGGGGAAATGGCTCTATTTGGGTCATAGTAGACAGATTGTCCAAAGTCACCCATTTCTTGCCCGTCAAAACCACCTATCAGAGTTCGAAGCTAGCGGAGTTGTACATCGCTAGAATCGTCAGTTTGCACGGAGTCCCAAAGAACATAGTATCCGATCGAGGAACTCAGTTTACCTCGAGATTCTGGAAGAAAGTCCAAGAAGGTTTAGGAACCCGCCTAGATTTCAGTACCGCGTATCACCCTCAGACCTATGGACAAACGGAGCGAGTAAATCAAATACTCGGAGATATGCTTAGAGCATGTGTGCTAGAATATGGATCCAAGTGGGAAGACTGTCTGCCGTTTGCAGAATTTTCCTACAACAATAGTTATCAAGCCAGTTTGCAAATGGCCCCATTTGAATTCATGTACGGAAGAAAGTTTCGCACCCCTTTGAACTGGTCAGAAGTAGGAGAGAGTCAGATTTTTGGACTCGACATCCTCCGAGAAGCAGAAGAGAAGGTTCACAAGATTCGTGAGCACCTCAAGACCGCCCAATCCTGACAGAAGAGTTATGCCGACAAGAGACGTCGAGACCTCGCCTTCAATATAGGATATTTTGTTTATCTGAAAGTTTCGCCATTGAAGGGAATGCAGCGTTTCCAACTCAAAGGAAAGTTAGCCCCCAGATATATCGGACCTTTCAAAATTCTGAACCGTCGAGGATAAGTATCGTATCAATTGGAACTGAAGAGATGTCAGCTGTGCATAATGTGTTCCATATCTCGTTACTTCGCAAATGTCTCGAAATCCCCGAGAAGACCGAAGTGTTCAAGAATATCGATCACCGAACCATAGAGATCAACGATGACCTGACCTATCCTGAAGTACGCATCCGCATTTTGGAAGAAGCTTTTCGAACTACCCGAACCCGAAGCATCAAGTTTCTCAAGATTCAGTGGAGCAACCACACAGAAGAGGAAGCTACCTGGGAGCGCGAAGATCACATCAAGACGGAGTTTCCCGATCTCTTCAAATCCTAGGTAATCTTTTCGTCCTTTTTCAAATCTCGGGACGAGATTTTGTTTAAGGGGGGAAGGTTTGTAACATCCCAAAAATACTAAGCTTGGATCATCAAATTCTAATCATCAAAATTAAGGTTAACAAAAAAATTTCTAAATGAAATCATGAATGCATGCATATGTGTATGCATGAATTTTGAAATCCTTAAAAACCACCTTGTTTAATTATTTCATTGCTTGTAAAATGTTTCTTAGGTGAAATAAACATCATCTAAAACATTTCCCACACTTTTCCTAAAGACAAGTAAATCAAAACACATATATGAAATGAATGGTCACTTTGACCAATTTAACTCCCATGCCTACTTTGGCTGTCTCAAACTTTCAGAACCTAACAGAAACTTTTCTGGATCTTTGCACCCCTTGAATGTACTCATAACAAGGTATCAAGGCCCACTTTGTGATCATCCAGAAACTTTCAAATACATAGTTGAAATAACAATTCAAAATTGAATCTTTATCATATGGGAAGATCCCACTTTTTCAAAAACCACTCAAACAAGCTCAACTTTCAAAACCCAAGCATTTGCAGACTCACCAGCACCAATCTAGCAAACCCACCAAAAATCTTTTCAAAATTCAAAACTTGATTTCATGCGGCCATTTCATCAAACAGGTTGCAGACACAAATCAAACAAAACATCAAACACTATTGTGAGCAGTGATTCTTGCCTAACTTGTTTCCTAGTTAGCTCACACACAGCTTAGTAGATCATCTAGGAAGTTTAACTAAGGACTAGCACCCCTGTGAGCTTGCCATTGCCATCAATGGTGAACAGCCGAGCACCCCCTTGTCACCCCATTGTGGACAGCAGGCTAGAGGAAGAACTAGCCTTGCCAACCTTGTCTGGGAGGCAGCCCACCGTCCATCGCCACTACCTGTCCCAGACGCGAGCGTTGCCAAGCCCTGGACCACGCGCACAAGCCGCGCCCAGACGGCCAGAGACCATGCCGAGCATGCGCCACAGCACGACCCTCGACCGAAGCCCACAGACCGCGCGCCGCCCTCGCCGCGTGCATACACAATCCCCACCGACCCAGGAGACCACCAGACATCCCCGTTTGCCGCCCCGTGCCGCACAGCCACCGCCCGCCGTCGAAGACGCCGCCTCTGCCGCGCAGAGCACCGCCCGTTCCAGACCAAACCACACCGCCCCATGCCTCGAGACCATGTCGTTGAGCATCTCCAGGAGACACCGCACCGTCCCCTACCCTTGCCCATGCCATTAGCTGCCTGTAACCTCGCCCCCGACGAGCTCACCGTGTGCCCCGATGGTCCCCTCGCTCGACTATAAATAGAGGCCACCCCCGCACGATTTCTTCACACCATCTCACTTCCCTCTCCTCACTGATCGTGCCACACCGTTCTCAGAGCAAGACAAGCACCACCCCGCCGGAATTTCACCGGAGCCCGCCGCCTCTGGAGAAGAAGGGAGCCAGCGATTGGAGCCGCCACAAGAGAAGCCACCAGTACCAGGAGATTCGCCGTCGTCGACTTCGTCGTTCGCCCGCCTCGCGACCCTCGCCAGTACCCCGGTGAGCCCCCAGCAACCCCCACTGGTTGCGCTAGGTTTCGTTCTCGCCGGAGTTGTCTCGCGTCGACGATGACCCCCAGCCGTTAGATTAGAACTAGATCGAACGATCCACATCGCCCCATACCGCTTCGCCCAGCCCCGTGTCACTGACGAGTGGGGATACCCACTTAAGCATCCCGCGGGAGCACTGCGCTTAGCAGGCCGGCCCAGTAACTTTTCCCGCGAAAGCCCAGTTATTCAAATTAATCTTTTTCTATTTCAATTCAAACACACTTCTGTACCCAACTTCAAAAATCAACCCAGATCGATTCAGTGCACCAAATTGAATGAAACCAATTTTGTTGGAAAGATCTGTGAATGCTGAATCCAAGCCCGTTGGATTCAAATCATTTGGATCTATAGATCACCCTTGGTAACAATAACAAGGCCGAAGCTTTTCTGCATTCAAACATTTTTCAAATTTAAACCATAATAGCTTTTGAGTTGATTCCAACTCTCAAAAATCACATTTAACCATACCTTTAAGAATATATAAAAATATATAGGTTTACTTGCAGAAATAATGTTCAAGTAATAAAAGAATGCTACATAAGCATTTCTAGCCACTTTAATTAATTAAAATAAAAGGGTAAAACCTTATTAAATTGTGACACCACTTTAAATCACATACCCATGGACTACAATATGTGGTGATGACATGTGTCAACATGATCCCATGTTGGGTTTGGAGAATATTAAATCTTAAGTAGTTTTTCAATGAGTAGAAATTACTTTTCTAAAAATAAAAGGAATTAAATCAAGCCTTAACCTTGTAATGTTAGGGATGATGCTAGATCATCCATAGGACCCTTGTGTTTGATGATTGCAAGTAGTTAAGTATTGTTTGGTGATTGTGTACCTCGTATTTATTCATAGACGCTAGTACCACCGACCAAGATACGAGGAGGAAGGAGGATACTACGACGAGAAGAAGCCGAGGAGAACTTCAACCACTGCTCTGCACAAGGCAAGCCTAATACTACTAGTGAATGTGCAAGCTTATACTGATATTGATGCAAGCTGATACTATACCTATGGAAGCTAACCCTTGCAAGATACCCTACTGATGCAACAAACCCATACTTGTTCTATGACTACCATATGCCTTAAGCATATGTGATCATACCCACTTGATAAACCAATCCTAGTTTCATGAGCAAGCTTCTTACTTTATTTCTTTATCAAAGCTTACTTAGAGTTTACTTAAGTGACTGGTAGATATTGGAAAGATGCTGAAGGTTGCATAAAGAGCATAAAATTTAGCCTAAGATAGAAACCTTGACATCAGCCTGAGACATGAGGTTGTACTTAGTTGAAACTCCACTAGTTACCACCCCTCATTAGTACTACCCCCCACCTGCAGATGCTAGTGCTAAGCATAAAACTTGAACAACTTTTAGATGGGAATACTTGGTGGGAAAATGGTTATGAAAACCTTAGAATGATGGATCATTCTATTGAAATGTTTTGGACATGTGTTTCCGAAAACACCGGATGATTTTGGTGATGAAAATTTTGAGGCATGAGCCTTAGCCCTTTATAAAACCGATAGTTGTCTGGATGCGATACCATTCCAATTTTATCGTACAACCACAATACCAGAATATTGGGTAGGGCTTGACTGGAAACTTATATTCCTTAGTATTAGTTCCCTCACGGCCAAGGTCTGAGCTGAGGCTAACTTGTGAAGATTGTCCACCTATGCAGTACCCAAGATGACAGTTGGTCATGGTTGGGAGGCCAAACTCACAGGAGAGGTGCTTATACTAGGGCGTGTAATCGAAAGGTTAGGATTAATTATCCGCATACTGAGTATGGTGAATTCAGGATTTGTTCCTGACGGATGTATTGAATCTTGTGGTGAAAGTGTACAATCTGTGCAGAGTGTCAAACTATTCGAATAGCCGCGTCCGCGGTTATGGACAGTTGGAGTGGCCATATTGTTCCCCCATCAGACTTTTCAAAATGACCTGTGAAATGAACTAAGACTTTGACTTGACCACAACAGAGTTGTGATATGAAATACAAGTTCCCAGTTAGGGGTTATAAAATTGTGACTAGCTTTAGAACTTAGTAGAGATAAATCTGGCTTTTGCAAAACAACCCTAGAGCCTAGTGTCCTATTATCCAAAAAAACCCTTTACCTATTAGTATTGGTTTGCGAGTACTTAAAAAGTACTCATGGCTTTGTCCCTGGCTATTCCCATGGCCAGACTATGAAGAGGAGTACCTGGAAGATGGACCCCAGGAAGGTTACGACAACTAGGATCATCTCCCATCATCAGCATTGCCTGTGACCCCGAAGATGGAGCTTCGCCTACGCTACCGTTATTATTACGTATTCCGCTGCTTGATGTTGTATTAAGAACTGGATCATGAGATCCCTATTTGTGTAAGAACTTATGTATCGTTTGTAATGGATGATGTACTATGGTATCCAATTCTGTTATGTCTCGCAAAAATGGTAATCCTGGGATTGCGATGTATGGCATAACAGGCATCTAGGATTGAAAAATCCGGGTGTTGACAGATGCCTTGGGCATCCCCAAGCTTTGATTCTTGTACCTCTTGGATATTTCTTGGGGTGACACCATGGTGGCATCCCCAAGCTTGATCTTTTGTCCATTCTTCATCTCATTGCATCATTCTCTCGCTACACCTGAAATTTTTCCTTCATACAAAACTTCACACAATCTTCATTAGCAACATTAGCTTATTCAAAAGATATTAGACCACTGGCAAAGCTTTGGAACAGCAAGGTTTTTCACTAAAAACACAATATACTGTATTAACTCCTTCAAAGAAACTCAATTTACCTGAAGAGAGCCCAAAAAGGAATCAATAAAAAGCAAATGCAAATAATGGCAGAAATCTGTCAAAACAGACCAGCAGGTAGAAACAAATTTTTTAGAACATCTTCTGTTGCTCAAATCAAAAAGTGTTGAACTAACTAAAGTTATCCAACATACTGGGAGGTTTATTCGTAAATTTTTAGCTCAATCCGAGTTACATAGCCTCCTCACGAATTTTTTTGGTGGAGGATAGAAATCTGTTTTGGGACTGCAACTCCCCAAATCTTACTTCCCTCCCATTAGAGGTCATTCTTGGCACAAAAAGCAAACAAAAAGGATAAGGAGAGGTCATTACTTAAGTAATAACTTCCAAGACTCAAGGAAACTCTTGGGTTATCTCCCAACAAGTACTTTTCTTTAACGCCTTTAAGTTAGGCTTGATAGCTTGAGAAGATGCTCACATAAGAATTATGAATTGAAGTCAAAGAGAGCATCAAGAAGCAAATTCAAAACACATTTAAGTCTAACCCACTTCCTATGCATAGGAATCTTGTATGCAAATAAATTCATAAAGAACAAAGTGACAGGCATAGAAAGATGAAACAAGAGAAACTTCAAAACTTTCAGCACATAGAGAGGTGTTTCAGTACCATAAAAACTTCTACAACCATATTTTCCTCTCTCATAATAATTTTCAGTAGCCTCATGAATAAACTCAACGATATAACTATCACATAAAGCAGGCTTTTCATGATCTACAAACACATAATTTCTATCAAGCTCAAAAATAGTGGGATTAAAATCTTCACAGGTTTTATCGAAAGTAGATATTTCAAAAGGATCCACAGGAACATAACATTCATCCTCCTTTGATAAGGAAGGGGGACAATCTAATAATATAATAGGTAAATAGTTACTCTCATTAGAATGTATACATGGGTAGATCCATTCTTCCTCTTGACCATCACTCTCCTTCTCTTTTTCATCTAATGAGCTTTCAGTTTCAGCAATTTCTTCTTCCATAGGGTCCTGCAAGGCATTAGTTTCTTCCAGTTGTGGAAAGCACCTATTAAAATATTCAAGGATATAGCCATTTGCTTCCTTGTAATTATCAAAGCAAAATTTAAGTATCTCATAAACCTCATATTCATAAGGTGCATCATCAGTATTTTCAAGCAAACTGGCAAGTTCAAATGCACCCTTGAAGGCAATAAATTCTTCAATTTGTTCCACATCATAAAAGTCATAATTTCCTTTAACATAAGAAGATATGGTAACACTATCATTATACTCACATTGAAAGGGTAGGTGTTTATACCTCCTGCAGCGCCAAGATTTATCAAAGAAATAAGTATCATTATAAGTAGAGCACAAGTCTCTAGAAATAGTATTCAACTTATCAATTTGTTACCATAAGTGTCTCCCTTTTTGTGACAAACGGTGTTCCTTATAATAATACTTTTGTTCTTCCGTGAACCCACCTTGCCAATAAGCACTAGTTTCAAAGAATCCATCCATTGATGGAAAGTATGACCAACCAAGGCAATGACAGACCACCAACTAGAGTAAGAACTAATTTTTTTTATTTTTTTTAATAAGGCAAGAAACCAAACTAGACTAATTTTTTTGGGTTTTTTGAAAAGAGGCAAACAAAACCAAGCAAAAGAAACAAAGCAAACTAAAAACAAAGTAAAGAGAAAGGAAGTGAAGGACTCCCCTAGTGAAGACGTCCTTAGCCTCCCCGGCAACGGCGCCAGAAATCTTGTTGATGGCGCCTTGATGCTTAACAGGGAAGAAGAAGTTTGATGTCCCTTTAGTCCCCGGCAACGGCGCCAGAAATCTTGATGCGTGCACCCAGTGTTGATGTGGGACACTTTGTTGGAACCCCAAGAGCAAGGTGTGATGAGCACAGAAGCAAGTTTCCCTCAGTAGAGACCGAGGTTATCGAACCTGAAGGAGGAAGGAAACGTCTCAAAGGTGTTGCTGGCAACATGGATACCTGCACAACACAAACTCAAGACTTTGCCCCCAACAAATCAGTGAGGTTGCCAAGCTCACCGGTTTGCTGTAACAAAGGATTAAACATATGGTGTGGAAGGTAATGGTTTGAAGCAAGTAAACAAGTAACAATGGAACATGTATCAATGGTAAGGATTGGACCGGGGTCCATAGTTCACTAGAGGTGCTCTCCTTAGATAAACAACATGGCATGAAGGGTAAACAAATTACAGAGGGGCAATTGACAAGAACTGAGCAAGGCATAACAATGCAATTACTAGCCACAAAGATCCTATGAAGTTGATTGGGAAATACAACAATATACATAGACCGTCATCCAACTGCATCTATGACTAGAAGTCCACCTTCAGGTTATCATCCGAACCCCCTCCAGTATTAAGTTGCAAGCAACAGACAACTGCTTTAAGCAAAGTGTGTAAGGTAAACAGTCCACATGTTCCATGAACAAGAGACCGTTGTTTTCTCCCTAGTAGAAACATCACATCTACAACCGAAGAGATTTCTGTCACTTCCCTTGGAAACTAGAGGCATGAACCCACTATCGAGCATAAATACTCTCTCTTGGAGTCACTAGCAACTACTTGGCCAAGATAACCACTAGCAACGGAGAGCATGCCAGATCACAAACAACACAGATATGATAAAATCATAAAGACAAAACCATTAATCAAACCAACATAGTAATCTCAATATCCATCAGATCCCCGCAAACACAACATGCATGATTACAAATATATTAGATCTTGATCATGAACGGATCTCACAAGATCTATACATGAAAGCACAAGGAGGAGATACAACCATCTTGCTACTACATGGACCCATAGTCCAAGGTGGAACTACTCACGCTTCATACCGGAGGCTGGCATGATGAAGAAGAAGGCCTCCGGGATGATCTCCCCTCCGGCAGGGTGCCGGGAAGAACTTCAGATCCCCCTGATCTAGGGACGATGGTGGCGACGGCTACAGAAGGTTTCGTGGAGTTTTGATCGGGTGCCTAGGATTTCTGCATCTAGGGCTTCTTATAGGCGAAGGGGCGAGCCAGGGGGGCCACCAGGGCGGATGCACCCCCCCAGGCGTGGGGTGGACCCACCCGCGTGGCCAGGGGGTGTGGCCCCCTCGTGAGCCTTCTCCCTCTGGTCTTCTGGCTTCGTGTTGCCCACGGTAAAATATTAACTTTGGCTTTTGTCCCGTCCAATTCCGAGAATATTGATTTTCTGCCTTTCTGGAACCAAAAACAGAAGAAAACAGGCAACTGGCACTGTGGCAACTTGTTAATAGGTTAGTTCTAGAAAACATATAAAAATACCTCAAAGTGTAGACAAAGCAAAGCAAAGTAGATAGTAGAAAACATATGGAGCATTAAAAATTATAGATACAATTCCAACGTATCAAGTGTGTTGCAGATTACCAGGATTTGATGAAGGCATATCTGACACCACCTGATCATTTTCAACCATTGATCTGTCCCCAGCATTCCTTCCTCTGGGAATTTCTCTAGTGAACTCCAGATCATAGAAATTTGCACCAATATTTACATTTTCAACAACTGGCGGTACCAGAGACACATCCATATTCCCACACTCTGACATAGTCCACATTATTTAGACTATGTTTGTCCATAGCTATCGTCCTCCCCACCGAACTCCCAGCAAAAGCAATAGTAGGACAATTCCTATTATCTAAAGGAATCCCTTTCACCTGGAACCACACAGTATCCAACGCACTAGTAGCACCATAACTAGGAAACCATTTGTCCACATGAAGAACTACATAGAACTGTTTTCAAGTGAGTTGTGCCAAAGTGTTTCCAAGCATCAATATCCCTTGGGCTTGGAAATCTCATCTGAAATTTTGTTGCAGTCATTGGTTTTGCATACCATATCTAAGAACACCTAGCTCCATCTCACTAACCAAATTCATCCTCAATCTTCCTTGAAGATACATTTCCCTCAATCACATGTATCATAGCCTGATAAATTTCTTTTGGTGGGGCAGCATTCCAAGTATTAGGAATCACAAAGAAACCGTTTCCAGGGAGAGCTGCGCCCATAAAGGGAGCCGCAACCTCCCATGGCTTCTACTCACTGAAAAGGAACTTATGCACATGATAATAAGCACGCATTAAACATATATCCCTAGCTTCCATAGTTTGATTGTTACTTTATCTAAACTGAACATTCCTCCCGGTTTCAGGCATATTAGCCTGCCTCACCTCTCCCCGTGGATTCCTAGATGGAACGTGATACTACTGTTGATGTAGAGGAACAACAGGTATCACAGGTTCCCTATGACCGACATTAGCCGAGGAACTCCTCTACAGATCAAAATTACGGGAAGAGTCAAATCCATGCCTATCACTCCCAGAATTATATTTGTTGGTGGTGGGATTGTTAAAATGTGTAGTGCAAAAAGGTTTTAGTAAGTTTTGGTGTGATCTGGTGAATACTGTAGTGAAAATGAGGCTTTATGTGTAAAAATTAATAATAAAAGGGGAAAGGAATTCGGCAGCCACAGAGGGGTGAGACAGGGGATCCTTTCTCTCCCTTCCTTTTTAGTTTGGATAGTGAAGGTTTGTCTTAGATGATTTTCCAAGCACAATGCTGGTTTGATAACTGGTTTAGTATCTCATTTGATTGACAAAGGTGTTTCTATTTTACAGTATGCTGGTGATACTATACTACTCATTCAGGATGACATTGATCAATTAATACATGTTAAGTTGATTTTGTATATGTTTGAGGACATATATGGACTAAAAATAATTTTAATAAAAGTGAACTCATGCTGGTTTTGGATGATGGAGAGAAAGGTTTGAGGTATGCTGATTTATTTGGTTGTCAGCTTAGTTCTTGGCCTATTAAATATCTTGGTGTCCCTGTTTTTGGCACCAGGCTTCATGTAGCTGATTTACAACCTCTTTATGATAAATTTAAAAAGAAGTTTGATGGTTGGATTGGAAATTCCTCTTTGATTGGTGGGAGCTTCACTCTTATTCAATCCTCTCTAAGTAGTCTATTGATTTATCATATGTCCATGTATTTGATTATTGATACTAACTTGGAGGATTTTACCAAAATCATTCGTAAGTTCTTTCGGGAGGGGGATAATAACAAGAATAAGTATTACATGGTTAAATAGTCTTTGATTTATAGGACGAGGAAAAAGGTAGGGTTGGGAATAAAATTTTTGAAACTGTTTAATATTTGTTTGTTGTGTAAATGGTGGTGGAGACTAGAGTTTAAGGATGGTTTCTGGCAGAGAATTGTTAGAGCAAAGTATAAAATAATACATGGTATTTGGAGGTTGGGTGGGAAACGGGGAGTTTCTACTGCTTGGAAATATTTAATAAGACTTCAAAATATATATCTTTCTAGAAGGAGAATGGAAATTGGGGATGGTAGGACAACTAATTTCTGGCATGATCAATGGCTTGGGAATCTTCCCCTCCGTGAGAGGTTCCCAGATATTTTTGACATTTACAACCAAAAATTGGCACTGTTAGAAAGATGTATGAATTGGGTTGGTTCTTTACCTTTAGAAGATGGTTTTCACCTTTGTTGGCATCACAGTGGCGAGTTTTGAGGAATTTGTTGGCATTTGTATCCTTGAATGAAGAAAAGAATAGGCCTAAATGAAAGTTTACTAAATCTGGGATTTTATCTGTAAAATCCTTATATAACAAGCTTGCGGATGTGGGTCCGCATAGGTCATTTCGACATCTGTGGAAAGCTAAACTACCTCTTAAAATTAAAATTTGGCTCTGGCTTATTTGGCATAACGCTATTGCTACCAAAGATAATATGAAAAAGAGGAAATGAGTGGGCAGTTATATATGTCAGTTCTGTCCTAGAGAGGATACGATTAATCATATGTTCTTTTGTTGCCCTGGTGCTGTTTATATGTGGAGTACCATTGCTTTTTTTTGTTGTAAATTCGTGTCCCTCTTGTTTTACTCAGTACTTCTGGTGGATTGTGCATTTCCTTCCATATGGTTATAATGTTCATATTGTTTATGTTGCTGCTATGTGCTGGGCTTTGTGTAAAACTAGAAATCAAGCATGTTTTGAAGGAAAGCTGGTTTCTTCCCCTTTGGGATTGATATGTCATGTGTGCGTTTCTTCGATATTGGGCAGGTCTGCAAAATGAGCGGGATAAGAATGTGTTGATGGATGGCGACTCAAGTTCACGAGATGGCTAGGTGAGTCTCAACTCAAAGGATCGAGAAGGGGCAATGGATGATGATAGCAACGCCTCCGGAGATTGATGGAGAATGATCAGTGTTCCCCGTGTGGGGTTGATTATTAAAAAAACCAGAATGTTTCCTTTTATTTTTCAGGCGATACTTGGTTAGCTCTGCTGAACATGTTATGCTTTGTGGTGGATCATGTGTAGTGTGGAGCACCTAGTGTTATTAGTTTTATTTTCGTTTTTACATTTTAGATCGAGACATTTGTTCTGTTATCTGATGGTAATGGAACCCGTCTCATTGGATTCGTATAGAAAAACATCTGGCGTTCCCTTATTCCAAATTAATTGACAAAACTCTGTCTACATACGGATAAATCTAGATGCATTTAAATACATAGGTATATTTATATCTGGACAAAGCTATTTAAATTAATTCGTGATGGAGAAAGTAGTATAAGATACTGGGAAAACAATTTTTCCGTGCAAAGGAGTTGGTAAGATTGTTTGATAAAATATATTTGACAAGGTTTTCATAGCTCAAAGATATAGTATCTAGCCACTTCAACTAGTTATTCCTCCTCGAATTTAATTGTATTTTCTGAATCTTGCCCCAGCGATGGAGAATCAACAAATTATGCAAGGATATATCACTATAAGAAAATTAAGTTGTGAAGACTTCTCTTTTCTACTCTAGAGCAACAAATTAGCAATTCTTAATTTCTTTTGGGAAACATGGTAAAACGTGAACACTCACAACACGTCAGCCCTACTAATGCACTCGTACACACATTCTACCCCTACGAGTACCTCCGAGAGACTGCATCCACAGATCATGTATTGAGATTGATAGAGTCACCATATATTGTCGCTCAATCGATGGAAACATCGCATCTCACAATGGATATTCCTCATTTATAACACGCACACACAGGCACCAAACCTAGAGTTTGAAATCTGGTTATAACCACCCCTCTAACCATCCAACCACGGGTTGGTTCTCGTCAATTCTTAATTAGGAAGTATGTATTGTGCATATGCATGAATTTTTTACTAACTATTATAGGGGAGCCCCCAGTCCTTTATTGAAAAAAAGTCTCAACATACAAGCTTAAGGAAAATAAAACTAAATCTAGAACTAAAAAGCTAGGCACACATACGTTTTTACCACATTTATTATTTTTTAAAGAGGAATCAATTGATTTGATTTTTCTATTAATTAATAAGATGCTGTAGCCCAATCAATATGAGAAAAAACAAGTGGAAACAAAGGATAGAACGTGCTCACAACTAGTCAGGTCGGCGCATCTCCTCCTCACGGAAACGGGGAAACGAGCGGAGACGACCAACTCCCTCTAGATCTCAGACGGCAAAAGCGCCGGTTCCATCTCCCTTCACTTGTCGCTACGGTGGTAGAAGGGAGGGGGAACCCCATTTCTTCGTCTACTAGTTAGGGTTAAAGCATCTCTAATGGAACCCGTAAAGGGACCAAACCCATGAAATTCGGTGAGAATACGGGCCGTCAGTCGAAAGGCCGAGCTAACCGAGCCCGTAAAGACCCCAACCCATATTCGTTTTTTTCACAGGGCCCGCGAACACCACTCCGCAGCCCCTACAAATAGCATGCGGGTGGGCGGATACGGGTTCCAACCCGCCCGCCACCACACAACAAACCCTATCCCCTCGCTGCCGCTACACAGCAAACCCCCCTCCGACGAGCGAATCAGGCCATAGCAGTTGCGGATCGACAACGGCTCCCACGCCATGCCAATGCTGCACGGCGGATGCAGGCAGGGAGGAGGCCGTAGCAGCGGAGGAGGAGGTGGTGGCCGGTGGCTCTCCCGTGGTCGTCCCCGCATCCTTGCTTTGACGAGGCGGCCGTGAAGCTTGTGCGGTCTATCGGGGCCAAGTGTCGGGCGGCGCGCCGCTGGACCAACATGGGTGTATGGCTGCCCCCTCGCTGGCTCCCTATGTCACCGGCCTACCCGAAGCGGAGGCGCCACGAGCTCTCCTTTCCCCTTCCGGTAAGGCGTCGTCCTTGTCCTCCTCGTCGCACCCGAAGCGGATGCGCTGCGGCGACGAGGAGGAGATGGAGGCACTGTTGCATGCGCTCACTGAGTCCATGGCGGAGGTGGAGGAGCGGGGCCGCCACGAGCGGGAGAAGGTGGAGGCGGCCATCGCCGCGGTGACCTTGGCCCGACGCTCTGAGGAGGTGGAGGCCGAGGCTGAGGCGGGCGGCGCCGAGGAGGTGGAGGCCGACGCGGTCGCGGTCGCGGACAAGACGGAGGTGGAGGTCGTCGTCCTCGACGACTAGATGGCTAGCGCGGAGCTCTGGAGAGTACGGAGAGCTCGATTTTGGCTCACGTGGACGCGCCGGCGTCCTTGGCGAGCTCTCCCTCCCCCTAATTAAGTTTTTTTTAGGATTTTGATGTATATTGTATGAACTACTTTATCTGCCGAAAAATTAGTGCGTGCGCGTAAATTTGTCGTCGGAGTTGTTAAAATTCGAATTTGCGGGTTGATTTTACGGGTCCGATCTGCGCCGACGAACTAGAACCTATAAATCGCGAGTACAACAGCCTGTACTCACGATTTATAGGTTGGGTATTTACGGGTTTCATTAGAGATGCTCTTAGGGTTTATCTGTTGTGGGGTATCATTGGGGTGGTAGGAGCGGCACTCATGCAAATAAATCTTTCTCAACTCTGCTCCCACACCGGCGGCATGGCGACATCTCAGAGTTGATGACAACATGTGTTGGCCAGTCCTTCAGATCGGCAGCTTGATCTTCTCGGTGTTTTGGAGGCATTCGCCGTTATCCGTGACGGTGCTGGCGGGCGAGGCGAGGTGGTTTTTCTAGAGCGAGGATGTTGGTCGGGAGGTGATGGATCTATCTTTTCTTCTCCGACTTTGTTGATGAGAGGCGACAGATCTTGGTCCAAGATAGCACGGGGATGTCTCCCGATCGACATGTCAGATCGACATGTGTCTCGTTGCGTATAGCAGGCCTGTTTATCAACTCACAAAGTCTTGTTGATGATGGTGCTTTTTTGGATCTTGCAATAGTAGAGGTTCAGCGTCTCTTCTGGTATATGTCCCGGCGGCATTGGAGTTGGATAACGGTAGTTGGATTCGATGGTTGCAGGAAACCATATGAATCGTTTTATATTTCTTGATCTCTTATGATTTTATCTATATAGTTTTCAGGATAATCATTTTATTCCGATTGTCTTTTAGTGTCCATATGAACTAGATCTTTGACTAATGAAATATGTGGTTGCTCTCGGTATAACTTTGTGTGGCCTTAAAGCGGATCTGAAAAAATCTGTGATGGTCGGCTGTACGTAATGTAAGAACTTTGTACGCAATGTGTCGGCATGCATGTGGAGGCTTATCTTGTTCGGGTGCTTAACTTAGGCTACTACCTTATCATACTACTAGTATCATGCATACGATACTAGTACATGATACTATGTCTCTAGTGCATTGTATCATATAGTAGTATCATAGTAGTGGTATATTTATTAATTTGTAGAATCTCTAGGTAAAATGTGTGTATAAGATTTACTTGTCATTATGATTTCTACCTTTACGTGCTATGATACGGTATCTACCTATAATACACTAACCACCTCTCTCTTAATTAATTATGGCGCCACATCAGATTTTTGCCAAATTGGCATGCATGATACACCTTATGATACTAGCACTAGGACCAGCCTTAAAGCGTTGTATTTAGTCCAATTCCCTAGGTAAATAGACAAAATAACTGTCTTGCTCGCACCTCTACGGCTCTAACTCTCTAGCGACTTGGGGGATGCGTCACAAAAGTGGACGCACGGGAAGAAACCAAAATATGCCCTCTTCTCTCTCTACAAAAATCTCCGACTACTTCATCTGCAAATACACGTAGATGGAGCCAGTGGGGAACCCAAAAACTTCCAAAAATCTAGACATACATGTTTAAAATACCATTTTTCAAACAAAATTAATGTAAAAAGTTAGAAAATATAAGGCGCCGTGCGTCGATAAGCCTGGGCAGAGGGGCGGATCTTCCGCCCCTGGATGGAGTTGTATGGTATGTATATGCAGAACGTATTTCTATATTGTGGGTCTACATGCAAAACGTAGCCGGGGCCTACTCTGGAAGTGCGGAGAGATGATACTAGAACCGACACTGGGTAGAAGACTGCAAGTGGCTTATTCATTTTGTAGCATATCGAGAGTAGCGGTGTTGTAATCATAGATTGAGCTTGTGGAAAAAAACCGAACCGTCTCCTCGCGTTGCCCTCCTCCAGGCGACGTGGGTGGTGGGGGTGTTGGGTGTGTGTGTGGGGGGGTGGGGGTGGGGGTGGGGGTGGGGGGGACCCTAGTTCCTGTCTGCCGCCAGCCTCCCCCTCCTGCCCCCACCCCTCGTCGCCCCCTGCGGACGCCGTCGGTGAAGGGGGCAGCGGGGCCCCAGTGCTTCTCGGCTCCGCACGGCGGTTAGGAGACGGACCACCGTGTCGGCGGCCGGAGGCGGCGTGATGAGGATACAATCATGGATCATGCTGATTTGAACTGTTTGAATTGGAAAGAAATATTGAGCCTCATTGAAAAATATCACAAGGTAAATTCATTCCTAGTTAGACATGATACTTTGATTTATAAGAACTTTATACTACCTAAATCATTGTGTTATTGTTTGACTAGATTTGGCATTGATCGGACTAGCGCCAGCGGGAGGAGAGGGAGGAAGGCAGCCGAGAGATGGCAGGCGCACTAGGAGACAATGAGGAAATCACGTATGATCAAGAAAGGGACGAGGAGTACCCAGAAATATATGTTTGAGGTGTTCCACGACGTTTGGCATGCGTGCCAATTAGGCCGAACCCATCTATAGGTCGGTATGTATCAGTTTGAATCGAACCGAGTCAGCTTGGGCCAAGTTATGGCTGTTTTTAGGCCCAATTATGAGGAATGATGCCCCAGCCCTCATATATACACCAGCAGCCGTCGAAATTAGGGTGAGACCACGTTTAGATTAAACCAATACTTGTTTCGTTGAATTGCTGCAAGCATTCATCTGAAATTATATGTTCCTTTTTGATTCGATCAGGAATATCTACCATACGTCCACTTTGATTCGATCTGGAGTTTGCTACTGAAAGTCTTCGTGTTTTCTGTTGTTCCATTGGGAATTGGTAGATTGCAAACTGCTTCGTGGTCAGCGGCTACGTGCGCCAGTGTGTGAAGTTGCGAATACCAACTGTGTTGAGATCTATTGCATTGGCAGCGGAGGAACAGCCGGTTATTCGCAGCATCCCACAAGTTATCTTCATTACATCCACCATCATCTACGACGTGCTCAACGAGAAGATCGGGCTACCCCTTATCATCTTGGTATCAGATTCTCAGGTTTACTCGGTGAGCAATTCATCCCCATAGATTAGTTGTTTTCATCCTATACAGAAAAAGGCATATAAAATATTAGGGTTCATAGTGTATTGCCATAGCCTAGATAACACTGTTCGTGAGTTCTAGTTGCTGATCGTAGTATTTTTGTGTAACATTTCTTCTAAATCTGAGTCGTAGTTTTTGTCGAGTTTTTGCCTAGTTTTCGTCTAAGTTTGTCTCATAGTCGAAGTTTTAGACTGTTTCTAGACTGTTTGTCGTGTTCTGCAGTTTTAGATCTAGTAGATCTATTTTTTTTATTTCGTTGAATTAGAATTGCTAGATCTATTTTAGAAGAAAAAAAGAAAACAAAAGTTCCGATCCGATCTGTACGTAAGGCAAAGCTCACGTTAAAAAAAATCCGAGAAACGTCTCAGCTTGTACATGCGTGAGCGAGCAGCAGAAGAAAAAAAAGGGCTCAGCTCGTACGTGCCTGAGCGAGCAGCAGCCAAAAAATACGTCCTCACGCCAGACCACAATTCTGTGGTTGTACGTGAGCTTCTCAGCCTGCCGCGGCAGAATTTTGGGTCGTTTTTCTGTCGTGGCAGAGACCATTTTTCAGGTCAATTTTTTTTTATTTTTTTGTTACTGAGTCCACATAGCGTTTCTATCTTTGTGAGCCTTAGTAAGCCTTTCTTGGTGTCTAGAACTATCCTACGAGACTAGCGTACTTAATGCTCGCCGGGCTGCTTATTTTAGCAATCTGGTGCTCGTTTTGTTGAGTCATTGCTAGCGTCTCTTCTTGTGCATTACAACACGAGTATTACTCCGATATATCTTAATTTTTGAGCTCCTTTTCAGAGTTGCAATTGCCCCATTTATCTCCACTGTGTGTGTTTCCGTGGGTCTTTGTTATACGGTCAGCACTAGGATTTATAAATTGGTGTTGTTAGGTATCCATACCAAGCTCCACTATATACCCTTGGTTGTCGTGTGATAATTTTTTCCCTCGGTATTCGCTTCGTCACATCCGTGCATGTTCTACTCATACAAGTTGGTAAGCTATCCTAATTCACTTTGGAACGGTAAGATACATTGTTTACATTGTTTTCTTTCAGTTTCAAGCGAGTTGTGAGAGTTTCACCACCAGATTTTCTTTTCTGTACTAATGTACTGATCATGACTTCTACTAGTGTTGATGTGATGCAGAAATCAAACGATGTTTACCATGACTATTTAGGTATTGTAGCCTGCATGGCATATGATGCAACTAAAGTCAAGTGGAGATTGGACAGTTCTGCATCATCCATAGAATATACGTCTTGGGAATCTCACATGCTCAGTGGTTTTGCGAGATGTCGTACTTTCGATAGCAAGTTTAATGGCCATACAGAATATACTCTCGCTCGCCGACGTGTCGATGCAAAGGTAACTCGTTGGTGGAAG
Organism: Avena atlantica; assembly: GCA_910589765.1. Lineage (NCBI taxonomy): Eukaryota > Viridiplantae > Streptophyta > Magnoliopsida > Poales > Poaceae > Avena > Avena atlantica. The sequence continues at coordinate 205,386,336 of OU342738.1, read as the reverse complement.
TACGCTAGGACTGTGTATGGTGTCATAGGTAAAACATTCCTTTGGGAGGATTTCAAGCAATTTCTGCGTTCTAGGTTTTTGTACAACTACACATGGCCTATTCTAGAAATTTTAAGAGTGGGACGTCAATGAGACATGTGAGGTGTCTACTAACATATCATGTCTACTTCTAGTGTTGTACCTGTGATATGCAGGTTTCTTTTGAAGAAAGGGAGCCGCCTATTTTACCAACCTATATCACACGATCGGATATCATCACTTGAGAAAGCTGTTCCAATACCTACTACATATAGGGAGGATGACATTGATAATGGCACTGATTTGGGGCTACAACCAACCAATAAGGCATTCAGTGAGTCTATTCCTTTGCTGGTTGATTCTTGTAAGTTTACAAGCACAAAAATTTCAGCATCGAGTGATGCTTTGCAAAATCTGAATTTTAAGCATGTAGTACTGATTACACATGAGGAAAGACTTGCTCGAATACCACCTACTGATATTATGTATTCTAAATGAACCTATGAATATGAGTTGTGCTATAGATAGGATTTCTGAAATTCCATGTCTGAATTCTAGCACATATTCTCCTTATTTCATCTTTAATCTAATTGGTGAATATAGCATGAATGAAAATTTTCTTGTGGATCACATATGCATACTGTGATAGAATTGCTGAATGAAAACTGTTTGTATTTAGCCATACATGCTATGTGTCAATATATCTTTGTGGTGGGATAGATACTACAATTTATGATAATATAAAAGTAAATTCTCATCTAGTTGACATAGTACACCCAACAAAAGTAACTTTACCTATGTTGGATTATTCCAATCTTTCTAGATTTGAATCAGATTTTTCATACACCTTGTGTTTGTCCCACAACGTGTTGCATAAGTGTGCTACTACTATATACTTCACTGATATTTGCAAATTGAGTTACATGTTACATACTGAACAAAATTATTATGTTCATAATAATCGGTAGCGCAGTTGAAGCATGGCCTGAATCAATTCGGTTTTCACATAGTTTGAATTGGTTTGATCTTGTTCATCACAAATTTGATCATAGATCTTCTTTGAGAAAACTGAATTTAATATTGAACAACAAGACTATATATCTATTTGTTTTTCAACATGATCATGATTCTTTCTACTTCATGTATACCTGCACTTTAAGTTGCTTGATGAATAGTAGACATATTATACACGTGAACAAAAATGATACAACAGGTTATGTATACATATACTCTGCGTATACTTTGTTCTTTTTGTTCCTTCCACTTTCAGCTTACCCAAAGCCGAGGACGGCTTTTCTTAAAGAAAGGGAGGATGATGAGGATACAATCATGGATCATGCTGATTTTAACTGTTTGAATTGGAAAGAAATATTGAGCCTCATTGAAAAATATCACAAGGTGAATTCATTCCTAGTTGGACATGATACTTTGATTTATAAGAACTTTATACTACCTAAATCATTGTGTTATTGTTTGACTAGATTTGGCATTGATCGGACTAGCGCCAGCGGGAGGAGAGGGAGGAAGGCGGTCGAGAGATGGCAGGCGCACTAGGAGACAATGAGGAAATCACGTATAATCAAAAAAGGGATGAGGAGCACCCAGAAATACATGTTTGAGGTGTTCTACGACGTTTGTGGCCTGCGTGCCATTAGGCGAACCCATCTATGGGTCGGTATGTATCAGTTTGAGTCGAACCGAGTCAGTTTGGGCCAAGTTATGGCTGTTTTTAGGCCCAATTATGAGGGAGGATGCCCCAGCCCTCATATATACACCAGCATCCGTCGCAATTAGGGAGAGACCACGTTTAGATTAAACCAATACTTGTTTCGTTGAACTGCTGCAATCATTCATCTAAAATTATATGTTCCTTTTTTATTCGATCAGGAATATCTACCATACCTCTACTTTGATTCGATCTGGAGTTTGCTACTGAAAGTCTTCGTGTTTTCTGCTGTTCCATTGGGAATTGGTAGATTGCAAACCGCTCCGTGGTCAGCGGCTACGTGCGCCAGTGTGTGAAGTTGCGAATACCAACTGGGTTGAGATCTGTTGCATTGGCAGCGGGGGAACAGACGGTGATTCACAGCATCCCACAAGTTATCTTCATTACATCCACCATCATCTACGACATGCTCAACGAGAAGATCGGCCACCCCTTATCACGGCGGCTTCGGTGGAGCTGGCGAGCTTGCGGGACGGCGGAGGTGGCGCTTGCGGCGGTGCTCGACGCGGTGTGCGGGCGGCTTTGTCGCTGGCCGCGGCGACGGCGCGGGCCCGATCTGGGCCCTGGAAGCCGCGATCATCGCCTCCTGCTCTCGCGCTTCTCCAGACGCTGTGGTTGCTCTCGCGGCCACGGCCCCTTCCGGCGGCGCCTGTGCGGGCACGGGCCAGATGGGCCTTGGCGGGCCCTGCGGGCACGCCGACTGGGCCTTATGGCTGCGCATGTGGAGGTCGCGCGTGGTGGCTGTGTGGGCGCTGGGAGCGTTGCGGTGAGGCTAGGCGGAGGATGGTTGTGGTCTTTGATCCCGCTCGCGGTGGCGGCTGCCCGGGCTCTCTTCTTTCTCTCGGGCAGTGGTGATGATCCGGACGGCGGCTTTCATCGCGGCGACGGGGAGCCTAGGCGTGGCGGCATGTGGGATGCTGGATCTGGCTGCTCCTTTCTGAGGCTTCGACGTCGGGCGCCGTGACGTGGTTTGGTGTGGTGGTTTGGCCTGTCCTTGCGAGGCGGGCGAGTGGTTTGTGACTTATTGCTGGGAGAAAGCCTTGTCCTGGCGGCTGGCTAGGACCGACGACGGCGACGCCTTTGGGCGTCGTGTGCTTCTTGAAGTCATCGTCGAAACGGTGTGTTCACCCTCTCCGCGCGGGTTTCAGGAGAAATCCCAGGAGAATACCTTGATCCCTTGCGGGTTCGGGCGAGTGCGGCGCTCTTGCGTCGTTTTGCCTCTTGAGGCCTCGCTTTGGATGTTTCGCCGGCCGGAGGGACCTGTGAAGTGTGTTTGGGTGGTTGGCGTTGGCGTTTTTGTCTTCGGCTAGAAGGAGGACGGCCCCGGGGTCGGCGTGGGTGTCGGAGCGGCGGCTCCGGTCTTTGCCTCCGCCTTGTTGTGTTGAGGTGTTTGTGTTTAGGTGTTGACCTTGTTCGCTTGGGCGTCTTGGTCGTCGACCTGTATGGAGCGCGGCCTCGGGGCCGGCGTGTTGTGTCGAGTTGTATCGGTTTTTGGACAGTTTTCCTCGTAAACTGTCATTTTCTCTTCTACTATATTAATGAAAAGTCAACTCTTTTGTCTCGTTTCAAAAAAAAGAGTAGACGGTGTTTTGGCTCGGCAGGTGCAAATGATATTATCATAAAAAATCTATCAAATATAAATATTCAAAAATTTAAAATAAAGTTTTGTGTGGATATCCAGACACTCTATGTTCATACACAAGTTTTTGAGAAAAAAAATGTTGTATATGTCTTATGTAAGAAAGACAAATAAAAATCCATAAATAGTGATGTTAGAGCATTGAATTTTTATTTTCTACATGGAACACATAAAATATTCCTTTTTCCTAGACACTCGTGTGTGGTCACAAAAATGTCCGATTTTACATGAGAACATTTCTTTTTAAAAATCCAAAATATGTTTTAAAATAATAGGTTTATTTCCCCTGAGCCGAATTGGATTTCCGAGTACACAACAACGATTGTCTACATGGTCTTTTTGCCAAATTATGCTATGTGGCATGGATATATCTACATCAATGCACGTGTCAAGGTCTCCGCATCCCTGGAATGGATTCTATGCGTTCAAATAGAAATTACTCAATGATTATTGGGTATTTGAATAGAAGCTTAAACCTATGGTTTTATCCACTTGCAGACATCGGAGTTGTAGACACCACGAATGTCTTTCTAAACGGGTTTGCTTAATACATATGCATTCTTGCTTGCCTAATAGTACTATGTTTTGCGAACCACTATATATAATTTTTTTTCTAAACCATGCTATCATTGTAGATTTTTTTTACGGAAATATCATTGTAGAATTGTATCTGCCCCACTTTCCCTGCTTTTGTTATATTTAATAAGATAGGATTAACTTGAAGGTGTGCTAACCACCTAACGCTGCACCTAAAGAACATTAACATGAAGAGTAGGGCCAGCTTACGGGCGATTGAGTTGGCCGTCTTAGCATGCTTGTTGCAGGATTGAAGCATAGGAAATGTTGACGAAGTTGTTGTAGCAGACGAATCCTATTGACCTCTTAGTTCTCCCCTATCTTCTAAGAATATAGGGGAGGGGCTAGGCTTATCACTGACCGGTAGATCGCAAGGGAGGGCGAGTGGGCGACCATGAGTTGGCTAGGGCACCCCCAAACAGGGTGTTTAGTTGGCTCGTGAGCTTCCAATTTATTTCGCTTGTACAGTTATTTAACTCTATCTATTTTTTGTAAACTGAGAGACTTTTCACTCAAAGTTAACTTCATAGGGCTAACTGTTTGTGGGATATTGTCATGTGTTATGATATTTATGTTCGACCGTAATGTAAATTTTGTTATATGTCGTTCAAGCGTGCGTAGGGCTAACAAAAGCATGCGTGTCTTATAGAGCACACTTTCATTCCATCATGCTAATCTGCAAGGAAAATGAACCATAAACCAGTGTATATTATGATGTAAAAAGAACCAAAGTCAAGTGGATGCTGATATCAGAAGCAGCATCGCCATGCCTTACTGATGGCCTTCTTAGGAGGATGAGATGTTATGACCCCTCTGTCAACTGGTGGAGGCTATTTGGTTTAGTTCCACCTTGTCTACGGAAGGATGCCACACCCAGGTTATAAGAGATAGATTCATTCCTCTCTTCAGTCCGGTCTTTTGGGATATAGTGAGCTATTTTCTTATTGTTGGACTGCGAGCGCATGAACGTTCAGAACATAGGCCGAGTACTGGGCTAGCCAAGTGAACGCTAACATATGGTATCATATCCAACGTCGTCATGCCTTTCCGAGGGGCTTCTCAGGGGGATGGCATGTTAGGATCCCTCCGTTGACGGGTGAAGGCTGCTTGGTTTACTCCCACCTCGCATATGGGAAGAGGGTCACACTCATTTTAAGGGAGAAATTCCTTTCTCTCACTGGACTTTTGGAATGGAGTGCGCTCTTATTGTTGGGTTGTGTGCGCATAAACATTTAGAACGTAGGCTGAATGCTAGACTGTTCAAGTGGATGCTAACTAGTTTGTTGAAACCTGATATGCTGGTTATTTTCGCGATAGTCTAAGTTGATCTCGACCCCGACAATTCATAAATCAGTTATGGACCTATAATTGTGTTTCGCAATAAGTTGATCTTGAGCCTTTTTTTTTTCTCACAAACAAGCTCCCAAAAAGTAGATGCGCCCACAACGAATCGCCCCATTTCCGCGTTTTTGGAAAACTTTGCCCCCACAATGTGGCACATCGATGGCCAGGTGGCGATACAAATCTTATTAAGACCGTACAGCATGTGTACTGCCAGGATTGAACGTAGATGTGAACATGATGTACGTGTATATAATCATGCCAAGCAGCATTTTCTTGCTGAAAGTTTTGCAATATTGCTTCTTAAGTTTGTTAGGCTACAGACTACTCCATATATATCAGCCATGATTTGGTCAAACACTGCGTGCACTCTGCGGCCAGCATGCATGTGGCTAAGAGAATGTTCTCCATGTGTGCATCCCTTCGGTGTTAACCAACATATTCTTCAAAAAAGCACTAGTCGATCGATTTTTATACCTCATCCAAAAGCGGCGTGTCTTTGCATACGGATTCAAAGATGAATAGACATGAGAATCCGGTTCTGTATGACGAGATGGGGTTAGCTGATTAGTATTACCGTCCGTTACTTAATATACCCACTCCAACCTAAATTAATTGTTTTGGATTTGTCTACAAGCAGATATATCTTTCTATTGACAATCTTGATCTAAGAGAGGTTTCAGTGACTCCGGGAGACAGTTCAATAGTAATCATGCTCTTATCTAGAGCCAACATACGGAAAATTAGATCACTCACTTATGGATACCATTGGAAATCGCAATTCCTTATAGTAATCGTGCATGCACTAAAACGTATCAAGTTTCTGTTAGATCATGCCCATGTCCTTTTATCTACTGGTTTACCTAGATCATATAGCAAACGCCAGTTCAAATTTGAACTTGGTTGGCTGCAATGTGATGGGTTACACGAGATGGTTAAAAATATTTGGGAAAAAATTAGGGATCAATCTCCAATCCAAAGATGGAATAATAAAATATGCAACAAGTAAATTCCTTAGCGGATGGGCAAAACATACTTCTAGTATCCTTAAGAATGAAAAGATTCAACATTCATCTATTATATATGACTTAGAATCTTATGCAGAAGTTAGGCCTTCATCTCCATTAGAAATTAAGCTTAAAACTCAATCAAATGCAGATATAGCTAGACTACTTTGGGAAGAGGAGCTCAAATGGTACCGATGATGTAAAGTTAACTTTATTCTGGAAGGAGATTGGAATACAAGATACTTCCATGGTGTTGTAAATAATAGACACAGGAAGAAACTTATTCACTCACTAGTACAAAATGAGAGCACGATCAAGGGCCCTGAGCAACTCAAGTCTTATATTATAAATTATTATAACGATCTATTCGAAGATTCTCCCTAGATCAGTCCCGAACGGACGACATTTCCCGAGTTTTTGTTGAGAAAATAACCTTCTGACATCTCCCTAGGAGGAAGTCAAGAAGGCGATTTTCTAAATGAAACACAATAAGGCTTCAGATCGAGATGGATTCCCAGATAGGTCCTATCAAAACTTTTGGAATGTTATTAGATCAGACCTTGTAGATCTGTTTGGCTTTCTTAATGCTAGATAACTAGAGTTGTTTCGCCTCAATTTCAGTGGGATGATCTTATTACCTAAGGCTAATGAGGCGCTAAGAACAACGGTATAAACCAATATGTATTCTTAATGTTAGTTTTATGATTTTCACAAAAAAATAACAATCAGGCTAAACTCGGTGGCTGACTATGTAGTTCGTCCTACATAAACTGCTTTCAAGCAAGAAAGAAACATCCTTGATGGTGATGTAATTCTTCATGGAATGATGCACGGACTACATAGAAAAAAGTTGAATGGGATATTATTTAAATTTGACTTTGTAAAGTCTTACGATAAAGTCAGGTGATCTTTTCTATTGCAAACCCTCAAAATGAAAGGTTTTTCTGCAAAGTAGCATGCTCTTATACAAAGTTTCGTGTATTGAGGTAGTTTTTCCATCAAGGCCAACGATGATGTTGAATATTCTTCCAGACAAGAAATTGATTGAGAAAAGGTGGCTCATTATCGTATATAGTATTTAATACAATGGAAAATATGTTGGCTATGTTAATTGAGCGCCAAAAGCTGATGGTCAGATTGAAGGTGTAGTCCCACGTCTAGCAGATGGTGGTCCATATATCCTTCGGTATGCCGATGTTAAGATTCTTTTTATGGAACATGACTTGGAAAAAGTTAAGAATTTGAAATTAATATTATCACTATTTAAACAACTTCTTGGTCTAAAGATTAATTTTCGTAAGAGTGAATTGTTTTGTTTTGGCGAGGCTCAAGACAAGGCCCACCGGTAAGCTACCATTTTCGGCTGCGGGCAAGGCTAGTTTCCAATCAACTATTTGGAAATAGTGACTTATTATTGAAAACTCACAAATGCTGAATGGAAACATGTCAAGGAAAGATTATAGTTAAGGCGTAGCAGTTGGAAAGGAAAATTGCTATCTCTTGATGAAATATTGGTGCTCATAAACTGAATATGGTACTATATATGATCTCTTTTGTCCTAGCTTCCTAAAGGAGTATTGAATAGATTGGATTACTCCCATTCTAGATTTTTTTTTGGCAAGAAGATAGCGAGAAAAAAATATCGACTGGCTAAATGGAGTGTGGTTTTCCGCCCTAAAGACCAAGGTGTATTTGGGATCCATGACCTTCAGGTCAAAAACACCGCCCTTCTAGGGAAAACATTTTTTAAGCTACTCATTAAGGATGGTGTATGGCAAACCCTCCTAAGGAGGAAATATATTGGATTAAAAGTGTTTTCTCAAGTGCTCTAGAAGCTATGAGACTCACACTTTTGGGTTGGTTTGATGGCAACAAAGAAGCACTTCCTCCCATTAGGTATATATTTTTTTTATCAAATATGGTTTGAGGATTCATTTCTAGGAGGATAAGTGGCTTGGAAATACCAGGCTCTAGGAACAATATCCAGCTCTATGTAGTATAGTTCGTCATAAAGGAGATACCATTGCCGAGGTGCTGGTTTCTTTTCCTCCGGATGTGAGGTTCAGGAGGGACTTATTCAGAACAAGACTTATAGTGTGGAACATTCTATTACAGTGTTTGTCCATAGTGCAACTGTTAGAAGGGTCTGATGAGTTCAAATGAAATTTACAAGAGAACTAAAAATTCCCAGTAGATTCTATGTACAGAGCTTTGGTCCAGGCCAATGCACCAGTTGATAGTAACAAAAAAATATGGAAGATAAATACACCGCTAAAGAAAAAATATTTGTATGGTATCTGCGTCGAGGTTTGATTCTTACAAAATACAACCTTGTTAAAAGGAATTTGCATGGAAGTAAGAAATGCCAATTTGCTCGTACTATATGGTCAGTCATCCAAATAGATTTTGGGTTGTATTCACCACATAGTGTTGCCATGGAATTGATCACAAGTACAAAATTCTCATTAGGATGGGGGTGTTTGTCGTGATTTGGTCGCTTTGCCTATGTAAGAATGACAAGGTTTTTAATTATAATTTTTTTCTCTTACCGATGAACAGGTACTCTCCCTTTATAGTTACCTTTATATCACATGGAATTTCACGACCTATTTACAGATATTTGTATATGGAATATTTTTATCCACATGGATGATAGCATGATCTTAGGACTGGTCCTCCATCTCCTTACGCGTTTTGTAGTGTCTGGTGATTTATTGTATTTCTCATGTTTCTACATTATTTTTATTTGTTTCCGAACTACTTTGTGGTTATGTGCATACTAGTTATGTAGAGGACGTGTGTATAATCAAACTTTTTAAGTAATAAAGTGTCGTTTATAAAAAAATCCAATACTAAATAAGTATTTAGTCTAATTCGAGTTATTTAATTTGGACTGAAGAAAGTACGATATTTTGGTAGACCAAATGGTTTACTAAAATATTTTATATTTAATAATGGACTAACAGTGTAGTACCTTCTTTTCTGGAATAAACTCCCAGGTTGCTTCTTTTCACGTGCCGGCAGAGAAGATGTGAATCAATGCATCACATTTGTCCGTGCACTACATGCTGTGGTTGTACCAAGCGTCCAAGCCTGTTACTAATATATAGCGTGTTTAGTTGCTCGTTTTCTCCCTTTTCACATGGGAGGAAGAAAATAAAGACGTTCCGTTACGCACCGGTGGAGAAATCTTTGCACCACATGAGTTTTAAAGTGTCCCTCGGCCTGACCCTGGAGGAACGCTCGAATCGGGCATTTGCACTAAGCCAAGTTCTTCTAGCACTCGTGGGGGAAGAAGATGCACACGCGCATGCAAGGGAGGGATGACGGGAGCTCGCAAAATTCAGCGGGAGAAATTGGGTTTACCGTCCTCCGATTCACGGCGGCTATTTACACCGCCCCTCCACCGTGCCAAAATATCTTCCCCAATTTTAAGCTCTCCCTCCAAATCCTCTTCCTCACCAACGAGCAGGTAAGCTGCGCCTCCTACTCCGGTGGATCTAGCGCATATCCGGCAAGTCTTTTTCCTCGGCTATATCCGACATGTATCCTCGTCGGTCGAGATTGAGATCGTGGTAAGAAACAGCTAACCCTAGCTCTCGCAGCTTAGGTTTGTTGCCATATTCTAGCTCATAGTTCTAAGTTGTGAGATTTGTTGGTGTTCTAGATCTGGCTCTGAGCATTTTGGCAGTCGGTATTCATGATGTAGGTAGGATTAGTGTTACAAGTATAGTTCTTCCACCTAGAACTGATTCTCTCTGGTGTCGTAGGAGAAGTTTGCGTCCTCTAATATGTCTGTAACCTCTGTGATATCTCTGCTTATGTGTCGATGTCTGATGCGGTGACCATGAGGAAGTTGGCCATGTCATGGCCAACATCTCTATCCACCTTTGTCCTGAATTGGGTCGTCCAGTTGATCGAGAAAGGTGTTTCAGTAGTTCGGAGATTTAGACAGGCGGACATGTGCTTGATTGCAGAGGATGTCTTCAAGTTTTGTGGCCGGACAGTCACTCCGAACCAGGTGTACAACCACATGAGGCACTAGGAAGTGCGCTGGGTTTGGGTGCTGAGGATAAAGAGGCTTAGAACGTGCGCTGGGTTGAGGAGACCTCTGCTATCATGGTGGACGATGATGATTACTCTATGCACATCAAGGTTTGACATATTTTCACTTGCATCGGTAGTTGTAAAGCTCACATATGAACTACATGTGTTGAACTAACTGTGATTTTCATGTAGGCTTAGCCATCGGACACCGAGTTGATCAACAAGCCCATTGAGAACTATGATCAGTTGAAGATCATCTATGGTCCTTGCATTCCTGTTGCGTCTGTCTCTATGACCGCGATACATCGTTCTCTTGGCCACCTGATGGAGCACGGTGGACATGCGACCAGGTATCTTTCCATGACCCATGAGCACAGGTTGAGCTGGTTCACGGCCTTCCTGGACAAGCCCTACCTCTGAGCAGTGGACTGAGATGTTTGAGGAGATGCTGGTGGCGGTGTTGATGATAATGGTCGTGATGTATATTTTGAAGTAGCTAGGATGATGAACTATGGTTGCGGTGACCCTTGAACTTTGGTCTGTATATTTTGGGAGGTGGTAGTTATAACCCCTTCGTATATATGTGATGTACTTGTGCTGCATCACGGACAGTTGTTCGTGAACTCGTGCTGCAGCACACCCGTCATGACTGATTATGTAGATTTAGTCTTAATATAATCTAGTAGTTCTCTGAATTGCAATTTTCTGAACTATGTTTTCTGTCTTGCTAATGTTGGATAAGCTCACCTCACCAGAGAGGAGGTAAGGCTATTAGGGACAATGCAACTAGCTAAACAAGTGCCAATTTGTTGAAAACTAAGAATGCATGGAACCAAACAACTTGGGATTGGCTTCCAAACCCCTAGGTAAGTGAGAATACATATGGAACCAAACGAATGGCCATTTTGTCATGAAAGGTTGCATTGCCGTACGCAGCTTCCGTGGACCCATGATCTCTAGGTGCGACTAAAAGCCATGAGCAACCGAACACGACCATAGTCTCTGGCAGCATACTTCGCCTACAAAATTGTCCATTTTAGGGTATAATTGGATCCTAGCATTGTGGAAGATAGGAACATGAAAAACATAAGATTTTGACACTGACAGATTTGCTAGTGCAAAACTGGAGATTGTAAAACAAGGCAAACGATAGAAACAAACGCTTTGAAGGAACATAGGAAATATACATAAAATATGCTCAATCCTATGCGACCTTTCAAATGACGAGGTCGACGAGGATGTTGAAATTTCTTACAAATCAAGACAAAAGAATCTAATCCAAGAACCCTACAAAAGTCTCATAAGATTCCTTTCATCCAAAGTCTCGGTGGTGGCTCGCGGTGCCCTGCTCTGCCTAGATCTACGCCCATTTAGGCCCCATCTGGGTTGGGACGGGCCTGCTTCCGTATGACCCCATGCGGCTCCCTATAGGTGGAGGAGGGCGACGGAGGGTATGGGTTGGTGGTGTAGGTCGTGGCTGTCCTTACTACAACATGGCGACGGGGGCTTTTCGGGCCCATTTGGGCCCGGCCGGTCAGCCCTGGTGTGCCCCTATTGCCGCGTCCGGTCGGCTACTGCCACGGCGGTGGAGATAGTTCCCTCCCGTACGGCTGCGATGCTACTACCCCTGGTACCACTTGATATGTTGGAAACGTATCTATAATTTTTGATGATCCATGCTTGTTTAGTGTCTACTTTGCTTTACTTTTCTACACTTTGAGGTGCTTTTTACATGTTTTCTGGTACTAACCTATTAACAAGTTGCAACAGTGCCAGATGCCTATTTTCTGCTGTTTTTGGTTTCAGAAAAGTTAGTAAAGAAATATTCTCGGAATTGGACGGGACGAAGGACAAAGTCAATAACTTTCCGTGGGGAACAAGAAGTCCAGAGGGGAGACGGAGAAGCGGGCCAGGGAGGCCAAACTCCCCTAGGAGCGGGTGGGCCCTACCCCGCGCCTGGGTAGGGTTTGCCCCTCCTGGCCGCCTCCCGGTCTCGCCCCTTTGCCTATAAGAAGCCCCGATGCAGAAACTCTGAAGACCCAATCAATATTCCACGAAACCATTTGTAGCCGCCGCCACCATCGTCCCTAGATCGGAGGGATCTGAAGCTCTTCCCGGCACCCTGCCGGAGGGGAGATCATCCCGGAGGCCTTCTCTCCGGTATGATTTATGAGTAGTTTCACCTTGGAATATGGGTTCATGTAGTAGCTAGATGGTTGTATCTCCTCTATGCTTTCATGTATAGATCTTGTGAGCTCCGTTCATGATCAAGATCTAATGTATTTGTAATCATGCATGCTGTGTTTGCGGGGATCCGATGGATATTGAGATTATTATGTTAGTTTGATTAATGGTTCTATCTTTATGATTCTATCATGTTTGTGTTATTTGTGATCTTGCATGCTCTCCGTTGCTAGTGGTTATCTTGGCCAAGTAGTTGCTAGTGACTCCAAGAGGGAGTATTTATGATCGATAGTGGGTTCATGCCTCTAGTTTCCAAGGGAAGTGACAATAATCTCTTTGGTTGTAGAATGTATGTTGCTACTAGAGAGAAAACAACGGTCTCTTGTTCATGGAACATGTGGACTGTTTACCTTACACACTTTGCTTAAAGCAGTTGTCTGTTGCTTGCAACTTAATACTAGAGGGGGTTCGGATGATAACCTGAAGGTAGACTTCTAGTCATAGATGAAGTTGGATTACATTCTATGTATATTGTTGTATTGCCCAATCAACCTCATAAGATCTTTCTGGCTAGTAATTGCATTGTTATGCCTTGCTCAGTTCCTATCAATTGTCCCGCTGTAATTTGTTTACCCATCATGCCATGCTGTTTATCTAAGGAGAGCACCTCTAGTGAACTATGGACCCCGGTCCAATCTTTACCATTAATACATCTTCCACTGTTATTTGTTTACTTGCTGCAAACCATTACCTTCCACACCATACGTTTAATCCTTTGTTACAGCAAACCGGTGAGCTTGACAACCTCACTGATTCGTTGGGACGAGTCTTGAGTTTGTGTTGTGCAGGTCTTCACGTTGCTTCCAACACATGTGTGACGTTTCCTTCCTCCTTCTGGTTTGATAACCTCGGTTTCTACTAAGGGAAATCTTGCTATTGTACTCTTCATACCTTGCTCTTGGGGTTTCCAACGAAGCACTCTTCCTCCCTGTTGAGTGTAGCATCAAGTAATTTCTGGCGCCGTTGCCGGGGAGGCTAAGGACGTCTTCACTAGGGGAGTCCTTCACTTCCTTTATCTTTACTTTGTTTCTTTTGTTTGGTTTTGTTTTCCTCTTTTCAAAAAACCCAAAAAAAAATTAGTCTAGCTTGGTTTGCTTTCTTTATTCAAAAACACACAAAAATTAGTTCCTGCTCTAGCTGTTGCTGCTGTTTTTGGCTTGCCCACCTTTGCCAAAATGAACTCTGCTGAGAACACTAAGTTGTGTGACTTCACTAGCACCAACAACAATGATTTCCTGAGCACACCTATTGCTCCACCTGCTCCTGATGCTATCTTTTATGAAATTAAGCCTGCTTTATTGAATATTGTGATGAGAGAGCAATTTTCTGGTGCGGGTACTGATGATCCTGCTGCCCATCTTAATAGCTTTGTTGAACTTTGTGAGATGCAAAAGTATAAGGATGTAGATGGAGATATTATTAAGCTCAGGCCTTTTCCTTTCTCCTTGAGGGGAAAAGCTAAAGAATGGTTACTATCTTTGCCTAAAAATAGTATTGATTCTTGGACTAAGTGCAAAGATGCTTTTATTGGAAAGTACTACCCTCCTGCTAAGATTATTGATATGAGAAGTGATATTATGAAATTTAAACAGCTTGATAGTGAACACGTTGCTCCTGCTTGGGAAAGAATGAAATCTTTGGTTAAAAATTGCCCTACTCATGGACTCACTGCTTGGATGATTATCCAAACTTTTTATGCAGGTTTGAACTTCTCCTCAAGAAACCTGTTGGATTCTACTGCTGGAGGTACTTTTATGGGACTCACCTTGGGTGCTGCAACAAGGCTCCTAGATAATATGATGGTTAACTACTCTGAATGGCATGTTGAGAGAACTCCACATGTAAGAAGGTAAATTCTGTTAAGGAAACTTCTTCTTTGAGTGAAAAGATTGATGTTATTATGGCTATGCTTGTTAATGGGAAAGCTCCTCTAGATCCTAATAGTGTTCCCTTAGCCTCTTTGGTTGCTCAAGAAGAGCAAGTTGATGTGAACTTCATTAGAAACAACAATTTCAACAACAATGCCTATAGGAATAATTTTGGTAGCAACAACAATTATAGGCCTCATCCTCCTAGTGGAAATGCTTATCAGGATAGATCTGTAATGCCTAGTGAAGAGAGGATTCTAGAAGTTGAGAGATCCACTAAAAAATTTGTGCAAATGCAATATGAGCAAAACAAGATTTTCACTAAAACTACGGATGAACAATCTACTATCTTGGAAAATATTAGTCTTCACCTTGAGAATCTGAATAAAGAAATTCCTAGTTTACAGTCAAAAAATTTGTGTGCCGAGAAAAATATATCCTCTTTGTCTGGAGCTCAAACTTCCTTGGTTAATAAAATGGCTGCTAAACCTGAAACTATGGAGAACACCTTTGCTACTGCTCATGCCAAACAAGTTACTATTGATGAAAATGTTAGGTTGTTAGCTCAACTTCATGCTAGGTGGGAAAGGGAAGCTGAAATTGATAGAAACAATAGTGTGTGCACTATCACCACTAAACCACAAGTAGCCCCTATTCCTCCTCCTACTATGCCTAAGCCTATTGATCCTACTACTAGTGATGCTAAGTTTGATTTTGATATTGATGGTTGCAATATTTCTGAAGTGCTTATGTTCCTACAAAAGCTTGCTAGAAGTCCTGATGCTAGTGATATGCATGTTGCCTTTACCAAACACATTACATATGCTCTTGTTAAGATTAAGGAAGAGAAGCTAAAACACAAAGCTTCTATTCCTAGGAAAGTAGAAGATAGTTGGGAACCCATTATTAATATGCAAGTGAATGACTTTGATCTCAAGGCTTCATGTGATCTTGGTTCTAGTATCTCTATTATGCCTAGGAAGATTTATGAAATGCTTGATTTACCACCATTAGAAGATTGTTATTTGAATGTCCCACTCAATGATAATGCTAAGAAGAAACTCATGGGGAGTATTAATGATGTTCTCATTATGGTTAACAATGCTTATGTCCCTGTGGATTTCTATGTTTTGGATGTTGGATACAATGCTTCTTGTCCTATTACTTTGGAAAGACCTTTTCTTAGAACAGATGGTGCCATCACTGATATGAAAGAAGGCACCATCAAATATCAATTTCCATTCAAGAAAGGTATTGAACACTTCCCTATGAGCAGAGAAAAGTTGCTTTTTGCTCCTCATTTGAAAGCAAGATTTGATGTAAATGCTTCTTCATTTGAAAATACTTGATTCTTCTTGCTTCTTGTGCCTAACTTAAAGGCGTTAAAGAAAAGTACTTGTTGGAAGATAAACCAAGAGTTTCCTTGAGTCTTGGAAGTTATTACTACTGTAATGACCTCTTCTTATCCTTTTTGTTTGCTTTTTGTGTCAAGAATGACCTCTAATGAGAGGGAAGTAAGATTTGGGGAGTTGCTGTCCCGAAATAGATTTCTGTCCTCCACCAAAAAAAATCGTGAGGAGGCTCTGTAACTCGGATTGAGCTCAAAATTTATGAATAAATCCCCCAGTATGTTGGATAACTTTCGTTAGTTCAACACTTTTTTATTTGAGCAACAGAAGATGTTCGAAAAAATTCTTTTCTACCTGCTGGTCTGTTTTCACAAATTTCTGCCATTATTTGCATTTGCCTCTTATTGAGTTCTTTTTGAGCTCTCTTCAGGTAAATTGAGTTTATTTGAAGGAGTTACTTCAGTAGATTGTGTTTTTAGTGAAAAGCCTTGCCGTTCTAAAGCTTTGCCAGTGGTCTAATATCTTTTGAATAAGCTAATGTTGCTAATGAAGATTGTGTGAAGTTTTGTATGAAGGAAAAATTTCAGGTGTAGAGAGAGAATGATGCAATGAGATGAAGAATGGACAAAAGCTCAAGCTTGGGGATGCCACCATGATGTCACACCAAGAAATATCCAAGAGGTACAAGCGTCAAAGATTGGGGATGCCCAAGGCATCCCCTTCATCAATAAAAGGCTCAGGTCTGTCTAGACACTTCACTTTTATTGTTTCATGCACAGTTGTGTTGTTCTTGGAGCGTCTTAGTTTTCGTTTGCTTTGATTAGTTTTTTTAGTTTGCTTAAATAAAGAAGTTTGGACCCCGATCTTGCTATGTTGTTTTGCAAATAAGTTTGCTTGGTGTTTGGAAAGGAGTAGTAAGTTCTTGCTTGAAGTGCAAGCAGAGCTTGTATTGACTGTGACTTCGAATTTAGCATGACATGATAGGTGTTGTTTTAGCATTGTGCTTAGTGATTATTGCTATAGCATATCTTGTTCCAAACAATTGTGATTGCTTAGTGTGCCTTGAAGAAATTATGCGTTGTTTTAGCATGCAAAAGCATAGTATTGTGGTATTCTCCTTTGATGTTTTGCTTGGGTTGACTTGGCACATGATTACACCATGTTATGACTATGACAAGTCACCATTAGCCTCTATGATCATTTAGTCCTTGACTTGTAGTACCACTCTATGCTTTGATTAGTTTGCTTTGTTGCATTGCATAATCATTATTGCTCTCTTAGTTGGTTGCTCCCGGTCTTTTACTAGCCTCCACTTGTATGAGTAAGTTCTACTCATGCTTCCAACTCCCAAGAAACCAAGTTATTCCAAAGTGTCCACTATAAACTCCTATACATGGTGTGTTACATCATTCCAAGTATATTCTTGTTTTCAACTATCTTCCAATTAAAAACTATTTTGTTATGTGAAAACTTAGTGATTAAAGCCCTCGCGAATTTGATGGCACATTTTATTCTTTTCCCCTAATAAACTTGAACCATTGAGGCAACTCTGTTGTATATGCTTGCACTTATAAGTTGGGATTAGCAGATCCGTGCTGTCACGGGGAACATTTTCAACATTGCACTTGTACTTTTTGTACTCCGTTGATATCATGCTCTTTTGTCTATGGATGTTACCGGTGTGAAATGAAGTGGGAACTTGTAAGTCCATGGAGTTTGTATTCTGTGTTAGAGAAACGCCTGGGCCGCTAGCCTAAGCCATGCCTAATCATGGTGGAAACTTGCAGCATCACTATAGTGAGTTATCTATGAAGCATCCTTAATAAAAAGTTATGCATATGGTAAATAAAAAGATTGCTGGGATGCTCATTGTCTGATTGCCTTATCATTTTGGTTATGGGAAAGCTCATGTACCATGTGCAAGGGGTATCCCGTTGGCGGTTCTCAATGATATGCAAATACTTACAGTGACAAGAACTTGCCTGGGCTCTAAGTTGAGTATCCATGAGGTGTAGCCCTCATAGTCAAGGGACTTGATATTACTAACTTATACTTTGTCAAGCATATACTCCAGCTTTGCCACTTTAACCTTAACCACTTCAAGATGCTTATGATAGGGGCAATGAGGGCTGAAAGCTAATAAGTACCATAATTTTTGAAAGCTCTTTTTGAAACTTGTAATCCCTGCTTCCTTTACAAAAAATCCTTTCTTCCATCATTTTAGAGTCTCCACCTTCTACCTTTAGGCACCATTAAGAGAGCATAGTTATCATTCTGTGTGCAGTGTTTCAAAGCTTATTAATTAATGCATATTGTGTTATTACTTGTTCATGTGCTACTTGTTTCTAGTCACCCTTGTGAACTTTGCAGGTGTCCTATGCATTATATTGCTACTCTATGAGGGACAAGATGATTGCCATTATGCTATGTTTTCTATATGTGAAACAAACAAATGTTTTTCAATGCATGTTATTCATGATCTTTGTTTGTAGCTTGCCATGTTGGATGCATAATTACTATGTCCTATTGTTAGAACTCCATCTTTCATGCACATGTTTAGAGTTCTTTGATCCCAGCTTTCAATGTTTGCAAATGGTTGGATCTTTATTGTGAGGGTGCATGTCACCTCAAAAATTATTATTTTATCACTTACCTACTCGAGGACGAGCAGGAGTTAAGCTTGGGGATGCTGATACATTGGAAACGTATCTATATTTTTTGATGCTCCATGCTTGTTTAGTGTCTACTTTGCTTTACTTGTCTACACTTTGAGGTGCTTTTTACATGTTTTCTGGTACTAACCTATTAACAAGTTGCAACAGTGTCAGATGCCTGTTTTCTGCTGTTTTTGGTTTTAGAAAAGTTAGTAAAAAATTATTCTTGGAATTGGACGGGACGAAGGACAAAGTCAATAACTTTCCGTGGGGAACAATAAGTCCAGAGGGGAGACGGAGAAGCGGGCCAGGGAGGCCAAACCCCCCTAGGCGCGGGTGGGCCCTACCCTGCGCCTGGGTAGGGTTTTCCCCTCCTGGCCGCCTCCCGGTCTCGCCCCTTCGCCTATAAGAAGCCCCGATGCAGAAACTCTGAAGACCCGATCAATATTTCACGAAACCGTCTGTAGCCACCGCCACCATCGTCCCTAGATCGAGGGGATCTGAAGCTCTTCCCGACACCCTATCGGAGGGGAGATCATCCCGGAGGCCTTCTCTCCGGTATGATTTGTGAGTAGTTCCACCTTAGAATATGGGTCCATGTAGTATCTAGATGGTTGTATCTCCTCTGTGCTTTCATGTATAGATCTTGTGAGCTCCGTTCATGATCAAGATCTAATGTATTTGTAATCATGCATGTTGTATTTGCGGGGATCCGATGGATATTGAGATTATTATGTTAGTTTGATTAATGGTTCTATCTTTATGATTCTATCATGTTTGTTTTGTTTGTGATCTTGCATGCTCTCCATTGCTAGTGGTTATCTTGGCCAAGTAGTTGCTAGTGACTCCAAGAGGGAGTATTTATGCTCGATAGTGGGTTCATGCCTCTAGTTTTCAAGGGAAGTGACAATAATCTCTTCGGTTGTAGATGTGCTATTGATACTAGGAATAAAACAACGGTCTCTTATTCATAGAACATGTGGACTGTTTACCTTACACACTTTGCTTAAAACAGTTGTCTGTTGCTTGCAACTCAATACTGGAGGGGGTTCAGATGATAACCTGAAGGTGGACTTTTAGTCATAGATGCAGTTGGATTATGGTCTATGTATATTGTTGTATTGCTCAATCAATCTCATAGGATCTTTCTGGCTAGTAATTGCATTGTTATGCCTTGCTCAGTTCCTGTCAATTGCCTCGCTGTAATTTGTTTACCCATCATGACATGTTGTTTATCTAAGGAGAGCACTTCTAGTGAACTATGGACCCCGGTCCAATCTTTACCATTAATACATCTTCCACTGTTACTTGTTTACTTGCTGCAAATCATTACCTTCCACACCATACGTTTAATCTTTTGTTACAGCAAACCGGTGAGCTTGACAACCTCACTGATTCGTTGGGACGGAGTCTTGAGTTTGTGTTGTGCAGGTCTCCATGTTGCTTCCAACGCCTGTGTGACATTTCCTTCCTTCTTCTGGTTCGATAACCTCGGTTTCTACTAAGGGAAATCTTTCTACTGTACTCTTCATACCTTGCTCTTGGGCTTTCCAACGAAGCACTCTTCCTCCCTGTTGAGTGTAGCATCAAGTAATTTCTGGCGCCGTTGCCGGGGAGGCTAAGGACGTCTTCACTAGGGGAGTCTTTCACTTCCTTTCTCTTTACTTTATTTCTTTTGTTTGGTTTTGTTTGCCTCTTTTTTAAAAAACCCAAAAAAAATTAGTCTAGCTTGGTTTGCTTTCTTTATTCAAAAACACACAAAATTTAGTTCCTGCTCTAGCTATTGCTGCTGTTTTTGGCTTGCCCACCTTTGCCAAAATAAACTCTGCTGAGAACACTAAGTTCGGGCGGTAGCGGCGTCGTCGTCGCATTCCTTGCTGAAGGTGTTGCTTGATACACGGCGGTTCGAAATGCCAGGAGCACGGTGAAAACTTTCGGGGACGCAGCGGTAGAGGGTTGTCTCTGTTTCATCAAACTGCCAATGTTGGTATTTGTTCTTCTTTTGTTCTCTTTCTTTTTGTTTCGGCTTGACTGTGCTGTAGTTCCAGCATGTTTGTTGTATCGTGTGGTTGCTATATTAATATAGCGGGACGAAAGTCTGATTCGAGAATATTAATTGTCACTAAAATGAATGCATCTATATATATTCTAGTGCTAGATACATTCAATCTAGCGAGAATTAATATAAATCGGAGGGAGTAACATTTTATCTAAATATGGGTTAATTAATTTAGCACAGACGTAGTAGTAGTTATAGCAAATTTCCATGAATTAGTATGCAATGCAATGGGTCGTTCTTTTTCCGGTGCAACGGGACACGCTCGATCACACTGCATCTGGTACTACCCGTAGAGTCTCACCCACCAACAAACAGCCTCACTTTCTTTTCTCTGCACATCGGTACTTCCCTCAAAAGAATTGAGATGAAAATAATTGAGCGTCCTTTGCTAGCCGGCTAGCTAGCTATACCAGCAGTAGATCTTTTCCAACCGCGCTGCTATAGATCTAGCTAGGGAATAAAGACACGCAGCAACAATGTCAACAAAGACCAAGTCAAAAAAAAAAACAATGTCAACAAAGACATGCAGCAACAACGGCAACATGAGCTAGCCATGCTCACTTGCTTATCAGCTCATGTCTACGTGGCACGTGTTAGCCCGTCCTGAACCTGAACCCATTTTGCAGCGACGGGTGGTAGTGGTAGTTGCCGGGCTTTTCAGTTCCCTTTTGCCCTTTCCAACACAGAAAGAACTGCATGCTTGGCTTGGCTTTGAAGGGTAGCTAAGTATCCTAGGCGATCCGGCTAATCAGGACCTAAAGGTTCCTGATGAGAAAGGTGGTCGATCCATGCTTGTTGATAGCCAGGATGCTTGCTGAAAGTGATAGTTTGCCGATCTTTTTTGATAGGTTAGCTAGATGCTATGAACTTGATTGCTTAATTATTTGCTACTATCAGGAGTGTGTCCGTTACATTGTGACGCCGAATTGTTTGACTAATCCAAAACATTGCTATCATGCCGTGGCAACGATAAATATCCATGCTTAAGCTACTCCCTCCGATCCATATTAATTGTCTCACATTGTCTAGATTTAGATGAATATAGACACTATTTTGTATTTAGTATATATATGTTCATCTAAATTTTGACAAATTCAAATCAATTAATATGAGTCGGTGAAAATAGTAAGAGAAATTAGCGGAGCATGCAGAGATAGACACTTGGTCGTTCTATTTGCACATACAGACCACCAATAATATATCTTTCCCGACTCGTTACTTAGAGCCATAGGAGACCTAGCCGTCTCTAAGCCCGGGCTTGATAAAAAAAATAGTGTTATTAGTCTTAAAATACACTGTTCGTCTAGGCTTTGACTAATTCTTGGGTCCCACATTGCTTAGAGCATCTCCATCCGCGATCTCAGGACGGTGTTTCCAGGCCAAAAAGTTTATCCGAACGCCTAGTCGTGTGTTCCTAGAACGCTGATTTCGTTCGGATTTGGCCCAACCTTCGTCCGGTGTTTCCAGACCAATCCCGGGGCGTTGGGAACGCCTTGGTAACGTCGGACGAGGCGAAAACGCGGGTGGACCAACCCTGTCGGCGAGACAACCCCATTTCCCACTACCACTCGTCTCTCCCGCGGCGAAGAGCTTTCCCCAGCTACCCCTGTCGCCATGTCTTCGCCGGTGAAGCTCCACCACGCCAAGCCGAAGTCGCGCCTGTAGATAGGTCCACCGCCGTCACCGTACCCTTTCCTCTCGGCCTAGGCCAACTTCGCCGCCCCTCCTTCAACGTAGCTCGACTTCACTCCGAGCTCCCGCCACCTCGCCCGCCAAGTGTTCGTCATTTTGCCCGTTCGGCGATAGACTTCGACAACGAGGAGATGTTCGCTCTGTTGCTAGAGGAAGAGACCGCCGAAGATGTAGAGCACATGTAGATACTCACCTCTCTGGCCTGGCTGTACATGCAGACTGCAGCGCCGAAGCATGGAGGATCGGCGAAGGGTCGTCGGAAGTGCAAAGCAAGGCAGAGGATTGAGGGATACCGCATGATGTACGTCGGCTACTTCGCCGACGAGCCGCTATACGAAGAGGTCGTGTTTCGGCGCCATTTCAGGATAAGCCGGAAGCTCTTTCTCGAGATTGTGCATGCCATTTGGGAGTACGACCCCTATTTCGTGTGCAAGAAGGACTGCACCGGCATTGTTGTGTTTTCCTCACTGCAAAAGTGCATAGTGGCGATGTGGTTGCTTGCATACGGAGTGCCGGTGACAGTGTCGATGAGTATCTCCGCATGGCCGAATCCACCGCCATTGATTGCTTCTATAGGTTCATCAGGGCAATGATTGCAGTGTTTGGAACACAGTACTTGAGAACACCCACTGCTTAAGACACTGCTCGGATCCTTGCAGTCAATGAAAGTAGAGGATTTCCTGGGATGCTTGGAAGCATAGACTGCATGCATTGGTAGTGGAAGAACTGTCCATTTGCATAACAGGGAAATGTAAAAAGGCCATGAAGGAGTTTGCACTATGATAATCATGGCAGCTGCTACACATGATCTTTGGATCTAGCACTCCTTGTTTGGCATGGTATGATCGAACAACGACATCAACGTCCTCAACTGTATTTGCCAAGATTGTTGAGGGTCATGCTACCCCTGTGGACTTTGAGATCAACGGACACCAATACAACAAGAGATACTATCTTGCAGATGACATCTATCCAAGATGGCCAACATTTGTGAAAACCATCTTAAACCCGATGCTCCCCAAGCATGCTCAGTTTGCCAAGGAACAAGAAGCTTTCAGAAAAGATGTGGAGCAGGAATTTGGTATGCTCCAACAAAGGTTTGTTGTTGTTTTAGTTCTCTGCTATGACCTGGTCGAAAGATCAGATGTGGAAAGTGATGAACTGTTGTGTGATTTTGCACAACATGATCATTAAGAATAAGAGGAAAGACCCAGTGAGTTTGGTCGAGCAGAACGAGCCATACTACAGACAGGGACCTCTTGCAGAGCCTGATCACCAGGTGCCGCCAACCTGGGTTGTCTTCATCGCCATGCGTCAGGAGATCCGAGACCCGGTAGTGCATCAACAACTGCAGGATGATCTGGTTGAGCACATATGGATACGCAGGGCCAACATGTAGATGCCGAGCATGAACTGGGAAAAATATGTTATGTTTTTAGTGTATGTTGAACTATGTTTAGTTTCATACCAAACTATGTTTAAATTCATATCGAATTATGCCAAACAATGCACTGTATTTATATTATGATGAAATATGCCGAAAACTGGTCGAATTTGAGCCAAATTTGGACGGAAACACGCCGAGTTGACTTCGCCTAAAACTCGGGCTAAGAACACGAGTGAGAAACTAGATAAAAACTAGATCCGTTAGGCACTAAATAACACCGGATATAGATCAAGGAACGCCTAACGAGTGGATGTGCTCTTATATTTATGTAAGATGCGTGTTGGTCGAACATTAGAACGCACTTTTGCTTGGTATAATAGAACGGGTATGTCTACAGTCTAGGATCGAAATCTAGAAAATATTTCGTCGTCTGTATAAGTAACTGGAGGCTGATGAGAACATGCGTGCATCGGTGCATGTACTATTCGATATGCCGACGGTTTTTAGCCATCGGCGTAGGAGAAAAAACTGTTGATGAAAGCTATGCCGACGGTTACCCTCGGCGTATTCGCTCGGCAAACCCCTCCTTCGGCGGATGTTAAATCACAGTCCGATCGAGTCTCTGAGACGACTCTACCTGCGATCAGTTAGGGATGCACATTGCACACGGAATTCTCTAAAAGCTTAAGCGTGGTGCTGGTCGAGCGATTTGGGGCTACCTGCTCAGTGCGCTGTCTGTTTTCTTTCGCTGCGTATGGGCATGTAGTTTTCCTTAACGGATGCGGCGACCTTGTGGGTGAACGTGTGATGCGGCGGCTTCGCTAGGCCACACGTTCTCTGTAGGGATGATCGGTTGTGCGGTGGGTTTTTTTCCACTGACATGTGGGTCGTGCTTTATGCGCCATGCCTGTCAGTCTCCCGGTGGATGGGTCGAACTTTCTCTCTTACATTACATGGGAGTTGTCAGGAGTGCTTCTTCTGATCTTCTCGGGCTCCCTTCTTGGAGTCTTCTTGGTTGCTTTGACTAGGGCGGACCGCGGCTGGATTTCTCGACGGTGCCGGTGGATTTGTTGGCGGCGGTGCGGCGATTGTTAGAGATATGCCCTAGAGGGAATAATAAAAGTGGTTATTATTATATCTTTGTGTTTATGATAAATGTTTACATTCATGCTATAACAGTATTAACCGGAAACATTAATACTTGTGTGATTTGTAAACTAAATTAGAGTCCCTAGTAAAGCCTCTATGTAATACTAGCTTGTTGGTTAATAGATGATCATGGTTTCCCAATCATGAGCATTGAGATGTTGTTAACAACAAGATCATATCATTAGGAGAATGGTATGATGGACATACTCCTATAGATAAGCGTAGCATTAAGATCAAGTCGTTTCAATAGTTCGTTTGCTATAAGCTTTCTGATACATAGTAACCTAATTCCTTCGACCATGAGATCATGCTAATCACCATCACCGGAACGATGATTTGATGACATCAAACACCACACCGTAACTGGGTGGCTATAAAGGTGGCATTGAGTGTTCCGAAAGTATGTGTTCAGGCACATGGATCAAGAGTGGGATTTGTCCATCCATATGACGGATAGATATACTCTGGGCCCTCTCGGTGTAATATCATCCAATTAGCTTGCAAGCATGTGACTGGCTCACAAGGGATCACATATCACGGGAACGAGAAAAGAGTACTTATCGGTAACAAGGTTGAACTAGGTATGTAGAGATACCGACGATCAAAACCTCGGATAAGTAAACTATCGTGAGACAAAGGGAAATTGGTATCGTATGTAAATGGTTCATTCGATCACAAAGTAATCGTAGAAATATGTGTGAGCCATATGAATTTCCAGATTCCTCTATTGGTTATTGATCGGAGAACTGTCTCGATCATGTCCGCATAATTCACGAACCGTAGGGAGACACACTTAAGGATTCGATGTTGTTTAGTAGATATGGAATGTTAGTAGGGATACCGAATGTTGTTCGGAGGCTCGGATTGGATCCGGGATATCACGAGGAGATCCGGAATGGTCCGAAGAATAATATTCATATAAGGAAAGTCCAATTTCGGAGTTCGGGAAGTTTCCGATGGTTTCATCAGAGAGGTTCTAGAAGGGTCTAGAAGGTTCACAGGACCGGAAGGGGAATGGTCCATGAATGTGTCATGGATATGTGGAATGATTGGATCATATCCTAGGTCACTTGGTGTTGGCATTTGCAAGAGAGAAATAAAGCTCTAAATTAAAAGTCAAACGGGAAGTTTGAAAAGTCAAACTGGAACAATGGTTTCCTAGTGGGAGAAGAAACAAGTCCTTCTCTCAATCCAACTTGGGTTTGGGTTTGGATTCAAACCCACCCCTCCCAAGGCTGCCCCTCCTTCTCATAAATAGATGGGGAGGGCTGCCCCAACACCAGAAGCCCTAGCCCCTCTCCACCCGAGCCGCTGCCGCCGACCCGCCGCCGCCGGTCTATCGCCGCCGCCCTAGCCGCCGCCGACACCTCCTCCTCCTCCCGGACTTCTAAACCCTAGATCTCCACGAAACCCTAATCCACCATAACTCGCACCGGCTTAGGCGAAGCCCTGCGGGATCTTCCCTCTACTTCCGACACCACGCTGTCGTGCTGCCGGAATCGCAAGGGGAGAACTACAACCTCCGTTGCCTACTGGAACAAGGGAGAGGAAGGTCTTCATCGAGTACCGAACGTGTGACCGACTGTGGAAGCACTGCCAGAACGCAGCGCCGAAAGGATCGTCTACGCGATCTTGAGACCGGCAAGTGTATGACTACTTCACCCACGAGAATCTGCTCTCATTAACCGCTTTGGAATCTTCGAGGGTGAGTGCTTCTATCGACTCGTTGCTACAATCTAGTAGATAGTTCTTGGCTTGTTTGTGTGCATGCGGTAGAAATTTTTTGTTTTCCATGCTACGAACCCCAACAATGGTATCAGAGCCGTGTCTATATGTAGATCTGTTGCACGAGTAGAACACAATTGTCATTGTGGGCGGTGGTGCTTTTATTATCAATTTCCTTTTGTGTACTTTGCATCTTGCGGTATGATGGGATGAAGCGGCCCGGGCTAACCTTACATGGAATCGTTCATGAGAATTGCTCCACGCTCAACATGCAACTTGTATTGCATAAGTGGCTTTGCGGGTGTCTGTCTCTCCCATTATAGTATAGATTCAATTTACAACGGGCACTTGATAGGTTAAACATCAACGTTGTGGTTCTTGTTCGTAAGTTAGAATGACACTTATTGAAAGCCCCAAACCACGTAAAATATGCAAAGAAAATTAGAGGCATCTAACTTTGTTTTGCAGGGGTGTGCTGTGATGTGATATGGCCATGATTGTGATTATATATGATGTATGCAATGTTCCTTATTGTAAGTTGGCAACCGGCAGGAGCCATATGGTTAACCTTTAAATTCTATGAAGACATGCGTGTCTATTCAAAGTAGTTGTAATAGTTGAAGCTGGTGGACGACAACCATGAAACGGCGCCATTGACCTTGACGACATACCGGCGATGATGGAGATCATGTTCGTGCTTGAAGATGGAGATCGGAAGCACAAGAAGAAAGGCCATATCATATCACATATTATGAATTGCATGTGATGTTAATCCTTTATGCATCGTGTATTGCTTAGTTTGCGATGGTAGCATTATAATATGATCCCTCAAGCACAAAATTTCAAGTTTTAAAGTGTTAATCCTTTATGCATCTTGTAAAGCTCGTTGTTTCGAAGCACCACGTGATGATCGGGTGTGTTAGATTCTGCGAGTGTATACAACGTGAGCAAGCCAGATTTGCTCATGCGAAAACTAAGGTTTGATCTTGACAAGCCTAGCATGTATAGACATGGTCTCGGAACACGGATCACCGAAAGGTAAAGCATGAGTCATATAGTAGATATGATGAACATGTTGATTGTTCGCCATTGAAGCTACATCAACTCTCGTGATGATCGGTTTTGATGTGGTGGATTTGGTTCGTATGATCACTAAAACAATTTGAGGGATATTGTTTTGAGTGGGAGTTCACCTAGATTAATTTAACTATTAATTAGAACTCAATTTGTCATTAAACTTAGTCTAAACTATTGCAAATATGTTGTAGATAAATGGCGGCCCCTACCATCAATTTTAATGTGTTCCTAGAGAAAGAAAAGTTGAAAAACAATGGAAGCAACTTCGCGGATTGGTTCCACAATTTGAGGATTGTCCTCAATGCTGGTAATTTGACATATGTGCTGGATGCACCGCTGGGTGACCCGCCTGCAGCTAATGCTACCGATGAGGTAAAGAATGTTTTTCCTCGCTCAGAAGAATCAGTACTCCATAGTTCAGTGTGCTATCTTATATGGTTTAGAATCAGAGCTTCAGAAAAGGTTTGAGAATCATGACCCACATGATATTGTCTGTGAACTCAAAATGATATTTGAGGCTCACGCGACAGTTGAGAGTTATGAGGCTTCTGAAAAGTTCTTTAACTGCAAGATGGAAGAGGGCGGCTCCGTCAGCGAGCACGTGCTTAAGATGTCTAGGCACGCAAGTAAGCTTCAAAGCTTGGGAATAGTGATTCCTAATTCTTTGGGGATTCACCGTGTCCTCCAATCACTACCACCAAGTTACAAGAACTTTGTGATGAACTACAATATGCAAAACATGGAAAATTCGTTGCCAGAACTCTTCTCCATGTTGAAATCTGCAGAAGTGGAGATCAAGAAAGAGCACCAAGTGTTGTTGGTCAATAAGACCACCAAATTCAAGAAGCAAGGCAAGTCTAAGAAAAAGGGAAACTTCAAGAAGGGCGGTAAGAAAGTTATCGCACCGGCGAAGAAGACCAAGGCTGGGCCTAAGCCTGATAATGAGTGCTTTTACTGCAAGGGAGAAGGTCACTGGAAGCGGAATTGCCCAAAGTACTTGGCGGATTTGAAGAACGACAACATCAATAAGAAAGGTATATCTGATATACATGTTATTGATGTGTATCTCACTAGTACTCGTAGTAGTGCCTGGGTATTTGATACTAGTTCGGTTGCTCATATTTGTAACTCGAAACAGGAACTGCAGAATAAACGGAAGCTAGCGAAGAACGAGGTGATGATGCGCGTTGGAAATGGATCAAAGGTTGATGTGATCGCGGTCGGCACGCTACCTCTTCATCTACCATCGGTATTAGTTTTATACTTAAATAATTGTTATTTGGTGCCTGCTTTGAGCATGAACATTATATCCGGATCATGTTTATTGCGAGACGGTTACTTGTTTAAGTCCGAGAATAACGGTTGTTTGATTTATATGAGTAGTATGTTTTATGCACATGCACCTTTGATAGATGGTCTATTCTTATTGAATCTCGATTATGGTAATACACACATTAATAACATTGAATCTAAACGTTTGAAATTGAGCGATAACTCAAGCTATATGTGGCACTGTCATCTTGGTCATATTGGAGTGAAGCGTATGAAGAAACTCCATTCCGATAGACTTCTTGAATCACTTGATTTCGAATCACTTGAAAGATGTGAAGCATGTCTGATGGGTAAAATGACTAAGACTCCATTTTCTGGTATGATGGAGCGAGCTACGGACATATTAGAAATCATACATACCGATGTGTGTGGCCCAATGAGTGTAGAATCGCGCGGTGGTTATCGTTATGTTCTTACCTTCACGGAAGACTTGAGTAGATATGGGTATATCTATTTCATGAAACATAAGTCCGAAACTTTCGAGAAGTTTAAGGAATTTCAAAGTAAGGTAGAGAATCAACGTAATAAGAAGATTAAATTTCTACGATCTGATCGTGGAGCTGAATATCTAAGTTACGAGTTTGGCGAGCATTTGAAGAAATGCGGAATACTTTCACAATTGACACCGTCGGGAACACCACAGCGTAATGGTGTGTCTGAACATCGTAATCGAACTCTTTTAGATATGGTTCGTTCTATGATGTCACTTACAGATTTACCGCTATCGTTTTGGGGTTATGCATTAGAAACAGCCGCATTCACTTTAAATAGGGCACCATCTAAATCCGTTGAAACGATACCGTATGAATTATGGTTCAAGAAGAAACCTAAATTGTCGTTCCTTAAAGTTTGGGGTTGCGAAGCTTATGTAAAGAAGTTACAGCCGGACAAGCTTGAACCCAAAGCGGAAAAATGCGTCTTCATAGGATACCCGAAGGAAACTATTGGGTATACCTTCTATCATAGATTCGAGGGCAATATCTTCGTTGCCAAGAATGGATCCTTTCTAGAGAAGGAGTTTCTCTCAAAATAAGTGACTGGAAGGAAACTAGAACTCGACGAGATTGTTGAACCTTATCTCGAACTTGCGAGTAGCGCAGCACTAGAAGTAGTTCCGGTGACGCCTACACCAATAGGAGAGGAAGATAATGATGTTGATCATGAAACTTCGGTTGAAGTTACTACAGAACCTCGCAGATCGATGAGAACTCGTACCACTCCTGATTGGTATGATCCTGTTATGAGTGTCATGTTGGTGAACAACACTAATGACCCTGCAACATATGAGGAAGCGATGATGAGCCCAGATTCCAATAAATGGCAAGAAGCCATGAAATCCGAGATTGGATCCCTGTACGAAAACCATGTATGGACTTTGGTGGACTTACCGGATGGCCGGAAGGCTGTCGAGAACAAATGGATTTTCAAGAAGAAAACAGATGTTGATGGTAATGTTACTGTCTATAAAGCTCGACTTGTCGCAAAAGGGTTTCGACAAATTCAAGGAGTTTACTACGATGAGACTTTCTCACTAGTAGCGAAGCTAAACTCTGTGAGGATTATGTTAGCAATCGCTGAATATTATGATTATGAGATATAGCAGATGGATGTCAAAACGGCGTTCCTCAATGGAGACATTGATGAAGAGTTGTATATGATGCAACCCAAAGGTTTTGTCGATCCTAAAGATGCTAACAAGGTATGCAAACTTCAACGGTCCATATATGGATTGAATCAAGTATCCCGAAGTTGGAATCAACGTTTTGATAAGGTAATCAAAAGATTTGGTTTTATACAAACTTATGGAGAAGCTTGTATTTACAAGAAAGTGAGTGCGAGCTCTGTAGCATTCTTAATACTATATGTAGATGACATATTGTTGATTGGGAATGATGTAGACCTTCTTAATAGTGTCAAGGATTATTTGAATAATATTTTTTCAATGAAAGATCTTGGCGAAGCGGCTTACATATTAGGCATAAAGATTTATAGAGATAGATCGAGGCGCCTAATATCATTGTCACAGAGTACATATTTGGACAAAGTTCTAAAGAGGTTTGTAATGGAAGATAGCAAGAAAGGGTTCTTGCCCATGTTGCCCAATACGACCTTGAGTAAAACTCAAAGTCCTGCAACGGCAGAACATGGACAAAGGATGAGTAAGACTCCCTATGCCTCAGCCATAGGATCTCTTATGTATGTCATGCTATGTACTAGACCCGACATTGCATATGTTGTTAGTCTGTCTAGCAGATATCAAAGTGATCCAGGAGTGGATCATTGGACAGCGGTCAAAAACATCCTTAAGTACTTGAGAAGAACTAAGGATATGGTTCTTTCTTATGGAGGTGATGAACAACTCGTTGTTAATGGTTACACCGATGCTAGTTGGAACACTGATTTGAATGATTCTAAATCTCAATCTGGATACGTATTTACTTTGAATGGTGCAGCAGTTAGCTGGAGGAGTGCAAAGCAAAGCGTTGTGGCGAGATCTTCAACTGAATCGGAATACATAGCTGCTTCGGAGGCTTCACAAGAGGCGATATGGATGAAGGAGTTCATTACAGAGCTCGGTGTGGTTCCAAGTGCGTTGGACCCAATGTCTATCTACTGTGATAACATGGGCGCCATAGCCAATGCGCAAGAACCAAGGTCACACAAGAAGCTGAAGCACATCAAGCTACGTTTACACGCTATTCGAGACCATGTCCAATATGGTGACATAAAGATTTGCAAAGTACACACAGATCTGAATGTGGCGGATCCGTTGACTAAACCTCTCCCGAGGGCAAAACATGACCAGCACCAAACGGCCATGGGTGTTCGGTATATTACCATGTAATCTAGATTAGTTGACTC
The DNA here is from genome assembly GCA_910589765.1 of Avena atlantica. NCBI lineage: Eukaryota > Viridiplantae > Streptophyta > Magnoliopsida > Poales > Poaceae > Avena > Avena atlantica. The sequence continues at coordinate 205,354,584 of OU342738.1, read as the reverse complement.
TAGTGCAAGTGGGAGGCTATTGGAGATATGTCCTAGAGGCAATAATAAAAGTGGTTATTATTATATCTTTGTGTTTATGATAAATGTTTACATTCATGCTATAACAGTATTAACCGGAAACATTAATACTTGTGTGATTTGTAAACTAAATTAGAGTCCCTAGTAAAGCCTCTATGTAATACTACCTTGTTGGTTAATAGATGATCATGGTTTCCCGATCATGAGCATTGAGATGTTGTTGACAACAAGATCATATCATTAGGAGAATGGTATGATGGACATACTCCTATAGATAAGTGTAGCATTAAGATCAAGTCATTTCAATAGTTCGTTTGCTATAAGCTTTCTGATACATAGTAACCTAATTCCTTCGACCATGAGATCATGCTAATCACCATCACCGGAAGGATGCTTTGATGACATCAAACACCACACCGTAACTGGGTGGCCATAAAGGTGGCATTGAGTGTTCGGAAAGTATGTGTTGAGGCACATGGATCAAGAGTGGGATTTGTCCATCCATATGACGAATAGATATACTCTTGGCCCTCTCGGTGGAATGTCATCCAATTGGCTTGCAAGCATGTGACTGGCTCACAAGGGATCACATATCACGGGAACGAGAAAAGAGTACTTATCGGTAACGAGGTTGAACTAGGTATGCAGAGATACCGACGATCAAAACCTCGGATAAGTAAACTATCGTTAGACAAAGGGAAATTGGTATCGTATATAAATGGTTCATTCGATCACAAAGTAATCATATAAATATGTGGGAGCCATATGAATTTCCAGATTCCTCTATTGGTTATTGATCGGAGAAGTGTCTCGATCATGTCCGCATAATTCACGAACCGTAGGGAGACACACTTAAGGATTCAATGTTGTTTAGTAGATATGGAATGTTATTATGGATACCTAATGTTGTTTGGAGTCTCGGATTGGATCCGGGATATCACGAGTAGATCCGGAATGGTCCGGAGAATAAGATTCATATAAGGAAAGTCCAATTTCGGAGTTCGGGAAGTTTCCGATGGTTTCATCGGAGTGGTTCTAGAAGGGTCTAGAAGATTCACCGGACCGGAATGGAAATGGTCCATGAATGTGTCATGGATATGTGGAATGATTGGATCATATCCTAGGTCACTTGGTGTTGGCATTTGCAAGAGAGAAATAAAGCTCTAAATTAAAAGTCAAACGAGAAGTTTGAAAAGTCAAACTGGAACAATGGTTTCTAGTGGGAGAAGAAACAAGTCTTTCTCTCAATCCAACTTGGGTTTGGGTTTGGATTCAAACCCACCCCTTCCAAGGCTGCCCCTCCCTCTCATAAATAGAGGGGGAGGCCTGCCCCAACACCACAAGCCCTAGCCCCTCTCCACCCGAGCCGCCGCCGCCGCCGACCCGCCACCGGTCTGTCACCACCACCCTAGCCGCCGCCGACACCTCCTCCTCCTCCTGGACTTCTAAACCCTAAATCTCCGGGAAACCCTAATCCACCATAACTCGCACCGGCTTAGGCGAAGCCCTGCGGGATCTTCCCTCTACTTCCGACACCATGATGTCATGCTGCTGGAATCGCAAGGGGAGAACTACAACCTCCGCTGCCTGCTGGAACAAGGGAGAGGAAGGTCTTCATCGAGTACCGAACGTGTGACCGATTGTGAAAGCTCTGTCGGAACGCAGCGCCGGAAGGATCGTCTACGCGATCTTGAGATCGGCAAGTGTACGACTACATCACCCACGAGAATCTGCTCTCGTTAACCGCTTTGGAATCTTCGAGGGTGAGTGCTTCTATCGACTCATTACTACAATCTAGTAGATAGATCTTGGCTTGTTTGTGTGCATGCGGTAGAAAAATTTTGTTTTCCATGCTACGAACCCCAACAGGGATTTCTACCGCGGCTCGATTTTTCGGTGGCGGCGCTGGATTTCTTGGCGGCGGTGTGGGGATTTCTGCCGCTGTTGGATTTCTTGGTGGTGGGATTGGATTTCTTGGCGGCGGTGTGGTTCTTGGTGTTTGTTCTAGCTGCTTCACCGGATCTTGGCTCGGAGGGGTTGTCTTTGCGTGAGGCGTCGGCAGGTTCTTGCTGATTGTTGGCGCAGTTGGTGCCTGCGAGGTTTGCTTCTTCTGTTGTTCTAATTTTTGTACTACCTGCCCACCTGCTAGCTGTTGTGTTGTGGGATTTTGATTTGTATGGCGATGTCTCTCTGGTGTTGTGTTTTTGGTTTTAGGTCTCGATTTGCGTAGTGCTTCCTGTCTGTAGTTTGTTCTGTAATACTATCTTTAGTTTCTGAAATTAGTTGTTGTTGGTTTGGTTTTGTCAAGTTTGATATTTCAGTACTACTGGCTGTCTGTAGTTCGGTTGGCAATATCGTGTTTACTTTCTGAAGTCAGTTGTCCTTGGTTCTGTTATGTTTGATACGATGGTTTATTTGTGTATCGGTTCGTTCAGGTGCAAGACCGGATGGGGAAAAAGGTCTTATAGGATGGGTTGATCTCAGGAAAGCTTTATTTTATTTTACAGTTCGTGTATATCTTATAGTTAAAGAGATTCTGTGTGTATATTGTTAGGTTGCTTAGTTTTAGTTTCTATGGGTGGGCTGGGGGAAGGGAAACATTTGTTTCATTAGTTAAAATGGGTTTGTTGGACCAATGGGTTTGTTACGGTGGGATGGGAAGGGTTGGAATTTTGTATTATGCCTTTACACACGTTATCATTGGTGCTTCTATGCCCTAGAATTAAGGGCGATAGCACCCTCAGAGGTTCCTACAAGCCACATGCATGCGTGCAGTGTCTTCACAAATGTATTCTTCTTTCACTTTTTTCTGTGCGTGTGTGATCAGGTATGCTGTTTTTTAAATATTATGACTCATTCATTCCCTATGCACATTCATCCAGCTTGATGCTTAATAGTAGTCTCTTTTGCATCAGGAATTTTGGTCATACTTACTGATGTTGCTTCTGCCCTGCAGGTGTTTTACAAAATGTTGTTTAGTAAATATAATACCTTTCAAGCTGATTTGTCTATGAAGTGATTTGATCCTTTGTATGCCACCTCTATATTTCCTACTGCCTTATCTGTCTAGATTTCCCCTGCTGCAATTTATTAGAAGTGAATAAACAAGTTGTACTTGAATCAGTGTTGTGATCCTTGCTTGCTTTTGGGAAGAAGTCTTCTGCTATATGAGTCATCACGTAACATTTATTTTTTTCTATTTTCAGTAAGAATAAAACAAAAACAATTGTGCCATCAGGTGTCATATTGTTTGAGGGCAATCTACATAGAAATAGGATTGTTCTTTGCCTTTCTGAAATAAGATTGCCAAATCTACCACATGCATACCAAAATATATCTATACATATAATGTAAAACCCAATTAAAAGTTATTGGTAATAGTTTTTCTCAACATGTAGCCTGTCCGCATCATCAAATAATAATAGCCACCAAATCGCGATTTTCAGCCATATCTTTTTCTATGGCTATTTGACATAATATTCACCCTATAGTTGGTAAATGCTTGACAAAAAAGTCATGTGGCCAAATTCAAAATTCAAAATATCTATGTCTTTGAATATTTATTTTTAGTATCATTTATAATTTCAATTATATCACATCTCAATTAATATTAGATTTTTCCCACACAAAGATATAACTAAGCATTCCTGCCGCAACGCATGGGGTACTTATCTGAATAAGATGTTTTAGTATGCCATGGTTCGGTGACCAATTTATGTCTTCGGTTCTTCAATAAAAGAAAGCTTGATAAACTTGGCTTTGTCCTAATTACATGAAGCACTTTTTGAGTCATTTACTTTTAGTTTTCCATTTACTATTGAAAAACCGATTAGGCTATATCTTAAATTAGTTCTTCTATTTTAAAAAGGTCTATGGTTAGCTTGATTCCACTTTCCTTACACATAGACATATGGATATGGAATTATAGGAATTTAATTCTTACAACTGTATATTCATTTCAAGTTAAATTTTGTATCATAATGTCAATGGTCAATGTTTACTTAGTTTGTGACTATAGTTTGGTTTAAAAGAGTCCTTCAACGATAAACACATCCTTCATATTGTTCAGAAGCCCATATATAATTCCTCATTTGAGAGTGCTATAGGAGGAACGTCAGAGGATAAATAGAGGCTCCAACGCTCGTGCTGCCGTGAACCCCGTGACTTTAGTAACTTGGCGTTCCATCATTACACTATTGACCAACAGAACATAATGTTACACCGCAATCTTCCATCAGATTATTTGGGTTTTAGTTATCTTATGAACTGCCTGGGAGATAGCAGTGGTTTGGTTTGGGTGAGTGTGTTCTTTTCCATGGTATCATCTATCCTTCTTTAATTTTCTTTTGATCTTAGGGTTTCCTTTTGCGGCACTTTGTTTCTGCTACTATTTGTGTTTTGTTGTGTCAGATTGGGTGATTTTAGTCGCCTGATGGTGGCAACAGAACGTATGGAAACGACTACTGTCGATACAACTGGTCATTTAACATCATGCACTCACCTCTCGATGTACTGTTTTCATTGTTCCTTGTGCATTGTCACTCATATGGAAATAGCCTGCTAAACACGGGCATAGCTACGCATAGCCTATCCACCGTTGATTCTATCCTCTTTTGATATAGGGAGCACATGTATCCAGATCCAGAATTTGTCTAAGAACTAACGCCGTTAGTGTTTCTTTGGCATGCATGCATGAAGCCCTAGCAAAACAAAGCTTGTCTAATTTCGTTTGCATGAGGCAAATCCTAACGAGCAACATGCAAAATAAAGCTTGTCTAATTTCGTTTGCATGAGGCAAACCCTAACGAGCAACATGCAAAACAAAGCTTGTCTAATTTCGTTTGTATGAGGCAAACCCTAACGAGCAACATGCAAAACAAAGCTTGTCTAATTTCGTTTGCATGAGGCAAACCCTAACGAGTAACATGCAAAACAAAGCTTGTCTATTTTCGGTTGCATGAGGCAAACCCTAACGAGCAACATGCAAAACAAAGCTTATCTAATTTCGTTTAGGTGAGGCAAACCCTAACGAACAACATGCAAAACAAAGCTTATCTAATTTCATTTAGATGAGGAAAACCCTAACGAACAACATGCTGAGAAACCCTAACTTATTTAGTCAACCCTAACTTATTTAGTCTCTCTTCAACTTTCCTTGCTCATTTGAAAAACTAGGTGGAACCGGTTATTGCTTTCTTCCCTCTACCTCATCCCTCCTCGTGCACTTTTGTTTGGTACGTACCATTGCTTTCTCTAATCACAAGCTATTATTTTACATCGTTATTATGGACCGGTTATTGTTTTACAAAAAAATGTGGAGGGATGCACGCGATGAGTAACTCTCTCCCGTCAAAAAACAAGACACTAAACCACTTAGATGAAAATTTATGGTTTGCATAGTACCACAAACCTTCACTAGGGTTTGCATACTATGTAGAACTCATTTTAAGCCTTGTTGACTTATCTTTCCATTTTAGATGCTAAAAGTTTCTTTGCCAAACAGCGAGCTAAAATTTTTAGGGTTTTCACGAGCACCTAGGCATTGCATGCATGTACACACGCGGTGCTGCAAAACGCCGTTAGGGACCGTTACTACTTTCAAGAGCCAGCCATTACCATCTAAACTAATAGTGTATGTGATCTCTTTATCCAACGGTCATAAGCCTATGCGCTAAGAAAGCTAATTTATTGATATCATAGCCTTTATTTAGTCATTAAACCTAGGGTTAGTGAAAAATCAGATAGGATACAGTGTTTGCTTGATATCGTTTTAATGTTTAATATAAATATTTATGTCATTTTAAGTCGATGAGCTCTAAATTGTTCGTAGATAGGTAGCAAGGCCATCTGAATATATTAGCTGAAGTTTTCATTACTGCAACCATGTTCTAATTATATATACTCTTTCTGTAGTCATCTACCGAGTCATCCGATGAGTAAGTGTGCTGGTAGCATTGTACCCAGGCTGGTCGTCGAGATGGAGATCGGTCGCTCTTTCAACTGACCTGTGTGGCTATGTGTCATAATTGAGTACGTGTTCTACAACATATGTCGGCGATAGACCATTGCAGCCTAATAACCGGAATTCCGTTTTGTTTAGATTTGTTGATGTGGCTTAACTGATCAAAGGTACTACGTGGTCTACCACTGGTTTCAATCTGCAATTGTTTTAAGTTGTAAGTTGGGTTGATGCCTGGGCTACTCTGGGCTTCCCCACGATATGTATGAAGTTGTTAAATTTTCACACAGAATAATTTGGTTCATCCAATCGGGCTGGTGCAATGATTATTTTGTTACTATTAGTGATATTTCTTATCTCCTTAGCCAACACTTGGAGTTTGTCTATTGGTGTGTAGCTCGGTCCAGAGCTCCTCAAAGTCAAGAAAGATATGTGAGCTTTTGTTTATAAAGTTTGTGATATAACGTTAATTTGTTATGATTTGGTTTCCGGTGCTTTGATGCATGATAATGATGACATTGTGACCTTCAACATCATCGCTCTTTTCTATATTTTTCTTGCATTTAATTATTCATTATCCCTTTCGGGTTGCAGAAATTTGGCAGCCAATAAGTTTGAGGGAAGTATACATGTACCATTGTCATTTTTGCCCACTTGCACTCTCGATAATATTTATGAGTTGATTATTTGGTAATTGGAATATGCACTTCATATTCAAATTTTACTTGCAGAATCAGTTGATTGATATGTAATCATTGCTGCATGAATATGAGCGATTAGTATAAACTATTGAATAATTAGTGATGTTTTTGTTTATCATAGAAAGATTAATAATGATGTGAATTACAACATCGTGAACCCATGTCAAGTGTAACTCTAATAAGATTTCTTATATTCCAATATATGAACTAGGGTGGATCAGTTGGTTTCATAAATGCAGTGGCCGGTCTAACCTATTGGATATTTGTGTGCTAGTGACAATTTGAGTGCAATTTGGAGGTGTGGTTCTGTAGCTGTCGGTGTGTATGTGAGATGGGTCCGTGAGACATGTTGTGCCAGGATGAAATGCATGTACAACACCCGGATGTAACCTATAGATAAAATGCCCGCAGATTTAAGACATCGGACATGTTGTGTCAGGATGCAATGCAGGCGGCGAGGCGAAGCTCGCCTATTCATCTAGTATCTATATATGGCTCCACCTCCACGCTCGATCTTCTTCGCTTGTTCATATATGTTGTAGCTAGTGTGTGTACCTACGCGCTGAAGATTTATTTTGCTTCCATGATCTCCTGGCCGAACTCAACTAATTGAGCCATTGGATCTTCATCTTCTAATTAGGCAACCTCAACCAAAGCTTGTCCAGGAGAGTTTGAACAACTATATCTGGATCCACCTGACCTGAGGGCATCTCCACCGGGTTTATCCAGGTCCGAGCGCGTCCGAACGTCCGCGCGGGACGTGCGTAGCACCCAGCGGTATCACCCATCCGGACTGGCGCATCCAGGACAGATCCATCGTTCATCAAATCTGGGTCAAGGAGTCATGCTAGTTACACCGCGACCAACTGTTACACTGCGAAGTCATGCTATCAGGCCTTGTTTGCTGGACGGATCTCGATGGTCGGGGCACTGCAGATCTGACGCTCCCGAGCTCCTGCCAGTTGCAAGGTCTCGCTTTGGTTGGCCGTGAGAAACAGTTGCTGGACTGCCGATAGGTTGAGCCGGCGTGGTCTACAGCACCCAGCAACATGCCCTTTCTGCGATCAATGTGGAGAAACTATTGACCACCTCCTCATGGGATGTGTATTAGCTAGGGAAGTTTGGATGATCTGCCTTGGATGGTGGGGCAAGAGCCAGTGGATGCCAGATCACGAGACAAAACTTGTCGCCTGGCTTCAGGACAGGCGCGGTGGCAAAGGCCGCGAGCGAGACCTCTGGACAGGGATCGTCCTGGTTTGTTGGATGCTCTGGCGACACAGAAATGATGTTGTCTTTGAAGGAGTCACCCCATCTCCCGCAAGAGTCATCGAGAAGATTTCGGCTGAGGCATGTCTGTGGAGAGCCGCTCGGTTATTCCGTGATTGTTTAAGTCAGGTGGACAAGTGGAGATGCCGCGAGTAATTGGTTAGTGTGTGCGTGTTGTCCCTAGGACAGCATGGGGTTGCGCCTAGGGCGTCTATGCCACAACCTGTTGTAAACCTGGCCTCTTGGCCTTTCTTTTATGAAAACGATATGTCTCTCAGGATATATCCTTGACAAATATGAGTCACGGATGCGTCTGTCCGAACAGACGAGGACACGGGCTAGCCCAGATGCAGTTCCATAATAGACCTTCTTCTTTTGGGTGGCATGTCCATTTTCATCAGTTTGAATCGCGTTGTTGTGCGCGGCTGGCCGGACAGGCCAGATCATGATCCCAAATTGACCGAGCCCGATCCAACGGACAAAAACGAACAGTTTGGAACAACGGAACGTGTCGGCCCGCGGTGAAGATGCCCTGATGAGCGCCAGCGTTATTTAAGTTTGCAGCACAATGTGCGTGCAAACACAGAGAAGGACCAGCTAGCTAGCGGACCACAGTCACGTAGTACGTGCGTACGTAACCATTTTATTTCTTCGATAGGACGACGCAGGTCTTGTCTCGTGTGAGAGCGAGGCTGAGACCGACCGGCCTCGATGTCGATGGTGTGTCTGTCTGAGCTCACGCGCGCCCCAGCAGGCTACACCCGGCAGTGCTCATTGATTCGGCTACACAAGACAAGTATCGAGAGCAGTACTGCGCTAGATACGTATTGGTAGGATAAGTACCAGTACACTGCCACGGAATTGGAATGTAGCGTCGTACCGTACGTCTCAGCTTTGACGAAGAGCAGTCGCACCAAATTAACTCCAGCCTAGCAGCTGGAAGATACGCACTAGTACTACGTACTCTACGGTCGAGCTAGCACTTCAGCTAGATTTTGTTTCTCTCAACACTATTATCTATCGAGATATGTGTTGTATTAGTTATACCCCCTGTGTATTTTTAGAGTTATACATGTAATATTGTCAATATGAGCACCCGGTCCTATTGGTGCCGTGCGTTTTTTCATACTTTTCCACATGATATCAACCTAACTACAATCTCCCTACCCTAGCCGCCGGCCCTCCTCTCCCTGGGCGCCGTCGGCCTCCTCCCTCCAAACCCTAGCCGCCACCTCCCTCTCCTCCAAGGCGCCGCCGGCCCTCCTCCTTCCCCAACTCCACCGCTTCCGCCCTACACCTACCTCCGACCCATTCCAAGAAAATTTCATCGCCTCGTTGGCCCAAATTCCTCCATGTTGAAAACAACAGAACAATCTTGTGTGAACAAAGTTACACCGGCACCAAATTCCTCCATGTTGAAAACAACAGAATTACAGGACTCAACAGATTGTATTGATTCACAGGAAGGTATGCATCTATACATGGTTACATATGGGGCAGCACGTACGATTTGCATGCATGCGATCAAATCGACAAGGGGATCTATCTCTAGACTAGGTAAACATGCATGTTATACACATAGAACGGTAATACAAAAGTGACATGATATGTGTGTTCAACAAAAACATTCAGAGCAAATTAACAATCATGTAATAGCAAACATCAGGACTTTGCTTCATCATCCGTAGAAGGGGCCCATATTGCTCCCACCTGTTTGAGAGTCCTCATCATCTACATTGTTAAACAGTGGTTTGGTGGAAACTGGCTCAACACATCTGGTGCGTGGCCTATCACATATATATGGGTACCAAAGGGTATAATACAGATACAGTTACAATTGTATTACAAATATACAGTCTAACACCCTCCCTCAATCTTAACTGTGGCCTGAAGTAGTCGGTAAGTTAAGATTGCGTCTACAGCCTATGAACAACGGGAGAGCCAACGGTTTGGTGAAGATATCAGCAAGTTGATCTTTGGAGGAGATGAACTTGATCTGCAGGAACTTCTTTGCAACACGTTCTCTCACAAAATGATAGTCAACTTCGATGTGTTTCGTTCGGGCATGAAATACCGAATTCGACGTGAGGTATGTAGCACCGATGTTATCACACCAAAGGACAGGAGGCTGACTGTGAAAAATCTTCAACTCTCGAAGAAGGGACTGGACCCAAATAAGCTCAGCAGTAGCATCAGCAACCGCCTTGTACTCAGCTTCAGTGCTACTACGAGAAACCGTAGCCTGTTTCCGAGCACTCCAGGCGATCAAATTAGGACCAAAGAATACTGCATATCCCCCCGTGGATCGCCTGTCGTCTGGATTACCAGCCCAGTCCGCATCACTGAAAGCCGAGAGCACACCAGAGGGTGCCGACCGGAGATGCAGTCCATATGAAACAGTGGACCGAACATAGCGGAGAATACGCTTGACAGCAGTCAAGTGAGGCTCTCGAGGGGCATGAAGATACTGACAGACACGGTTAACTGCGTATGAAACATCAGGTCGTGTGATGGTAAGATACTGAAGAGCCCCAACAAGACTTCTGTACTCAGTAGCACCATCAGCAGAGAGCAGAGTACCATCATCAGCAGAGAGAGACGCAGTGGAAGACATGGGAGTAGTAGCAGCCTTACAATCCAGCATGCCAGCACGGCGCAACAGATCCTGAGAATACTTCTGCTGAGAAAGGGCAAGACCATCATGTGGATAAGTGACCTCCAAGCCAAGAAAATAATGAAGTTTGCCCAGATCCTTGACAGCAAAATCAGAACTGAGAGCCAGAACCAAACGATCAGTCGCCGCAACAGAGGAGCTGACAAGGATGATATCATCAACATAGACCAGAATGTACATGGTGACTTCTGGCCGCTGAAGGATGAACAATGAAGTATCAGCAGTGGAGGGAACAAACCCATGAGCACGAAGCGCAGAACCCAGGCGACATGCCAAGCTCGAGGAGCCTGTTTGAGACCATACGGCGCTTTCACCAAGCGACAGAGGTGTTGAGGGCGATCGGGATCAACAAACCCAGGAGGCTGACGCATGTAGACCTCCTCCTCAAGAACACCATGTAGAAACGCATTCTGAACATCCAACTGATGAAGGGACCAACCTCGAGTGACAGCAAGTGAAAGGAGCAGCCGAATCGTGGTTGGCTTGACAACAGGACTGAAAGTATCCTCATAGTCAAGACCGTACCGTTGCTTGAAGCCTTTAGCAACCAGCCGAGCCTTGTACCGCTCGATAGAGCCATCCGCATGTCGTTTGACCTTGAAGACCCATTTGGAATCAATGACATTAATACCTGGGTGAGGAGAGACCAACTGCCAGGTGCCATTCCGACGAAGGGCCTGAATCTCGAGGTCCATAGCAGCACGCCAGTGAGGAATACTCATCGCTGCTTGATAGTGTCGGGGCTCAGCAGTAGGATCGGACTGCGCTTGAGCTAAGCAGGCAGCGATCCATGCAACAGTGCCGTCGGTGCGTTCCTTGGGCCGATGAATACCACTTTGACTGCGTGTATGCGGACGAGGCGCAACAGGGGCGGGGGGCGGCTCATCGGTAGAGAGGGGCGATGCTGCAGGAGACGAGCTCCCAGGAGGAGGCACGGACGGTGGCGAGACCGGCCCAGGAGGCGTTGGCGACGCGGTCGGGGAAGAGGCCGGCCCAGGTGAGGCAGGTGGGGGCGAACCAGGCGGTGAAGACCGCGTGGGCGGCAGAGGAGGCGAAGGCGGCCCACGGCCAGCCGTCCGCACAGGCTGCAGAGCAGCTGGGCCAGACGGAGCCGGAGAGGCGGCCTCGGGGCGCGTGTCCGCTGCATGATCCATGCAGCGAGCGACGTCGCAGCCAGCAGGAGCAGGTCCTGGCGACTCAGGTTCATGAAGGAGCTCGAGGCGAGCGCCACGTCCGGTACCTGCACCGTGGTTAGGCAATAACACAGGCGAATATGCAACATCCTCAAGTTGGTCAGGCGAGACAATGGAGTTATGAGTGGAGGTATACAACGACGGAGAGGATGGCAGATTCGAAAAAGGAAACAAAGTTTCTTCAAACACGACATCACGAGAAATATATACTCTATTTGTTGGAACATGGAGACACTTGTACCCTTTGTGAAGAGCACTATACCCAAGGAAGACGCACTTTTTGGAGCGAAACTCAAGCTTACGACTGTTGTAGGGGCGAAGATGAGGCCAACAAGCACAGCCAAAAACTTTAAAGAAAGTGTAGTCAGGAAGTTCATTAAACAACAGTTCAAGCGGTGTCTTCATTTTTAACACTCGAGTGGGAGTACGATTAATCAAGAAACAAGCAGTGGTAAAAGCATCACTCCAAAACCGAAAAGGCACGGAGGCATGAGCAAGAAGTGTAAGGCCAGTTTCAACTATGTGTCGGTGCTTGCGTTCGACAGCACCGTTTTGCTGATGTGTGTGTGGGCATGATACACGATGAGATATCCCAAGCTTATTAAAGAAATAATTAAGGTTGCGGTATTCACCCCCCCCCCCCAATCCGACTGAACATGAATGATTTTATGCTTTAGGAGTCTCTCAACATGCAATTGAAATTGTAAGAACACATTAAACACATCAGCTTTGCTTTTGAGGAGATAAAGCCACGTAAAGCGACTGTAGGCATCAATGAAACCGACATAAAATTTATGACCACTGACGGAGGTTTGGGCAGGGCCCCATACATCTGAAAACACAAGCTCTAAAGGTGTAGTAACAACTCGAGAGGAAGACACAAACGGTAACTGATGACTCTTTCCTTGTTGACATGCATCACAAACGGCTAAACTTTTAGTACTAGACGAAGTAGGGAGCTCATGTCGATGCAAAACATGGCTGACTATGGGAGACGCAGGATGACCAAGCCGAGCATGCCAATGGGACACCGACGTGCGGACAACGTTGAAGACCTCCGGCATAGACGGGGCCTCCAACGCATACAGGCCTTGATGTATGCGACCGCTAAGCAGAACCTCCCGTGTGACCCGATCCTTAACAAGGAGATAAGACGGGTGAAATTCACAAAACACGTCATTATCACGAGTAAACTTACGAACAGATAGTAAAGGACGAGTGACAAGTGGGACACGAAGAACATTACGAAGGCGAAGCCGACGAGATGAACTAGACAGAAGGGAGGCCTGACCAACATGAGTGATGGGCATACCTGAGCCGTCAGCGGTGCGGACGTGGTCGTGGCCGCGGTAGGGCTCCTGCGCCTGAAGATGACCAGCCGCGTTGGTCATGTGCTTCGTGGCACCCGTGTCGAAGTACCAGGCGGGGTCGATCGGTACGACGGGGTGTACCCTCCTTCGCCGGAGTAGCCACCGCCGGAGTAGCCACTTTGCTCGGAGATGGCGGCCTGTTTCTCGTTGCCGCGCCCATCGTTGCCGATGCCAAGGAAGTCCTTCTTGAAGCGACGGTGACAACGAGAGGCGTAGTGCCCGTGGATGCCACAGAGTTGGCAGTCGACATTGGGGCGGCCACGACGATCGGTGGACATAGGAGGACCATGGGGGCTGCGGCGGCGGAGGAGGCGTGCGACCACCACCTCCCGTGGGCGGGCCAACAGGGGGGCGCGACTGTTTGTAGCCACCAGGAGCGGCCCCACGGTAGACCGCGTTGGCGTGGGGGTCGCCTTGCAGCTCAGCGTGACGGGCGGCGACGCGCTGCTCGGTGAAGAGGAGTCGTGAGTACAAGTCCCGTGGGGACATGGGCGTGTCACGGCCCCGGACCGCCTCAACCAGGTTGTCGTAGTCGTGGTCGAGGCCGCTGAGAACAAAGTCCGTGAACTCCTCATTGCGAAGCGGCTGCCCGATGGCGGACAGAGTGTCGGCAATTGTCTTGATCTTGTTGAAGTAGACGTGTGCCGAGGAGTCGAGCTTTTTGCACTCAAGGAGTTGTTGGCGAAGGGCCGACGCACGAGCCGAGGAGTTGGCGGAGAAGCTGTCCGCCATCGTCGCCCAGACGTCGTGAGACGTGGCAGCAAAGACGACTAAGCCAGCAACACCTTCGGTCAGCGACGATTGGAGCGCAGAAAGGATGGCCTGATCCTGCGCAACCCAGGTGCGGTACGCCGGGTTCTCAGCCGAGACCCGGGCGCCGGTGGTCGTGACAGCGGAGACGTAGCGGGGCGGGCACGGGTGACTCCCGTCGACGAAGCCCTCAAGGTGACGACTGCGGAGGAGGGGGAGGATCTGCGCCCGCCAATACAGGAAGATATCCTGCGAGAGGCGCACCGTGATGAGGTGCGTGAGTTGGTAGGGACCAGTGCTCGGACCTTCGGTGACCGGGGATCCAGCAGGGGCGGCGACATCGGCCCCGGTAGAGACGACGGTCGGCGCTGCAACCTCGACCGCAGCCGAGGAGAGGCCGATCGACGGCGAGGCCGAGGGCACCGATGTCACCGATGGGGGCAGGGGCGGTACCGCACTAAACGGCACCAGCGGCGCCGACACATAGGACGGCGGCGGAGGACGGAACCCGGGGGCGAACTGCGAAGCGCCGAGGTACAGGGGGCGCGAGGTTGAGGATGAAGCCATCTGGCTTGTGGTGCTGGCGGCGAGGATCGCCGCGAGCTGCTGGGGAATCATGGCAGGGGACGGCGAGGAGCCGGGCAGGACAGCGGAAGAGGCCGAGGAAGAGCCGGAGGAGCTCATGATGGCGATCTTGGCGGCGGCGGCGCGACCGAGAGAGGCGGCGGCGGCCAAGGGTAGGGGGCAGCGGCTAGGGTTTCGAAACCTAGTCTGATACCATGTTAAACAGTGGTTTGGTGAAAACTGGCTCAACACATCTGGTGCGTGGCCTATCACATATATATGGGTACCAAATGTACAATACAGATACAGTTAATACAGTTACAATTGTGTTACCAATGTACAGTCTAACATACATTTATCAAAAATTATCACGTGTAGAATAGAGTCAATGGAGCAGGTTGCAATGTGCATGAAAGGTTTTACATGGTACGCATGTGTTGTTCAATGGAGCAGGTTGCAATGTGCATGAAAGGTTTTACATGGTACGCATGTATTGCTGTAATGCAGATAAATAACAATAAACCATACGCGGTTAGCTACACGGTGGTTAGTACGTACAACCAGTAAGTCCATATGGTTAGCTACATGAAAACTGGCATGCTAAGCAGAAACTGAAAAAAGATACTACAACAAGGAAAAGGATACACTACAATAGCGTTGAAGAGACGAGAGGAGCTCGGTGCAGTTTACGCGATTTACTGCGTGCGTGCTCTCCTCAGGCTCGGGGTCCCGGACTCCCGGTGCGTGCGCTATCTCCCACTCCCTGTCCCAGTCCGAGTCCCAGGTCAGGCCACCAGCCAGCCGCCCCGCTGCAGAAGCCGGCGCGCAGGCCGCCGTGGTCGCGGTCCCGGCCGCGCGCGATCGAGATGCGCCGATCGCGCCGAAAAGACAAGTAAACGAACAGAGCCAGAGCGCGGACCCCCCGCCCGGACGCGCGCCGGCCACGACCACGCAGAGGCACAGTCATCACACCACACACATGGGATACATCAGCAGCAGCAGAACTAGCTGCGGGAGCTCAACGGCGCCCTAGCCCTAGCCAGCTGCGTGTGGTCCAGCTCCAGCCGAGCCGAGACGGGACGGGCGGCCCGGACAAATCCAGTCGCGGACGTCGAGCGGTTTGACCCGGCCATCTCTGAAGGCGAAGATCGAGCCCTGCCCCGACGGCGACGACCGACCGGCGACCGGCACCACGTACGTGCCGGGGTGTACCGCGTGCCGCTCGTGCGCGCACGCGGGCCTCTGAGTCTGAGGTCCGCGCGGCGACCCGATGCAACAGGCGCGCGTGGGGATACGGAGGAGGGTCTGGGGGGAAATAAAGCGAGATCGCCCCGACCGGACCAACATCGGATGCTCCAGTCCAGCCCCCCGACCTCCTAGCGTCGTCGCACTGTTGCTGGTGCGCTCGTGGTAAGGTCCACCTCGAATCCCACCGTCCCACCACCGATCCAGACCGCTTCTCATCACATCGATTGCTAAAACGCGTACGGTCATCAGATCGAGACTTCTTCGTGCATGTACTGCATGATTGTCGTAGCGCGACACGCTGGGCGCCTCGGTCAGATATGGGGAGCGACATTTTAAAGCAAGATCGGCCTCCTTCCAGATCGCTCGATAAGAGGATCTTGTGCCTTCAGTTGTCATTTTATCTGATTCATAAGCATATTTGTACAATATCTGTGACACATTTGTCACAGTAAAAATCTAACATAATGTAGCATGCAATAAAATTACTTTTAGGTCGCAACAAACCAACACACGCAACATACAATCCAACGTACTACCTTCATACCGGTTTATTGGGCTAACACGGAGCTTGCTAAAAAAGTTTGACCATAAAATTTATCAATAAAACATGAGTTTCAATGGTATAATTTTTGTGACATATGATTCATATTTTGTTGGTTAAATTTGTAGTTAAACATATTTCTTAAACTCCGTATTAGCCCAATAAATCGGTATAGAGGAAATACATAACGACCCAAAAAGAACTTAACACCTTACAACCGAGCACATGCAATGCACAAACCTACGTACAGACAAAAAAAACCGTAGCTTAATTGAATCTTCTCAACAAATACCCCAAATCATGGTAACATGTTGGCCCCTTGTGTGTAACTATTGGGAAACGCGCTACACAAAATACAAAATTCTACCATATAACCAAGACCAATTATGCGGGAAGGAGATGCAACCGATCATCCCCTCGAAGATTGATTTAGCGGAAGTTGTCGATGACGAGGTTGAACGAGCGTCGATCCTTGCAACCCTCTGCAGATTGCCCCGCCATGGGCTAGCACCAGAGGAGTCCATGGTGGCCAACTTCCTCCCCTCGCCACCGAGGTCGGATAGAGGAAGTCCACCATCGCCACTGCTCCAAAGCTAGACCAGGCACATGATCTTATTGGGGGGAGCGTCTCCACTCTCCAAGATCCCCTCCTTCGACCATTTAAGCAACAAGAAGATGGAAAGAAACCCTACTCTCTAGATCTAATCAGGATCTGAAGCACTGCTCCGAGCTACGGGCAAGAAGCCCAAGACCGGCACATGGCCGCACACCCTAAAACTACATGTTGTACAGGGGAGACGACCTCTCCTCTCCCAGTCACTCCGGCCAGCAAGGCCGCCAGAGGAAAGGGAGAGGGGAGCCAGCCAAAGGTGGGCGACTCTCAACGGGAGGAGAAGGGGAGAGAGGGAGGAGAAGTGGACTCCGTCTTCCATCAACGGATAGGTGAGACGCCGTATTCCTACAACTATGAGCAGTGTTGTATTCTTCTATATTTGAGAGCTCGAAAGATCGACCGCGAGGTCATCCATGGCAACAAGTTTTGTAACCACCATATGCGGTAGAGAGGAGCAGGTGATGGGACCAACTCAGTTGAGGAGTAGAAGGAGTTTTCTCGCTGTGGAAGAGGTGAATCACTAGCTAAAGAAAGCAAACTAATGGGGAAAAAACGCCCAACTTGATGAGCCAGCTGAAGCAAATAGTTTCTTTATTCAAATTCTAGAAGGCGATTTAATATTTGTGCTTCCTATGTTTGTGATACTACTTCCTTTTTTCTACTAAAATATATTCCTAGTTGAAAGGGCATTTATTGTCATAATCACTTTTGGTGTTCGGTAACAACAAGTTGATCATTTTACAGTTTGTTATTGTCCACAGGTTGGTATGACCACAGATAAACATCACACACACTCTTGGGAAAAGACCACACACATTTGCCACTGTTCTGGAAACTCCGGACCGGAGTCTCCGGTCTTCCAAGACCGGAGTCTCCGGTGTGGTCCGGAGTTTCCGGTGCTGGCTCCGGTGGTGCCTCCCAGGACATGGCTGGGTCAGTCAGATGGCCAGTCCGGAGACTGGTCCGGAGATTGGCCGGAGTCTCCGGACTTTGGTCAGACCGGAGTCTCTGGTGTTGGAAGGCCGGGGTCTCCGGTGTTGCTGGTGAAGAAATGGCATGGGCCAGTCAGATGGCCAGTCCGGAGATTGGCCGGAGTCTCCGGTGTAGACCGGAGTCTCTGGTCTCCAGACCGGAGTCTCCGGTCTGACTTTTCTACAACGGTCAGAAAACGGTTCGTGGAGGGGGCTGTCTATAAATAGGGACCCTTATCTTCTTCCTCCAGTTGCTCGAGCTGCTCAAGAAAACCAACACCATTAGAGCCACCAAATCCACAAGATCTCTTTATCCAACCATCCAAAGTCATTGATCTTTGGAGAATCGAAGGAGGAGGCCTTGATTCACATCTTCACCAAGAGAGATCTTCATTTCCCCCTCATTTACTTGAGGGCCCCCAAGCTCTAGTGTTTCTTTGGAAACCCTAACTTTGATTTGGTTCTTACAAGCTTGTCTTTGATTTGTCTTGACAGCTTGCTTGTATTTGGGAGCCTCCAATTCAGTTGTGGATGTGTGCCCCGAACTTGTTGTAAAGGTGTCGGCTTCCACCTCGAAGGTTGCCGATATAGTGGAAGGTGAATCGAGCCCTTTGGGGTGAGGTTCATCGGAGGACAAGGGAGGCCTCTCGTGGCGTTGGTGGTTTGAAACCACCCCCTCTCCAAACGTAGACGTACTTCCCCTCAAAAGGAAGGAACTACGGGAAACAAATCCTTGTGTCTCCGCGTCCACTCCCTTGGTTACTTCTATCCTTTACCGCACTTTACTTACTTGTTCTTGCTTAGTGTTGTGTTAGTTTGTGCTTGTTTGACATATAGGTAAATCCACCATAGTTGCATATTCTAGAGAATTTACCTTTCTTGTCAAACCCTAATTTGAAAAGGAGTAAAATTTGAAGTAGCACCTATTCACCCCCCCCCCTCTAGGTGCCCATACGATCCTTTCAATTGGTATCAGAGCCTCGGCTCTTTATTTGGGCTTTACCGCCTAAGAGAATATGGGTAGCCGCGAAGGGGATGGTGATGGTGAGCCGACCACGGTGACCATGGAAGATCTCAAAAACTTGGAAACAAGATTGAGCTCTTCCTTGGTCAACGAAGTCAAGAAGATGCTTGAGCAACTTATTAAAGACAAAGAAGGCTCACCACCCCCATCTCCTCAAGAGGATCAACCATCCATTTTACCTAAAGGGAATACGTCAGTATCCCCCGAGGGTGCATTAGTAGGGGGTAAACCAGACAACACTAATTCCTCCACACACAATAATGGTGGGAAGGGTGAGCACCGTGACTCATGGTACTCTCCCGACCCTCCAATCCCTCACCCTCATGTATGCAATAGAGGTGACCCACCTAAGCTTGAAGAATCCGCTACTTTTGCTCAATGGCAATCACTAATGAGAACTCATATGCGCAGCTCTTGCATTGAACTATGGAACATCATCGAGCATGGACTCTTTATTGGGGATCCAAACAACTTGACAAGAAGAGAGATTGTCAATAGTCAACTCAATGCAAATGCTTTGCATATGATTCAACAAGGATTGGGAACAAAGGATTACCCACACATTGAGCATTTTAGCATTGCCAAGGAAGCTTGGGATGCTCTCACTGTGTTGTTTGTTGGCAATGAGAGTATGAGGAGGAATCGATATGATGCTCTAAGCAATGAAGCCGAAGGCTTCTACATGAAAGAAGGTGAAGATCATGAAGACATGTACCGAAGGCTCAAGACCACCGCCACCGCCTTTAGGAATGTGGGTGCCTCACATGTGGATGATGCATGGATAAAAGGAAGTATGTGAGTGCACTCATGCCTTTTGAGCCCACCGACTTGAAGAGTCTACAAGGAAGACACAACTACCACCTCATGACCTCAAATGAAGTTATGCAAGAGATGGACGCTTTCAAGGTTGCCGCCAAGAATGCCAAAGATGCCCGTGCTCGTGCCCTTGGTATGAGTAATGTTGTCAATGTTGCTTTGAAGGCCAAAGTTGTGGACCATGGGGATGAAGATGATAGTGATGAAGGGCTTTCCATGGACCATCCCGATGAAGTGAAGATTGCTCATGGTAAATTTTGGAAGAACCCTGCCAAGGCCAAGATGGAAATGGAACAGAGAAGCAATCCAAATGGGAAAAGAGAGAATACCACAAGATTGAGAACTTGCTTCAATTGTGGTGACCGCTACCACTTTGTGGCTAGTTGCCCCTATGAGAAGAGAGAAGATCATGGTGGAAAGCTTGTGTTGAAGAAGACTCTCAAGGGACCGTACAAGAAACCTTTCATCAAAAATAATCCCATCAACAAGAAGCCGGGAGAAATTGTCTTGATCACTCATGAAGAGTACTCCTCCGACAATGAAGATGATGAAGATGACGAAGAGGAAACTTATCATGGTGTGGCTGCTCTTGCCACCACATCTACTCCAACATTCTCATTCTTCGACTCTCCAAATGAGAACTCCTCCACCAAGAAAGCCACTTGCCTTATGGCAAGAGGAACGGAGGTATCTTCATCATCCCGCTCTACTCACTTAGATAATGATGAAATTGATGATGAGATGTCTCTTGATGTTAAAAAGGAATTAATTGCCTTTGATGAGTTTATGACTAACCTAGAAGGTGATGCTAAGCTACATTTTGGAAACATCTTAGATCAACTATCACATACTCAAGAGCTTCTAGATGTAAGATGTAAACTTGGGCATGAACATATGATTGAGCTACAGGCTCTAAACAATGCTCTAGAAGAATAACAAGAAACTAGGTTGTCACTTGAATTAAAACTTGAAGGGCTTGATGAGGCCAATGACATTATTGTTAACAAACTCATCAAAGAGCGCGACCATGCTATTGCTAAATATAAAAGAGCTAAAAAGGACAAGATTGAGTTTGGTGTGGTTCATGAAAAACTTGCCGAGGACTTTAGCTTGCTTAACAAGGCCCACAAGGCCTTGGAGAGTGAACTCTTGTCACTCACAAAGTCCCATGAAACGCTTCAAACTCAATTGGCCAATATTCCGTCACCTAGTAACTTCATTCCATCTAGTAGCACAACTATCCTTAAAGAGAATGCTAGGTTGAAGGGGGAGCTTGCTAAGGCCACATTTTCACAAGGCAACAAGTCTATTGATGATCTTTTGAGCAAGCAAAGGCGTAGTGGTGATAAAGGGGGCATTGGTTTTGTCTCCAAAACAAAGAAGAAGAACAACAACAAGAAGAAGAAGGGCATGCCCGCACAAGAGACCAACAAGACCATTATGGAGAGTAAGACCACAAATGGTAAAACTATGTCTCATGATGATTTTGCGGGAAGTGCTAACCCTCACTATGTTCTAATGCGTGATTATTATGGTGATGTGTATGCACAATATGTTGGTCCTTATGATGGTTATATTGCTTGGTCTATTTGGGTTCCCAATATCCTTGTTGCTAACAAAAGAGGACCCATTGAAAAATGGGTACCTAAAAACTAGCTTGATCTTTTGTAGACTTATGCTTCCGGAGGGTCAAAATGGGTGATCGATAGTGGTTGCACAAGTCATATGACCGGAAGCTCATCTATTGTCAAGGACTTGGTGTCAAATGAAGATCAAATCACCGTCACATATGCTGACAAGTCAAAGTCTAAGGTAATGGGTTTCGGCAAGGTAGTGGTGGCTCACGACATTACACTCGTGAACGTCATGCTTGTTGAAAACCTTGGATACAATTTACTTTCTGTCCGTGCTCTTGGAAATATGGGCTTTGCTGTATTTATTGATGATGATATTGTGGTTCTCATGTGGAGCAAGTCTCTCAAGGTCGCTTTTGTTGGGTACGTCAAAAATGACTTGTATGTGGTGGACTTTTCGGGGCAAGCCACTCCAGGTCCGATGTGCTTATACGGAAAGGCCGATGTGGGTTGGCTATGGCACCGCGACTAGCCCATGTCAATATGAGAACTTTGCAAAGTCTCCATAAAGAGGGCCATATTGTTGGACTAAAAGAAAATGTTTCCTTTGCCAAAGATCGTGTTTGCAGGGCATGTGTTCTAGGGAAGATGCATGACGCTCCTCACAAGCCAGTGAACCAAATCAAGTCTAACAAGATCTTGGAACTCCTCCATGTGGACCTATTTGGTCCTCCATCTCACGCAAGTCTTGGAGGGAAGAAATATTGTTTGGTGATTGTTGACGACTTTTCAAGATACTCTTTGGTTTATTTCTTCAAGTTGAAGAGTGAAACTCAAAGGACTTTGAAAGAACATTTCTTAATCCCTAGTGTTTTGTGTGTTAGATAACAATACCAAGGATCATTTAATGTGTGTTGAAGTGTTGCAGCTCTATTTGAGAATAAAGGGAAAAGAACTCTGCCTGTGGGGGCGGATAATCCGGCCCCACCAGGGGCGGATAATCCGCCCCTCCCTTTGCCCAAGCAGGCGCAAGCCCCGGAAGGGGGGCGGAATTTTGGCCAGATTTTCCGGCCCCGCCGGATAATCCGCCCCTCCTGCTCATCTCCAAGGCGCAAGCCCCAGAGAGGGGGCGGAGTTTTGGCCGGACTTTCCTGCCAGGCCGGATAATCCGCCCCTCAGGGGGGCCGGATTATCCGCCCCCCAAGATCTTCACCAAGTTTCACCAAGGCGCAAGCCCCAGAGAGGGGGCGGAGTTTTCCCCGGAGAATCCTCCCTTGGGGCGGAGTTTTCCCAGGGGGCGGATAATCCGCCCCAAGTTGGGGCGGATAATCCGCCCCCAAAGTTGTGCAACGACCAGATCTGGGGAGGGGGTATTTAAGCCAGCCATCCCCCTCCTGCCAGAACTCTTGATTCATCTCAAAAAAGAACAGATCAGATCTGAAAGCTTCATCCAAGAGTGCTCCACCTAGATCCACCCAAAGGCCCCATCCCTTGGGGAATCGAAGGAGGAGAAATCGATCTTCATCATCAGCAATCAAGCGCTTCATCTCCTCTCCATTCATTTGGAGAACCTCTGATCTTGCAAATATCTAGATCCTCGTTTTTGTTTATATTGATAAACCTTGTTCTTGTGGCAGCTTGTTGTCATCTCGGGAGCCCCCAATTCGGTTGTGGGTGTGTGCCCCGATAGTGTTGTAAAAGGCACCGGTTCCCGCCTCGAAGGGATCCAATAGTGGAGAAGGTGGATCAGGCCGCTCGTGGCGAGATCCATCGGAGAATAGGGTGAGGCCTATTGTGGCGTGGTGGTCTTAGAACCGCCCACCCCTCCAACGTAGATGTACTTCCCTTAACAAGGAAGGAACTGCGGTAAAACAAATCCCTGTGTCTCCGCGTGCTCCACTACGGTTTCCTCGCTCCTCTTTTACGTGCTTAGTAGTTAGGGTTACATATAGGGAAATTCTCGTAGTTGCATATCTAGAGAATTACTTTGTGTCAAGCCTAAATTGAAAAAGTATTAAAAATTGGTTAGCACCTATTCACCCCCCTCTAGGTGCCCATACGATCCATTTCAATTGGTATCAGAGCCTCGGCTCTTATTTCGGGCTTAACCGCCTAAGAGAAGTATGGGTTCCAAGGGAGATGGGAGTGATGCTCCGGAGGTAGTCACCATGAATGATATCAAGACGTTGGAAACAACCTTGGTGAGTTCAATGGAGGCTAAGATGGAAGAGATGCGTCAATTGATAATGCATCTCTCCACATCCGCAGCATCACCTCTATCTAACTCTGAGGATACCACTCCGCAATCCAAGGAAACGGGTAAAACTGTTTCCAAAGATAACGAAGTGGTAGGTGATGATACTAGTAAGAGCTCCTCCTCGAAAAAGGATAGCGGTAAGGATGGATACAATAAGGTTTCTCATGTGTATTCCCCTGATCCGCCTATTCCTCACCCACATATACATAATAGGGGTGATCCACCTAAACTTTCAGCATCTACTTTCTCTCAATGGCAATTTTTGATGAAATCTCATGTGTGCAGTTCCTCCATAGAGTTGTGGAAGATCATCGAAAATGGTCTTCACGTTGGAAATCCTAACAATCTCACAAGGAGAGAAGTGGTCGATAGCCAACTCAATGCTACAACTCTACACATGATACAACTTGGTGTGGGTGACAAAGACATGCCACACATTCAGCATCTTAGCACAGCTAAAGAAGCTTGGGATGCTCTCACCGAGCTCTTCATCGGAAATGAAAGTATGAGAAGGAATAGATATGATGCCTTGAGCAATGAAGCTGAAGGATTTTATATGCTGGATGGAGAAGACCACGAGGACATGTATAGGAGGCTCAAGGCAATAGCCACAACCTTCAGAAACCACGGTGCAGCTCATGTTGATGATGCTTGGATCAAGCGCAAGTATGTCAGTGCTCTTATGCCATTTGAGCCCACAGATTTGAAAAGTCTCCAAGGTAGGCATAACTATCACCTCATGTCATCCAATGAGGTAATGCAAGAAATGGCCGCCTTCAAAGTGGCTGCCAAGAATGCCGAAGATGCTCGTGCTCGAGCTATGGGGATGCAAAAGGGGGTCAACATGGCCTTGAAGACTAGTGTGATTGATCATGATGAATATGCGGTAGAAGGTCTGGACTGTCCCGAAGATATAAAAAGGATCCACGGACAATACTTGGCTCTTTATGCAAGAAACTTTTGGAAAGATCCAGCCAAGGCTAAAGCTGAACTAGATCGCAAGAGTGGAGCCTATGGAAGAAAAGAAAATGGTCCCAAGCTGAGAACATGCTTTAATTGTGGTGACCGGCTGCACTTCGTAGCTGAGTGTCCATATCAAAGTAGAGAGGATAATGGAGGAAGACTCATTTTCAAGGACAAATCAAAAGCTCCACGTAAGAAACAGTTTGTAAAGAAGAATGCTCCTTTCAAGAAGAAACCAAAGATTGTTCTAGTGGCTCAAGAAGAATATTCATCGGGGAGTGAAGATGAGGACGAGGACGATAGCTCTCAAGAGGTGGCTGCTATAGCCACCACATCTACATCAACATCTCTCTTCGACTCTCCGAACGAAAACATCATCAACAAGAATGCTACTTGCCTCATGGCAAGAAGCTCCGAGGTTACTTCTTCTAACTCTTCTTTTCCCAAGGCTATGATAGACATGGATGATCCTGCTAGTCTTAAGGTTAAAGAAGAGATTGTTGCTTTGGATTATTTCTATACTAACCTGCAAGGTGAGCACAAAGTTCGTTTTGAGGCTCTTATGGATCAGCTGGCCCAAAACGAAGCACTCCTCGAAGAAAAGGGAAGAATTGAAAGGGAGGATGCAATTTTTGCATCCCTAAAAAATGCTCTTGAAGAAGAAGAAGAAGCTCGGGTCTCTCTTGAAGAGAGGCTTGAGTCTATGGAAGAGTCACATGAAGAAATTGTGACTAAACTCGTTAAGGAACGTGACAATGCTGTCACCAAGGCAAAAAAGTTAAAGAAGGAAAGGATTGACTTTGGGGCTGCTCATGATAGACTCTCCGAGGAATTGGAGAAACTTGACAATGCTCACAAGGCGTTGAAAAACGAGTTCTCTATTCTCAATGAGTCACATGATCAGCTTCAAAGTCGATTTGCCGAATATGATACTCCTAGCTCGTCCAACTCAACATATAGTAACAAGAAAAATGCTAGTGTGGAAAAAGGAGTGATCAAGGACATCACTACAAAGGACAAAGGTGTGCTTGATGAAGTCCTTGGCAAGCAAAGGTCAAATCATGGTAAAGAGGGACTTGGGTATGTCACCAAGTCCAAGAAGAAGAAAACCAAGAAGAACAAGACCAAGAATGTGCAATTAAAGACAAGCACTGCTGAGAAGGTTGTCACACAAGACAAGACTAATAATATTGGTTTTGCAGGGTCTCACAATCCGAATTATGAACTCTTTTGTGATGACTATGGCGATGTTTATGCTTATTATGTTGGTCCTTTTGATGAATATATTTCTTGGTCTATTTGGGTCCCAAAGACCCTTGTTACTAACATGAAAGGACCCATTGAAAAATGGGTACCTAAAACCAAGAAGTAATTTTCTTGCAGGGCTATGCTTCCGGTGGGTCGAAATGGGTGCTAGATAGTGGTTGCACTAGTCATATGACCGGAAGCAAGGAGATCATCATGGAGATGGTCCAAATCTTGATAATATCACAGTCTCCTATGGTGATAAGTCTAAATCTCAGGTATTGGGTCTTGTCAAGGTTGTGGTTGCCCACGATATCTCTCTCGTGGACGTCATGCTTGTTGAGACCCTTGGATACAATCTTCTTTCTGTTCGTGCCCTTGGCAAGATGGGTTTTGCTGTTTTTATCGATGATGATTTGGTGGTACTCTTATGGAGCAAGTCTCTAAAGTTCGCTTTTGTTGGATACGTCGAAAATGACCTGTATGTGGTGGACTTCTCGGGGAAAACCACTTCGGGTCCGATGTGTCTATTCGGAAAGGCCGACGTGGGCTGGCTATGGCATCGCGGTTTAGCCCATGTCAACATGAGAACTTTGCAAAGTCTCCAAAAGGGTGGCCACATACTTGGACTAAAAGACAATGTCTCTTTTGCCAAAGATCGTGTTTGCAGGGCTTGTGTTGAAGGAAAAATGCATGATTCTCCCCACAAGAGGAAGACTATTGTGTCATCAAAGAGGACCTTGGAATTACTTCATGTGGATTTATTTGGTCCTCCTTCTCATGCAAGTCTTGGTGGGAAGAAATATTGCTTGGTCATTGTCGATGATTACTCAAGATATACATGGGTATATTTCTTCAAGCTGAAAAGTGAGACTCAACAAACTGTCATCGACTTTGCCAATGAAGTTCAATGTCAACACAATGTTCCCATCTTGGCAATTAGAAGTGACAACGGCACAGAATTCAAGAACTACACTTTAAACGAGTTTCTTAGCGAAGAGGAGATTAGACACCAATATTCCGCTGCGTACACCCCTCAACAAAATGGTGTAGCCGAGAGGAAGAACCGGACTTTGATGGATATGGCAAGATCTATGCTAGCTGAATTCAAGTCTCCTTATAATTTTTGGGCTGAAGCCATATCCACTGCTTGTCACTCATCAAACCGGCTCTACCTTCAGAAGATCTTGGACAAGACCCCATATGAAATACTTACCGGTAACAAACCCAACATCTCATACTTTAGGGTATTCGGGTGTAAGTGTTTCTTTCTTATTAAAGGTGTCCGTTTGTCAAAATTTGAATCCAAGGCTTTAGAAGGTATTTTTGTTGGTTACGGTGCCGAATCCCACACTTATAGAGTCTACAACAAGCTCACTGGGATTGTTGTAGAATCTTGTAGTGTGGAGTTCGATGAAAATAACGGCTCCTTTGTAGGGCAAGTTGATGTTGTGATGCAGATGTTGAAATACCCCAAGATGCCATAAGAAGAATGGGCGTGGGATTTTTCCGCCCCATTGAGGAACCCCTTGTGGCGGATCGGGAAGGACAATGCTCCACACATGTGGAGCCCTCATCTACACAAGATCAACAAGCTCCTACTGTTGGAGACAATCCTGCACCAACACCACAATCTGCTGAAGACCATCTGTCCACTGGACAAGCTGGTAGTCCCAGGCCGGACTATCCGCCCCCTCCAAGGGGCGGACAATCCGCCCCTGGCACTCCAACTCGTTCCAGGGGATCCGAAGGAGAAATCAACATCTCTGAAGCTTCCAGGCCAGATTCTCCGGCCCCCAGGGGCGGAGTATCCGGCCCTGGGTCTCCAACTCCAGTCAGGCTTTCTCAGGAAGATGGTTCTGGTACTTCACCTCCCAGGATGGATAGTCCGGCCCCTCCAAGGGGCGGATTATCCGGGCCTGAAGAAAATGTTCAGCAACAATCTTCTGGCAGTAACGATGACCAAGATCAAGGGAAGGCAGTAATCAAGACAAGGATACAACAATGGAATCCAATCCTCCTAGAAACAATAAGGACATTGAGGCTCGTCGCAAGGCTCGTGCTGATCGCAACCTTGAACTAAGAGGTCACACTCTTGACAAGGTTGTTGGTGATCTACGACGAAGGGTATCCACTATAAGAGAGCTTGCAAGCTTCGATCATCAAGCTCACATTTCCATGGTTGAACCAAAGAAGGTTTTTGATGCTCTTGAAGACCCCGATTGGGTTGTTGCAATGCATGAAGAATTAAAAAACTTCGAACGCAACAAAGTTTGGAAGCTCGTAGAAAAGCAAAAGGATTGCCGCAATGTTATCGGCACCAAGTGGATCTTCAAGAACAAACAGGATGAAAATGGCATTGTTGTGAGGAATAAAGAACGACTCGTGGCTCAAGGATTCTCTTAAGTAGAAGGAATTGATTTTGGCGAGACCTACGCTCCTGTGGCTCGCCTTGAGTCCATCCGTATCCTTCTTGCATATGCAGCCCATCATAATTTTAAATTACAACAAATGGATGTTAAGAGCGCTTTCCTTAATGGTCCTCTACATGAGTTAGTATACGTCAAGCAGCCCCCGGGGTTTGAGGACCCCAAATTTCCGAACCATGTCTACAAACTCGATAAGGCGCTCTATGGCCTTAAACAAGCCCCACGTGCGTGGTATGAGCACCTTAAAGAGCTTTTGCTAGACCATGGATTCGAAGTTGGGCAAATCGATCCCACTCTTTTTACTAAGAAGGTTAATGGGGAGCTTGTTGTATGCCAACTTTATGTAGATGACATTATTTTTGGCTCTACTAACCAAGCTTTTAACGATGAATTTTCGAAGCTTATGATTGACAGGTTTGAGATGTCCATGATTGGTGAGCTCAGGTTCTTTCTTGGATTTGAGATCAAACAACTTAGAGAGGGAACCTTTATTAATCAAGCTAAGTACATCCAAGACATGCTTAAAAGGTTCAAGATGACGGATCTCAATGGCGTTGCTACCCCTATGCAAACAAAGTGTCATCTTGAGCTCAATCCCAAGGGTAAAGACGTGGATCAAAAGGTATACCGATCCATGATCGGCTCTCTCCTTTACCTTTGCGCATCTAGGACCGATATCGTGTTAAGTGTAGGAGTGTGTGCAAGGTACCAAGCCGCTCCTAAAGAAAGCCACTTAGTGGTAGTCAAGCGAATCTTCCGGTATTTGGTTCATTCCCCAAATTTTGGGTTATGGTATCCCAAGGGTTCAAGTTTCTCTCTATGTGGTTACACTGATTCAGACTGGGCTGGTGACAAAGATGATAGGAAATCAACCTCTGGTGCATGCCAATTCTTGGGCAGGTCTCTAGTGTGTTGGTCATCAAAGAAACAAAATTGTATTTCACTCTCAACCGCCGAAGCTGAATATATTGCTGTTGCAAGTGCTTGTACTCAATTGTTATGGATGAGGCAAACTTTAAAGGAATATGGTGTCAATTGTGACAAAGTGCCTCTTTTATGCGACAATGAAAGTGCTATCAAATTGCTTACAATCCCGTGCAGCATACAAGAAGAACAAACATATAGAGATTCGCAACCACTTTATTCGGGATCATGTTGCTCGTGGAGATATTGCTCTATCCTTCATGAGCACGAAGAACCAACTTGCTGATATTTTCACGAAGCCCCTTGATGAAGCAAGATTTTGTTATTTGAGGAATGAGCTAAATATCATAGATTCAAGGAGCTTGGCTTGACTACCCTTGCACACTCACTTGCTCTTATTCATGTATTTGGTTTAGATGCGGGCATAGACATAGGGGGAGTGTGGTCCTAATTTATTGGGCCAACCCTCCCCCATAATGCCGAAAGCAAGTCAAATCATTTCCCTTAATATCATTTGTGATATGTGGGTCATCGATGAGCATTGGTTTTGAACTCAAGATACATCTTCGCGGTGTCATGCCATGCGCTCCAACATGGTGGCTTCAGCCACTGCCCTCTTCCTTGAGAAGAGTTGGTTTTACATGGGTTCTGTTTGGTTTTTCCTGCTTATCTCTTGTTCTTATGGAAAACACACTCAAATTTGGCTTTTGATTGATTTGATTCTTGCAAATTTGGGTGTGTAGTACCATCTCAGTTTGATGCTCTCAACCCAAGCCTTTCTCTCCCTTCTTGAACCATCTATTCTTTCACACAAGTCCTCTAAAACACCATCGAGAGGTTTGCTAGGTTGCTCTGGCCTGATTCTGCTCTTTACAGAATTTCTGGTGGGGGGGGATTATCCGCCTTAAGTGGGGGGCGGATTATCCGCCCCAGGCGAAATCTTCCTCTTATAGGCTGGGTCGGGGAGGGCAGGCTCAAACAGAGCATCCAGTCCTCCCCCAACCCTACCTCTGTCCCCCAGCGGCCGCCGGAGCATCCACCTCTCCCGGAGTCGATTCGACCACCGGATTCTCCGGGCTCCCCCCGGATCTTCTTCACCTCGCCTCCGGGTATCTTCTCCTCCGTGATTTTCCTCCAATGAGTGAGGGTAACTCCCTCATCTCTCTCCTTTTGTATGGGATGTCTTTTATTTGGTGGAAATCTTGTTGTAGAAGGTTCTTGGTGTTGTTCCTTACATGCTAGAATCAGTAGACTTGCAACCCTAGTACCCGATCTGTTTTGCCATGGCAGATCTGAGCCAATCCAGAAATTTTTCTGCGGGGGGCGGATTATCCGCCCCTGCTAGGGCCGGATAATCCAGCCTGGAGAGCAAATTTTTTCTGTTTTGGTTCTGCTTCTGCCAATGCAGTTCCTTGGCTATGGGGTTGCACTGCTACTCTTTCTTCATGTTTTTCTCCTGGACTTGTGTGTATACTTATCTCCATGCTATCCCTCTAATGCTATTCACAGGTGGTTCCAAACCGACCAAGACCTTCGTCCATCGTCCCCGTCCCCGTTATCTCAAGCCCACTGCAGACGGGAAATTCATTGACGAGACCGAGGTTAGCAGAGCAGCAAGAGAGGCTGAACGGATGGCAGAGGCAAGTAAGAAAACTAAGAGGTCTGCATCTCGCAAGGGCAAACAGTCTCGGCCCAATTACAAGGCTATGGACAGTCTTCAGTACGCCACTATTCGTCAGACTGATTATTATGATGAGGCTGACAACGATGGTCCCCCCGAGGACGAAATGTTTTTTAATGCTCACTTTCGGTCTATTCATGATGATGTCTATGCTACTCTCAAGATTCGCCCCATGCGTCCCATCAATTTGACTGAGGCTCAATCCAAGACAAGGCTCATTGAGGCACTCGATGTGACCAACAAGATGGGGCTGCACCACCTCATGACCATTCAATGCAATTATGACTCTTCTGTGGTGCGCCAGTTTTTTTCCCACACTGTGATCTGCGGTGATGAGCGCCGCACTATGAAGTGGATGACCGGGACTACAATGCTTCAGTCAGACTTTCGCACTTTTGGGCAGGTTCTTGGGTATGCTTTCCATGATCGTGACACTCCCGCTGGTCACCGCATCATTACTCCCTTGAAGCCATCCAAGGACACTGCACTTGCTCCTTGCCTTTCCTCTGATGGAGTCCTGGTACTTTTGCTGGTCTCTCTCCCCTATACGCAGCCCTTGTTGGCATTTTTAGGGACTGCATCGCTCCTAGTGGTGGCAACAATGACAGGATCCGTGGTCACCTGGTTCCTCTCCTTGCGTTTGCTCACGAGTGTGCCACCAACACTGGATCAGCCACATGTTACAAACTGGATGTCATGGACTATATTTTTCATGAGATGACGGATGCTATGATCAACAGGCTCTCTATTCCTTATGCTCCGTTCATAATGATGCTCGTCAAGCATATGTTGCCCCATGAGGATTTTGGCACTGCTCTGGATGGTGTTCATAAGCCAAAGAAAATCTACAACAAGGCTCAGAAGACTCATCACCCTTCCACTGCCCCGGAGACCTTCATGCGTGATGCTCGGGCTAGTGGTCGTCGTTCCACCATGTCCCCAATGGCACGTGAGGTCAAGCAGCTTAATTGGTTCCAACGGAACATTCTTTGCATGGGTATTGACATTCACAAGGGCCAATATGAGGCGTACCGTAGGGATCATGAGAGGGATCACACGCAGCAGCTTATCCTCCACCATGTCTCAGGTGCCACTGGCAATCCACCTCCTCCCACTGCTCCGGATCTGTATGCTCAGTGGAACACCTCAGGGATCAACTATGGCGAGCTCGAGAGTTGTCTCTTTCCTCCTCCACCGAGGGCACCCACTCCTCCAGCTGATGACAATGATGATGAGTATGATGAAGAGGAAGGGGACGGGAACTACGACGAGGATGAGGCAGAGTGATCTCCAGGGGCGTTAGCATCGCTCTTCTTCCTTTTTGGCTTTTCGATGCCAAAGGGGGAGAAGTAGTTCTATTAGGTCTCGTGGATTTGCAAGGGTCGGGTACAAGCTCTTCGATTTTAGTCGTTTTTATTTGCTTGCTTGTGCCTTTTCTAGCGTGAACTTGTTTGCTTTTTGTGGTTGTTTGTGTAAGACTATGTCGTACTCCACAGTTTGGTACTATGTTTGGTATTCATGGATTTCTAGATTTATCTATCATGGACCCCATGGAATTCTGGAATTATGGAGCATATTTGATGGCATATGGATTCATGGGATTATCTATGTATGCCTTGGCTATATATTCCGGTGGTATGACATTTTTTCCCAAACCTTAAAGTAGTGTTCTACCTAGTGTGTGTATTTGTATTCAAATGCAAATCTTAAATATGCACACATCTAGGGGGAGCGTCTTTCATTATTTAAGGTGGATTTTGCCGCTTTTATTGCAAATCCTATTATTGTCATCTAACACCAAAAAGGGGGAGATTGAAAGAACATTTCTTAATCCCTAGTGTTTTGTGTGTTAGATAACAATACCAAGGATCATTTAATGTGTGTTGAAGTGTTGCAGCTCTATTTGAGAATAAAGGGAAAAGAACTCTGCCTGTGGGGGCGGATAATCCGGCCCCACCAGGGGCGGATAATCCGCCCCTCCCTTTGCCCAAGCAGGCGCAAGCCCCAGAAGGGGGGCGGAATTTTGGCCGTATTTTCCGGCACCGCCGGATAATCCGCCCCTCAGGGGGGCCGGATAATCCGCCCCTCCTTCTCATCGCCAAGGCGCAAGCCCCAGAGAGGGGGCGGAGTTTTGGCTGGACTTTTTGGCCAGGCCGGATAATCCGCCCCTCAGGGGGGCCGGATTATCCGCCCCCCAAGATCTTCACCAAGTTTCACCAAGGCGCAAGCCCCAGAGAGGGGGCGGAGTTTTCCCAGGGGGCGGATAATCCGCCCCAAGTGGGGGGCGGATAATCCGCCCCCAAAGTTGTGCAACGGCCAGATCTGGGGAGGGGGTATTTAAGCCAGCCATCCCCCTCCTGCCAGAACTGTTGATTCATCTCGAAAAAGAACAGATCAGATCTGAAAGCTTCATCCAAGAGTGCTCCACCTAGATCCACCCAAAGGCCCCATCCCTTGGGGAATCGAAGGAGGAGAACTCGATCTTCATCATCAGCAATCAAGCGCTTCATCTCCTCTCCATTCATTTGGAGAACCTCCGATCTTGCAAATATCTAGATCCTCGTTTTTGTTTATATTGATAAACCTTATTCTTGTGGCAGCTTGTTGTCATCTCGGGAGCCCCCAATTCGGTTGTGGGTGTGTGCCCCGATAGTGTTGTAAAAGGCACAGGTTCCCGCCTCGAAGGGATCCAATAGTGGAGAAGGTGGATCAGGCCTCTCGTGGCGAGATCCATCGGAGAATAGGGTGAGGCCTATTGTGGCATGGTGGTCTTAGAACCGCCCATCCCTCCAACGTAGATGTACTTCCCTTAACAAGGAAGGAACTGCGGTAAAACAAATCCCTGTGTCTCCGCGTGCTCCACTACGGTTTCTTCGCTCCTCTTTTACGTGCTTAGTAGTTAGCGTTACATATAGGGAAATTCTCGTAGTTGCATATCTAGAGAATTTACTTTGTGTCAAGCCTAAAATTGAAAAAGTATTAAAAATTGGTTAGCACCTATTCACCCCCCTCTAGGTGCCCATACGACCCATTTCAGACTTTTATCGACTTCATCAAATTGGTTCAACGGCAACACAATGTTCCCGTGTTGATTATAAGAAGTGAAAACGACACCGAGTTCAAGAACTACACATTGAATGATTTTCTTAGTGATGAGGGGATTAAACATCAATATTCCGCTGCATACACCCCTCAACAAAATGGTGTGGCCGAAAGGAAGAACCGGACTCTTATTGAGATGGCTAGGACCATGTTGGCAGAGTTTAAATCTCCATACAACTTCTGGGCCGAAGCCGTCTCCACCGCTTGCCATGCTTCAAACCGGCTCTACCTCCGCAAGAAAATCAACAAGACTCCATATGAGATACTTACCGGTAACAAGCCCAACATATCTTATTTCCGGGTGTTTGGTTGTAAGTGTTTCTATCTCATCAAAGGTGTTCGTTTGTCTAAATTCGAGTCTAAAGCATTAGAGGGTATTTTTGTTGGCTATGGTCTCGAATCTCACACTTATAGAATCTATGACAAGCTCTCTGGAGCCGTCATAGAATCTTGTAGTGTGACCTTCGAAGAATATGATGGTCCCCAAGGGGGGCGTGTTGATTCTTGTGATGCAGATGACGAAATGCCTCAGGATGCCATAGGAAGAATGGGTGTGGGTTATATCCGCCCCGTTGAGGAACCCCTTATGGCGGATCGAGAAGAACTATGCTCCACTAGAGTGGAGCCCTCATCTTCACAACCTCAACATGCTCCATCTACCGAAGAGGACATTTACTCAAGCCAAAGACAAGATATGAACCCTCAACATAGTGATCGATGTGTGAACTCTAGTCAAAGGGAGCTTGGTCCATTCGATGGGGTGTCAAGTGGTGCCAAGTCAATTTGCCAAGGAAGATCCATCCAAGCTGTTTTGAGACGTGCTCAAATTGATGCTAGAAGAGCACTTGATCAAGACCAAGGTCAATCCTTGCCTCCCAATGTAGAGGATGACTCCAATGATGATCAAGGTCAAGTTGATGGTCAAGACGAGGATCAAAATGATGAAGAGGGTCCTCCAAGAAACAATGAGGAGATCCACGCTCATCGCGAAGCTCGAAAGGAAAGAATGTTGGAATTAAGAGACCACTCCCTCCAAAATGTTGTTGGAGATCTAAGGAAAGGAATTTCCACAAGAGCACAATTCAAGAGGTTCAGTGAACACCAAGCACACATCTCCATGATTGAACCAAAGAAAGTGTGGGAAGCTCTTGAAGATTTGGATTGGTTAGAAGTTACGCACAAAGAGCTTAACAACTTTGAGAGAAACAAAGTGTGGAAGTTAGTTGATAAGCCAAAGGATTGCCGCAATGTTATTGGAACAAAGTGGATATTCAAGAACAAGCAAGATGAGCATGGAATTATAGTAAGGAACAAGGCTAGATTGGTTGCACAAGGGTATTCTCAAATTGAAGGCATTGATTATGGAGAGACTTATGCACTCGTGGCTCGCCTTGAGTCCATCAGTATCCTTCTTGCTTATGCGGCACATCATAACTTTAAGTTGCAACAAATGGATGTAGAAAGTGCATTCCTTTATGGTCCTTTAAATGAATTGATATATGTTAAGCAACCCCCGGGATTTGAGGACCCCAACTTCCCAAACCATGTCTACAAACTTGATAAGGCACTCTATGGGCTCAAGCAAGCCCCACGCACGTGGTATGAGCACCTTAGAGAGTTATTGTTTGACCGTGGCTTTGAGGTTGGGAAAATCGATCCCACTCTTTTTACTAAGAGGGTCAATGGGGAGATTTTTGTATGCCAAATATATGTTGATGATATTATCTTTGGATCATCTAACAAAGCTTTTAATGATGAATTTTCATAGCTTATGACTAGTAGGTTCCGGATGTCCTTGATGGGGGAGTTGAAAGTATTTCTTAGCTTTGAGATCAAGCAAGTTAGAGGAGGAACATTCTTCAATCAAGCCAAGTATACTCAAGATATGCTCAAGAGATTCAAAATGCAAGATTTGAATGGAGCCCCAACTCCCATGGCAACAAAGACTCATCTAGAACAAAATCCAAATGGTAAAGATGTGGATCAAAAGGTATACCGGTCTATGATTGGTTCTTTGCTTTACCTTTGTGCATCTAGACCCGATACTGTGTTGAGTGTAGGTGTGTGTGCAAGATATCAAGCGGCTCCTAAGGAAATCCATTTAATGGCGGTCAAGAGAATCTTTCGATATTTAGTTCATACCCCATTTTATAGTCTTTGGTACCCTCAAGGCTCAACATTCGCTCTTTGTGGATACACGGATTCGGATTGGGCGGGAGACAAGGATGATAGAAAATCAACATGCGGGGCTTGTCAATTCCTTGGTAGGTCCTTGGTATGTTGGTCTTCTAAGAAGAAAAATTGTATATCTCTCTCCACGCCCCGAAGCCGAGTATGTTGCTGCTGCTAGTGCTTGCACCCAATTGCTATGGATGAGGCAAACTTTAAAGGAATACTGTGTCCATTGTGACAAAGTGCCTCTTCTATGTGACAATGAAAGTGCCATCAAGATTGCATACAACCCGGTGGATCACACAAGGACAAAGCATATTGAGATTCGACATCACTTCATTAGAGATCATGTTGCTAGAGGTGATATTGATCTATCCTATGTATCAACCAAAGATCAACTTGCCGATATCTTCACGAAGCCACTTGATGAAGCAAGATTTTGCTACTTGAGGAATGAACTAAATATCGTAGATTCAAGGAGCTTGACTTGATGTTATTGCACTCTCACCTATGTTTCATCTCATATTTGGTCTAGGTGTAGGCATGGATATAGGTGGAGTGCGGTCCTAATTGATTGGACCATCCCTCCCCCCATTATGCCCAAAGCAATCAAAATCATTCCTCTTAATATCATTTAGTGATATGTGAGCTTAATGATGAGTTTTGGTAATGGACCCAAGATATATCTTCGTGGTGCCAAGCCAAGTATACTCAAATATGGTGGCCTAGGCCACCGCCCTCTCTCATTTGAGAGGTTGGCACTTACTCATGTTCGTCATTTGCTTGATTTTAGTCTCTTGGAGATTTTCTGATTATTTTCGAACTTCTATGGCTCTTATTGGTTCTTCACAGTTTGATGTCTCAACCCAAGCCCTTTTCCTATCTTAAAAACCATCTATCTCCCATATATGTCCCCAAAAACCTTTCCTAGAATTTTTGGTCGAGGAGGACCGGAGTCTGCGGTGTACAAACACCGGAGTCTCCGGTGTAGGCCGGAGTCTCCGGTCTGGACGGTTTCTGTCACTTAAAGAAGGGGCACGGGGTGAACTGGAACATCAGTTCCTCTTTCTTCACCCCGTCCCCTACCTCCAAACCCGTCGCCTCCTCCTCCAAAAATCCTCCCCGGGGGTCAAGAAGCCCCCGGGATCCGCCGTGCAGCCGGCCAACCTTCCCCTCTCCTCCATTGGGTCATTCCCACCAAAGGAATCGATCCCATGGACAGATCTGGTACCTCGCCTCTCATTTTTCCTCCTAGGGTTCATCCCTAGATGTGTTTTTGAGGATTGTTGCTGATTTGTCCATTGGAATCACTTGTTTGCTTGCACTCTAGTACTTTAGCCTTGTTGCATTGCCGGATCTACTAGATTCACCCTCACCAGCATCTCCCCATCGCATACCCGAGCCTCCTGACCGGAGACTCCGGTCCCGAGGACCGGAGACTCCGGTCTGAACCGGAGACTCCGGTGTCTGGTGCGGAGACTCCGGTGCTGGGTGAATCAAAGTAGTCCAGAAATGCATCAAAGCTCTTGTACTGCATCTTTGGGACATATATACTCATCTACATGCTATCTCCCTCACTGCTGTTCACAGGTGATGGTTCTAGTCGCCCTCGTCGTACCAAGGCCAAGTCCCAAAGGGGCAATCCTCGATATGATGAAGCTCAGGGTCAGTTTATCGTGCCTCCATCCAACTGGAAACAGCGGGCACGTGATGCATCTTACATGAAGAGGGATCAAGAGAGGGCTGAACGGGAGGAACATGCAAAGAGAGCCAAGTATGACAACCTCCAGTCCCTAGCCAAGATGTCTAAAGAAGAGTACCGTGAGCTGAGGAAGACAGATTTCTATGCACTGCCTCGTACCAGTGAGGACCCTCGTTTCTGGAGGAAATAGCAGGGTGTGTTTATGAAGGATGTGTATGGTGTACTCACCAAATCACCTGTTTGCCCTCAGAAGTTCATGAACATTGAGAAAATGCGCCAGAGCCCTTATTTCAATGATGCCCTGTGGATCTGTGAGAAGATGGGTCTCTACAACTTGATGGAGCTGCATGAAGACTACAGTGTGCACCTTGTTCAGCAGTTTTATGCCATAGTGGTGTTTGGGTCTGATCTTGACAGGACCATGGTGTGGATGACTGGCTCTACTCGCTGCACAGATACTTTCCATGACTTTGCCAATGTCATCTTTGAGACTTTTCACGGCGTATCTACTCATGTGGGGCAGCGCATGCACTCAGCAGCCTTGGGTGAGAACAAGTTAAAGCTGGCACCTCTGTATGATGATGGTGTTGTGGGGGCCTCCAAGGGACTCAAGCCCCTCTACAACCTTATGCTGAGGATTTTCCGTCATACTATTGCTCCAAGTGCTGTAAATGATGATGCTCTCAGGGGAGGACTTGTTAACCTCCTGTACCATACTCACCGGACCTTCAATGCTGAACTAGAGGCTGAGGCTGCACCCATTGATGTGATGGACTTCATTTTCGAGGAGATGTTCCATGCCATTCTATTCAAGAAATCTCCTCCATATGCACCCTTGATTATGAGACTCATCAACTCCCAGCCACATGATTCTCCACATGGCATACCACCACACCTCACGATGCACACTCTGGTCTCTCTGCAGCAGAAGGGGCACATGGGGCCAGCTCCAAGGCGCCGATATGGAAATGATGATGATGAGGAGATTGAGACGGAGAGGGCTCCGTCTCCACCTAGAGTTCGGAGGAAGAACGCCTCCAATGTCCCTATGCCTACCATGACTAGAGACTATGTGCATGAGAAGGTCAAGAAGGCCAGCTTCTGGGAGAGGACTCTTTGCTGCATGAACGTTGACATTCGCAAGCAGCAGCATGCATCTTACCAAAGCAACCGCCGCATTGAGAAGCTCCTCAAAGAGATCAAGGACCAGGGTGCTGCTGATACTAAGGAAGGTGAAGATGAATACAATGATGAGCATGGGGCCCAGCAGTCCACAGAGTCTGATCACACTCTCTCATTTGGGTCATGGAATGCCCAACAGGAGAGTCTGGTGGACTGGAAGACGTTTGCTGATGTCACCTCTGGGTTTGGATACCAGGGTACTTCCTCTTCTCGCCCTCACGGCAAAGGGCCTGCTATCCCGGATGATGATGAGGATGATGATGATGATGATGATGATGATGATGATGATGATGATGATGATGACTATGACCAGGATGAGGGTGACCAGGACGAGGATGACCAGGATGAGGATGAGGATGTCGAGGATGACGATGACTACTGAGTTATTGGGGCGCTAGTATAGGTCTTTTCCCTTTTTGGCGTTTCGATGCCAAAGGGGGAGAAGACATTCTCATCGCTTTGCATGGGACTTGGGATTTGCGACTATCTGCCGTTATTTGCCTTTTTATTTGTTACTTGGATATTCGAACTTGAACTTTATGTGTGTTATCTGATGTTCTTATGAGTGTATTTGACTATGTGCTTGTGTGCAACATCTATTGTAACTCATGTGAGATTTATGTGTGCTATCGTTGATATTATCTTCCTTACATGATTTACTTCATTATCTTGATGCACATAGTCAGGGGGAGCCACATTTATATGTTATTCCATGCAAAATCACTTGTTGTCATCAAACACAAAAAAGGGGGAGATTGAAAGGGCATTTATTTTCATAATCACTTTTGGTGTTCGGTAACAACAAGTTGATCATTTTACAGTTTGTTATTGTCCACAGGTTGGTATGACCACAGATAAACATCACACACACTCTTGGGAAAAGACCACACACATTTGCCACTGTTCTGGAAACTCCAGACCGGAGTCTCCGGTCTTCCAAGACCGGAGTCTCCGGAGTGGTCCGGAGTTTCCGGTGCTGGCTCCGGTGGTGCCTCCCAGGACATGGCTGGGTCAATCAGATGGCTAGTCCGGAGACTGGTCCGGAGATTGGCCGGAGTCCCCGGACTTTGGTCAGACCGGAGTCTCCGGTGTTGGAAGGCCGGAGTCTCCGGTGTTGCTGGTGAAGAAATGGGCTGGGTCAGTCAGATGGCCAGTCCGGAGACTGGTCCGGAGATTGGCCGGAGTCTTTGGTGTAGACCGGAGTCTCCGGTCTCCATACCGGAGTCTCCGGTCTAACTTATCTACAACGGTCAGAAAACAGTTCGTGGAGGGGGCTGTCTATAAATAGGGACCCTTATCTTCTTCCTCCAGTTGCTCGAGCTGCTCAAGAACACCAACACCATTAGAGCCACCAAATCCACAAGATCTCTTCATCCAACCATCCAAAGTCATTGATCTTTCGAGAATCGAAGGAGGAGGCCTTGATTCACATCTTCACCAAGAGAGATCTTCATTTCCCCCTCATTCACTTGAGGGCCCCCAAGCTCTAGTGTTTCTTTGGAAACCCTAACTTTGATTTGGTTCTTACAAGCTTGTCTTTGATTTGTCTTGACAGCTTGCTTGTATTTGGGAGCCTCCAATTCAGTTGTGGATGTGTGCCCCGAACTTGTTGTAAAGGTGTCGGCTTCCACCTCGAAGGTTGCCGATATAGTGGAAGGTGAATCGAGCCCTTTGGGGTGAGGTTCATCGGAGAACAAGGGAGGCCTCTCGTGGCGTTGGTGGTTTGAAACCCCCCCTCTCCAAACGTAGACGTACTTCCCCTCAAAAGGAAGGAACTACGGGAAACAAATCCTTGTGTCTCTGTGTCCACTCCCTTGGTTACTTCTATCCTTTACCGTACTTTACTTACTTGTTCTTGCTTAGTGTTGTGTTAGTTTGTGCTTGTTTGACATATAGGTAAATTCACCATAGTTGCATATTCTAGAGAATTTACCTTTCTTGTAAAACCCTAATTTGAAAAGGAGTAAAATTTGAAGTAGCACCTATTCACCCCCCCCCTCTAGGTGCCCATACGATCCTTTCAGTAGTCCTAGTAGGGAGTAAAATGTTTTGGTAGGAGAATAGCCTAACAAAACGTCTATATTGTGAGACAGAGGTAATACTGTTAGATCTAGTCTAACCTTGGTAGATGCACTGTAAGGTTCGAACATGTAGATCTGAGAGGGAGAGGGAGAGAGAGAGAGAGATCGGTGAGGGCAACTACCTGCTCCCTGGCTCGACAGACATGAGCCAGAGGGGATGCCGGAACTAGTCCCGGAGCTGGACCCGCCGTCATTGGCCATGGGGAGAAAGGGGGCGACGGCGTGAGTGTGCGGTGGTGGCGGTGCTTCCCGTAGGCTCGCGCTAACCCTAGATCGGTAGGGATGTAGGTGGGGTGTTGGCACAGCGGCGAACCTCGTACCATGCGCTGCCAGCTCCCCACCACTTTATATAGCGCGGCGACAGGGGCCCACCAACCAGATAGGGTTGGGCGCACCCGATCAGGGCGCAGTTAGGGGCGTGACGGGCCGTTGGGCTTCATCACGTTGAGATCTATCTAACATTCTCCCCCTAGATCTCGACTTTACTTTTAACTTTGTACTTTACTTATTTCATCACAGATCGATACATAGAGCATGTTTCATCGTCTCAGCGCAATTGCCGATAGAATCAGACAACCACTATATGCCTTCATGTTCTGAAACAAATCCTGTTACTTTTGGGCCTCTGTAGTCCAGGTATCATAGGCTTTCCATTAAACCCATGCCGGCTATGTGTTCCTTGAACACATTGGGTGGTAAGCCTTTCGTCAGCGGATCCGCAAGCATATCCTTTGTCCTTATATGCTCGAGTCTTATAGTTTGATCCTGGACTTTGTCCTTCACAACATAATACTTTATATCTATAGACTTTGTAGCATTACTCGACTTGTTGTTGTGAGCATAGAATACTGCGGGCTCGTTGTCACAGTATATCTTTAGTGGCATGCTGATGCAGTCAACCACTTTCAAGTCGAGCAAAAATTTCTTTAACCATAACGCCTGTCCCATGGCCTCATAACATGCTATAAATTCTTCATACATCATAGATGATGCAACTATAGACTGTTTGGCGCTTCTCAATGAAATAGCACCTCCTGCGAGAGTAAAGACATACCCTGTCGTGGACTTTCTGTCGTCTTTATCTCCCGCAAAATCCGCATCTGAATACCCTTTTATCTCTAGGGAATCAGATCTTCTATATGTTAGCATGAGGCCTTTTGTGCCTTGCACATAACGCAAATCTTTCTTTACCATCTTCCAGTGCTCTATGCCTGGATTCTCTTGATATCTACCGAGTACCCCGGTGATAAATGCTAAGTCAGGCGAGTGCACACTTGTGCATACTGTAAGCTTCCAACAGCCGAAGCATATGGTATTGACTTCATTTGATTGATCTCATATTGATTCTTTGGACATTGGGATTTCCCAAAACTGTCGCCCTTGACTATGGGAGCAGGTGTTGCATTACTCGCATGCATATTGTATTTCTTTAGAATCTTTTCACAATATGCTTTCTGCGATAGTCCTAACACTCCATTCTTTCTATCTCGGTGAATTTCTATGCCCAAAACATAAGAAGCTTCACCAAGGTCTTTCATGTCAAAATTGGATGACAAGAATGTCACATCCCAAGATTTTCCAAATCTTGTAATGTGAAAAATAAATGAATAAAATAAAACTTTGTTGATTTTCAGGGCCAGAAGAAACTTTTTGAATTTAAATGGTACTTCAAACCCATTTGAATTAAATAAAACCTAAAGGGATTTAAAAAGATAAACATTTAATAAAAAAACATTTGGAAATACTATTTTGAAACAATTAAATGAAAAGAATAGTTTTCAAATGAAATAGAAGTTTTATAAATAAAGATTATTTAATAAAGCCAAATTAAAACCTTGGCCAAGCTTTGGAATTAGTACATTTTGTTTTGAATAAAAATAAAACAAAGGATTATTTAAATAAATTAATAAGGACCTAATAACCAAATTTTATACAAATAAAAGGTTTTACCATTTTAATTAAAACATCACAACTTATTAAATTGTTTTAAATAGGTTTTCCAAGTATTTTATATTCACAAATAAAACCTACTAAAGTGTTTTGACTTTATTTTAGATTTCAAAATAAATATCTCAATAAAACAAGTCCTATTGGATTCAATAATGAAAGTC
Source organism: Avena atlantica (assembly GCA_910589765.1). NCBI lineage: Eukaryota > Viridiplantae > Streptophyta > Magnoliopsida > Poales > Poaceae > Avena > Avena atlantica. The sequence goes on along the minus strand of OU342738.1, from coordinate 205,311,453 downwards.
TATTATATTAATTAATAATGGACACTAAAATAAAAGGTTATTTTGTTTTAAAACAAATTTCCAAATATTATATACTTCCCAAATTAAACCTACTAATTTGATTTTGAAAATATTTAGGTTATAATAAAGATTTTATTAATAAAATCAAACCCTATTTGATTTAATAACTAAGGCCCATTTTATTTAATTATTAATGGACCCTAAAGTAAAAGGATTATATTATTTTAAACAAGTTTTTCCAAATATTCTTTATTTTCAAAGGAAACCTACTGATTTGGTTTTTGAAAATATTTGGATTTCAAATGGGGATTTTATTAATTAAACCAAACCCTATTTTATTAATAAACCATAGTCCATTTTATTTAATTAATAAATGGAACATAAAAAGATTATTTTATTTTGGAGTGTTGGATTATGTGGATGAACAGAACCAAAAACACAATGCAAAGTTTAATGATTGTTTGAATTGTTGAATTATTTGAATGCTTGAATAATTGTTTGAAATAACAAATCAGGAAATAGAAATGGAAAAAAAAAGAAAAGAATGCAGAGACAGAAAAAAATAGGAAAAGACAAGCCAGCCCATCAAGCCCAGGAAGCCCACCTAGCCCAGCTCTCCCTCCCCCGAAGCGTTACTTTTCTCACCGCCGAAACAGCCCATAGAGTCAATGACCGGTGGACCCATCCTCCCTCTTCTTTTCTCACTGACGCTGGACCCCACACCTCCTGTTCTTCTTCCCCACCCGCAGACCACGCCCACCCCGTCGCCCGGCCGTTGCAAACAGAATAACTCCGGCGTAATTATCCTTAAACACGCATTGAATTAGCCCTCTGACCACGCAGGTTAAATCGTCGCCCTCTCCTCTCTCGTTCCCCTCAGACTCCTCCCCAAAGCTCGCCCCCAGGCCGCTCCATTTCCTCCCCGAACGTCCTCTGCTCCGATAAGCTGTCGCAGCAATTCCGACCAACTCCGACCTCCCCTCTGCCTCTACTTCACGTGAGTGGACTCCTCTCGACCTCACGCATCTCCTAGTACTCCTGGTTCGCCCGCGGGTGCACCAGAACCCCGACTACGACAAACTCCCGACGCCGCCACGTCTGCCTTCTTCTCCGGCGACGTCTCCCAGGTGAACTAGACCGCCCCGCGCCTTCTCGTTCACGCACACACCTTCGCTGTGTCCTTGCGCTCCTGACTATGTGTTTTGTTTACCTCCTGGTGATCTGCAGCACCGTCCTCGACAGCAACCCGAGAGCACCGCCGCCCGAAGCAACTCCGGCGAGCAATCCTGCCAAGACCAGTGTGCCCCTTGCCATCTCTAGAGCACCTTGAGCTTCGCCGTGTTCTCCTGAGCCTGGTGAGCATTTTCCCTTTCTCCCTAACCTCCTGTAGCATCGGCACCGTCGTCGACCGATAGCTCCGCCGCCGCTAGCCACCGCAGCGCCACCCACTTTAGGTCGAGCCTGCCGCAACCGTTCGATCTAGATCGGGCGGGCACGATAGAATCATTTAAACGCCGAAGGGGTACGCCTCCAGAGCCGCACGATTAGACTTAATCCAACGCACCAGAGCGTGATCCGCAGCGAACCGGTACCGTCCAATAGAATCTCGACGCGTGTCACCTGTCTGTTTAAAAACAGAAATTGAAATCAGAATTTGATGCCATTTTCAAACCCTTATATATTTTGATCCACACGTACAAATTTGGCAAATTTTATATCAATGAATTCAGGAGAACAAGCCCTAGCCAACCATGGCCTTAGTTTAGCAAATAGTATCTGTTAGCTTGTTTGAATTTGCAGAAACTTTTGTGAGCTTGTTTAGAGTATAAAAATTGTTTAAAAATGATTTTTGGAATAAAACCTTTGCAAAATGGATTGTTGTGACCTTACTGACCCTAGGAACCAACCCTTGGTGTTAGAAATGATTTTTGTAAGATTTAGGTTAGATTACTTGACTTAGTCATTTTCTAGCCAAATAAAAAGAATAGTTTTTATTATGAAAATGTTTATGGAAAGAAAACTTTAAGGAAATAGTTTGGACCAAACTTACTGACCCAAAAACACCAAACTTTGCAATAGCAACTCATTTGGTGAACAACTTAAGAGTTTTGCCTTAATAAAAACATTTTTCACCACATAAAATGATGATTGGAATTAAAAACAGTTTTTGGACAAAACCCTCTTGCTAATGACTTGCCACTTTGGTAAATGACCAATTTAGATCTTACAAAGTCTAGAAACCCCATAGAGACCCTCTTTGCAAAATAAAACTATCTTGTGCATGCTTATGCATGACTTAGATTCCATTACCTTGTGTGTGTAAAAAAATTGTTTGTTTGACTTGGTTTGGAATGTGAATTGAAATTGTGTTTGCTTGATTGACTTGTAGTGAAGTGTGAGACTAGCAAGATCAAGGAGTGAACCACCATTCCCTACCAAAAGGCAAGTGATGCTTCATACTTTTGTCCTATTATTTTCACTATGCATTAGTGATTTTGCTAAGTAAAACTTGCATGGATTTTGCTAAGTATAGATCTTGCTATAGGAAAACATAGTAATGAATCCTTAGTAGGATTTTCCTAAGTTAAAGATTCCTACTACTATCAAGCTTAGCCTAGCTAATAGAAAACATGGGTGGAAAATATATTCACACTATGGAAAAATATTCTAAGTCTGAGGACTTATGTTTTTGTTTAATAAAACAACTAAGTTAATGAATCCCCTGGGTGGAATGGGCTTGCTTGGTGGAGAATGGTTGAGTGGTTCACAAAGCCATGGGCTTGGATTGTGTATCTCACTTGTGGAATGCCACCCAGGAAACAAAGGGATTTGAGATGTCAAATGTTGAGAAGCTTCAAGTGCAACCACTTGGCAATATGGGCTCTGCCATGATCATATAGGTTGCAAGAACTTAGCCATATGGACAGTGGGTGGTAGTGTTTGATAGGTTGGAGCACGTCCATTTTGGTCTAAGGAAGGCTTCTGAAAGATCTTGTCTTGGGAAACCAAGTCTTGTGGGAAAGTGCACCACCTCTGCAGAGTGTAAAACCTAAGTACTTAGCCATGTCCCTGGTAAAGGACAATTTGAGCATCAAGACATGGAAGCAATCAAGAATCTCATCATTCAAATTTCTAAATTAAAATCTTGTGGTTTGAACAAGGGTTGATTGAATTCTTCAATCATTGATGGAGAGATGGCTTGGTACAAGGATCTTGAAATCTTTTGATTGAGAAAAATGATTTTGTCAAGCAAAAACTTAGTATTTTCAAAATGATAAGAAAAATCTATTTTGAGCAATGCAAGACTCAACTCCACTTAGCCAGATGCATATAGATGATAGACTCCACTATATTACCATAGTATCACTTGCCAATACAATTCAAATGTATTGACCCTTTGTGGCTGTAACTTGTATGTTGCAGGTTTGATTGATTTTAGTGAAGATTGATTGATTAGGATTTACAAAGTCTACAACCAACATCTGCCTGTGGCACTTTGAAGATGAAGGACCCCATGCTTGTAGTTATTCCGCTGCAATGTAATGTAATAGCCTAATGAGCTATGTTTGATGTAATAAAATTATGTTATTCCTGGTTATAAAGTTATTTTATGACCTTTGTTTCTTGATATTACATCTTAACTGTGGATGCTAGCTATTGATCCAGGGACTAGCATTGTAAACACAGGAGGGATCAATCTTATTAAAGGTTGGGACCCCTACAAAGAATTTCTTTGTCTCTAGTAGTAGACTAACATCACTGCTGGCAAGCAGAATGTCATCCACGTACAGAATTAGGAAAATATATTTCCCACTTTTGAACTTTGCGTAAATGCAGTTGTCCTCAACATTTTCCTTGAAACCAAATCTTTTAATGGTATCATTAAACTTTAAATACCACTGCCTAGAGGCTTGCTTTAACCCATAAATGAATTTCTTTAGGCGGCATCCCATATGTTCCTTCCCCTCCATGAAAAAACCCTTGGGTTGTTTCATGTAAACATTTTCTTCTAAATCTCCATTTAGAAATGTCGTCTTAACATCCATTTGATGCAACTCTAAATCAAAATGTGCAACAAGTGCCATGATGATTCTAAAGGAGTCCTTACATGAGACCGGAGAAAAAGTCACATTGTAATCTACGCCTTCTCTTTGCGTAAAGATTTTTGCCACAAGTCTAGCTTTGTACTTTTCTACATTCCCATTGGAGTCATACTTTGTTTTGTAGACCCATTTGCATCCTACTGTTTTGGCTCCTTTAGGAATTTCCTCTAAGTCCCAAACATTGTTGGAACTCATTGATTTCATTTCATCTTCCATTGCCTCTACCCATGCCGCTGAGTGAGGGCTACTCATGGCTTCTTCATATGAGGTAGGATCGCCCTCCATATGAACTACGTTGTAGACTTTGTAAATTTCTTTGGAAATGGCTGGTCTTCGTTCTCTTTTAGACCTTCTGAGTTCATCAGATTCTTGCTCATTTCTTGCCTCGGGTTCAGGCACATTTATAGTAGGTGGTTGTTCTGGTTCCCTTTCGTGCTCAACAGTGGGTTCAGGTGGCTCCTGATGGACAGGTTCCGAACTTTCGCCCATTGTTGTCACGTGTGGAGTCACAACAGGTGCCGGCACCACAACCTCAGGGGTTGTATATGGTGGCACAACAGGTAGAGAAAAAATGGCTCCTGAGTCATCGGATTAGGTGCATGCACCCTCTTCTCCTCAAGATCAATTTCCCGAGCTACCGTGCTCCCCCTCATCAATTCGTCCTCCAAGAAGATTGCATGTCTCGTTTCTACAAACTTTGTGTATCTCTCAGGATAGTAGAAACGATAGCCTTTTGACTTATCTGGATATCCAATAAAGTGGCAAGATACTATTTTGGGGTCTAACTTTGTAATGTTTGGATTGAAAACTTTTGCCTCAGCTGGACTCTCCCAGACCCTCAAGTGGTACAGAGAGGGGACTCTGCCTGTCCACAATTCATACGGTGTTTTGGGCACCGACTTACTTGGTACTCTGTTGAGAATGTGAATGGCGGTTTTAAGCGCCTCCATCCACAATCCCAATGGGAGGGTGGAATAGCTCATCATACTGCGTACCATATCCATAAGGGTATGGTTACGCCTTTCAGCTACTCCGTTTTGCTGAGGTTCGCCCGACATAGAATACTGGGCGACTATTCCATTTTCCTGCAGGAACCTTGCAAAGGGTCCTGGTACTTGACCATATGGAGTATGCCGACCGTAGTACTCCCCCCCCACGATCGGACCGAACTATCTTAATTCTTTTATCATGCTGATTTTCTACTTCATCTTTGAAAATTTTAAATTTATCCAATGCTTTAGATCTTTATTTAATTGGATAAATATAACCATATCGGGAGTGATCATCCGTGAATGTTGTGAATGAATCATAGCCATCCACACTTTTCACTGGAAACGGTCCATAAATATCCGTGTGGATTATTTCGAGTGTAGCTATGCTTCGGTTTGCACCCTTTTTAATTTGTTTTACATAATTTTCTTTAATGGAATCTATGCATTGTTCTATGTCTGAGAACTCTAACGGAGGAAGAATGTCATTTTTAGCGAGGCTTTCTATTCTTCCCCTCGAAATATGGCCTAATCTGCAGTGCCATAACTTCGATGAGTCAAGATTCGCTTTCTTTTCTTTTGTTCTTTTTTCGACAAGGGAACTTTTTCATTCACATCACACACAGAAAATACTTTCTCATGCAAAGATAATAAATATAGCTTGTCATGTAGGGTAGCAACACCTATACAAATATCTTTTAACCAAATGGCACATTTGCCATGTCCAAAATAACACTCATAAGAATCTTTGTCCAAGCACGGCACACTTATTAAATTTCTATGAATTGAAGGAACAAAAAGAACATCCTTAAGCAAAAGAGAAGAGCCATCAGCCAACTCTAGAGGAATGTCACCAACAGCCTCCACTTCTGCTTCAATCCCATTCGCCACTTCAATGAGTGTTTCTCTTTTTGGCAAAATCCTTGTCGAATGGAACCCCTGTAAAGAGTTGGCAACATGAACAGTTGCACCAGAGTCAATCCACCAAGTAGATCTAGAAAACATTTCATACAGAGATACATTAACAAAAGAGACTATATCTTTACCGTTTTTGGCCATAATGTACTTCAGCCATACTGGACAATCCTTCTTGTAGTGGCCAACCTTTTTACAGTGGTGGCACTGGTCTTTTTTGTAGGGGTTCGTAGCATGGAAAACAAAAATTTTCTATCGCATACAAACAAACAAGCCAAGATCTATCTACTAGATTGTAGCAACGAGTCGATGGAATAACTTACCCTCGAAGATTCCAAAGTGTTTAACGAGAGCGGATTCTCGTGGGTGATGTAGTCGTACTCTTTCCGATCTCAAGATCGTGTAGACGATCCTTCCGGCGCTGCGTTCCGGCAGCGCTCCCGCAGTCGGTCACACGTTCGGTACTCGACGAAGACCTTCCTCTCCCTTGTTCCAGCAGGCAGCGGAGGTTGTAGCACTCTCCTCGCGATTCCGGCAGCACAACGGCGTGGTACCGGAAGTAGAGGGGAAATCCCGCAGGGCTTCGCCTTAAGCCGGAGCGAGTATGGTGGAGTATGAGAGAGGGCTATTAGTGGTATAGAGATTAGACACACCAATTAGAAGGCTCTAAACCGCAGGCTAAAGCAATTAGAAGCTCTAAACCAGAACGGCTCTAAACCGGAGATTAGAGGTAGAAACTTGTGTGTCTAGAGGAGGAGGCCCTGCCCCTCCTTTTATAGGTGGAGGGGCTTGGCGCGCCAGGGAGGGAGGGAGTCCCTCCCCAACTCGGCCTAGGGCTGGCCGCCGGCTTGGAGGAGAGGAACTCCTCCTCCAAGTTGGTTTCAAACTCCTCTTGCTTGTTTCCCCACAGTTTTTGTTTTAGCCGTTTGACTTTCAAACTGGACATTTGACTTTTCTGTTTTAGGATTCAATTTAATCCTTTATTTGGGACAGAAAGAACACTTAGTACATGATGCAATCATTCCAATATGTAATGACACATTCATGTACCCCTCCCCCTTTGGAGTGCCGGACAATCCGGAACCTTCTAGAACATTCCCGATGAAATCACCGGAATCATTCCCGAACTCCGAAACGGGACTTTCCTTATATGAATCTTATTCTCCGGACCATTCCGGATCACCTCGTGATATCCCGGATCCCATCCGAGACTCCGAACAACATTCGGTCTCTTTCTCATAATACCATAACTACTCAAACAACGTCGAATCCTTAAGTGTGTCTCCCTACGGTTCGTGAATTATGCGGACATGATCGAGACACTTCTCCGAACAATAACCAATAGAGGAATCTGGAAATTCATATGGCTCCCACATATTTCTACGATTACTTTGCGATCGAATGAACCACTTACATACGATACCAATTTCCCTTTGTCTCACGATATGTTACTTATCCGAGGTTATGATCGTCGGTATCTCTGCATACCTAGTTCAACCTCGTTACCGATAAGTACTCTTTTCTTGTTCCCGTGATATGTGATCCCTTGTGAGCCAGTCACATGCTTGCAAGCTAATTGGATGACATTTCACCGAGAGGGCCCAGAGTATATCTATCCGTCATATGGATGGACAAATCCCACTCTTGATCCATGTGTCTCAACCAATACTTTCCGAACACTCAATGCCACCTTTATAGCCACCCAGTTACGGTGTGGTGTTTGATGTCATCAAAGCATCCATCCGGTAAAGGTGATATGCATGATCTCATGGTCGAAGGAATTAGGTTACTATGTATTAGAAAGCATATAGCAATTGAACTATTGAAATGACTTGATCTTTATGCTACGCTTATCTATAGGAGTATGTCCACCATATCATTCTCCTAACGATATGATCTTGTTGTTGATAACATCTCAATGTTCATGATAGGGAAACCACAATCATTAATCAACCAACAAGCTAGTGAAGTATAGAGGCTATACTAGGGACTTCAAATTAAGTTTACAAATCACACAAGTATTAATGTTTCCATGTTAATACCATTATAGCATGAATGTAAACATTTATCATAAACACAAAGATATAATAATAACTACATTTATTATTGCCTCTAGGGCATATCTCCAACAGTCTCCACTTGCACTAGAGTCATCTAATCTAGATTACATGGTAATATACCGAACACCCATGGCAGTTTGGTGTTGGTCATGTTTTGCCCTCGGGAGAGGTTTAGTCAACGGATCCGCCACATTCAGATCTGTGTGTACTTTGCAAATCTTTATATCCCCATCCTGGATATGTTCTCGAATAGCGTGAAAATGTAGCTTGATGTGCTTCAGCTTCTTGTGTGACCTTGGTTCTTGCGCATTGGCTATGGCGCCCATGTTATCACAGTAGATAGACATTGGGTCCAGCGCACTAGGAACCACACCCAGCTCTGTAATGAACTCTTTCATCCATATCGCTTCTTGTGAAGCCTCCGAAGCAGCCATGTATTCCGATTCAGTTGAAGATCTCGCCACAACGCTTTGCTTTGCACTCCTCCAGCTAACTGCTGCACCATTCAAAATAAATACGTATCCGGATTGTGATTTAGAATCATCCGGATCGGTGTTCCAACTATCATCGGTGTAACCATTAACAACGAGCTGTTCATCACCTCCATAAGAAAGAACCATATCCTTAAATCTTCTCAAGTACTTAAGGATGTTTTTGACCGCTGTCCAATGATCCACTCCTGGATCACTTTGATATCTGCTAGTTAAACGAACAGCATATGCAATGTCGGGTCTAGTACATAGCATGGCATACATTAGAGATCCTATGGCTGAGGCATAGGGAGTCTTACTCATCCTTTCTCTATCTTCTGCCGATGTCGGACTTTGAGTTTTACTCAAGGTCGTATTGGGCAACATGGGCAAGAACCTTTCTTGCTTTCTTCCATTCCAAACCTCTTTAGAACTTTGTCCAAATATGTACTCTGTGACAATGATATTTGGCGTTTCGATCTATCTCTATAAATCTTTATGCCTAATATGTAAGCTGCTTCGCCAAGATCCTTCATTGAAAAACTATTATTCAAATATTCTTTGACACTATTAAGAAGGTCTACATCATTCCCAATCAACAATATGTCATCCACATATAGTATTAGGAATGCTACAGAGCTCCCACTCACTTTCTTGTAAATACAAGCTTCTCCATAAGTTTGTATAAAACCAAAACTTTTGATTACCTTATCAAAACGTTGATTCCAACTTCGGGACGCTTGCTTCAATCCATAGATGGACCGTTGAAGTTTGCATACCTTGTTAGCATCTTTAGGATCGACAAAACCTTTGGGTTGCATCATATACAACTTCTTCAAATGTCTCCATTGAGGAATGCTGTTTTGACATCCATCTGCCATATCTCATAATCATAATATGCAGCGATTGCTAACATAATCCTCACAGACTTTAGCTTCGCTACTGGTGAGAAAGTCTCATCGTAGTCAACTCCTTGAATTTGTCGAAACCCTTTTGCGACAAGTCGAGCTTTATAGACAGTAACATTACCATCAGCATCTGTTTTATTCTTGAAAATCCATTTGTTCTCGACAGCCTTCCGGCCATCTGGTAAGTCCACCAAAGTCCATACTTGGTTTTCGTACATGGATCCAATCTCGGATTTCATGGCTTCTTGCCATTTATTGGAATCTGGGCTCATCATCGCTTCCTCATATGTCTCGGGGTCATCGGTGTTGTCCACCAACATGACATTCATAACGGAATCATACCAATCTGGAGTGGTACGAGTTCTCGTTGACCTCCGAGGCTCTGTAGTAACTTCAACCGAAGTTTCATGATCACCATCACTAGCTTCCTCTCTTATTGGTGCAGGCACCACAGGAACTTCTTCCGGTGCTGCGCTACTCGCAATTTCGAGAGAAGGTTCGACAACCTCGTCGAGTTCTACTTTCCTTCCAGTCACTTCTTTCAAGAGAAATTCCTTCTCTAGAAAGGATCCATTCTTGGCAACAAAGATTTTGCCTTCGGATCTATGATAGAAGGTATACCCAATAGTTTCCTTCGGGTATCCTATGAAGACGCATTTTTCCGCTTTGGGTTCAAGCTTGTCCGGCTGTAACTTCTTTACATAGGCTTCGCATCCCCAAACTTTAAGGAACAACAATTTAGGTTTCTTCCCAAACCATAATTCATACGGCGTCGTTTCAACGGATTTAGATGGTGCCCTATTTAAAATGAATGCGGTTGTTTCTAATGCATAACCCCAAAATGATAGCGGTAAATCTGTAAGTGACATCATAGAACGAACCATATCTAAGAGAGTTCGATTACGACGTTCAGACACACCATTACGCTGTGGTGTTCCCGGCGGTGTCAATTGTGAAAGTATTCCGCATTTCTTCAAATGCTCGCCAAACTCGTAACTTAGATATTCACCTCCACGATCAGAACGTAGAAATTTAATCTTCTTGTTACGTTGATTCTCTACCTCACTTTGAAAATCCTTAAACTTCTCGAAAGTTTCGGACTTATGTTTCATGAAATAGATATATCCATATCTACTCAAGTCATCCGTGAAGGTAAGAACATAACGATAACCACCGCGCGATGCTACACTCATTGGACCACACACATCGGTATGTATGATTTCCAATATGTCCGTAGCTCGCTCCATCATACCAGAAAATGGAGTCTTAGTCATTTTTCCCATCAAACATGCTTCGCATCTTTCAAGTGATTCAAAATCAAGTGATTCAAAAAGTCCATCGGAATGGAGTTTCTTCATACGTTTCACTCCAATGTGACCAAGACGACAGTGCCACATATAGGTCGAATTATCGCTTGACTTCAAACGTTTAGCCTCAATGTTGTTGATATGTGTATTTCCACTATCGAGATTCAATAAGAATAGACCATCTATCAAAGGTGCATGTGCGTAAAACATATTACTCATATAAATCGAACAACCATTATTCTCGGACTTAAACAAGTAACCGTCTCGCAATAAACAAGATCCCGATATAATGTTCATGCTCAACGCAGGCACCAAATAACAATTATTTAAGTATAAAACTAATCCCGATGGTAGATGAAGGGGTAGCGTGCCGACCGCGATCACATCAACCTTTGATCCGTTTCCCACGTGCATCGTCACCTCATTCTTCGCTAGCTTCCGTTTATTCTGCAGCACCGGTTTCGAGTTACAAATATGAGCAACCGAACCAGTATCAAATCCCCAGGCACTACTACGAGTACTAGTGAGATATACACCAATAACATGTATATCAGATATACCTTTCTTCTTGATGTTGCCGTTCTTCAAATCCGCCAAGTACTTTGCGCAATTCCGCTTCCAGTGACCTTCTCCCTTGCAGTAAAAGCACTCAGTATCAGGCTTGGGTCCAGCCTTGGTCTTCTTCGCCGGCGTGGTAACTTTCTTACCACCCTTCTTGAAGTGTCCCTTTTGCTTAGACTTGCCTTTCTTGAATTTGGTGGTCTTATTGACCAACAACACTTGGTGCTCTTTCTTGATCTCCACTTCTGCAGATTTCAACATGGCAAAGAGTTCTGGCAACGTCTTGTTCATGTTCTGCATGTTGTAGTTCATCACAAAGTTCTTGTAACTTGGTGGTAGTGATTGGAGGACACGATAAATCCCCAAAGCATTAGGAATCACTATACCCAAGCTTTGAAGTTTGTTTGCGTGCCCAGACATCTTAAGCACATGCTCACTGACGGAGCTGCCCTCTTCCATCTTGCAATTAAATAACTTTTCAGAAGCCTCATAGCTTTCAATTGCCGCATGAGTCTCAAAAATAAATTTGAGATCCTCGACAATATCATATGGGTCTGAATCCTCAAACCTTTTCTGAAGCTCCGATTCCAAACCATACAAGATAGCACACTGAACTATGGAGAGTACTGATTCTTCGAGCGAGGTAAACATTCTTTACTTCATCGGAGCATCAGCTGCAGGTGGGTCACCCAGCGGTGCATCCAGCACATAGGTCAAATTACCAGCTGTGAGGACAATCCTCAAATTGCGGAACCAATCCGCGAAGTTGCTTCCATTGTTTTTCAACTTTTCTTTCTCTAGGAACGCATTAAAATGATGGTAGGGGCTGCCATTGATCTACAACATATTGCAATAGTTTAGACTAAGTTTATGACAAATTGAGTTCAAATTAATTAATAAAGTTAATCTAGGTGAACTCCCACTCAAAACAATATCCCTCACATTGTTTTAGTGATCACACGAACCAAATCCACTACATCAACACCGATCATCACGAGAGTTGATATAGTTTCAATGGCGAACAATCATCATGTTCATCATATCTACTATATGATTCATGCTTTACCTTTCGGTGATCCGTGTGTTCGAGACCATGTCTGTACATGCTAGGCTCGTCAAGATCAAACCTTAGTTTCCGCATGAGCAAATCTGGCTTGCTCATGTTGTATATACACTTGCGGAATCTAACACACCCGATCATCACGTGGTGCTTCGAAACAACAAGCTTTAGCAACAGTGCTAACTAAGGGTGAACACTTTATGACTTGAAATTCATGTGCATGAGGGATCATCTTATAATGCTACCGTCGTCTACCAAGCAATACAAGATGCATAAAGGATTAACATCACATGCAATTCAATATATATGTGATATGATATGGCCTTTCTTCTTTGTGCTTCTGATCTCCATCTTCAAGCACGAACAACATGATCTCATCATCCCCGGCATTGCATCAAGGCCAATGACGCCTCTCCATGGTTGTCGTCCACCGGCTTCAACTATTACAACTACTTTGAATAGACACGCGGGTCTTAACATAAATTAAAGACAACCATATGGCTCCTGCCGGTTGCCGACTTACAATAAGGAACATTGCATACATCAAATATAATCACAATCATGGCCATATCACATCACTGCACACCCCTGCAAAACAAAGTTAGACGCCTCTACTTTCTTGCATATTTTACATGGTTTGGGGCTTTCAATAAGTGTCGTTCTAACTTACGAACAAGAACCACAAAATTGATACTAGTGATGTTAATCACCCGTTGTAAATTGGATCTTAACTATGCTAGGAGAAACAGGCACCCGCAAAGCCACTTATGCAATACAAGTTGCATGTCAAGCGTGAGCAAGTCTCAGAGAACGATGTCATGTAAGGTTAGCCCGGGCCGCTTCATCCCAACATACCGCAAGATGCAAGTACACAAGAAGCAATCGACAATAAAAGCATCAACGCCCACAATGACCATTGTGGTTCTACTCGTGCAACAGATCTACATATAGACACGGCTCTGATACCACTGTAGGGTTCGTAGCATGGAAAAAAAATTTTCTATCGCATACAAACAAACAAGCAAGATCTATCTACTAGATTGTAGCAACGAGTCGATGGAATACTTACCCTCGAAGATTCCAAAGTGTTTAACGAGAGCGGATTCTCGTGGGTGATGTAGTCGTACTCTTTCCGATCTCAAGATCGTGTAGACGATCCTTCCGGCGCTGCGTTCCGGCAGCGCTCCCCGCAGTCGGTCACAACGTTCGGTACGCTCGACGAAGACCTTCCTCTCCCTTGTTCCAGCAGGCAGCAGAGGTGTAGCACTCTCCTCCTCGCGATTCCGGCAGCACAACGGCGTGGTACCGGAGGAAATAGAGGGAAATCCCGCAAGGCTTCGCCTTAAGTCGGAGCGAGTATGGTGGAGTATGAGAGAGGGCTATTAGTGGTCTAGAGATTAGACACACCAATTAGAAGGCTCTAAAACCGCAGGCTAAAGCAATTAGAAGCTCTAACCAGAACGTCTCTAAACCGGAGATTAGAGGTAGAAACTTGTGTGTCTAGAGGAGGAGGCCCTGCCCCTCCTTTTATAGGTGGAGGGGCTTGGCGCGCCAGGGAGGGAGGGAGTCCCCTCCCCAACTCGGCCTAGGGCCTGGCCGCCGGCTTGGAGAGAGGAACTCCTCCTCCAAGTTGGTTTCAAACTCCTCTTGCTTGTTTTTCCCACAGTTTCTTGTTTAGTAGCCGTTTGACTTTCAAACTGGACATTTGACTTTTCTGTTTTAGGATTCAATTTAATCCTTTATTGGGACAGCAAGAACACTTAGTACATGATGCAATCATTCCAATATGTAATGACACATTCATTACTACCCCTCCCCCTTCGGAGTGCCGGACAATCCGGAACCTTCTAGAACATTCCCGATGAAATCACCGGAATCATTCCCGAACTCCGAAACGGGACTTTCCTTATATGAATCTTATTCTCCGGACCATTCCGGATCACCTCGTGATATCCCGGATCCCATCCGAGACTCCGAACAACATTCGGTCTCTTTCTCATAATACCATAACTACTCAAACAACGTCGAATCCTTAAGTTGTTCTCCCTACGGTTCGTGAATTATGCGGACATGATCGAGACACTTCTCCGAACAATAACCAATAGAGGAATCTGGAAATTCATATGGCTCCCACATATTTCTACGATTACTTTGCGATCGAATGAACCACTTACATACGATACCAATTTCCCTTTGTCTCACGATATGTTACTTATCCGAGGTTATGATCGTCGGTATCTCTGCATACCTAGTTCAACCTCGTTACCGATAAGTACTCTTTTCTCGTTCCCGTGATATGTGATCCCTTGTGAGCCAGTCACATGCTTGCAAGCTAATTGGATGACATTTCACACGTGAGGGCCCAGAGTATATCTATCCGTCATATGGATGGACAAATCCCACTCTTGATCCATGTGTCTCAACCAATACTTTCCGAACACTCAATGCCACCTTTATAGCCACCCAGTTACGGTGTGGTGTTTGATGTCATCAAAGCATCCATCCGGTAAAGTGATATGCATGATCTCATGGTCGAAGGAATTAGGTTACTATGTATTAGAAAGCATATAGCAATTGAACTATTGAAATGACTTGATCTTTATGCTACGCTTATCTATAGGAGTATGTCCACCATATCATTCTCCTAACGATATGATCTTGTTGTTGATAACATCTCAATGTTCATGATAGGGAAACCACAATCATTAATCAACCAACAAGCTAGTGAAGTATAGAGGCTATACTAGGGACTTCAAATTAAGTTTACAAATCACACAAGTATTAATGTTTCCATGTTAATACCATTATAGCATGAATGTAAACATTTATCATAAACACAAAGATATAATAATAACTACATTTATTATTGCCTCTAGGGCATATCTCCAACATTTTTCCCCAGGGGTGGACTGCTAGTGCTGGTACTGGTGCTGCTATGGGCCCTTGCCATGTGGCTTGGAAGGTGAGCCACCATGGTTACTGTTGGTGAAGCTCCTCTTCCTATTGTCCTTCACGAAGTTCAAGGAACCACCGTGAAGGGCCTTCAGCCTTTCCTCCTCTTGGGAGCACATTCCAATGGTCTTTTCAATGTCCCACTTTTCAGGGGACATGTTATAGTTTATTACGAAGTTCTCGAATGGCTGTGGAAGAGAGGCCATCACCAGGTGCACTAGAAGTGCAGGCTTTAGCTCGAGGTACTCATCCATGGGCTTCATCTTGGCTGCCATGTTTGACATCCTCAAGATGTGCTCTCTTATTCCGTGTGGCCCTCCCGTGTACTTTTCAGTCACCAGCTGTTTTAACAGCTGGGTTGCATACATCTTTGAAGAGCCAGTAAACTGGCTCTTTATCTTGGCAAGGTATTCGCCCACGGAGGCACACTCTCCAATTGAGCCCACTATGGCGTTCTCAATTGTGTTCTTTACAAAAGCCAAACATTTCTTGTTGGCGTTCACCCACTTTTGATTGTCTATCGAGTAGGCCAGCTCCAAAGGAGCATGGTCCCTCTTTCTTTTCTCAAACGCAGCACTTTCCTCAGCATCTCCCCTCACAGGGTCAGCAGGCTTGACTGGTTGCTTGGTGTCAACCACCCAGTCCACTTCGGTGCATACAAACGCCAGATCAACCTTTTTCCTCCATTCGGAGTAGTTGTCCCCCCTTAGCAGCGGGATGTCCTTCAAACAGCTCATGAGGTTGAGACCTCCTGAAAACCACAAAAGATGTGAGATCACCAAAGAAAACAACTGTATGCATTAATCCAACGTTGGTATAAATTAAGCATGCAATTGTTTGTGTCATTTAAAATTACATCACCGTTGGGTAGAAATAAAATTAAATGCACCTTTAATACTCAATGAAAAACGATCATGATCATGCTTATTAATAACGTTGGTCAATTAATAACATGGGACACAATCAACTTTAAATTACTTTGTCACATCTTTATAACAAAATTTAAACAAACTTTATTGCATTATTGCAATTTAAATCAACTATTTGCAGCGGAAACATTAATAATGACTTTCATGATACTTTGTACTTTGCAGAAAAAATTCTGCCTTTATTTCATTCTCTAGTTAAAATATACCTGTAGTAAAATGACTAGAGAAAAACTGTTTGAAATTGCTTAAAAAACTAAGCAAAATAAAGAAAAAACAGCTAAAATATACTCTGTAAAATGAAAAAAAAGCAGAAAACTGCTCTGCAAGCCTTACTGGGCCACCGTGGCCTAGCGGCCCAGCGGTATCTACCGCCCCCACGCGCTCGCTTGAGCAGCCAGCAGCCGCAGCCTGGGCCGCCAGCACGGCCCGCCTGCGCGCTCGCTAGCTCGCTGCCACCCGCGCGCAGCGCCTAAGCTAGCCAGCGCCATGCGGCCTTGGTCGCTTGTCCCAACGGCCCGCCACCGCCCAGCCGCCAGCTGCCGCCCTATCTCGGCCGTCCAATCGCTAGGGTTTAGATCGTGCGGCTGGCCGCGCCGTTCGGCCGTATAAAAAAGCCCCCAGCCGCGCCCCCCACGAAATCCTAGCTCATTTGCCCCGCTTCCAACCCGCGTCCCCTCTTTGGCGGCGGCGCTGTGGAGGAGATGGCGAGGCGGCCGCGCCCCTCCCTGGCGAGGCGGCTGCGCCCCTCCGTCCCCACGCCCCCTACTGCCTGCCTCTAGTGGCTCTCGCAACTCGGCCCGAGGCGAGGCGGCGCCGCGCGGCGGGCCCCTCCCTCTCGCGAGCTCCCCTCTCTGGCGGCTGCGCCGCTTGGTGCGAGGCGAGGCGGCGCCGCCGGCGGTCCCCTCCCTCCCCCAGCGCGCAAGCTCCTCCCTCCCCCTTTCCTTCCAACTTCCCTCTTCCCTTCCCACACCCTAGCTAGCCCCGACGGTGAGCGAGAGAGAGAAGGCCGGCGTCCTCCTACCCCCTTTTCCAGCGGTGTGTCCACCCTAGGGTGGGCACACCACCGTCAAACGGCGCAGCGGAGGCGCCCTCTGCCGGCGCACGGCGGCGGTCCTTTTGGGTTTTCTTTTGGGGATTTGGGGCTGTTCTATCGGATCTGGGGAGGATTTGATTTTGGGGCTTTTCTTTGTAGCTTTTGCATGCGGGATCTAGGGAAAAAACAGTAGGATTAGGGTTCAACTTTTCGATCTACTTTGCTTGATTCGGGGTGGGATCTGGGAAAAACTAGGGGTTACTTTTCTTTGCTTTCATTTTCTTTGCCCTCCGAAGAGGGTGTGTTCTTCTTCCGACGCCTCGGCATGCCGATGCGCGTCGAGATAGAGAGGAACAGCACGGCCAGAGAGGCAGGCGCACTTTAGATCTAGGGTTTTACTTTTGTTCTTTTCTTTTCTACCGAAAGAAAACTAGCGTCTAATATGCTCTGATACCATTGTTAGATCTAGTCTAACCTTGGTAGAT
The DNA here is from genome assembly GCA_910589765.1 of Avena atlantica. Lineage (NCBI taxonomy): Eukaryota > Viridiplantae > Streptophyta > Magnoliopsida > Poales > Poaceae > Avena > Avena atlantica. The sequence goes on along the minus strand of OU342738.1, from coordinate 205,293,681 downwards.
GCACTGTAAGGTTCGAACATGTAGATCTGAGAGGGAGAGAGAGAGAGAGAGAGAGAGAGAGAGAGAGAGAGAGAGAGATCGGTGAGGGCAACTACCTACTCCCTGGCTCGACAGACATGAGCCAGAGGGGATGCCGGAACTAGTCCCGGAGCTGGACCCGCCGTCATTGGCCATGGGGAGAAAGGGGGCGACGGCGTGAGTGTGCGGTGGTGGCGGTGCTTCCCGTCGGCTCGCGCTAACCCTAGATCGGTAGGGATGTAGGTGGGGTGTTGGCACAGCGGCGAATCTCGTACCGTGCGCTGCCAGCTCCCCACCACTTTATATAGCGCGGCGACAGGGGTCCACCAACTAGATAGGGTTGGTCGCCCCCGATCAAGGCGCGGTTAGGGGCGTGATGGGCCTTCGTCACGTTGAGAACTATCTAACAAATACATGTTGTTACGACAGGATTGCAAAGAATCCGAAACATGAGGCATGACTCCCTCTGGATTCCTAGGCTTAGCCCCCCAACAAGGCAACAAACAACCGTTGATCTTAGGCTTTAAGTCACATCGTAGCATTTCCTAATACGACAATAACATAACTATGTAATGTCAAAGCAAACAGTGACCAGGAACAGGAAGACATAAACGCGATCGCGCCGTACAAAGCGCAGCGTCAACTCATCATCAATTAATATAATCCGCAGGATGCTCTACTCGAGCGTAGTCCTGGGACCTAGTAACAGCCTCCAATATACAGCACGGTTGACTTTCTTGAGGCAATCAGTTGGCTCCTTCCTGTTCCTCCTGGGAGTTGATGTGGGCGAGGAACCTCCCGAGCTGGCGGTTGTAGGCGCAGGGCCGCTCGAGGTGCAGCAGGTGGCCGGCCTTCGGGATGCCCTGCAGGTAGCACTTCTCGCCCAGCTGCCTGCAAACACACCGTCAGGTTTCGGTGAGTTTGTTTAGAGATCAGGGTTTGTTTGAACTGAGATGCTTGTAGAGAGGTTCCTTCTAAAGATGGCGTCGCGGCTAGTGGGGTGATGACACAGGGAGAAGTGATGCTTACTCTTTCATCTTCTTGGCCAGCTCTATGTCGAAAAGCTTGTCCTCCTCGCCCCAGATCAGCATTATCTTCTGCAACCATGAACAGGAGTTCCGTTAGTTGTTATCAGTGGGGTGTAATCTATTGTTTTATGAATAACCCAAAGTCAGGGTATGCTTTCTTACTTGAAAAGGGAAAAAAAATCAGCCTTAGATTGCCCAGGCTGCAGGTGGCCCATCTTAGATCAAGGGCCCATAAAAGTGTGACTCAACCAGTACCCAAAAAGTCAGCCCAGCTCAGATGTAGAGCCCATAACTGAGCATCAGCCAAGAAACACTATCATGGTTCGTGGGACGGACGGACCGTTTCGCTAGTCAACAAAAATGGAGCCAGTCTCCTTTTTTTTGAGCCAGTTCTTCCTATCGTCAACAGTAGGTTGCCTAATGGGTGTACAGGTGGTACTTACGCAGATAACCGAGTGATATTAGTAACATGCAAAAAAATAAAAAATTCAACAAGGTTTTTTCCTTAGATGATTTTTGCATGCATATAAAGCTTTGATTTCTTAACAAGGTTCTTTGCATTAGCTGATTTTTGCATGCATATAAAGCTGTGATGATGGCATATTTGCAGCCTACCAGTCACACTCGCTAGAAAACTGTTTTAGTTCGGTCCTCCTACCTCTATCTAATACAGTACAGGTTGGTGAACAAATATCACTAACTAGGTGTTGCTTGGTTTGACTTAAAGAAGGTAGTACTACTTGCTTGCAGCTCCGCGGCTCGGGTCCGGGTCGTCCGCGGAGCTGCTCATGCCCGAGTAACTTTACCTGTTGGAATGTAGGGATCTTGGCATCCATGTTGCTGTCTAGCAACCCCTGCAGCAGCTCCAGCCTCTCCTTCCTGTTGGTGAACATCGCCTGCTCGTCACAAAAGCAAACGTGTACATATGTCAATCAAAAGCACCTAACAAATAACACTGCATTCCTAGGATAAGCACTATTGTAACCATGAGATCTCGGAAGTAACAACAATTTGAATTGGCATTTGATTGAGCAAGAAACATAATTAGTTTAGTATTCAGACATTAAGACATGGCATGTTTGCTTATTTACCTTGAGGTAGTCCTTGTACATCCTGTTCGGGAACCACATCTTCCTGTACATGGAGACGGAGAAGAGCGCCTTGAGCCCCTGCAGCGTCTCCGGCATGAGCAGCTCCGTGGACGACCCGGACCCGAGCCGCGCCATGGTCTCCCTGTTCACGGCGTCCGTCATGGCCACAACGGACCCGGACACGGCCAGCGACCGCACCAGCTCCGGCCGTGTCTCGGCCAGCTTGAACGCCACCATGCCGCCGTAGCTGAACCCGACCACGTCGCACCGCGCCACGCCGAGCCGCGCCAGCGCCGCCGCCACGCACCGCGCCTGGAAATCCGGGGACCGGTCCGCGCTGTCCGTGGTGGAGTATTTGCCGAAGAAGAGCAGGTCCGGGATGTACACGTTGTAGCGGGAGACGAGCACGCCGAAGTTGAACTGGAACGTCACGTTGCCCTCGGCTGCGAAGCCGTGGATCAGGACCACGTTGGGCTTCGACTCGGGGTTGTTCCGTCGGCGACGACGACGGCTGCTGCTGGAGCTGGATGGCTTCTTGGCGGTGCCGTTGGCAGCGCTGGGATCGAGGGGGCTGATGGTGGTGCCTTTCTTGCCGGCGTGGTGCTTGGGAGCCCAGAAGTGCATGGTGGTGCCCGGCTCCAGCTCGACGTCGATGGGGCGGAGCCCGGCCAGCCTCATCATCCCCGTCAGCAGCGGCTTCTGCGCCTCGATCAGGTTCACCATCTTCCTTGGTGCCTACGTGGATGCGTGTAGTATACTGCGCGCGCACGCACGTTGTAGCTCAGGTGTTTGAGCGGGGGAACTGTGGATGTGTTTGTACTAATAGAGCAGAAGCGGGGGGCAGGGGTCGCCGGAAGCCGAGCTATCAGCTGGGTGCATGGGACGAGGGGCGGTGTAACGGCCGGTGGCGTCGACTGCAGGTGACGGCTAAGGGCATGCGGACCGGTGGGGGTTGGCTGGCGATCGACGGGCAGGGGCAGTAGGGACTAGGGAGAGGGGGTCGCAGGGGAACAGACAGGAGGGTTTAGTGATCTACTCCACATTGCGCACGTTCGCGTTAGCTTTGGATTGGTAGCTTTGGTTCAACCAACCTATCCTACTACTGTGACAGTGTGACTCGCCGGCTACTCCTTTCGTCGCTAAAAGACAATAGTAACATTTCCCCCACTCTTTGGATATTTACTTTTTCAAGGGATAGCCGCAAAAAAAAATGTTAAAGTGTTAAGGGATAAATATCTCTACCATCCACTTACTTCTTCATCTCATTTTGATCGTTGTGTTAGAAACTTAGAACGATGTGCTAATCAATTTGAACAAATTTACATAAAGGAGATTATTTCATGCGTATCGTCATTGACTGGAAATATAGTGCACATATACATCAACACTCAGGTGTCCGCCTCCATCGGGTAGGCAACGTAATATTCAGAGTTCTCGTTTCACCACGTACGGCACCTGTCACTTGCAGTAATTTCCTTGATAATCATGCATTCTACTCCAACAAGAGTATATATTTGTAGGCTTTAAAGATTGATGGCCTTGGGGGGGGTGGTGACAAGGGATCCAACAAGAGGGTGAATAGAACAGGAATGCCGACCAACCCAGATCTGCAAAGTGACGATAGCACCTGCTTTAGGATTGCTTCCTATCCCAGATGCATTCAGGCCTTACCTAGACAATGTTTTCGACAAGATCACCCTCAAGACGACGACTGGCTGTACATTGGACATAAGGATCAAGGATGTCAATGGGAAAGCTTGCTTTGATCAAGGGTGGCCAACATTTGCTATATAGCTCAGGACCTAAAGACTGGGTACTTGCTGACCTTCAAGAAGATCCACCAAAAAGGTGCACAAGGTGATCATCTACGACTATATCAAGCTTATACGATCAAGAGGTGTCCTGAGCACCTAGAAGCATTCCGTAGGATCGTCGATGAGGAGTGAGTTTTATCTGCTGGTCTATTGTTCTTAGGCAATGTCCCAAACTTTAGTTGTGCATCATGTCGTGAACTATGTAGTGTCGTCAAAGTCTTCATGAACTATGTAGTGTCGTCACCGTCATCAATGTATGATCTACTGCTATTGTTCTTGGTTCATCTAGTTGGCACTGGTGGAGCTAGCAAAGAATTCCGGGTGGGGGGGGGGGGGGGGGGGGGGGGCAAAACTGAAAAGATGGATGTTTGGGAGGGGCGCAGATTACTCTATTTCTTCACACCAAAGTCCCTACTAAAAAATTTCTTCACTAATTCTTCAAAATCTGGGGGGGCGATGGCCCCCCCTGACATACACATAGCTCCGCCGCTGCTAGTTGGTAACCTTTCTCCAGAATAGATTACCTTAGTAGCAAGGTGCGGCCAACCAAACGTGTTGCAAGTTGCATTAGTAGAGAATCAGCAATCCAGTCTTAACTAGGTGAAGAAAACATATGCATGTTACCAAACGGACTGAAGAATATGGTCTACAGGCTGTTTTCGGCTGGTACTGCTGGCATTGGCATTGCGAGGAGGACGGGCCAAAAAGTGACGCACACTAAGAAACGTGCTCTGAAATACAATAATATTTCCCCACTCTTAGGACTACTTTCATTACCTCAAGAGGCACCAGACCCCGACCCCGCGTTGCCCCGTACGGGGCGACTCGGGGGAACCCAATCCCCGGCCGCCGGGCGCCCCCATCCCCCAACCCCTTCGTCGCCACTGCCGCTGGCCGTCTCCACGGCGGAAGGTGCTAGGGGGAGTTCGCCATGGAGGCGTTCTGTCTCGCTGCCGGGAATCGACACGTCTCGCTGTGTGGCGGTGTTCTGGCGCGAGCCCAGCGGGGAGGTAGAGGAGAAGTGGTGGAGGAAGGCATGCGCGATGGCCTGCGCGTGGCGGCGCGGTTCCAAGCGCGGCGGTGCTGAGTTGCAGATCTGGGCCTGGCCTTGGGCCCGATCTAGCCTACGTGGGCGGGTTCCGGGGCACGAGGGCCCGATCTGGGTTGTGAGCGCCGGGGCTGGACGCACGGCTGCCGCCTGGCTCTGGTTCCCGGGCGTGCGAGGTGGTTCGGCTGCAAGGAGATGAATGGCTATGGTCTGGCTCGGCTCGGTCGAGTAGGCCGATGTTGCATCCTCCTTGCATGTTTGTGGAAGAGGAAGAAGGATCAGCGTGGGAAGAGGTGGTGGCGAGCAGTCAAGATACATTGGCATGCCCATGACTATATGCTTCATGCTTGCTCGATCTTGTAGAGCGGGAGATGAATGGCACCATGCGGGGTGTTGCATCCTCCTGCCGTCTACGAAGAAGAGGAAGTGCACTATAGAAATGGGGTAGCGTGTCTGACTGTGCAACGCCGACAGGGTCAAGCGAGAGCGGCCGTGGAGGCGGTTTTCGGTGGCATGGAGGCGGCTGGCTGAATCACGGGTTGGGGTGGGTGAGGCTGTCGGTAAAAGCCGCACTCTGGTTGTGGCCGGAGTTGTCGAAGATGGCGCCTATGGGCGTCGCTGCCTTGTTGGAGGCATCGGTATGCAGCCATCCACCCCCCCTTCCCAACATGCTCCGGGGGAAACCCTAGATTTGGTCTTCCAGATCGGATGATGGCGGCGCTTTTGGGCGTCGTATTTCCTCATGAGGGCATCGTTCTTTTTTTTTGAACATTGAACGGGTGCAAAAGCACCCGACATATATTGCTGCAAATATGCCCCCGGAGTAAAAAAGCCAGAAAGATAAAAATTACATCGAGGCCTAGAAATAAGCATAGAGGACCCTAAAAGAAACTTCAAAAAGCAATCAAGCCCTTCCTCCTCCTCTCCTCCAGATCGGCGACGAAGCTCCAACATCGGCGAGCGCCCCTTGCCACAGGAAGCAACCGGCGAGAGGAGCAAAGCAGCATAGGAGCGGAAGCCCTACTGCCATAGATTCCGGTGTGCTGATGAGACAAGCCGTCAAGAAGACCCTGGAGGGAAGCTCCAGAGAACTTCTCCACCCAAATACACCTCCGACGCCATCGCCCAAAAGAGAGCCACCATGGCTCCCAGAAGCAGACGAACACCGCCGAGGCACCCAAGCCGGAGAAGGCGACGAACCGCCCTTGCGTCGCTGAAGAAGAAGCCGAGCCTCCATCTCACCTCCTCGCCACCATGGCAGGCCAGGAAGACGAAGACCCCGCTCACCGCCCCGAACACCGCGCCTCCTCGCCACCACGGCCGGCCAGGCACGGAATAACAGGGCCGTGGAACTTCAGCAGCAGAAGGACCACCAGCCTTATTAAGCGGAGACGGCGGCCCGCACCACCACCAGCAACTCCGGCCAGAGGAGGAAGCTCGCAGCGACGGAATCCTAAGATCTAGATCTGGCTAGGATCCAAACCTCGCTCCAAACTATGGGCATAGAGCCCAAAACCTAACCTAGACTACTCTAGGCACCTCACCCTCCGCCATCTCCGGCTGGCAAAGCCGCCGGAGAGGCTCGGGATCGGCCTGGTCCGGCGAGGAGAAACCCTAGCTACTGTAGCAAGGAGAAAGAGGGTGAGGGGGAAAGTGGGTTTTTTAGGGCATCGTTCTTGGAGATGGATTCGGCCAGAGGGACTCCTGACTCGTGGGGTTGTGCGGCAATGGTGGACTGCATGAGCACTCCCGACATGCGATGTGCGTTGGATGAGTCGTTTTGTCTTTGTTTGCGGTTTCAGAGTGGCACATGTCCTCGTATCTTGGCATGTCGTTCCTTTCTGGTGGCGTCGAGGTTTGGCGAAAATTCTCATGACGGATGAAGTCGACGAGACGGTTTTCGGTGTGTACTCTGGAGCGAGCGTCGCTTGGGTGCCCGGCTGTGTGTGTCTTGTGTTCTGTTTTGCCGGTGTCTTGTATGTCTTGTGTGCTTTAATTGTGGCTTGCCGTTGTTCATGTTTTCGCCCGGTTTTCCTTAATTAACCGAGTAGTCCGAGTCTGTTGACCGTTTTCTACCTATTCAATGAATTTATCAGCTCTCCTGCTAACATTAAAAAAACAAAAATTCCCCACTCTTTGGGTAGTTATTTTTTCAAGGGATACCAGCAAATAAATGTTAAGGGGGAGTAAGTATCTCTATCATCCACTCTTCATCTTATTTTGATTGTTTGTGTTAGAAACTTAGAACGATATACAGTACGAATTAATTTGAACAAATTTACATCTGAAAAGAGATGACTTTACGCTTACAGTCATGTCTGGATACATAGTCGATAGACACATCAGCACTCATCAGGTGTCCGCCTCCATCGGGTAGGCAACGTATTCAGAGTTCTCGTTTCACGACGTACGGCGCCTGCCAGCCGTACCAGTACACGAACGCCGCTATGGACACCGCCGCGGCCACGCCGACCGTGGCGTGCCACGCATAGGTAGGCCTGTCGCAGCCGGCAGCGAGCCCACCACGAGGACGCGTCCACTTCCGGCGGCTCTCCTGATCGGGTAACACGAGGCCGCGGCTCTCGAGTTCGGCGGCCAAGTCGCCGATCCTCGCGCCGTAGCGAACGGCGGACGCGACTGCCTCGTTTTCCTCCTGGCTCCCTCCTTCGAGGAACACACCGGCGACCAGACCGTCGCTGACCCAGCACGCGCCGAATTTCGGCCTTCCGCCGGCGCCGGGCGGCGAGAAGTCCCCGAAGTGGACAGGTTCGCCGACGTTGTCGCCGTAGAACTGCCAGGACAGGGCGAAGACCCTGGAGTAGAAGAACGGCAGGTAGTCGGAGTCATTCTTCCCCACCTCCGCGGCGCCGTCTGCGGGCTCCAGGATCGCGGCGACGGCACGCCGGGCGGTCCTGCGCGCGCAGTCGACGTGCTCGAACCGTCGCACGTCGCCGCCCAGGAGCGCGACGGGGAACGCTGCCACGTCGCCCACGGCGTACACAGCCGCATCGCTCGTCTGCATCCGCCCGTTCACCCTGATCCCTCCTTTCTCCATGTCCAGCTGGCCGTCGAAGAGAGCGGTGTTGGCGCGAGCGCCGATGCCGACGACCACCATGTCGGCGGGTAGGCGCCTGCCGTCTCGCAGGATCGCCGCAGCCACCTGTTCATTCGAAACCACCGGGTGATCCCAGTGTGTCTGATCCACAAAATCGCCCTGCAGAAAGCTTCAGGTTCTGTAAAAGGAGAAAACAACTGACCTTCCCATCTGATAATGCTTCAAAGGACGTAACCCTGGCTCCTTTGATGAAAGTAACTCCCTTTGCGGCGTAGTAATTCTCGTAGAATTCAGCGATTTTCGGTGTAAAGAAACGATCCACTGCACGATACAAATCAATCGCAGCTCATGTAACTCCTTGTAGAAAATTCAGAGTTCAGACTGTTCTTCAGATAAAGGTATACTAGCATGATGGACTGTTCTATACTTACTGCAGTGTTTTCCGGGGAAGACCATGGTGACTTTGATCTCATTGGCAACCAAGGCCGCCGCGCATTCCATCCCGATGTACCCACCGCCGATCACGACAGCGTTTCCACCATGGCAGGATCTCATGACTCCCACCATTTTATCGGCATCCTCGAGGCTCCGCAGATAGCACATGTTCGCGACGCCCGAACCGGGCACTCCAAATTCATCCAGCTTCAAGGCCTACATAGATCATCCATGTCAGGAACTAAGGTTCTGGAAGGATCTTGGCTATAAATTTATTTTTTCACAGAAAATGCTTACAACAGAGGTATAGGCAGATATCGATTTTTTTACATACCCGGGCACCTGTTGCGACGATGAGAGTTTTGTAGCTTATGGTCTCTCCAGTGATGGTAAGCAGTGTCTTGCGCCGCACATCGGCAGAGACCACCCTCGTCCCAAGAACAAGTTCGATACCTGGTCAAGTAGCACAGACCACGATGATCCACAATGCTGAACACCGAGGAACTATACAACGAAATCGGCAACGGCAACCGGACTACTGGATCAAATAGAAGTGAAGATAACGGAACGGTCCCCCATGTACTCCTAGCTAGGCTCAGGGGAAAAACAACCGATAGATATATAGAAGCATATATGTATACCGTGGTCCTTGTACCATTGCTCTGTGAGCAACTCATCATTAGCACCAGCGCAAGTGTGAAACCCTGGAAGACGAGCAGCGCCTGCGAATAACAACAGAGTTTCTTCTTTCAGGAAAGAACAGGGTAATTAAGGAGAACTCATCATACGCATATGTTGACAGATTTAGGCAAAGAGTGGCATGTAGGCAAAGGTACCTCGCGGGAGCAGATAGCCTTTGCTCAGTGCAGGGCGTTCGTACGGAGCGACCTGCCAATCCAAAAAAAAAGAAACGGTTCAAGCAAAGAAACAGGTACGCGCAGCAACGAAATCTTTATACAGTCGTACTTGTATGAACCCGGCAGAACTATGAAAGCTTCAGAAGATGGGAGAGACAGGGGTACGTACCGCCTCGTCGGAGATGATGCAGAGCTCGCCGGGGGAGGCGCCGCCGCCGTCGCGGTGGCGGACGAACTCGAGCGCCGCGTAGCCCGCAGCCACGCCGCCACCCAGGATCACGTACGCGAACGCGCGGCCCATATTATCTCTACCTGACTTCTGTCGCAGGGCGGGACTCGTTTCGTCATGTACGGGCTTAAGTAGCCGGTATGTCGCGCACAGCAGAGCTCAGCTGAAGCTGAGACCTTGTTCTTGGCTTGCGAGGAGGAGCTCGAGTGGGGACATCCATGGCGGGAAACAAATGCCTTGCCCTTGCTCCTCCTCACACTCCTACTCTCTGGGACCACCGACCCTGTCAGCCATCTTCTTTACACTTGCCGGGAATTCGTCTCGGTGAAGGCAAGGTGCGCCTTTGTTGGTTTCTCTGTTTCCACTCGTCTTCTCTGTTTTTCTCCTGTGCGCCCTTCATACTTTTGGAGAACTTCCTGCTGTAAAAGGGTAATAGTTCTACTCATTGGGAGTGTGTTGGCCGTCACTGGAATGTAGTAATGGGCATGGTCTTCAAACTTGGAAGTGGTCTCGGGTACAACTCAGACATCTTTGCAGAACTTGGATATGGTTCAGAAACGGCAGCCAGACAGCAAGACCGTTCGTAAAATTATGAAAAAAATGGCTCTTGAGATTTAGTATCATCATCTCATATTCATTTCATTTAACATTATATGATCCGTATTTGTATACATATCAGACAGAGATTACACTTTCGTACAGGTTTATACAGGATTTGATTCCCTCCGAGTAACAGTAAACAATAGCACATCACAGACCCTCCATTCTTCCATCAGCTCAACCGGGGAGCGAACCGATCCCGAAATTCACCACCTGCGGCGCTTCCTGCCATACCAGTAACCAAATGCGGAGATCGACACAGCCGCGACAACCCCCGCCGTTGCATACCACACAAAAGCAGGCTTTTCACCAAGGGTAACCCCACCGTCGGGCACGTCTTTCTTGCTCTCCTGGATGGCGAACGCCAGGCCTTGTTTTTCAAGTTCGGACAAGTCTGACACCTTAGTTTTGCGCCGAACAATAACCGACAACGCCTCGTACTCTTCTCGGCTTCCACCTTCCAGAAACGCGCCTGTGATCTCGCCTCTACCGACCCAGTAGGCGCCGAACCTTGTGCTGCTGCTTGTGAAGTCACCGTAGTGGACTACTTCTCCAACATTATCCCCGTAGAACTGCCAGGACAATGTGAAGACTCTGGAGTAGAAGAATGGTAGGTAATCAACGTCCCTAGTTTTCAAAGGCTCCAAAATGGCTGCAACAGCATGCCTGGCGGTTCTACGAGCGGAGTCGACATGCTCCAGCCGTCGGATATCACCGTCAAAGAGCTTGATAGGGAACACGGCAACATCACCAACAGCGTACACAGAGCTGTCGCTGGTTTGCATTTGCCCGTTTACCTTTATGCCACCTTTCTCCATCAACAGCTGACCTTCAAAAAGGCTGGTATTTGCGCGGATCCCAATACCAACAACTACCATATCAGCAGGAAGATGGTTACCATCTTTTAGGATTACTGAAGTCACCTGTAAATACACAGTAACCATCTTACTTTGACTGTCGTTGTCAGCCAATAAAGACAGTAGCTTAAAAATCGCTAGATGATTCCATTTGGAAGGACATGGAAAGAGAACTTTCAAATAGTGGTTGTCATTAGTTGGTCTCGACACACTATATTCTATAACAAAATAATAGGAATTGTTGAACCTTGTTAAGCTCAGAATGCTCATTGGTGTCACAGCATGTTATTGTAAAACCAAGCCATTCTTACTCCAGGGATGCCTTATCTCTAACCATAAGAACTTCCCTTAAGAAAAGGGTGTTAAAAGGGGTGTCAAGTTCTTCTATCAAAAATTCTCTTTTCCTCTGGGTACGCAAGTTCAGATACCCTGTCATCCTTTTCTTTTCTTTACTTGCTTCATACAACTCTCAGAACACAAGTTCTCTAGAAGCCTCTTGCTCATATATTTCATAAAAGCATGCCAAGACAGGATAAACTAGATACCATAACACCACTAGATGTACACCGGGTCCAAGTGAATCTATGTCAATATTGGATAAATCGCAGTAATACAAAAGATCTAAACAATTTCCCGCAAAAGGCCAAAACCCAATTCGTTCTTTGCCAAATCTTTATGGAAATTGACCAGGACTGTCATCAATTGCTGTTGAGATGACTTTTACGTGAATGAACAAGTCTGACTGTGACTTCAACAGTTAACCCATACCCCCAACCAAAAAACCTCTACCAGCCACCTGAATATGACTACCAAGAAAGGAAATCCTGGTCCTTGACTTGGACTATAAGACAAGAGTTTTTGTTACTTGTTAATGCAACATGAAGTTACCAGTCATCAACTATAAAGGAGTCCCACTTTCATGGAACAGAAACTCACCTTCCCTGTTGAATCTTTTTCAAAGGATGTAAGCACAGTTCCTTTGGTAAAAGTAACTCCTTTTGAAGTGTAGTAGTTTTCATAATATTCTGCAATTTTTTCCGTAAATAGCCGACCCACTGTACAAAAAAAAATCAAGGTCGTATATGGATGAGCATATCTTGGGAGTCCTAAATCCTAAAAAAGCGATCAAATATGTAATACTTACTGCAGTGTTTTTCAGGAAAGACCATGGTTACTTTAATCTTATTAGTAACCAATGCTGCTGCACATTCCATTCCTATGTAGCCACCACCAATGACAACAGCATTTCCACCAGAACATGAGTTCATCGCATTCACTAACTTATCTGCATCTTCAAGATTGCGTAAATAACATATGTTTGCAGCATCTGAACCGTTAATTCCAAACTCTTCCAGCTTCAAAGCCTGTGACATGTACAGAGACAAAAAAAGATAATAATGAATCAAATATATTACATTTGAAAACAAGATAACATGGACTTAAAGAAGTGTAAATAGGTCCATACCCGAGCACCAGTTGCAATTATAAGCGTCTTATAGCTGATAGTTTCTCCGGTGGCTGTAAGCAATGTCTTCCGTCTCACATCAGCTGATATCACTCTTGTTCCAAGAACAAGTTCAATACCTAGTCAAGTAAACAGACATTTAGTAGAAATATCTTGTATAACTGAGTCGAAGAACCAACAAAAAGAACATACACGGTTACCAGATCTTCTTTTTGCGAGTATATTTTAACGATACATGATGCATACTTAGAGCTCTAATGAACTATCTCATTTCGCAATATGCAATACATTATATGAAAGTACTCAGTCCAAAACCAAAAGCTTAACAAAGCTACCTTGTTCCTTGTACCATTTTGTCGTCAGTAACTCATCATTAGCACCAACACAAGTATGGAATTTTGGAAGACGAGAAGGACCTGTAAATTGCACATGGATCTAATACAGTTAGCAAGACTAAAAGGCTGCACACCAAAACTTTTGAGTGTGCGAGAAATGCACCTTCTGGGAGTAAATAGCCTTTGCTCAATGCAGGACGTTCATAAGGAGCAACCTGGCAAGAATACAAAAGAAATCATTAGCAGACGTTGAATGATCGAATCACAGAGAAACATGCGGTTTGCCCCCAAAGATCAGCTTTCCACAGCTTCCGTAAAAAAAACTTCATCTCCGTTGAATGACCATATGGACTATTGTTCATTGTAGCTGAACTATTCACACAGAGAAATGCGGATTCTCCCATATGCGGTCGACCGCGCGCTACGGTCAGTCTGCCGCGCGAAGCGCTCGTGTGCGACTCCAATTCCCTTTCCGTGCGCGCACACACCGCTTTGGAAGCATCTTTCCTTTTCCGACAGCAGCCATTCCGAGCAGGCCTCCCCCGCCGCCGCACCAAGGCCCTCCTCCTAGGCGAGACCTCCTCCCCCTCGCGTCCTCTCGCCCCCATGCCGCCGCCTGCTAGGCCGGAGCCTTCCAGGACCAGGAGGAGGAGCGGAACCCTAGCCGCCGGCCTGGCTACCCCTTCCCTTTCCTCTTCACGACCACCCGTCCGCCCCACAACTTCCCTATTGTGTCTTAATCTCATCCCTGCGCAACCCCCCACTCGGCCGCCTCGGGCGTGCTTCGTCGCCACCGCCGTTCCCCTACTTCCCCGTCGGCATGCCATCCTAGAACCTCCCCTGATGGTCATGGGCAACCCCGCACGCCGGGGCTAGAGGAACTGAGGAAGAACCTGCAATTCGAGGTGCGGAATAAGCTGCAATTTCCCCCTTCCCTTCTTCCTCCCGATCTCACCGTCCCTTCGGATTGATTCAATCATTGTCGTCCTCAAGATGGCGAGCAGCAACACTGGTGTGGTCTATCTCACTATTTTTAATTGTTTCATCTCCAAAGTGTTGAACTGCAGATACTGATTAAAATTAGGCAGCCGGTTGCCCCATTGCTGCGTTTTCTGGTACGTGCCTTCACTCAAATTCCACTTGCACATACATCATCAGAGTGGAAGAAGAGGAACATTTGTAGTTGACCTCCTTTTGTTACGTGTGTTCAGCATTGTAGTTGACCTCCTTTTGTTACGTGTGTTCAGCATTGAATTAGTGAACTAGTTTCTGTAAATTGCTGATATTGTTGTATTTCCTCTCCACCTCTCTCTGTTGTGGATTTTTCATTTATTGACTCAATCTGATTTGATGTCAACCTAAGAAGTTGGAATCATGACTGAAGATCGTTACGCTCAATCTTATCTGAAGCGCATGAAGATTTTTAAGATGATACTGATATATGTGTGTTTTCTTCGCTTGATCTTAATTCTCCATGACCATCGGAAGGCTTACTGTCTACATCATACATTACACATTGTGGTGGTATTTTCACATTTTTGTAAAGGCATTATGATGCTACTGGATGAGCGACTAGATTCAACTGATCTCCTTGGACAATAGTACCTTGCTTTTTTCCCCTGGAGCATCCATCGTTTTTTATACCGGACTAGATAAAGTATTTTCTTGTGTTCTCCACCCTCGAAAGATGACTATGAAGAGGAAGTACTTATGTCCAAGAAATCTTCAATGGATTTTGAGCTGTGCATATATACTCTGCTTTTTAGGACTTTGACGTGCTTACTCATTGTTTCAGACATGCAACACTTTCTAGATTTTTTCTCTATAGCACGGGTATGCATGCAGTTTCATATGTTAAAAATAGATCTTTGCTAAAGATGATTAGTCAGCAACTCTCCTTTTTTTATCAAAAATGCAATCTTTTGTCATGGTATATTAGTAATAGTGACCAAGCTGAATACCTTGTTGTTCTGTAGGTTCATTGACGATATTTTCCGCTCCCCTCCCTTCTGGCTGATGAGCAATGATGATGAAATGGTTATGAAGCTAGCTAAAGACTGCCTTAGAGATATATACATACCGACATCTCTTGATTTAAATTAGCTATAAAATATTCACACAAGCAGCAGAGAAGCGAAGGAGCTATAGATATGTATATCGCTGGATGGCTATGGCTCTCTCCATTGTCCAACAATGTCTATCAGCACCGTGGCCAGAGGAGGTCCATGGTGTGGTGGCGCCGCCATGATCCAACCGAGACGAGGCGGCCTTGGGCATAGGCGGCGCTCCGACCATCTTCTCCGTCAACGAGCGGTATATTTTGTTTATGTAAGCTACTGCTCTTGATTAGTGCCTACTTGATGCCACATAACTTTTGTTTTTTGTTTGGCAGAAAATATTCCACTGTAGATAGGTGAGGAAATATGAAAATTTTCATCTATATCCCGTATATGTGAATTTGGTTAGATATTGATATGTGATTCAGATAATATACTAGATACTTGTATTTGGTTCGGGTAATTTACTAAATTCTGATATGTGATTCGCATACTATTGCTACATCGTTTATATGTTTCTGGACTGATTCTTTGTGAGCACTTGGCTTATAAATAAGATGATACTATTATTAATTATTGGTAGAAACATATTTGTACAATTTTACATATTCCATGATTCTAAATTTTTAAAATCTTCTCGTGCATGAAAATGTTTCAGATTTTTTCTTCCAATTTAAAGCACTATGCGAGTAACTTCTTTAATTATACGCATTATATTCCTTCCTACAGCTCTTGTAATAGGATTGTTCTATAGTTCACGCTACTGGTGCTTTTTTATTTGAATGCTACTTCTATTTCTTTGGATTATTGTTGAACTATACTTTTGCATCACAAGCTCATAAATGTTGTAGTAGGGTTCTTCTATAGATTCTCACTACTGATGCTGGTGCCTTATTGTTTCCATAATGAAAATAGAACTAGGAAATTATTCTTAGTCCTTTATTTGTTCTTGGGGAGTAATTACCCTTAAATTACAGAGAAGAAGATCATGTTAGTTACTCCCTCTGATCCATAATTTGTGTCATTGATTTAGTACAACTTTATAACTTGCTAATTCATATGTTGATAGTTCTTTGTTGTTGTTGTCTTGATAGCTTCTTTTCATAAAGGCCTTTGATAGTTTCGCCATGACATGGTTGATAACTTGCTAATTTACATGTTGGTAGCCTTTTTTTGGGTGTCTTGATAACTTCTTCATATCGCCTTGATAGGTTTACCATGACATGGTGGATAACTTTCTATATATGCACCTAAGTATTTTTTTATCGATTTATTTATTTATGTTTTTTGTTTTGATAATTTGTTTCACATCACATTGTTAACATCCTAATTAACATGTTTCATAGCTTCTTTCATTGGCTTGATAACTTCTCCCTAAATGCCTTAATAATTTTGCCACGACATGGTTGATAACTTGCTCAATTAGCATGTCTGTTTTTGTTTACATGATAATTTCTCCATAAATCTATTGATAGTTTTGTCATGACATGGTTGATAACTTGCTATATAATCCCTAGGTATATTGTATCTATATTTTTTCATTTTTTTCTTTGATAAGTTTTTTCCACATTACATTGGTAACTTGCTAATTAATATGTTTATACCTTTTTTGTTGACTTGATAACTTTCTTCATAAAATGCTTTGATAATTTTCCATGACATGGTTGATAACTTGCTAATTACAACATGTTTCGTAGCTTCTTTTGTTGGCTTGATAACTTCTGCACAAATGCCTTCATAGTTTTTGCCATGTCATGGTTGATAATAACTTTTTAATTAACATGTTGGTAGACTTTTTTTGGTGCCTTGATAACTTCTTCATAAATGCCTTGGTAGTTTTACCATGACATGGTTGATAAATTTCTATATATGTCACCCGGTACTTTTTACTAGATTTATTTATTTATGTTTTTTGTTTTGATAAGTTATTCCTCATCACATTGTTAACATCCTAATTAACGTGTTTCATAGCTTATTTCATTGGCTTGATAACTTCTTCATAAATGCCTTAATAATTTTTCCATGGCATAGTTGATAACTTGCCCAATTAGCATGTATGTTTTTATTACTTGATAATTTCTCCATAAATCCATTGATAGTTTTGTCATGACATGGTTGATAACTTGCTATATAATCCCTATGTATTTTATATCTATCTTTTCTCGTTTTTTTGCTTTGATAAGTATTTTCCACATTACATCGGTAATTTGATAATTAATATGTTGGTACCTTTTGTTGACTTGATAACTTTCTTCATAAAATGCCTTGATAATTTTCCATGGCATGGTTGATAACTTGCTAACTATGACATGTTATGTAGCTTCTTTTGTTGGCTTGATAACTTCTGTACAAATGCCTTCATAGTTTTCGCCATGTCATGGTTGATAACTTTCTAATTAACATGCCGGTAGCCTTTTTTCTGTGTCTTGATAACATCTTCATAAATGCCTTGATGGTTTTACCATGACATGGTTGATGACTTGCTATATGTTCCCCTAGGTATTTTTTTATCTAGCTTTTTTGAGTTCGTTCTTTTTTGCTTTGATAAGTTATTCCACATCACATTGGTAGCATGCTAGTTAACATGTTTCGTAACTTCTTCCTTTAGCTTGATAACTTTCTTCATAAATGTGTTGATAGGTTCTGGGCTTGCCCTGATTATATCCGTGCGACTTGGATGCTTTGGTGTCATCGGCGCTCGTGTCCCGGAGGCCGGAGATCCCTGGGATGTTGGTGTCCGGTGGCGTCAGCGCTTCTCCAATAGGGACCTCTACTTCCACACATTGGTTGTGCTTCCGGTGTGCCGCCCACAACCACCATGCTGCTAATGTCGCGGGAGAGGACATGCATCCTGCATCTCGGGCATGGAACCATAAGGTGTCCAGGATGGACACGCTCACCAAGTACTGAGACGGTGAATTGGTAAATCCCATCCTCTCAAACTGTGCTGCTACTTCTTGTTCCTGTACAATATTACATCTTGATCTTTGTTGTGCTTAGTTTTTTGTTGATTTGGAGTAGTTTGGCATTCATGTGACATTGCAAGTTTGTTGGATCCAAGTATTTGCTTACTTTCTCAGGTGATGTATGCACATAAAACTATATGAAGAATACTCATATGTTTGTTGTGTTTGATATTGTCAACAATATGATGCAATTACATGGGATGCAATTGGTATAATTTTAGACGCTATAGTGTGCCATGCCAGCCACAGGTCATTGTTGTTGCAAAGTGATTTAAGAATCTGTGTTTGCCTGGTTGCATGCCTGGGAGGTTAGAAATCTCATACTCGGTAGCTATCTAGCCTAGTATATAATGGAAGTATGACAAGAGCAGAATCATCAATTGAAGTTACCCTGTAGCCATTTTCACTGAGTACTCTATGAATTTATTACTGTATAATGGATTAATTTGCAGCTTCAGTTTGCTGACAATTGGTGGTTTCTTAATAATGAAGTGTATATGAGAAGTGCGATGAGAATGTCCTATAGATTGAATGGTATTAAGACCCAGATCATGTTCTCAATGGATTCAAATTAAGACCCAAATCTTAGCATTTGAAGCCCAAATAACATGCACTACAAGTAACTACATATATTTTTGTGTTTGCAGGTTCGTGTTGCAGGGCCGTCTTACTTCTCCATATCCGACATAGTGTACAACGGCTAATCAAGATACAATTGAAAGTAGTGCGTTTTTACGAAAGTTGACATCTCATACTTAATAGAAAAGGTAAATTATTTTCTCTAGTTTTTTCTAATCTATATTTTGAATGAATTTATATTTATTATTATTATTATTTTCCATGCCTTTTTTAATTATAATTGAACTTTAATAATTTTCTGCGCAACTAATTTTATCCAACTGCAATATTTCAGTTTCTTCTGATGCCAACATCTTCGACAATGTCACAATCAAAAATAATGTTCTTACTATAGTAGATGGATGCATATTCCTTGCTTTTTTTATGTTCATGTTCAAATTGCCACTTATTTTTTAGTGGTAATAAGGGAATTGTACAAAACATTTGTATATTTTTCTTCTTGTTGAAAGTGGCAGTAAAATCTTGTTGAAAGTGAAATTATGTGTTATTCCCCTCCCTTTTTTTTGCCCTAAAATATCGCTGTCCCAAAAAGGGAATTGATTTTTTTGCACCTAAATTTAAAATCAATAGCAGCGCGCAAAGGGAATTGTAGAAGGAAATTGGCAAAGAACACCACGACGAAGCGTGCACGGAAAGGGAAGCCTGAGCAAGCCCAGAGAAGTTATCCTCGTCCTCTTATCATTTGGTCCTAAAGTGACCGCGCGCAGAAATCTGAGCGGTTGACCGCTAGCTAGTGCCCCCCAGAGAAATGTTACATTCCTTTCTAGCCCCTTGATGGGAAAATCCTTGCAACTGAACTTAACTAGACACAAAATTGCATTCTTGGAGGTTTGACAGAGGATTCAATCCTGAAGAGGAATACAGTATATGTTTTTCCTTTACTACCTCAGTCATCAATTTTCAGTTACCAAGCTGCAGTGAAGACTGCAGACTAATCCTTGTGCCCCTAAATAGCATCCTGCCTGGCCCATGACAACATTCACCTCCTGCTTATCCAGGAAAGTCAAGGCTCTACTAAGGCATAGTACTACATCATCCCCAAGGCAACAAGATGTTAAGCATTCCTGGTTTGGCGGCTCAAGCAACCAAAGCCAATCCTCTTTTCAGGCAAAAACAAAAGCAAACTCTGCCTAATAAAGTTGGAAGCACAAGACAACAAGCAATCTCGGAGCACCAGTGGCGCGGCTCTATCCACTAACCAAAAATTCTGAATTCTGAAGCCGACGAAACTACTACAGAAGGCGAGCAAACTAAGAAGGAAGGAAGAGAGCGCTTACGGCCTCTTCGGAGATGATGCAGAGCTCGCCGCGGGAGTAGCCGCCGCGGCGGGCGAACTCGAGCGCAGCGTAGCCCGCGGCCACGCCGCCGCCCAGGACGACATAGACGAACGCGCGCCCCATCCCCTGGCTTTTCTTTTTCTCTCGTCCCTAGATGCGGGCCATGGCGCTCTGACCTGCTTGGCCTGTGTTGGGGTGGGGTGGGGTGGGGGATGACGATGACGATCTCCCTTGCGTTGAGTCTCCACCTCAATCCCGCCGCTGCGGGGCCCAGTCCGATCTCTGTGTGTTATCATCTTCCCCTCGCGTTGAAGCAAGGTGGATGGATGGGTATGGGCTTCCTTCATTAATGTGGAGGATGGAATTTCCTGGTGTTTTGTTTTTCCTGTGGGTTGGGAATTTGTGGAAGAAAAGCAAAGCACTTCTTTCAAAACGGAACCGATGAATTCATACTCCACAAGATGGAATGGAACAACTTTTGTATCCTCGGGTGTGCACACAAATTTCGGTTTCTTTAATGAGCATGCCGACCATCAAACTAGACTATCGAATATCGAATTGTTAATGTATCTACTGTACTGTACGTATATCTTATCTTGTACAGATGGACACGTTCTGTAACTACCGTATCTTCCCGATCTGATTCGATTGTACTCTGTGGGTGCGAGATCCCATGCGGTAGAGGAGAGTTTTCTTTAGAATAGTCTGATCAGAGAGTTACTGGAGCATCTCTAATGGACGATGTAAAGCTTGGTGCCCTAAAAATTTATAGGACACAAATTTAAGCCATATAGGGCACAAATAGCAACTCAGGTTTTCTGGATGATGTAAAATAGGACACTAGGAGTCTAATGGATGATGTAAAAACATACCGAAACATACGCAAACTTCGAATGGGGAAGTGAGCCTAGCTCAACTGGTTAGGGGCCTGAGTTTAAATCCTCACGAAAGTGAATTTATGTTTCTACTTGGTGTGGTCATAGAAGAGGCTAGGCCACCCCTAGGCGGCGGCGCTCCTATTCGGGATCTTGCGGACTCGGGCTTGATCTACTAGTTCCGCTGGAAGCTGACCTGCGTTGCGAGGCACGCTGCATCGGCATCAATTTTGCACAAAGCGAAGATCTACTTGATGTCTGCCCACATTGTTCTGGCCTGGAGAGGCGAGTTCCGGAAGGCTCCGTCGGTGAACTCCCATGAGCGTATCATGTATGGTGTTTGCTGGACCAGAGGGTATTCGGTCGTGCATACCCATGCTTTTTTCTGACAGTTTGGTTTCAAAGGGAGCATTGCAAAACTCTGCTATCTGTTACCATTATGTGTCATGTCTTAAACGATTCATGGTGAAGTCAGATGCGGAGAATGTCATGAAAGCAGGAACATGAGAACTAGCGATGGTGATTTGAGTCTTTTTGGCGATGAGGAAATGGATGTGTGATCTATGACTCGTAGCAACGACTGTTTGTGGGGACGACAACACATGAGGAATTCACAGTCCTACCTTTGCAGGGTGAAAATCTAAAGTCTGGTCTTAAGTAGTTGTGTCTGGCAATAACTTTGTTAAAGGTATTGTTTTGTGAGCAGGTGAAAACCTATGATCTTTGATCGGACGACAGCGCTTGTGCACCGTTTCCTTTTTAAAGGCGTCGCTATTGGAGTGTTTAGACTATTGATGTTGTTCTGGTGGTGTTAGTGTCATTGGTACAAGGAATTGTTCATTGTAGCGACACTTCTATTTTTTGTAGTTCTTTTCGAAAATGGAGTACTCCGGTGAGTATTCTTTCTTCACCGCCGCCGAGGGCCCTCATCAAATTTCAACATTGCTACTCCACTACGCATCAAATTTCAACATTGCTACTCCACTACTCATCATCGGACTCCTCAGCCTCTTTCTTGGTGTAGTACTTCTCCTCTGCATGCACGTGGGCTCCGTGCGCCTCGGCAAACTGTCGCATGAGCTCCTCATCTCCCTCAGCGGTGTTGAGATGGTGGTTCTCCTGCTCATCTCGGTCGGTGCGGATGCAGGTTTCGTCAAGGTTGGTGACGAACAACACCTACTTGAGGTTGTCTACATTGTCAAAGTTGAGGTAGGAGCGCGATAGGGCATGCTACCAATCGTCGACGTCGACGGCGCATGCCGCTTGCCCCTTCTTCTTGATGGTGCCCAGCAAATCCGCTCGCCATTGATGGTCACCTCCATGGCGTAGTGTCCTGAGGACGGCTCCCTTATGTCGCGGAAGCTGGTCGAGCCGGGGGTGCGGCAGCGCGGCGACGTCGCCTGTCGGCCTCGGCGATGCGGTCGCGGCGAGTGGCATAGAGGTCGAGGTGGCATGATTCCTGCCAGGAGACGACAGAGCGGCGGTCGAATCGCGCGGCAAGAAATGCACGGATGCATGGGCTGCGGGTTGTGGTCGGTGGATGCGGGGGAGGAGGTGGGAGAGGAAAAGAGGAGTGCCACGCTGGCAGCGGGTATGCGGCTGCCCGCTGCCGCATATATACATCAGTTGGGCTCATTTTTTAGGACTTGATGTAAAAGAAATTAGGGCTTTTGACGTTTACATCATCCACTGGAGCTCCTTTTTTTGTCCCAAAAGCCCTAACAACCATAAGTGCCCTATTATACATCATCCATTAGAGATGATCTTACAATATCTGTTGGAATTATGCCCTAGAGGCAATAATAAAGATGTTATTATTATAATTCTTGTTCATGATAAAGTTTATATTCCATGCTAGAATTGTATTAAGCGGAAACTTTGATACTTGTGTGGTTTATGAACAACGTCGTATCCCTAGTACGCCTCTATGGACTAGCTCATTGATTAATGATGCTTAAGGTTTCCTAACCATAGACATGAGTTGTCGATTAATAATGAGATCATATCATTGGGAGAATGATATGATGGACAGACCCAAATCAAGCAGAGCAATTAGATCGTGTCATCGTGTTCATCTTTGCGAAGTTTTTTTATGTCAAATATTGTATTCCTTAGACCATGAGATAATGCAACTCCCTGGTATCGGAAGAAAGCTTTGAGGTCATCAAACTTCATCCTATGAGAGGGTGATCATAAAGGTGTCTCTCAGGTGATCGGAAAGTATTTGTTGGGTTGTATGTATCGAGATGGGATTTGTCCCTCCCAAGTCGGAGAGATATACTTCGGGCCCACTCGGTAATCAATATCAACACCGCTTGCAAGCACGTGGTTAAGGAGTTATCACAAAGTGATATCGGATTACGGAACGAGTAAAGTACTTGTTGTGGACGAGATTGAACTAGGTATGCCGATACCGACGATCGAATCTCGGGCAAGTAAAATATCGCGTGACGAAGGGAATATATATATGGGATTAACTGAATCCTGGCATCGTGGTTCATCCGATATGATCATCGATGAGTATGTGGGAGTCAATATGGGTTTCCAGACCCCGCTGTTGATTATTGATAGAAGATCATGTCTGCATATTCTCGAACCCGTAGGGTCACACACTTAACGTGCCTCGACGCTAGGATAGAATGGATAATTGGTTTATGAGTTTTTGTTCGAAGTCTCGGATGAGATCCAGGACGTCACGAGAGGTTCCGGAATGGTCCGGAGAATAAGATTCATATAAGGGAAAGCAGTTTTTGGATTTCAGAATTGTTTCGGATTGTTCGGTATTGTACCGAAAGCTTCTAGAACCTTACGGAGTGGGACCAACGTGGCCCTACTTTTCGGGAGGGGCGTGGGCCTACAAGGGAGTGCCCTGGCCGCATTGGGCCAGGGGCACAAGGCCCCATAGGCCCAGCCGGCTAAAACCCTAGGGAAACCTTCTAGAAGGAGGGGGAAAACTTGCCCCCCACTCCAACCCTTGGGGCAGCCGCCCTAGGGCTTGGAGGAGGGGCCAAGGGGGCCGACCAGCCCCCTATATATAGAGGGCAGGGGCACAGCCCTCCCCCCACTCCTTCAACCCTAGCCGCCATACTGCTGCCCTCCAGATCTCTCTCTCTCCCGACTGCGCGTAGGCGAAGCCCTGCCGCAGAAACTCTCCACCTTTGCACCACGCCGTCGTGTTGTAGATCCAATCTATCTCTCCACCCCACTTGCTGGACCGAGGAAGGAGGAGACGTCGAGGTGCCGTATGTGTGCATCTCTCGGAGGCATCGCCACTTGCGGTGTTGGATCGGATCGGATCGCGAGGAGGAGAAGCTAGTACGACTACATCAACCACGTTCCGTTGAACGTTCCACTGTGCGAATCTTCAAGGGTATGAAGATCTCATATATCCCCCCTCGTTGTTTGCATCTCCTAGATTAGATCTTGGCTTTCCCGTTTGCATCCATAGAATTTTTTTGATTTACTATGTTGTGAAACCCTTCAGTGGTATCAGAGCTAGATCTATGCGTAGATGTGTTTCACGAGTAGAACGCAACATGCTTGTTGCGGGCGTTGATGTTTTCTGTTGCAAGCCTCTTGTTTGTGTACTTCTTATGATGCGGGATAGTGAGATCGAAGCGGTCCAGCCCAACTTTACGCGACCTCGTTCGCGAGACCGGCTCCGCACTTGACGTGTGGCTTGTTCCACACATGCGGCTGGTGGATGCCAGTTTCTCTCACTATAGTTGTCATGGGATTTACACCCGATGTTGGCAACCATAATATCACCGTTGTGGCTTTCCGTAGGTAAGAATTGTTCTTAGCTTGTTACTTCCATAAGCCACGTAAAACATGCAACAACAAAGTAGATGCGTTTAACTTGTTTTTGCAGGGAGTGTTTCTGTGATATGGTATGGCCCAAGATGTGATGTGTATGTTGTATGCAATGATCATGTTGTGTAATGTTTCACGACTTGCATGTTGATGAGTATACAACCGGCAGGAGCCATATGGTTGTCTTTATAATTGTGTATGACATGTGTGTCAACTTCTTATACGCCATGTAATAGCTTTACTTTATCGCTAAGTAGTTAGCAATAGTTGTAGTTGCTATTCGTGGTGGAGGCAATCATGGTGGAGTGATGGAGATCATGCTGGCATGCACAAGATGGAGATCATTGCGCGGAGATTGGCTATACCATGTCACATAAAATTATATGCATGTGATGTTTATCCTTTTATGTATATTATTATGCTTAGATCGCGACGGTAGCATTATAAGATGATTCCTCACTTAAAGATCAAGATAAAAATGTGTTCTCCCCATGTATGCACCGTTGCGAAAGTTTGTCGTGTTCAAGCATCACGTGATGATCCGGTGCTATAAACTCTACGTTCACATACAATGGGTGCAAGCCAGTTTTGCACACGCGGAAATACTTGGGTTTGACTTGACGAGCCTAGCATGTACAAACATGGCCTCGGAACACACGAACCGAAAGGTTAAGCATGAGTCATATGAACGATATGATCGACACTTTGTTGTCCACCATTGAAACCACATCTCTTCTCGTGAAGATTGGATTAGGTGTGGTGAATTTGGATCATGTTCACTAAAAAACTTGAGGGATGTTGAATTTAGTGGGAGTTCATCTAGTAATTTGATTAAGTTGAACTAGTTATCATGAACATAGTCTAAATTGTACTTGCAAATTTTGTAGATCAAATGGCTAAGTCCAACTTCAACTTCAACGTTTTTGCTGAGAAAGAAAAGCTTAAGAACAATGGGTCTAACTTCACCAACTGGTTCCGCAATCTGAGAATCATTCTCTCTGGCGGACAAAAGGACTATGTCCTTGAGAAAGCGCTAGGTGACGCCCCTGCTGTAGATGCGCCGGCTGATGAGAAAGCTGTTTATCAGTCGCGCAAGGATTATTATGGTGTGATTAAGAGAACCATGTTGTTTGCTATGGAATCGGACCTTCAAAATCGTTTTGAGGAGTTCCCCGGGCCCTTTGAGATTCTTGAGGAACTGAAAACTATGTTTCAGACTCAGGCCCGTTCTGAGAGATATGAGATCTCTGAGAAATTCTTTAACTGCAAGATGGAGGAAGGGAGTTCCGTTAGTGAGCACGCCATTAAGATGTCGGGCTACACTCAACGCCTTGAGCAACTGGACTGCAAGATTCCAGAGGAGCTCAAGATTGACAGAGTTCTGTAATCACTCCCTCCTAGCTACAAAGGTTTTGTAGTTACTCATAATCAGATTGGTTCCACTGATACGATCATTGAGCTCTTCGCTAAGCTGAAAGCTGCGGAGGTGGACATCAAGAAAGATAATAATGTGTTGATGGTCAACAAGTCCCCCAGATTTAAGAAAGGTAAGGGTGCAAATAAGCCCTTCAAGAAGGGCAGTGGCAAGCTCGTTGCCCCTGCAGAGAAGAAGCTCAAGTCTGGACCTAAGCCGGACACTGAGTGCTTCTATTGCAAGGACAAGGGTCACTGGAAGCGCAACTGTCCGAAGTACTTAGCGGACAAGAAGGCTGGCACCATCAAAGGTATATTTGATATACATGTTATTGATGTTTTCTTTACTAGCCCTCGTTGTAGTGCCTGGGTATTTGATACTGGTTCAGTTGCTAATATTTGTAACTCGAAATAGGAGCTACGGAATAGAAGGCGGCTAGCGAGGGATGAGGTGACGATGCGCGTTGGCAACGGACCAATAGTTGATGTGATGGCCGTCGGCACGCTCTCCTTAGTTTTACCTTCGGGATTAGTTTTAAACCTCAAGAAATGTTATTATGTGCCTGCGTTGAGCATGAATATCATATCTGGATCGTGTTTATTGCAAGACGGTTATTCATTTAAATCGGAGAATAATGGTTGTTCTATTTATACGAGTAATATCTTTTATGGTCATGCACCTGCTGTGAATGGTTTATTTCTTCTGAATCTCGAAAGCAATGAAACACACATCCATAACATTGAGGCTAAGAGATGCAAGGTAGATAGTGATAATACAACTTATTTGTGGCACTGCCGTCTAGGTCATATTGGTGTAAAACGCATGAAGAAACTCCATTTTGATGGACTTTTGGAGTCTCTTGATTTTGAATCATTTGACACGTGCAAACCATGCCTCATGGGCAAGATGATCAAAACCCCGTTCTCCGGAATAATGGAGCGAGCAACGGACTTGTTGGAAATCATACATACCGATGTATGCGGACCAATGAGTGTTTCGACGCGCGGTGGTTATCGCTATTTTCTCACTTTTACTGATGACTTAAGTAGATATGGGTATATCTATTTAATGAAACATAAATCTGAAACATTTGAAAAGTTCAAAAAAAATTAGAACGAAGTGGAAAACCATCGTAACAGGAAAATTAAATTTCTACGATCCGATCGTGGAGGTGAATATTTGAGTTATGATTTTCTCACGCATCTTAAAGCAAGCGGAATCGTTTCGCAACTCACGCCACCCGGAACACCACAGCGCAATGGTGTGTCTGAACGCCGGAATCGAACTTTATTGGATATGGTGCGATCGATGATGTCTCTTACAGATTTGCCGTTATCATTTTGGGGTTATGCATTAGAAACCGCTGCATTCACTTTAAATAGGGCACCATCTAAATCTATTGAGACGACACCGTATGAACTGTGGGTTGGTGCTAAACCTAAGTTGTTGTTTTTTAAAGTTTGGGGATGCGAAGCTTACGTCAATAAGTTGATGCCGGACAAGCTCGAACCCAAAGCGAAGAAATGCATCTTCATAGGATACCCTAAGGAAACGATTGGGTATACCTTCTATCACAGATCCGAAGGCAAAGTGTTTGTCGCTAAGAACGGATCCTTTCTTGAGAAGGAGTTTCTCTCGAACGAAGTGAGTGGGAGGAAAGTAGAGCTAGACGAGGTTATTGAACCTTCTCTTGAGTTGGAGAGTAGCGCAGCACCTGAAATTATTCCAGTGCCGTCTGCACCAACAATAGAGGAAGCTAATGACAAGGATCATGAAGCTTCGGACGATGCTACTACTGAACGTCGCAGGTCGACAAGGTCACGTGCCCCTCCTAAGTGGTACGACAACCCTGTCTTAAATGTCTTGTTAGTAGGCAACAGTGAACCTGCAAACTATGAGGAAGCAATGATGAGCGTAGACTCTGAGAAATGGCTAGAGGCCATGAAATCCGAATTGGGATCCATGAGCGAAAACCAAGTATGGACTTTGGTGGACCCTCCTAGCAACCGAAAGGCCGTTGAGTGCAAATGGATTTTCAAGAGGAAAACGGACGCATATGGTAATGTTACTGTCTATCAAGCACGACTTGTCGCGAAAGGTTTTCGACAAGTTCAAGGTGTTGACTACAATGAGACTTTCTCTCCCGTAGTGATGTTGAAGTCCATTCGGATTTTATTAGCAATTGCTGCGTTTCATGATTATGGAATATGGCAGATGGATGTCAAGACTGCGTTCCTCAATGGCAACATTGATGAAGAGTTGTATATGATGCAACCCGAAGGTTTTGTCGATCCTAAGGATGATGATAAGGTGTGCAAACTTCAGCGTTCCATTTATGGACTGAAGTAAGCATGTCGGAGTTGGAACCTTCGTTTTGATCAAGTGATCAAGAGCTTTGGATTTGCTCCAAATGCTACGAAGCTTGTATCTACAAGAAAGTGAGTGGGAGCTCAGTGACATTTTTGGTACTATATGTGGATGACATATTGATTATCGGAAATGACATTGACGTGCTTAACGATGTGAAGAGTTATTTGAACAAATGTTTTTCAATGAAAGACCTAGGGGAAGCTGCTTATATATTGGGCATCAAAATCTAGACAAAGACGCCTGATAGCTTTAAGCCAAAGTACATACCTAGACAAAGTTCTGAAAAGGTTCAGAATGGATAAGGCAAAGAAAGGTTCAGTGCCTATGTTGTTAGGTAAGATATTGAGCAGGTCTCAGTGTCCAGCTACGGTAAACGATAGAGAAGCTATGAGCAAAGTGCATTATGCCTCGGCCATAGGATCTATCATGTATGACATGCTATGTACTAGGCCGGATGTGTCCAATGCTCTTAGTTTGACGAGCAGATACCAAAGTGATCCAGGAGTGGAACACTGGACAGCCGTGAAGAACATCCTAAAGTATTTAAATAGAACTAAAGAAATGTTCTTAGTCTATGGAGGTGATGAACAGCTCATTGTAAAAGGTTACGTCGATGCTAGTTTCGACACCGACAAGGATGATTCTAAATCTCAGAGATGATACATTTATATTTTGAATGGAGGAGCTGTGAGATGGAGAAGCTGCAAGTAAAGTGTGATCGTGGGATCTACAGTAGAAGCGGAGTATATGGCTGCTGCAGAAGCGTCAAGTGAAGGAGTTTGGATCAGGAACTTCATCACTGAGCTTGGTGTGGTTCCAAGTGCCTTGGACCCACTGGAGATATTGTGTGACAACACTGGCGCCATAGCACTGGCTAAGGAACCAAGATATCATCCAAAGACCAAGCATATCAACCGCAAGTTTCATATAATTCGAGATTATATAACAGATGGAGATATGAAGATTAGCAAAGTACATACGGATCTGAATGTCGCAGATCCGTTGACTAAACCTCTTCCACCAGCAAAACATGATCAGCACCTTAGTGCCATGGGTGTTAGATTGTTGCCAGATGTAAACTAGATTATTGACTCTAGTGCAAGTGGGAGACTGTTGGAATTATACCCTAGAGGCAATAATAAAGATGTTATTATTATAATTCTTGTTCATGATAAAGTTTATATTCCATGCTAGAATTGTATTAAGCGAAAACTTTGATACTTGTGTGGTTTATGAACAACGGCGTGTCCCTAGTATGCCTCTATGGACTAGCTCATTGATTAATGATGGTTAAGGTTTCCTAACAATAGACATGAGTTGTCGATTAATAATGAGATCATATCATTGGGAGAATGATATGATGGACATACCCAAATCAAGCAGAGCAATTAGATCGTGTCATCGTGTTCATCTTTGCGAAGCTTTTTCTTATGTCAAATATTGTATTCCTTAGACCATGAGATAATGCAACTCCCTGGTATCAGAAGAAAGCTTTGAGGTCATCAAACGTCATCCTATGAGAGGGTGATCATAAAGGTGTCTCTCAGGTGATCGGAAAATACTTGTTGGGTTGTATGTATCGAGATGGGATTTGTCCCTCCCAAGTCGGAGAGATATACTTTGGGACCACTCAGTAATCGATATCAAGACCGCTTGCAAGCACGTGGTTAAGGAGTTATCACAAAGTGATATCGGATTACGGAACGAGTAAAGTACTTGCTGTGGATGAGATTGAACTAGGTATGCCGATACCGACGATCGAATCTCGGGCAAGTAAAATATCGCGTGACGAAGGGAATATATATATATGGGATTAATTGAATCCTGGCATCGTGGTTCATCCGATATGATCATCGATGAGTATGTGGGAGTCAATATGGGTTTCCAGACCCCGCTGTTGATTATTGATAGAAGATCATGTCTGCATATTCTCGAACCCGTAGGATCACACACTTAACGTGCCTCGACGCTAGGATAGAATGGATAATTGGTTTATGAGTTTTTGTTCGGAGTCTCGGATGAGATCCAGGACGTCACTAGAGGTTCCGGAATGGTCCGGAGAATAATATTCATATAAGGGAAAGCAGTTTTTGGATTTCGGAATTGTTTCGGATTGTTCGGTATTATACCGGAAGCTTCTAGAACCTTCCAGAGTGGGACCACCGTGGTCCCACTTGTCGGGAGGAGGCGTGGGCCTACGAGGGAGTGCCCTGGCCGCATTTGGCCAGGGGCACAAGGCCCCATAGGCCCAGCCGGCCAAAATCCTAGGGAAACCCTAGGGAAACCTTCTAGAAGGAGGGGGAAAACTTGCCCCCCACTCCAACCCTTGGGGCCGCCGCCCTAGGGCTTGGAGGAGGGGCCAAGGGGGCCGGCCAGCCCCCTATATATAGAGGGCAGGGGCGTAGCCCTCCCCCCACTCCTTCAACCCTAGCCGCCGTACTGCTGCCCTCCAGATCTCTCTCTCTCTCCCGACTGCGCGTAGGCGAAGCCCTGCCGCAGAAACTCTCCACCTTTGCACCACACCGTCGTGTTGTAGATCCAATCTATATCTCCACCCCACTTGCTGGACCGAGGAAGGAGGAGACGTCGAGGTGCCGTACGTGTGCATCTCTCGGAGGCATCGCCACTTGCGGTGTTGGATCGGATCGGATCGCGAGGAGGAGAAGCTAGTACGACTACATCAACCACGTTCCGTTGAACGTTCCGCTGTGCGAATCTTCAAGGGTATGAAGATCTCATCTATCCCCCCTCATTGTTTGCATCTCCTAGATTAGATCTTGGCTTTCCCGTTTGTATCCGTAGAATTTTTTTGATTTACTATGCTGCGAAACCCTTCAATATCAAGCTAATAAGATCGAGTGGATGGGCTCGCGGCTCGATCGGTGGCCCTATCTCTACTGGCAGGCGCTCGGTGGCGGGTCCTCATTGGCGCGCGCTGGTGGACCTCATGCCGCTCTACCGCGACATCTTGACGGTCAAGCTCGGCGACTGGGCTCGCACCAGCTTCTGGACGGATGACTGGCTGGGTGATGGCGCGCTGGACCAGCGTGTGCCAGCCCTTGTCACCCATGCCATCGACCTGCTCGTCTCGGTGGCCACCATGTTCTAGCATGGGCTCTGGGCCTCCTTGGTCCCGCGGCTGTCGGCTGTTGTGACTCGGGAGTTGGCGCTCATCGAGGCCCTCCTCAGTGACGTACGCCTCTCCGCCGATCCCGACACCCACTCCTTGTCTTGCTGCGCCAAGAAGAACGGCAAACTGAGCGTCGCAGCCCTGTACAAGGTCTGCCGTGCCGACGATGCTGATGTCGTCGTCCCCTTCGCCGACTTTGTTTGGCGCAACTATGCTCCCTCCAAGGCGAAGTTCTTCTGCTGGCTCTTGGTGTAGTCGAGGATTCAGTCGTGTGCCTCCCTCCTTAAGAATAAGATCCTCTCCCCTGAGGAGGCAGTCTTCCCCATTTGCGCCGCACCTGACGAGAGTGCATCGCACATCATCTCCAGGTGCCCGTTCGCGCAGAGCTTCTAGCGGGCGGGGGACGCCCACTAACCCATCGATGCCGATGTCCATCGCCTGCATGAGTGCCCCTAGCTCTCCATCGGCGAGACGACGTCGACCCTCACGGTGCTTTGCTGCTGGAACATATGGAAGCACCGAAATAATGTCGCCTTCCGTGGCGACCGCCCCTCTTTGCCGCGTGCGTGTCCCTGCTGGCCTCCGTGTAGAGACGGACTCCTGGGCAGCCTGCTTCTCGCGAAGTGCTGCGATGTAAACCCCCTCTTGCTCCCTTCTTCTGTAAAACATGCTGGCTTTTGAGCCTTCTTTGAATGAATATATTCAGGTGGGGAACCTCTCCCCGTTGACCATTCTAAAAATAATAATAACAAGATCATATCTCATCAACATACAGTTACTTTAGAAGAATTGACTTATTAAAAAGAGAAAGACATATATGAGAAATTCTAAAAAAATGATCTCAAAACATTATATATTGACGATGATTTGGTTTCAATCGATAAGAGCATGCATTTTACGTGTCCAAAACGTGATTTTACAGTATTCTCTTTTGCAGTTCGTGGATATGCCAGGTTCGACCCGATCCCACAAAATATCAATTTTTCTTCAAAATCAACTTACATATCTTTAAATGAAATAATGAAACAAATAAAATCCAATACAAGAATATGTCCCTTATGGCTGTAAAAATAGTCATCTTTCTCCGTTTTTAAATTACATTTTTAGTCAAACAAATGACCAAAACTCTCTCTAGCCGTGCTACTAATGACTAATTATTGCAAGATGCAAAATCCTTTGTTTTAAATTGTATTATGCAGAAAATCATACTTTTAAGACAAAATCGGCAGCAATTAATGAAAATCAAGATGTTACCTACACAACCAAGTTAACTAGGGTCGAAAGGAGACCTTCTGGAGGCTTAACTATCTGCGGTATGGGCAGGGTTCGCCCGTACGGGCCGCCATACCAGGTGGCTATGGCTCCATCAGGTCAAACTTTATAACTTTCGTGAAGGCGCATATATATTCTGAGACCTCTTGCATCACGCAGAGAGCCTCCATTCTCAGATTGCATCATAACAGCACTGAAGGAGAACCACCGCCATAGTCCATCCTATTCATCCTATGTCCACTCCATAGCCATAGCTATAATATTGTACTTGATATCTCCTTGTGAATTTGCGATCATTGTAAGAATATTTGATTTAAATCTAATTATTTTGCACACTATTTTTTATTCTTGATCTCATAAGAGTGTGTAGTCCTGACAGGTTGTGGGTTAGGGTGAAATCTCGCAGCGATTATGTGCATCTAATTCATGGGAGTATTGAGTGTTGATTAAACAGAGATTTATACCTTTGTATCTTTGTCTCTTGTTTGTATATATGGACTTGTAGGTACCCAAGATCCCATAGATTGATAAAGGCTCGAGGTGAGATGAGTGGTGAACGGCGATTTCATATGAAACCCAGTGACAGCAAGGGGAATGCAATTTTTGTTTGTGGACCCATTTGAGAGTAACAACAACATCACTTCTTAATGCCTTGATATGTATTTTACTTAATGATTGTTATAGCCTAGAGCTTTGTGGTATAACTGTTGGATCAAAAGACTATTGATATGCCTGTGACTTGCAGGGCTCTAGTATATTAGGATGTGTTGCCCATAATTTTTATCTTTGTTAAATCATTACACATGAATGTATGTATTACTATCTATATCCCATATGATGTGTAGCTAGAGGTGAATCTTCAACCCTGGCCTATCTCTATCCATTGCAACAACCAACGATTAAAAGTAAACTAAAAAGGTCCGGTAAACGTAAGGTAAAACGAAAAAACAAGTCTTATAGACGTGCCTCGTTTATTCTCTATTTATCATTGTTTTCCAAGGTTCGATTAACCTAGGTCTATTAGGGAAAAATCTATTACATTGCATCTGTAAATCTGGATCAAAGGTATCAACCCTTTTTCTTGCATTGTTGCCGGGGAAGCAATTCGTTATCCTGGTAAGGTCACTAGAGACCTTGTTTTTAGTTTTATTTTTGTTTTTAGTTTATTTCTTATTATTAGTTTACTTTTTTAATCTACTGAAAACCCCCAAAAAATAGTTACTTATTTATTTATTTCTCTTATTCCAAAAATACCAAAAAAGTAAAGAGCCGTGGATAGAAGAAACTAGGGGAGTATGCTACTCCTACTGATGATTTTATTCGTGCACCTATGACTTATCCCACTGTTGATGTGGAAATTTATGAAATTAAGCCTAACCTTTTGAGTTTGGTTTAACATAATCAATTTGGAGGCTCATCTGCTGAGGACTCATGTTTGCACCTAAATATTTTTACTGAAATTTTTGACATAACGACGCATTAAAGATGTTGACCCCAATGCGGTTAAATTATGTTTATTTCCTTTCTCTTTAAGAGGAAAGGCTAAGGACGGTTTGCTAGCTTTTCCTAAAGGCACTATTATATCTTGGGAGGATTGCACTAATCTTTTTATGACTAAATTTTTTCCTCCAGCTAAGACTATGCAGCTAAGATCCAACATTACCAGCTTTAGACAAGAAAACCACAAGCCACTAGCGCTTACTTGGGAGAGAATAAAAGAAGCCATAATAAACCGTTCTAGTCATGGGATAGAATAATGACTTATATTGTATTTATTTTATAATGGACTTAACCCAATGTCTAAGTCTATGCTAGATACCCCAGCAAGAGGAACCATCATGGGGACGCAAGTGAATGTTGCAAAACAACTACTTAATGATATGCAAAAGAACCATACCCAATGGCATGTAGAGAGATGCTAAAAAAAAGGTGAATTCAATCATCGAGGAGCATAATGAAGAGCTTACTGCAAAGGAAGATGAGCTACTTAACATTGTAAAGGATAAGGAAGATACCTAAATTAATGCTATCACTACCGATGCTAATGAAGAAAATTTTATAGATCATAATCCGTATAACCCTACTTGGAAGAGCTAAAACTATGACTAAAATTTTCAAAACAATATTCTAATCCTGAAGGTGCTCCAAATAATAGTAATTATGTTTATCATAGTGGAGAAAATCATGGAATCTCTCTTTTAAAAATACTATTAAAACCTTTATGCAAGCTCAAACTGAGAAAAATAATATGCTTATTAAAATTACGGAGAACCATGATAATAGTATTGGTAAATTATCTAACCAGGTCATTGCAATTACAAATGATGTGTAGGATCTACAAGAAATAACCAACACTGTGGAGGCACAATTGGGCAAGATAAATGAGAGTCAAACTCTCATAGTTGCAAAATCCGCTGGAAATCCCAAGAAAAATCCGGTGGAAGACCTCAAGATGATGAGGGAAGAAAATAAAGATGAGAATCCTAAAGAGCTAGATTATATCACAAGATTATACCGTGGAAGATATACTAAAGATGATCACCATGAAGAATCCCGGTATAAAACAAGGTAACGATGCCACATACCAACAATTTATAAAATAAGCAGCATCTAAGGTACGTGAGAAAGAGATGGAATATAAGAAGCTAGCTGATAAAATTTCAGTAAGCTAGTTGATATTTTTGAGCCCACTATTAAATTTAAAATAGGAATTAGTGAGATAGTTGCACTTTATGATTTTGGTGCAAGCATTTCAATAATTTCTAAGAGTCTATTTGATAAACTAAACTTAGGACCATTTACAACTACTGAAATGAGACTCCATATTGCTGATTCAACCTATAAACAAGTTGTTGGGATAAAAGAAAATATAGTTGTTGAAATTAAAGGATGCCCTGCTCCTATTAATCTTTTTATAGTAGACATGTCTAAATATCCCATAGCACATATAATTCTAGGTATGCCATTTTTAAAAATATTAAAGCTTTGATTAATTTACATGAAGAGAATGTGAGAATAGGACTACCATCTAAGAAGAAGAAGATCAAGTCTAATGATGATGATGTAATCACTTTAAAAGCTAATTACTTTGAAGTGAGTGTCCCACTTGCAAAGCCTGAATAACCACCATCTAGATCAAGCTAATTGGCCTTAACTAGAAGCAATTCTTAGGAGGCAGCCCGTGTGAAATAAAGTTTTTTACTTGTGTTAGTTTTTGTTTTAATAAAGAGTGTTTAAGAAGATCCTTTGAAGAGAGGAGAACAAATCAAGGTAACCACCACTCTATGATATTCACTAACACATGGCCATAAGGTACCTCAGTTTAATAAGAAGTATATTTGTTGTCATTCTGTTGTTAATTTAATGTGCAAAGGCGTATGAAATTTCTCACTGAATTTTTCAAGTTTTTTAATCTTACTAGGTGCTTAACGACCAGCCATACAACCAGACCCGGCCGTACCATCCACCCGTACCATATCTCGATAGAAAAGGATGCATTTTCTATTTTTTTGCTACATGATACAAAAGGTTTAGCGACATGCAATACGACTAGAGCAACCGTACCGTACCCCGGATAAAAACATCAAAGATGGAGAAAATGTTCCTAGCCTTTAACGACATGAAGTATGGACGCGTGCGACCATACCTCGCGCCCGTACCGAGTGTATCACCTTAAGGAACTGCCGATGCCAAGGTAATACCACTCGGTATGGGCGGTTATGGTCGTACCTCCCACCCGTATCATCTGTTTGGCCGTGATTTAACGCCAGGGAGAAGGTAAAACCTAAACCTAAATCACTTATTCTCTTTATTATTCCACCAAACTCCAAACCACCTCCATTGTATCTTCAATTATGGTCGTTCGTTCTTCGATTCCTCGCACCCAAACGATCTAAGGTATGTTTATCCTCTGATCGCCAACTTATTTGCATCAAAAGCTTGCTCAATTTTTATCCATTGTCAATCTAGACTTAGGTATTGTTCTTGAGCTAATCTTGATTATGATCATGCTTATTTTTGTTTTTAGAGGAGATTATTTTATGGAAAGTGTAGAGGATTACTTTTACTATGTTTATATTGGACCAAAATTTAATTAGCTTTAATTTTAAGGCTGCAGAGCAAGCCGCACCACCCATTGATGTGCTAACCCCCGAATCATTTGGCATTGATTTCACCGAGGAGTTCCATCTCACTCATTTCAACCATATCAAGATACGAGAAATCAAGTCCACCAAGTGGGTGTGTCCTTATATCCTTTACCAACTAGGAATTTTTTATGATTTTGATTTACTTTGCAACAATATTGGTTTGTATCACTTTGTTTTAGGATGCCGCCACATATCGCCGCTTGACACTTGAGTTCCTCAGCGCCTTGACGCATATGGTGAATCAGTACTACTGCTCAGAGGAACATGGCCCGGGAGGTGATCGTATCACCTTCCACCCGATGAACCGTGAGTATACCTTGACACTCAATCATTGGTATTATTGATTTGGGTTTGTTAACGACACCATCGACACACGCTCCACTAGCTTTGTTCTTAATCCTACACCCTTGGTGTATTTTAATCATAAGAGAACCTGTGGAAACACACCCAAGGGAAATCAAATTGACTGTCCTACTGTTTGATATTTGTTCTAAGTTATTGCTAACACCTTGTAGGCATATGGGGAGTTTACAAGAGTCAATGAAGAGGACATGTCAGGGGGATGACCCCGATAGGGTAAAGCAACAACATAAAGTAAGGTTGACCGACATAGGGTGGCCGACATACAAAGTTATGTCGGTACAATGATAGCTCCAAAATTTGACACTTTTTACCAATGATTTTCTTTTGCTTTTTGCCGGGTTTCATTGGATTTTACCTTGCAACTAATGTTAACATCATGAATTATAGAAACCTTGGTTTCTTGTGATGAATTTAAAGTAATAAACATTTTTGGAAGATCTTGGAGCATTTATGAGCTATTTACAACTAAAGAAGCAAATCCCCAATTGAAGCCCCCTTCATGAGAGGCGTCCAGGGTATGTAATGACCACTGGTACAGTCGGAGCGCGCCCGTACCACCCGGCCATACGACCCTCCAGCGTCTTCATTATATCAACATGATCAACTTTTGTATTGGGGGCGAGACAAAAAACATAACACAGCCACCGCAAACCATTCTAGAAGGAGGAGAAGAACATTGCCTCATTCTTCGAAGATCTCTAGCCTCTAACCTATCCATTCCATCATCATCCCACTTGTATTTAGAGAGAGAGAGAGAGAGAGAGAGAGATTAGCACTTGTAAGATTAGGATTTGATACTTTGATCTTTTCTGATGTAAGGTTCCCAACCTTTAATAAGGTAGAGATCCCTGTGTTTACAATGCTAGTCCCTGGATCAATAGCTAGCATCCATAGTTAAGATGTAATATCAAGAAACAAAGGTCATAATACAACTTTATAACCAGGAATAAAATAATTTATTACATCTTACATAGCTCATTTGGCTATCTCATTACAATGCAGCAGAATATAACAATAGCATGGGGTCCTTCATCTTCAAAGTGCCACAGGCAGACATGTTGGTTGTAGACTTGTAATCCTAATCATTAAACTTCACTAATATCAAACAAACCTGCAACATAACAAGTTACAGCCACAAGGGTCAATACATTTGAATTGTATTGGCAAGTGATACTATAGTAGTATAGTGGAGTCTATCATCTATATGCATTTGGCTAAGTGGAGCTTAGGCTTGCATTGCTCAAAATAGATTTTCCTTATCATTTGAAAACACTAAGTTTTTGCTTGACAAAATCTTTCCCAAGGCATCTCCCAATAGAAATTGGTGATCCTTTTAACCCTTGTTCACCCACAAGTTTTTAACTTAGAAATTGGGATGATGAGATTCTTGATAGCTTCCATGTCTTGATGCTCAAATTGTCCTTTACCAGGGACATGGCTAAGTACTTAGATTTTACACTCTGCAGAGGTGGTGCACTTTCCCCACAAGACTTGGTTTCACCAAGACAAGATCTTTCAGAAGCCTTCCCTTAGACCAGAATGGACGCGTTCCAACCTATCATCCCCTACCACCAACTGTCCATTTGGCTAAGTTATTGCAACCTATATGATCCAGGCAGAGCCCATAATGCCAAGTGGCTGCACTTGAAGCTTCTCAACATTTGACATCTCAAATCTCTTTGTTCCTGGGTGGCCATCCACAAGTGAGATACACAAGGTTCACCAGTCCCCTGGCCTTGTGTAACCACTCAACACAAACCATTCCTTCCATTCCACCCAGGTGATTCATTCACTTAGTTGTTTTATTAAGCAAAACACAAGTCCACAGACTTAGAAATTTTCCATAGTATGAATATATATTCCACCCTTGTTTTCTATTAGCTAAGCTAAGCATGATAGTAGTAGGAATCCTAACTTAGGAAATTCTACTAAGGTTTCATCTACTAGGATTTCCCATGGCATAGTTTACACTTAGCAACATTCCATGCAAGTCCTACTTAGAAATATCACTAATGCATAGTGAAAATAATGGGACAAAAGTATGAAGCATCACTTGCCTTTTTGGTAGAGATTATGAGTTCACTCCTTGATCTTTGCAATGTTCACTCACTTCAAATCACTACAATTCAATCAAGCAAACAATATTTCAATCTACCATTCAAGCAATTCATCACATAAAATGATAGCAACAAAACAATGCATGCAAGCATGCAAAAGGTTGTTTTATTTGTAAAAGTGGTTTCTAGTAAGTTATGAACATTTGGAAACACCTATTGGTCATTTTATAAAGTGGCAAAACCATTTGCAAAAGATTTTACCTATAAACCATTTTCAAACCAAATCATTATTTTATGGGGTTGAAAATGCCTTTATCAAGGTAGCAATCTTTATAGGGTTTACCAAATATATTTTTAAGTCATAACACTTGGTGTTTAGGGTCAGAGAGTTTAAATCAAAACATTTCCCAAAGGTTTTATTCCAAAACCATTTTTAATAATTAAACCATATTTTTATTTGACTAGAAATGGTTTAAATCAAAGATTCATTCTTTTGTTTCACCAAATACATTTTTGAAACCATCAATTGATTCCTATGGTCAGTAGGTTCAAAACAAACCATTTGCCCAAGATTTTATCCCCAAAATAATTTAGAACAATTTTTAAATTCTAAACATGCATACATAAGTTTCTGTAAAAACAAACAATTTAACAGAAGCATTTTACTAAACAAAGTGCATGGTTGTCTAGGTCTTGTTTTTCTAAATCCATCGATATAAAGTTTGCAAAATTTGGACGTGTAGATCAAAAGTTATGAATTATTCAAATTGGAACATCAATTAGATAAGTTTCTGGTTTTAATCCAGACAGAGGCCACGTGGCGTGATATTACTAGCTAGTACCGGTTCGCACGGGTCGGCTCTGTGAGGCGTTGGATCTAAACAGATCGTGCGACCTAGGTTGCTACTTACCTCTTCGTCTAGTTTCTATCCCGTCCTTTGGATCTGCATCTAACGGCTATCAACGACTTGCCACTAACTGGCGACGCTTAGCGGCAGCGCGCGGCGGCGACGCTCGGCTAGCGGCGGAGCTGGCGCTAGAGGGAGCAAGGAAGGAGGAGAGGTGGCTCACTGTGATCGCTGTGGCACGGGGATGTTCAACCTGCCCTTGGTTGGTGAAGGGGCGCACGGGGGCGATGACAATTCCTTGCCGAAGTTGCTCACCGGCTCGGGCACGTGTTGACGTTGTCGGGGACGAGCTCCTAGGGCGTAAGAAGGCAAGGCAGCATGTCAGGGGGTGCGCACGGTCTCGAGAGTTGCAGGAGTACTCACCAGAACACGAGGGGCGCTCGGGGTTGGCGTTAGTAGTTCGCCGGAGAGGTAGCCGACGGCGGCGCTTGCTCAGTGATGTCATTGTCGACGATTTACAGCACGCGCGGATGAACGGGCGACACTGGGAGGTGCACCATGAGGTGGGGAGTATGTGAGCTTGGTCGAGGGGGCAAGGGGCGGTCTGGCTTCACCGGAATCGGCCGGGAAAGTTGTCGGAGCAGTGGCAGTGTAGGGCGAAATTCTGCGGCCTGGGGGCGCGCTAGGGTGAGGCGGCTGGGGGAAAATGGAGAGGGGAGCCTGGCGCTTATCACTGCGTGGTCACGGCGAGGGATGAACGCGGCATTAAAGCGTATTGACGTCAGCGTTTAACAACAGAAATAGCGAGGAGGAAAGGGGCATGGTCACCGCGGGGAGGAAGACGGTGATGTACTGTGGGGTTCGTCTGCCAGTGAGAGAGGAAGAGAGGGGATGGGGTCCACGCGTCATACACTGTGCGGGTAAGATATTTGGTCTGAAACGTTTTCTGCGGGAGAGGAGCAGTGGGCTGGCTGGGCTTAGTTGGGCCAGGCTAGTTGGGCTGGGTTCTCTACATATTTTTTTGTTCTGTTTTGTTTTTCTTTTTGTTTTCTTAATATTCTGTTTTGATTTCATATAAGTAATTCAATCACTCATTTGAATTCAAACCTTTGTCCAATTTTGTGTAGGATTAAATATTGATTAATGAAACATTCTGAACTCATTTTAGAATAATTTATTTATTCTTTTTAAGGTCTTTTAATTATTCAAAATAGGCTCTAGTTTTAATTCAAATGAGATTTAATAATATTTCAAACACCATTTAAATTTTCTAAATCGTTCCAAATCTTTTCAGTAGGTTTTTATTTGATTAAAAGGGTGTCAAAATAATTCATGTTGAATTATTTGGAGAATATTTAATATGATTCATAAATCATTTGAGTTGGGTTTATTTTAATTCCAATGGATTTAAATATGGTTTTAATTCCCTAAAGTTTATTTGGAAGATTTCTTTAATCTTATTTAAGTTGAATTAAACCACTTTTATTTCATTTGGGTAAATTCCAAAATACTATTTTCTCATGGATTAAATAATAATTATTATTAGAGATTTTCTTTATTAAATAGGGATAGAATGGTTATTGCCATTTTATTTTATTTTGGAAATTCTTTATCCATTCATTTATTTGGATTTGGATTCTATTCAATCCATTTGCTTATGGTTTTGGCCAAGATTTAATTTGGTCTTTAAATATTCTTTATTTAATATTTCTTTCTTCATCTTATAAAATCCATATCTTTTTATTTAGAGGTCCAAACTTGGTGATTTCAATTTATAAAATCTTGTTTGCGATTTATTTATACTTTTAAATATCTTTAGGATTAACTGCTCACCACTTTGTATGGATTTTAGATGGTTCTTTATTAGCTTTGGAAATTTAATTTCCTTATCTTATTATATTCATAAGATTTTATTTATGGTTCAAATTTAAGTGAAACCAATTACTATGGTTTTATAATATTTCTATTTGTCTTTCTTTATCATTTGTAAATGTTTGTTGTCAAGATTTTATATGGATCAAATCCATAGGCTTGGTGATAACTTGGAAATGATTTTATTCCATTAGGGTTTAGGGTTTTGGATTTATTTTCCAAGTGTTCAAATTTCCAAATGCATTTATGAGGAATGCATTTCTCTAGATTTGAATTTTGTTTAATTCAAACTTTAATTAAAGTTTGTTCAAGATGGGATTTTAAGTTTCCATTTAGAAACAAAAGTTTATTTTCACCCTGATTTTCAACAATAATTTTATTTTGTTTATTTATTTTTCACATTACAAGATTTGGAAAATCTTGGGATGTGACAGGCTACCATCCTTAAAATAAATCTCGTCCCGATATTTGGGGAGGCTAGGGGTTACAAGTTGGCTCAAAGCATCTAGGGTACTACCACCCTTAAAAATTTTCCAACTAGATTGCTTCTTGACTTGCTTGGGATCTTGTTGGAATCTCTCTGGGCAAACATCTGCATAGTGTCCTTTGTTCCCACATTTGAAACATGTGACAAGGCTGAGATCCTTCATAGTCTTGTTTATCTTGTGCTTCATCTTTTCTGGACAATTGCTTGCATAATGTCCTTGGTTACCACAATTGTAACATGTGATAAGATTGAGTTCATCACGTATCTTCTGTGGACAAGTTGCTACATAATGGCCTAGATCTTTGCAGTTGTTGCACCACACTTGGCTAATCTCCTTATACTTCTTCTTCTCTGGACATTCACTGGCATAGTGTACCATTTCTTTGCAATGACCACATTGCACATGGCTATTGTCCTTCTTTTTCTTGGGTTTCTCCAAAGCTAGGAGTGCTTCTAGTTCTTGTTCTTCATATTTATCTCAAAGGTAGGAATGTCTACTGGTCTCCTTGACTTTCTATTACTCCTTGGATAATACATATGTCTCCTCTTGGGTCCTTTAAATCGAGTCATGTTGTTGGGAGGTACAGGCTGAGATTTTCCTTTGTCTTCATCCTTCTTGGTAGACTTGGCTCTCTCATGGTAGTCTGCAATCAGTTGTTGCACTCCACCTTGTTTCCTTTGTTCAACTATGGAATAGATGGGGCATTGGATAGGGACATGATTGTTTCCTTCACATAAGTAACAAGTAGCTTGGGATGTGGGGCATTGGTCAATTGGATGTTTCTCTTCACAATTGGGGCATTGATCTTCATGCTCCTTGGAAGTATGATCCTTGTCTCCACAAATATTGCAAGCTTGGGTTCCTTCTAGAATAACATCTTTGTCATCC
Source organism: Avena atlantica (assembly GCA_910589765.1). Lineage (NCBI taxonomy): Eukaryota > Viridiplantae > Streptophyta > Magnoliopsida > Poales > Poaceae > Avena > Avena atlantica. Next base: position 205,250,372 of record OU342738.1, on the reverse strand, counting down.
TTGTTGTCATAAACTCCTTGGGATGAGTTGTTTCCCATGTTGGTCATTTGAGTAGCCAACCCTTGCAGCAATTGGGATTGTGTTTCCAATTTTTTTTGCATGGTTGGGTCTATCTCATTGTTGTTGGCTAAAAACTGATTTGTCACTTGGTTCAACTGGGTTTGTCTTGCAAGCAGTTGGTCTCTCATGTTGTTCTCTTGGTTGTTGTTGTCACCATCCTTGATGTTGGAGTCTCTTGGAGAAGTCATCTGTTTGGTTTGGATTGGGATTAGAATAGGCAAAATATTTCTAAGGGAATAATTCTAATCACACACATCACAATTCACACAAGCAATCACAAACAAACATTCCACTCAAACAACAAGTTTCAAGCATATTTTTAGGCAACCAAAAATATTTTTGTTACACCACATAAGTTGGTGGGTTTGACTTAAACTAAATATGGTGGTCCATCTATATGTTCACTTGAGATATTTCCATCCTTCTTGGTTGATTCTTCTTGAACAAGATCTTTGTATCCTTAGAGAATTTCTTGAATCTTGGTCACAAACTTCACAGGTGATCATGGTTCCTTCTAAGTTGTGTTTCCTTAGTCTTCAAGTCTTGAGCAACATTTCTTGTCTCAATTGTAGTCCTTAGTGATATCCAAGGTTGAAGTCCTTATTGAAAATGCTGAAGATGTTGAAGTCATTAGAGTTGAAGATGTTGAAGTCATTAGAGTTGAAGATGTTGAAGTCATTAGAGTTGATAAATCCTTTGCCCATGGTGAAGTCTTTGGCCATGGAGAAGGCTTGTCCATCAAGTTGAAATAGAATAGATGTAGAGTCAAAACCAAAATGGTCGAGGAAAGAGTTTACAAGATTGTTTGTAAATAAGTTTTGGAACAAATACAACTCCTATTTTTCTAAGGGGTTTTGTCCAATCCTAGGGTTACAAATCCTACAGGCAACACAATGCTCTGATACCATCTGTAAGGTTCCCAACCTTTAATAAGGTAGATATCCCTTTGTTTACAATGCTAGTCCCTGGATCAATAGCTAGCATCCACAGTTAAGATGTAATATCAAGAAACAAAGGTCATAATACAACTTTATAACTAGGAATAAAATAATTTATTACATCTTACATAGCTCATTTGGCTATCTCATTACAATGCAACAGAATATAACAATAGCATGGGGTCCTTCATCTTCAAAGTGCCACAGGCAGACATGTTGGTTGTAGACTTGTAATCCTAATCATTAAACTTCACTAATATCAAACAAACCTGCAACATAACAAGTTACAGCCACAAGGGTCAATACATTTGAATTGTATTGGCAAGTGATACTATAGTAGTATAGTGGAGTCTATCATCTATATGCATTTGGCTAAGTGGAGCTTAGGCTTGCATTGCTCAAAATAGATTTTCCTTATCATTTGAAAACACTAAGTTTTTGCTTGACAAAATCTTTCCCAAGGCATCTCCCAATAGAAATTGGTGATCCTTTCAACCCCTGTTCACCCACAAGTTTTTAACTTAGAAATTGGGATGATGAGATTCTTGATAGCTTCCATGTCTTGATGCTCAAATTGTCCTTTACCAGGGACATGGCTAAGTACTTAGATTTTACACTCTGCAGAGGTGGTGCACTTTCCCCACAAGACTTGGTTTCACCAAGACAAGATCTTTCAGAAGCCTTCCCTTAGACCAGAATGGACGCGTTCCAACCTATCATACCCTACCACCAACTGTCCATTTGGCTAAATTATTGCAACCTATATGATCCAGGCAGAGCCCATAATGCCAAGTGGCTGCACTTGAAGCTTCTCAACATTTGACATCTCAAATCTCTTTGTTCCTGGGTGGCCATCCACAAGTGAGATACACAAGGTTCACCAGTCCCCTGGCCTTGTGTAACCACTCAACACAAACCATTCCTTCCATTCCACCCAGGTGATTCATTCACTTAGTTGTTTTATTAAGCAAAACACAAGTCCACAGACTTAGAAATTTTCCATAGTATGAATATATATTCCACCCTTGTTTTCTATTAGCTAAGCTAAGCATGATAGTAGTAGGAATCCTAACTTAGGAAATTCTACTAAGGTTTCATCTACTAGGATTTCCCATGGCATAGTTTACACTTAGCAAAATTCCATGCAAGTCCTACTTAGAAATATCACTAATGCATAGTGAAAATAATGGGACAAAAGTATGAAGCATCACTTGCCTTTTGGTAGAGATTATGAGTTCACTCCTTGATCTTTGGAATGTTCACTCACTTCAAATCACTACAATTCAATCAAGCAAACAATATTTCAATCTACCATTCAAGCAATTCATCACATAAAATGATAGCAACAAAACAATGCATGCAAGCATGCAAAAGGTTGTTTTATTTGTAAAAGTGGTTTCTAGTAAGTTATGAACATTTGGAAACACCTATTGGTCATTTTATAAAGTGGCAAAACCATTTGCAAAAGATTTTACCTATAAACCATTTTCAAACCAAATCATTATTTTATGGGGTTGAAAATGCCTTTATCAAGGTAGCAATCTTTATAGGGTTTACCAAATATATTTTTAAGTCATAACACTTGGTGTTTAGGGTCAGAGAGTTTAAATCAAAACATTTCCCAAAGGTTTTATTCCAAAACCATTTTTAATAATTAAACCATATTTTTATTTGACTAGAAATGGTTTAAATCAAAGATTCATTCTTTTGTTTCACCAAATACATTTTTGAAACCACCAATTGATTCCTATGGTCAGTAGGTTCAAAACAAACCATTTGCCCAAGATTTTATCCCCAAAATAATTTAGAACAATTTTTAAATTCTAAACATGCATACATAAGTTTCTGTAAAAACAAACAATTTAACAGAAGCATTTTACTAAACAAAGTGCATGGTTGGCTAGGTCTTGTTTTTCTAAATCCATCGATATAAAGTTTGCAAAATTTGGACGTGTAGATCAAAAGTTATGAATTATTCAAATTGGAACATCAATTAGATAAGTTTCTGGTTTTAATCCAGACAGAGGCCACGTGGCGTGATATTACTAGCTAGTACCGGTTCGCACGGGTCGGCTCTGTGAGGCGTTGGATCTAAACAGATCGTGCGGCCTAGGTTGCTACTTACCTCTTCGTCTAGTTTCTATCCCGTCCTTTGGATCTGCATCTAACGGCTATCAACAACTTGCCACTAACTGGCGGCGCTTAGCGGCAGCGCGCGGCGGCGACGCTCGGCTAGCGGCGGAGCTGGCGCTAGAGGGAGCAAGGAAGGAGGAGAGGTGGCTCACTGTGATCGCCGTGGCACGGGGATGCTCAACCTGCCCTTGGTTGGTGAAGGGGCGCACGGGGGCGATGACAATTCCTTGCCGAAGTTGCTCACCGGCTCGGGCACGTGTTGACGTTGTCGGGGACGAGCTCCTAGGGCGTAAGAAGGCAAGGCAGCATGTCAGGGGGTGCGCACGGTCTCGAGAGTTGCAGGAGTACTCACCAGAACACGAGGGGCGCTCGGGGTTGGCGTTAGTAGTTCGCCGGAGAGGTAGCCGACGGCGGCGCTTGCTCAGTGATGTCATTGTCGATGATTTACAGCACGCGCGGATGAACGGGCGACACTGGGAGGTGCACCATGAGGTGGGGAGTATGTGAGCTTGGTCGAGGGGGCAAGGGGCGGTCTGGCTTCGCCGGAATCGGTCGGGAAAGTTGTCAGAGCAGTGGCAGTGTAGGGCGAAATTCTGCGGCCTGGGGGCGCGCTAGGGTGAGGCGGCTGGGGGAAAATGGAGAGCGGAGCCTGGCGCTTATCACTGTGTGGTCACGGCGAGGGATTAACGCGGCATTAAACCGTATTGACGTCGACGTTTAATAGCAGAAACGGCGAGGAGGAAAGGGGCGTGGTCACCGCAGGGAGGAAGACGGTGACGTGGCTGTGGGGTTCGTCTGCCAGTGAGAGAGGAAGAGGGGGGATGGGGTCCACGCGTCATACACTGTGCGGGTAAGATATTTGGTCTGAAGCGTTTTCTGCGGGAGAGGAGCAGTGGGCTGGCTGGGCTTAGTTGGGCCAGGCTAGTTGGGCTGGGTTCTCTACATATTTTTTGTTCTGTTTTGTTTTTCTTTTTTCCTTTCTTAATATTCTGTTTTGATTTCATATAAGTAATTCAATCACTCATTTGAATTAAAACCTTTGTCCAATTTTGTGTAGGTTTAAATATTGATTAATGAAACATTTTGAACTCATTTTAGAATAATTTATTTATTCTTTTTAAGGTCTTTTAATTATTCAAAATAGGCTCTAGTTTTAATTCAAATGAGATTTAATAATATTTCAAACACCATTTAAATTTTCTAAATCCTTCCAAATCTTTTCAGTAGGTTTTTATTTGATTAAAAGGGTGTCAAAATAATTCATCTTGAATTATTTGGAGAATATTTAATATGATTAATAAATCATTTGAGTTGTGTTTATTTTAATTCCAATGGATTTAAATATGGTTTTAATTCCCTAAAGTTTAGTTGGAAGATTTCTTTAATCTTATTTAAGTTGGATTAAACCACTTTTATTTCATTTGGGTAAATTCCAAAATACTATTTTCTCATGGATTAAATAATAATTCTTATTAGAGATTTGTCTTTATTAAAATAGGGATAGAATGGTTATTGCCATTTTATTTTATTTTGGAAATTCTTTATCCATTCATTTTAATTGGATTTGGATTCTATTCAATCCATTTGCTTATGGTTTTGGCCAAGATTTAATTTGGTCTTTAAATATTCTTTATTTAATATTTCTTTCTTCATCTTATAAAATCCATATCTTTTTATTTAGAGGTCCAAACTTGGTGATTTCAATTTGTAAAATCTTGTTTGATATTTATTTATCCTTTTAAATATCTTTAGGATTAACTTCTCACCACTTTGTATGGATTTTAGATGGTTCTTTATTAGCTTTGGAAATTTAATTTCCTTATCTTATTATATTCATAAGATTTTATTTATGGTTCCAATTTAAGTGAAACCAATTACTATGGTTTAATATTATTTCTATTTGTCTTTCTTGATCATTTGTAAATGTTTGTTGTCAAGATTTTATGTGGATCAAATCCATAGGCTTGGTGATAACTTGGAAATGATTTTATTCCATTAGGGTTTAGGGTTTTGGATTTATTTTCCAAGTGTTCAAATTTCCAGATGCATTTATGAGGAATGCATTTCTCTAGATTTGAATTTTGTTTAATTCAAACTTTAATTAAAGTTTGTTCAAGATGGGATTTTAAGTTTCCATTTAGAAACAAAAGTTTCTTTTCACCCTGATTTTCAACAATAATTTTATTTTGTATATTTATTTTTCACATTACAAGATTTGGAAAATCTTGGGATGTGACACTTGATTTGTATTTTATTTGATCTCCAAATGGTATTGTGGCTTGCTAGGGTAAAGTTGAGATGATTTCCCTTTGCAATATTATTATGCCTTTGATCTATCTTCCTCTCATGTCTGAGTAAATACCTATAGTCGTGGGAGATGTAGGGGATTGGTGAGATGTGCTTCTCTTATTTCCATCCATTTGTGATTGTTGTCGTGATTATTATATTGTGAGATGAATATCTATGTTTGACTAATGCTTGTTGTCTAATTTAAGGGCCCAGACAGCATGATCATGAGATCTCATAGATATGAACTTGTTTACTAGCAAATCAGGGACCCCCGAGTGACACGGCCGATATCAATGAGGAGCTAGTACTACTCAAGGATAAATAAGGAACCATCAAGATTAAAACCGTGATACGGTCGAAAGACCTTAATTTATATGCTGACCATTACTATGGTAATAGGCAGATGGATCATTGGGACAAGGAGGAATTTGCCATGAGGAATCTTAGTTGGTATACGGGTTGCTTGCCTACTCACTTATGTATAAGAATTATCACAATCACTTATCTCATTTCATTCATTTGGCACATTCACTATCACCATGAACTGTTTCTCTTCGCGCCTAACTTCTCATCTATAGGAACTCCAAATAGTTTCATCGTATTTTTTACTTTTATGTTATTTACTTTTCGCATGTACCTTTACTCAAGTTTCCTCTATTATTCACTCACTACTTTCCACCTCCAACACTTGCAGTCAATTCACTCAAGACACGTTACACCTTGGGTGTAGCACCCCGGATAAAACCACTACCAGAAAATCGCTCATTGTTGTGCATCATCATGATGGCATGCTCATGTCATCATGCCATATTGCATTTGAGCATCCTCATGACTACATTCATATTATTTGCCTAAAACTATTTTCTAACAACCTATCTTCGATTTCTAAATAACCCCCACTTTATTTCAAATATAAAACCTTGGTCTTCATGGATATTGTGTTTGTATTAAATCATTTGCAAAACGTTTTATTTTAAAACTATATAAAAGAAAATGTTTTATAAAATTGTTCTAGGGGGAGGCAGCCCGCCAGTCCCAAAAGCCCGGTCGACCACCTACTACCCAAACCCTAATTTCCTAACACTAGCCCCAACCAGCCCTACCTACCAACACGTGGCGCATCACCACACCACCCACCGCCGCCGACCCACTCAACTCACACGCAATACCACGCTGGACCCAACCCAACCCCACATCGAACCACCCCACACACACCACTGGTGTACACTACACGCGAACCACACCGGCGTGCACACAACTAGCAATGTGCGCCACCGCACGCACGCACACGCATGCCCGCTCCCGGACACCATGTATGCGCCTCGGACCTGATATGTCCAAAACGTATCTACTTTACCGAACTCTTTTGCTATTGTTTCTCCTCTAAACTTGTGTGATTTGGATACAACTAACACGGACTCACGCTGTTTTTAGCAGAATTACCTTGGTGTCTAGTTTTTATGAAGAAAATTAACTATCAGGAAAAATCCCGGAAAATATGCCAAAAATCCTATTTCACCAGAAGACTCACGAAGCCAGAGTATGAGACGGAGGGGAGGCCTGAGGGGCCCACACCCCCTGCCAGGCGGGTGGGCCTAGTCCGTGCCTGGAGGGGGTGTGGCTGCCCCAGGCACCCCCTCGGCCTCCCTCTTCGCTTATAAGATGCCTCTTGACCTAAAAACCGAGGGGGGTTCGACGTTTTTCCAGAAAGAGTTCCGCGGCGCCGCCACCACAAGAAACCGCGATTCGGAACCAGAAACTCCGTTCTGGCACCCTGCCGGGACGGGGAATTTGGATAGGATCATCGCCATCATCATCACCAACGCTTCTCCATCAACCATCCATGTTTACCTCATCCATGAGTGAGTAATACCCCGCTGTAGGCTATGGGGATGGTAGGGATTGGATGAGTTCTATCATGTAATCGAATAAGATTGTTAGGGCATGGTGCCTAGTATATCTATTAGTGATATTTGACTCTGTTGCAACTTTTTGTGCTTAATGCTTGTTACTAGGGCACGAGTGTCATGATCTCAGATCTGAACCTATTATGAATCATTATGATAGTATTGTTTGTGATCTTATCTGCAAGTTGTGTACACATATCATTGTCTGGATCCAAAGGCCCCGAAGTGACAGAAATTGGGACAACCTAAGGGGATGCCTGTGATGTGAGGATCACATCTGTTCATGGAGTGTTAATGCTTTGCTCCGGTGCTCTATTAAAAGGAGCATCTTAATTGCCAGTAGTTCGCTTGAGGCCCCGCTGCAACGGCCTGGCAGGACAAGAGATGTTGTGCAAGTTCTCATGGCAAGCACGCATGACTATATATGGAGCACATGCCTATGATTGTTTAGTACTTGGATGCTTTATCTTATTTATCTGCAATTGCCCTAGATCTTGAAGTTACATGTTTAGAATCGTCCATGAAACGCCCGTCCATCCATCCCTATGCCTACCGCGCTCATATCCTACTGTTTGCTACTACTGTTACTATTGCTCTTGTTTTGCTGCTGCTGTTGCTACTGATAAAATTCCGTGAGCAAGAACTATTTCTACATACAGCTTAATTGACAACTCAGTTGTTAAGGCTTGCAAGTATTCTTTGGCTCCCCTTGTGTCGAATCAATAAATTGGGTAATACTACCCTCGAAGACTGTTGCGATCCCCTATACTTGTGGGTCATCAAGACTATTTTCTGGCACCGTTACCGGGGGGAGCATAGCTTTAGTTGTAATTTCACTTGGATCTATTATTGTTCACTGCTACTCCTTTCATCATGGGGAAGTCTCGTGATGGAAAGTTTCCTATGTTACCATCCACTACAAGAAGAGGTACGGTCCTAAACACCTCTGCTGCTCTTGATTCACCATCTGTTATAAGTAATCTTGTTACACCACCACCACATACTCATGCTACACACACTGCTACTACTGCTGAATCTGAAACTGCTTCTGATACTCATGATGTTACTTCTACTGTGCTTTATGCGAGTGGTTCATTAGGTCCTTTCCTAGATGGTATTATGGCTAATCTAGGAAACACTAAAACTCTTAGTGAAGACACTGTTACACCTATTAGCTCACCTGAGTCTAGAGAGAGATATGATATTAATGATGGTTACATTGAGTTTACTAATGGATTTAATTAGGAGTGCCGAAACACACATGGTGCTAGTGCTATTAAGAGTCTCCTTGAGAGACGTACCATTATTCCTAAAATGTTCTCTGATCCTAAGTTTGCCACCTCTCCCATAGATATTAAAGATGAAGATTATGATTTCTCTCTTGATTTATCCTATTTAGACATTGTTGAGAAAGAACCTTTTTGTGGGACTGAAAATGAGAGCGCTGTAGCTCATATGAATGAGCTTTCCACTATGAGTGCTTTATTCTCTGATGATTTTAAGATGCGCAAGTACTTTGTTACTAAGATCTTCCCTTTTTCACTAAAAGGAGAAGCTAAGGCTTGGTTTAATAGATTACCTCCTGGTTCCATTGATAGCCCTGATTGTTTGATTGCTTATTTCTTCTAAAAATATTTTCCTCCTAGTGCTAGACATGCTACTTTGCAGAGACTTTTTGATTTTAAACAGGGAGAAGAAGATAAATTGCCTGAGTCATGGACAAGGTTCTGTGCCTTGATTCATGCACATCCTGGATGTCTATTACCTAAAAAATGAGCTACTTGATATTTATTATAATGGACTAAGTGATAATTCTAGGACATACCTAGATAGTTTTGCTGATTGTGTTTTCAGGAAAAGAACTCCTACAGATACCGAAAAATTAATGGCTAAAATAAGCAAGAATTATGATGATTGGACTTCAACTGAGCTAAATACACCTGAGCTTACTACTCCTGAACCAGTTGTGCCTGAACCAGTTCCAATAGCAACACCAAAGAAGAGGGGAGTTATTGCATTAAATGATGAAGTGATGAAAGAGGCTAAGAAATGTCTAAAGGAGAAAGGTATTAGAGCTGGAGATGTGAAGAATCTACCTCCTATAGAAGAATTATGCAAGCCAATTCCCCACTCATCTACTATTGAGGTACACTCTCTCCACTTTGATGAAGGTGATATTCCCTATGGTAAGCCTCCTGATCAATGCTTAGAGGAACTTGACACTTTTATTGTTAAACAAGGTAATTTTAATAAACAAGTTCAGAATCATTTATTGGAAAACTCTAGAGCTATTAATGCGTTGAAAGATATTGTGGAAATAACTGCTAACGATATTAAAATGCTTTGTAAACACTTTCAAATGGTTCAAACTCAAATTGATCAACTTGCTAAGGTACAAAAAGATATGTTAGTTAATGCCTCAGGAGATAAACATGCTTATGGAATTAGAACTAGGAGTGGTATAGCTACTCAAGATCCTTTATATCCTGAAGGACACCCTAAAAGAATTGAGCAGGACTCTCAGCAAGGTGAAAGTAGTGGTAGTCCTCGTAAGAGAAAGAAAAAGAAACATAAAATAGTTGAGGAACCCTCTGAACATGCTGTAGATCCTAATAGTATATCTGTCTCTGATGCTGAAACTAAGAGTGGTAATGATAAAAATGATGCTCCTGATAAGGAGGAAGTTGAGGAAGAACTTGAGAAGCACACTAAGAACACTAGGTACACTAAGGAAGATTTTATTGCTAAAAAACATGGTAGTGAGAGAGAACCTTGGGTGCAGAAACCTATGCCTTTTCCCAATAAGAAACACAAGTCAAAGGAGGAAGAACATTATATCAAGTTTTGTGAGTGGATGAAACCTTTTTTTTTGCAAATTCCTTTGACTGATGCTATTAATTTGCCTCCTTATTCAAAGTATATGAAGGATATTCTCCAATAAAAGGAAGATTCCTAATGAGGAAATTTCTACTTTGCTTGCTAATTATTCCTTCAATGGTAAGGTTCCAAAGAAACTTGGTGATCCAGGTATACCAACTATTCCTTGCTCTATTAAGAATAATTATGTTAGAACTGCTTTATGTAATTTGGGAGTTGGAGTTAGTGTTACGCCTTTTTCTCTCTATAAGAGACTCCAGCTAGAAAAGTTGATACCAACTGATATATCTTTACAAATGGCTGATAAGTCAACTAATATTCTATTGGTATATGTGAGGATGTTCCTGTTCAAGTGGCTCATAATTGCTTGGTTCTAACTGATTTTGTTGTGCTTGAGATGCCTGAAGATGATAATATGTCTATTATTGTTGGGAGACCTTTGTAATCAAGGAAAATTAACTTTTAATATTAATGACAAAGAGCATACTGTCTATTTTCCCAAGAAGATTAATGAGAGATAGTGCCTAAATTCTATTGAAAATATTGAGAGCATCAAGGTTGGAGAAATATATTGTTCCATTCCACAAGAAAGTTTTGAAACTATTATGATTGGGACCATTGCTATCAAGTTTGAGGTAACATAATCACTTTGTGGAATGCAAAGTTTTGCTTCATATAAGATTGTTTTGGTAATAAGACTTGATCAACCTTGTTAACAAAGGGATTTTAATGAACAAAGCAATGCTTTACCATGGTTATACTTGCTCACTTTTATTTTTCTTCTTCCTAGTCTTTGCTCATCCTTTTGTTAGCTTTTAGTTTTGCTAGTTGTTTACTTGTTAGAGTGTCTTAGAACTTCTGTAGTTTTGGTTTTTGTTTGCTTTTGCTTCTTCTAAAAAATCTGTTTCTGCGAGAAAATCAACTTTCATACCCTGAAAATTGGCCAAAAATAAAGTTTACCAAATAAATCCGGAAATTTCATATTAAATTTTTCCTCGAAAAAAGGGGCAGAGGGACACCTAGAATGGCCCAGGGGGACCCCCCCAGGCCAGCACACCCCCTGGTGGAGCGCCTAGTCCCAGGGGCGCGCCTAGCATGGGTGGGACACACCTGAGGCCCTCCATGTTGTCTCCTCCCAGCCACTTCTTTCTCTCTCCCGAAAAACACCGGAAAAATTCCTCAAGCTCGAGTTCCTGCTGTTCTTGCTCCCGATTTTCGATCTCTTTCTCATCCCATCTTTGCTGCTGATTTTTGGAGGGATTGCTCCTTGGTATGTGCCTCCTTCGCTTGTCCAATTAGATTTTTGATTGATAGATTATATCTTGAGTATTTTGCTGCTATAAGTGTTAGGTAGTGTGAGCTTTCGTGCTTGTTCTATGCTTACAGATTTCATTTTGATGCATGTTTAGCCCTCTAGCAAGTTCCTATAGTAGTTTCTCATCATTTATCAACTTGGAAATCACTTGGTTTGATGTTTGTCTAAAAATTTCAGAAAAAGGGGTCATGGACAACCACACCTATGGTGAAATATTTGACAGTGATGCACCTAGGAGGACAAGGCCTTCAAGATCATCCTCCTGAGCTAGGCCCTCATACAATGAGGATCTCATTACACCGCGATTTAGCGATGAGGGAGATGAGGGGGATGCACACCCTTCCACCTTTCCTTGTCCTACCTTTTTGTGGGCTAAAGGGATTCTCAATGATTTCCTAACGTTGGTTCAGAGGGTTGGATTAACGAGTTATATGTAGGATGAGAGTGTGCAGTATGCTATGCTCACTAAAAGCTTTGTGGAGAGTTTTCTTTTTCTAACAGCCCCTTCAAGCCATATGTGTCTTTCAAAATCTATAACAGGCCTTTCTCCATGACATTGAAGAATTTTTGTGAAATCTTGGGTATTGGCATAGCTGGGACAGTGAAGAAGATTCCAGCTCAACCCGCTAATTTGTTGGAGCTCTACCGCGGGATAACTAATGATGATGACCGCAGAGCCCAGCGGGGAAAGATAAGAAATATTCAACTCCCAGCTATCAGGTATTTTGCTTATTATCTTGACACCAGTGTTCTTGGTAGGGAGAATGAAGGGAATTTGCCCTGAGAGGCAATAATAAAGTGTTTATTATGTGTATTCCAAGTATATGATAGATGTTTATTTTGCATGCTATAATTTTATTAATACGGAAACGTTAATACATGTGTGTTTAATAAACAAACAGAAAGTTCCTAGTTATGCCTCTCTCATAAACTAGCTCGTTGATTAACAAGATGATCAAGGTTTCCTGATCATAGACATTGGATGTTGTTAATAACAGGATCACAATATTAGTGTAATGGTGTGATGAATATTGATCCGAAGTATAGCATTACGATCAAAGTCATTGAGTTTATATTGCTATAACAACTTACGAAGTGATCCTAATCCTTAGACCATGAGATCATGTTAATCACTAACACCGGAAGAGTTTCTTGATAACATCAAACGTCACACCGTAACAGGGTGATTATAAAGATGGGTTCAGGACTAATAAAGTGTTATGTTGAGGCCCATGGATCGAGTGTGGAATTTTTTCATCCCGATGACGGATAGATATACTGTGGGCCCTCTCAGTGATATCACATTGGTTAGCTTGCAAGCAAGTGATTTGATCACTAGAATGTTATATCACGGGAACGAGAAAAGAGTGTATGTCAGTAACGAGATCAAACTAGGTATGGAGATACCGATGATCGAATCTCGAACATGTAATATATCGCGAAACAAAGGGATTAAGATACTAGCGTAAAAGGTTCCGACGATCACAAGAAAGTCATCGTTGAATGTGTGGGAGTCAGTATGGGTCTCCAGGTCCCGATTCTGATTATTGATCTGAGAGGGGTCTCGATCATGTCCGCATTATTCACGAACCGTAGGGTGACACACTTAAGAGACACCGACATCCAATTGGAGCAAAAGTTTCATGCCGAAAGAATAAACAAGCGCAGGAATTTATTTCACTAGATACCGGAACATGTTTTCGGGTGAAATTGCATAAAGTGGTTATGCATGTGAAATAGAATTCTAGCAAGGGGTTATTTGTGAATGTTTGTCATTAAAGTAATTGACAAAATTCTGAATAAAATAAAAGAGTTTTATTTAATGAGAGTTTGCATTAAATTTGGTGGAAATTTAACGGCAAGTTTGAGTGGGATTTTGAGTGGATGGATTTAAATGGATTTTTGTGAGTGGAGTGTCCACCCACATGAAGAGGGGAGGGCAAGGGGGCAGCCCCATGCTCCGGCCACCCCCTTGGGGTTCCCCCTCCTCCTATAAAAGGCACCCCTCTCCTCACTTCTCACTTACACCTCCTCGTGAAGGATCTCCCTCCCCCTCTAGAATTTATCCCCCATGGTCTCGGACTAGCGAGATACATGTTCCCGGTGGCTATTCGGCAAGAAAGAGTTGTGCTTCCGCTGCATCGCTGGAGCGAGGAGGCGGAGGTTGCTTGGTGCCTCGAACGTGTGTGCGAGCACGGATGCGCTGCTGTTTTGCGGCGCTAGGACTTCCTCTCGATCTTGAGATCGGCAAGAGATCGTCTACATCAACCACGAGTCAAACTCGTTAAGATTTGTCGGTCTTCAAGGGTATGTTCTCTATGGATATACATCCGCCCGTTGTTTGTATCTAGTAGATAGATCTTGGTACATAGTTCACATCGTAGGAATTTTTTTCTATGCTGCGAACCCTACAGTGGTATCAGAGCCGGATCTATGCGTAGATGCTTTACACGGGTAGTACACATATGAGTATGTGGGCGATGATGATCATGTTGTTGCTCCTTAGTTGTAATTTTGGATATTGGTGGCATAGTGGGATGAAGCGGCCCGGACAAACTTTACATGTCCTCGCACATGAGACCTATTCCACGCTTTACATGCAACTAGTTTGCATAAGTGGCTAGCGGGTGTCTGTCTCTCCTACTATAGTCAATATATATTTTGCAACGAGTTGTCAAAAATTTGGTTATCCTCGTTGTGGCTCATGTTCGTAGGTATGAACGGTTCTATCTCGAAAGCCCTAAGCCACGTAAAATTTGCAATGGTTAAATTAGAGGCGTCTAGTTTAGATTGTTGCTGGGCTAGTGTTATGATATGGTGATGTTGTAAGTAGAAGTATGAGATGATACTCTTACAACACACATAGCGTGTAAAATCCATAGACCTTGGACTTACACATATAGGTATGATTGTGATCATACCACGATGCACATGATAGAGATCATATGCGGGAACCATATCATTCCACTAATAAACATGTGATGTTTGATAGCATCTTATATTGCTTGTTTAGCGCTTTGTTAGCATAATAAGATGTCCCTCATTTAAATATCAAGATAAGAATGTGTTCTTCCTTTAGTATGCACCGATTATGTTTTCGTCGCTCCAAGACATCACATGATGATCGGGTCTTCTTGGATCCACGACCATATTTCGGGTGTAAGACAGTTACACACGCGAATACTAAGGTTCTTACTTGGCAAGCCTAGTATGTACAGACATGGACTCGGAACACGGACCGAAAGGTTAAGCATGAGTCATATAGTTGATATGATGCCCATTTCATGCTCACCTTTGAAGCTACACCAACTCACGTGATGATCGGACTTGGTGTAGTGGATTTGGTTCATGTAATCACCAAAAAGGCATGAGGGATGTCGTTTTTGAGTGGGAGTTCATTCGTAATATGGATTAGTTGAACTCAATCTATCATAAACTTAGTCTAAACTTTACAAATTCTATTGTAGATGGCACCACTTGCTTTTAATTTCAATGTGTTCATGGAGAAAGAGAAACTTGCAACGAACGGTAGCAACTTTACCAAATGGGCCATGAATTTGAGGATTCTCCTCTCTGCTGCACAAAAGCAATATGTGCTAGAAGCGTCGCTAGGCCCCCCACCTTTTGAGGATGCCCCTGACGAGGAGAAGAATGTCTATCGGACTCGTTAGGAGGACCACAACTTAGTTCATTGCAGCATATTATATGGGCTAGAGCCGGAACTTCGAAAACGGAAATGCATTTTATACAATGGGTGAGTTGAAAATGATTTTCGACACACATGCTGCTGTAGAGAGCTATAATGCTTCAGAAAAGTTCTTTAGCTGCATGATGGAAGAGCACAACTCCGTTAGTGAGCATGTACTCAAGATGTCGGGTTACGCCGATAAGCTTGTGTCCTTGGGAATAACGATTCCCATTGACTTAGGCATCCATCTTGTTCTGCAGTCTCTGCCACCTAGCTATAAGAGCTTCGTGATGAACTATAATATGCAAGGCATGAAGAAGTCTCTCCCCGAGCTTCTGTCAATGCTTAAAACTGCAGAAGTGGAGATCAAAAAGGAACATCAAGTGTTGATGATCAATAAGAACACTGGTTTCAAGAAAGACAAGAAGGGAAAACGGAAGGGAAGTAAGGGCGGCAAGCCGGTTGCCGTGCCTGAAAAGAAACCCCGAGTTGGACCTAAGTCTGATACCGAGTGCTACTATTGCAAGGGGACTGGCCAATGGAAGCGCAACTGCCCCAAGTATTTGGCAGACAAGAAGGTCAGCAAGGCAAACAAAGGTATATATGATATACATGTTATTGATGTGTACTTGACTAGTGCTCGCAGTAGCACCTGGATATTTGATACCGGTTCAGTTGATAATATTTGTAACTCGAATCAGGGGCTGCGGAACAAGCGACCGCTAGCAAGGGGTGAGATCAAGATGCGTGTCGGCAATGGATCAAGCGTTGATGTGATCGCCGTCGGAACGCTACCTCTCCATTTGCCGTCGGGATTAGTTATAAACTTGAATAATTGTTATCTGGTGCCTGTATTGAGCATGAACATTGTATCAGGATCGTGTTTGATGCTAAGTGGTTATTCATTTAAATCCGAGAACAATGGTTGTTCTATTTATATGAATGAAACCTTTTATGGTCATGCACCGATGATGAATGGTTTATTTCTATTAGATCTCGATGATAATGTTACACATATTCATATTGTTGATGCTAAAAGGATTAAACTTAATGATGATATATCCGCATATATGTGGCACTGCCGTCTAGGTCATATTGGTGTTAAACGCATGAAGAAGCTCCATTCGGATGGACTTTTGGAATCACTTGATTTTGAATCATTTGATACATGTGAGCCATGCCTTATGGGCAAGATGACTAGAACGTCGTTTTCCGGTTCAATGGAACGGGCGACAGATTTATTGGAAATCATACATTCTGATGTATGTGGTCCAATGAGTGTGTCGGCGTGTGGTGGATATCGTTATTTTGTTACTTTCACGGATGATTTAAGTAGATACGGTTATATCTACTTGATGAAACACAAGTCTGAAACCTTTGAAAATTTCAAGGAATTTCAGAATGAAGTTGAAAATCATCATAATAGAAAGATCAAATTTCTACGGTCCGACCGTGGAGGTGAGTATCTAAGTTACAAGTTTAGCACTCACATGAAAGAGTGTGGAATTGTTTCACAACTCACACCTGCCAGAACACCACAGAGAAATGGGGTGTCAGAACGTCGTAATCGTACTTTATTGGATATGGTTCGATCTATGATGTCTCTGACGGACTTGTCGTTGTCATTTTGGGGTTATGCACTAGAAATTGCTGTATTCACTTTAAATCGGACACCATCTAAATCCATTGAAAAGACACCGTATGAATTGTGGTTTGGAAACAAACCTAAGATGTCATTTCTTAAAGTTTGGGATGCGATGTTTATGTGAAGAAACTTCAACCGAATAATCTCGAACCCAAAGCGGAAAAATGCGTCTTCATAGGATACCCTAAGGAAACTATTGGGTATTCCTTCTATCACAGATCCGAGGGCAAAGTTTTTGTTGCCAAGAATGGATCCTTTCTAGAGAAAGAGCTTCTCACGAAAGGTGTGAGTAGTCGGAAGGTAGAACTCGAAGAGGTTATTGAACCTTCTCTCCAAAGTATGGCGAGTAGCGCAGCGCCGGAAGTCGTTCTGGGGTTGGCTTCACCAGTTGAAGAGGGAACTAATGATAATGATCATGAAACTCCGAAAGAGAATACTACCAAAACTCGTAGGTCTAGCATGACGCGTGTAGCTCCCGAGCTGTACGGAAATCCTGTCATGAATTTCATGGTTGATGAAAATGATGACCCTATGACGTATGAAGAAGCGATGATGAGCCTGGATTCCAACAAATGGTTAGAAGCCATGAAATCCGAGATGGAATCCATGTATGAAAATCAAGTTTGGAACTTGGTAGAATTACCTCACGATCGAAAGGCCGTGGAGAACAAATGGATTTTCAAAAGGAAAACTAATGCTAATGGTAATGTGACCGTCTATAAAGCTCGACTTGTCGCAAAGGGGTTTCGACAAATTCAAGGAGTTGACTACGATGAGACATTCTCTCCTGCAGCGATGCTAAAATCAGTTAGGATTATGTTAGCAATTGCTGCATATTTCGATTATGAGATATGGCAGATGGATGTAAAAACCGCGTTTCTCAATGGTAATATTGAAGAAGAGTTGTATATGATACAACCAAAGGGTTTTGTCGATCCTAAGGATGCTAACAAGGTGTGCAAGCTTCAGCGATCCATCTATGGATTGAAGCAAGCATCACGAAGTTGGAATCTCTGCTTTGATGAGGTGATCAAAGAGTTTGGATTTTTCCAAATTTATGGAGAAGCTTGTATTTACAAGAAAGTGAGTGTGAGCAATGTGGCATTTCTGATATTATATGTGGATGACATATTATTGATCAGAAATGATATAGATATTTTAAACAGTGTTAAAAGTTATCTAAAAAGAAAATTTTCAATGAAGGACCTAGGTGAAGAGTCATATATAATAGGCATAAAGATCTATAGAGATAGATCTAGGCGCCTAATAGGGCTATCACAAAGTACATACCTTGATAAGATTTTAAAGAAGTTTAAAATGGACGAAAGTAAGAAGGGGTTCTTACCTATGTTGCAAGGCAAGACATTGAGTAAGACTCAAAGTCCGGCTACAGCGGAAGAAAGAGAGATAGTGGACAAAGTCCCCTATGCTTCAGCCATAGGCTCTATAATGTACGCCATGCTATGTACAAGACCGAATGTGGCACATGCTATTAGTTTGACTAGTAGGTACCAATCATATCCAGGTTCGGAACACTAGATAGCGGTCAAGAATATCCTTAAGTACTTACGAAGGACTAAGGATATGTTTCTTTTATACGGAGGTGAAGAAGATATCATCACTAAGTGTTATGTCGACGCTAGCTTTGACACCGATCTGGATGACTCTAAGTCTCAATCCGGATACGTATTTCTCATGAATGGCAGAGCGGTTAGTTGGAGGAGATCCAAACAACCTGTGGTGGCTGGATCAACAACGGAGGCCGAATATGTTGCTGCTTCGGAAACGGCTCAGGAAGCTGTTTGGATGAAGGAGTTCATATCCGAACTAGGAGTGGTTGCAAAAGCGTTGGACCCAATGGTGATCTATTGTGACAACAATGGTGCCATTGCCAATGCCAAAGAGCCAAGGTCTCACAAGCATTCCAAGCATATTAAGCGCCGGTTTCACTCCATCCGCGAGCATGTCAAGGATGGAGATATAAAGATTTGTAAAGTACACACAGATCTCAATGTAGCAGATCCGTTGACTAAAACTCTCCCTAGAGCAAAACATGATCAACACCAGAACTCAATGGGTGTTAGATTTATCACTATGTAACTAGATTACTGTCTCTAGTGCAAGTGAGAGAATGAAGGGAATATGCCCTGAGAGGCAATAATGAAGTGTTTATTATGTGTATTCCAAGTATATGATAGATGTTTATTTTTCATGCTATAATTGTATTGATACGGAAACGTTAATACATGTGTGTTTAATAAACAAACAAAAAGTTCCTAGTTATGCCTCTCTCATAAACTAGCTCGTTGATTAACAAGATGATCAAGGTTTCCAGATCATAAACATTGGATGTTGTTAATAACGGGTGTAGAGGTCCCAACCTTCAAAAATAAGGTAGAGTCCCCTGTGTTTACAATGCTAGTCCCTGGATCAATAGCTAGAATCCACAGTTAAGATGTAATATCAAGAAACAAAGGTCATAATACAACTTTATAACCAGGAATAACATAATTTTATTACATCTTACATAGCTCATTTGGCTATTACATTACATTGTAGCAGAATATCTATAAGCATGGGGTCCTTCATCTTCAAAGTGCCACAGGCAAACATGTTGGTTGTAGACTTGTAATCCTAATCAATCAATGATCACTAATATCATTTCAAACCTGCAACATTACAAGTTACAGCCACAAGGGTCAATACATTTGAATTGTATTGGCAAGTTTCACTACTATGTTGAATATAAGTAGATCCTATCATTACATGCATTTTTGGCTAAGTAGGGTTTAAGGCTCATTTGCAGAAGCAAAATTTATCCTATCTTTTCAAAATGGTTTTGATCTTTTGTCAAATCTCTTTATCAAAATCCCTTGAACTCCTTGGTAAACCCCAAGTGTTCAAGTCCTTGTCAAAAATCTCTTGAGCTCCTTGGTAAATCCCCAAGTGCATCAAGTTTTATCAAACTCTCTTGAGCTCGTTGGTACCCCCAAGTGCATCAAGTCTTTAGTTGTCACTTAAAAGTTTTTCTTTTAGAAATTGGAATGTCGAGATTTCCCATAGCTTCAAGCTTTAGTTGCTCAGTATTGTCCATAACCGGGGACATGGCTAAGTACTTAGATTTTATTATCTTCTGCAGAAGTTGTACACTTTACCCACATGTCACACCCTCATCTTGTTGCCACCAGTGGCTGCTGGATTGGTACTCACCAAGATGGAGTACTGGCAGATTGAGAATGTGACGAAGTCTTTCCAAAGGGTCCTCCCATACACCATTGCTAGCTTGTCTTCAGTACCCATGTAGGATTCCAAGTTCCTCATTTTCAGTAACCTGAAGACAATGCATGGGTATTCCCAATGTAGTTGACTAAGCCAGAGCCATAAGTAGCATGTGGTTGTACACGAAAGCCACAATTGGAGAAACATGTTCAATCTCTAAGTTCCTGGGTGGTTTTCTTTTGGAGCACAACACAAAGAGATTGCCATAGACATGGTTCCTTTTGTTGCCACCTTCTCCAAAACTCAAAGTATCCTTGTCCACCCAGGTGGTTCATTGAGTCCTTGTTTTATTATATAAAATCACAAGTCTTTTCTCAACTTCATAAAATCTCAACATGTCTCCCTTCTCAAAATATGTAGCATGGCTAAGCATTTTTCAACTACATTGTTTTCACTAAGGAATATATAGTGTATCCTATTAGGATTTAGCATAGCATAAGTATAGAAATTCTTTTCATGCGTGTTTTCAAAATCCACTAAGTATAATGAAAATAGTAGGAATTTAGATGATAGTGTCACTTGCCTTTTTGGTTGGGAATGTTGGTTCACTTCTTGATCTTGCTAGTTTCACACTTTTCTAACTTCACTACAAATCAAACAAGCAAACACAATATCAACTAGCATTCCAACCAATATTCAAACAATCAAACACACATAAAATAATGGGAACTAAGTCATGCATGCAAGCATGCAAAAGATATTTTTATTTGCAAAGGTGGTTTCTACTAGGCTCTAAACATTGTAAGGCTCAAAGTGGTCATTTTCCAAAGTGGCAAAGTCATTTGCAAAAGGGTTTTATCCATAAATCATTTTAAATCCAAACATTATTTTATGTGGTGAAAAATGTTTTTATCAAAGCAAAAACTTTATGTTGTTCACCAAATAAGTTGTTGTTTCTCAAAACTTGGTGTTTTAGGGTCAGTAGGTTTGATCCAAATCATTTTCCCAAAGTTTTTACTCGAAAGTCATTTTCATAACAAAATCAATGTTTTTATTTGGCTAGAAATGGGTTAAATCAATTAATCCATCCTAATCTTACAAAACACATTTTAAAATCCACAAGTTGGTTCCTAGGGTCAGTAGGTTCACAAAAAACTAATTTGCAAAGGTTTCAACCTCAAAATCATTTTGGAATAATTTTCTAACCTAAACAAGCATACAAATGTTTCTGTAAAAACAAACAATCTAACAGAAACTTTTTACTAAACACATTGCATGGTTGGCTAGGGCTTGTTCCACTGATTCCAATGATATAAAGTTTGTAATTTTTGGACGTGTGGATCAAAAGTTACAAGGGTTTCAAATCTGCATCTAAAACAGATTCAAACTTTGTTTTAAAACAGAACTGGTGACACGCGTCGCGTTTTTATTGGGCGGTACCGCTTCGTGCGGATCAGCCTCTGCGGGGCGTTAGATTAAACTACATCGCACGGCTCAGACTGCGTACCCTTTCGCTGTTAAGTGATCTAATCGTATCCTTTGGATTTTCATCTAACGGCTATCGTCACCTTGACCAATATCTGGCGGCGCTCGACGGCTGCGCGCGGCGGCAACGTTCGGCCAACGGCGAAGCTGGCGATAGAGGATGCTAGGGGAAGGAAGGAATGGCTCACCGTGATCGCAGTATCGTGGGGGAGCTCAACGTAGTTGCGAGGAGGCGAGGGGCGCTCAGGATCCATCGGAATTCCTCACCGGAGTCAAGGACGGCGTCAGGCGGCTCTGGTTGTGGTCGGAGGCGACGCTGTGG
This sequence comes from Avena atlantica, assembly GCA_910589765.1. Classification (NCBI taxonomy): domain Eukaryota; kingdom Viridiplantae; phylum Streptophyta; class Magnoliopsida; order Poales; family Poaceae; genus Avena; species Avena atlantica. The sequence continues at coordinate 205,228,494 of OU342738.1, read as the reverse complement.
TTCACCCCGAAGCAAAACAAGGATACGGTTAGATGCGCAGGATCAAGGCGAAGCTGCGTGCATGAAGGAGAGGGTGCGGGGTGGTCGGTTCTTACCAGGGAACTTCGCCGGAGAGAGGCAGACGCGGCGACACAGTCAGTGGTTGTCGAAGTCGATGCTCAGGGGATCCCGCGGTTGAACGGAGGGCACAGACAGGTGCGCCTGGGAGTGGGGATCTCGACGGTGTGCTCAGGAAGGCAAGGGGTGGCGAGGTTGGGCCGGAATCGAGGAGGAAGCTCGTCGGAGACAAAGGTGCTCGGAGAGGAATTATGGCGGCCTGGGGGCAGAGAGTGGGTGGTTCCTGGGGGAAAACGGAGAGGAGGAGCAGGGGTTTAAGTGTGCGTGATCGGGGCGGGGTTTACTCCAGCATTTAGAGCGAATTTAACGGATTGATTTCCGGCCACAAACGGCAGCGAGGAGAGGGGCAAGGTCATCGGCGGGTGAAGACGATGGATACGTGGCGGTGGGGTCTATCTGGCAGTGAGGGAGAGAGAGAGGGGAAGAGGGTCCACCAATCAGTGTCTCTGCGGGTATGTGTTCAGGTGCGAAACGTTTCCTTCAGGAGAGAGGGAAGCTGGGCTGGTACTGGGCTGTTGGGCCTATTTGGTTGGGCTGCTGTCTGATTCCCTTTTTTTTGTTCAGTAAACTTTTCCTTTTTCTATTTCTATTTTCTGTTTTGAAATTCAAACAACCAATCAAGCATTCAAATCAATTCAAACATTCACCACACTTGTATTGGGTTTTGGTTCTGTTTAACAACAATAAACCAAAGTTTAAAGAACAAAAATAATATTTTTATTTTAGGGTCCATTTATAATTAAATAAAATGGACATTAATTATTAAATCAAAATGGGGTTTAATTTATTTAAATTCTCCATTTGAAATCTAAATATTTTCAAAACCAAATAAGTAGGTTTTATTTGGAATTAAAGAATACTTGGAAAACTTGTTTAAAACAAATAAATAAGTTTTGATGTTTAATTAAAATAGTAAAACCTTTATTTTTAATAAACTTGGATACTAAATCCTTATTATTTTATTTAAATAAACCTTTACTATTTTTATCAAATAGAAATATTTTATTTCAAAGGCTTGGCCAAGTTTTAATTTGGCTTTATAAAATATTCTTAGTCAAATTTCTTCCTTTTTATTTGAAAACCAAATCTTTTTATTAAAAGATTCAAAAATAGTAATTCCAAATATTTTTATTTTTACTTTATTAAATGTTTATCTTTTTAAATCCCTTTAGGATTTATCTTGATCAAAATAGGTTTTGAAAGTTTCCAAATGGATTCAAAAAGTTTTCTTCTCACCCTGAAAATCAACAAAGTTTTATTTCATTCATTTATTTTTCACATTACAAGATTTGGAAAATCTTGGGATGTGACAGGCTACCACCCTTAAAATAAATCTCGTCCCGAGATTTGGGAAAGCTAGGGTTACAAGTAGGCTCAAAACAACTAGGGTACTACCACCCTTAAAATATTTCCAAACTAAATTACATATTGGCTTGCTTGGGATCTTGGAGAAACTTCTCTGGGCAAACATCTGCTTAGTGTCCTTTGTTTCCACTCTTGACTCATGGGCCAAGGTTGAGATCCTTCATAGGCTTGTTTAACTTGTTCTTCATATTTTCTGGACAATTGCTTGCATAATGTCCTGGTTCTTTGCAATTGAAACAGTTGATATCTTTGAGTTCTTTACGTGTCTCTTGTGGACAAGTTGCTGCATAATGGCCTAGCTCTTTGCAGTTGTTGCACCACACTTGGCCAATTTCCTTATACTTCTGGTTCTCTGGGCATTCACTGGAATAGTGTCCCATTTATTTACAATGATGACATTGCACATGGCTTTTGTCCTTCTTTTTCTTTTTGGGCTTCTCCAAAGCTAGGAGTGCATCTAGTTCATGTTGTTCATATGTTATCTGGTAGGTAGGAATGTCTACATGCTTCTTGGACCTTCTATTGCTCTTTGGAAAATTCACATGCCTCTTCTTTGGTCCTTTGAATTGGGTTGTATTGCATGGAGGTATAAGTGGCCCTTTTCCTTTGTCATCAATCTTCTTGGTAGATTTGGATCCTTCTTGATAGTTTGCAATCATTTGTTGCACTCCATCCTGTTTCCTTTGTTCAACTATGGAATAGATGGGGCATTGGATAGGGACATGATTGTCTCCTTCACATAGGTAGCAAGTAGCTTGAGAGGTGGGACATTGTCCAACAGGATGTTTCTCTTCACAGTTGGGGCATTGATCTCCATGCTCCTTGGAAGTATGATCCTTGTCTCCACAAATAATGCAAGCTGGGGCTCCATCTAGAATAACATTTCTGTCATCCTTGTTGTCACAAACTCTTTTGGAATAGTTGTCTTCCATGTTGATCATTTGATCAGTCACCTTAAGCATCAATTGGGCTTGAGTTTCCAAAAATCCTTGCAGGGTTGGATCTTCCCCACTGGTGTTGGCTATGAATTGAGCTGTTATTTGGTTCAACTGGTTTTGGGTTGCTATGAGCTCTTTCATGTTGTCCTCTTGGTTGGTGTTGGTGTCATCAACCTTGATGTTGGAGTCTCTTGGAGTAGTCATCTGTTTGGGTTGAATTGAGATTAGAATAGGCAAGATATTTCTAAGGAAATAATTCTAATCACACACATCACAATTCACACAAGCAATGTGCATGCAATCACAAGCCAAACATTTCACTCAAACAACAAAGTTCAAGCACATCTTTAGGCAACAAAATATTTTGTTACACCACATAAGTTGGTGTGTTTGTCTTAAAATAAAATATGGTGGTCCATCTATATGGTTCACTTGTGATCTTTCCATCCTTCTTGGTTGATTCCCTTTGCATGAGATCATGGTTTCCTTAGGAAAAAATCTTAGTCACAAGAACTTCAAAGGTGATGTTGGCTCCTTCTAACTTGTGTTTCCTTAGGCTCCAAATCCCTGAGCAAGATTTCTTGTCCCACTTGTCCTTAGTGATATCCAAGGTGGAAGTCTTGGTGGATATGCTGAAGATGTTGAAGTCATTAGAGTTGAAGAAGTTGAAGTCATTAGAGTTGAAGAAGTCCTTTGCACATGGTGTAGTCTTTGGTCATGGGGTAGGTTTTTCCATCAAGTTGAAATAGAAGAGATGTAGTATTGAAACCAAAATGGTTGAGGAAAGAGTTTACAAGATTTTTGTAAATAAGTTTTGGAACAAATACAACTCCTATTTTTCTAAGGGTCATTGTCCAATCCTAGGGTTACAAATCCTACAGGCAACACAGTGCTCTGATACCATCTGTAGAGGTCCCAACCTTCAAAAATAAGGTAGAGTCCCCTGTGTTTACAATACTAGTCCCTGGATCAATAGCTAGCATCCACAATTAAGATGTAATATCAAGAAACAAAGGTCATAATACAACTTTATAACCAGGAATAACATAATTTTATTACATCTTACATAGATCATTTGGCTATTACATTACATTGCAGCAGAATATCTATAAGCATGGGGTCCTTCATCTTCAAAGAGTCACAGGTAAACATGTTGGTTGTAGACTTGTAATCCTAATAAATCAATCATCACTAATATCATTTCAAACCTGCAACATTACAAGTTACAGCCACAAGGGTCAATACATTTTAATTGTATTGGCAAGTTTCACTACTATGTTGAATATAAGTGGATCCTATCATTACATGCATTTTTGGCTAAGTAGGGTTTAAGGCTCATTTGTAGAAGCAAAATTTATCCTATCTTTTCAAAATGGTTTTGATCTTTTGTCAAATCTCTTTATCAAAATCCCTTGAACTCCTTGGTAAAACCCCAAGTGTTCAAGTCCTTGTCAAAAATCTCTTGAGCTCCTTGGTAAATCCCCAAGTGTATCAAGTTTTATCAAAACCTCTTGAGCTCCTTGGTACCCCCAAGTGCATCAAGTCTTTAGTTGTCACTTAAAAGTTTTTCTTTTAGAAATTGGAATGTCGAGATTTCCCATAGATTCAAGCTTTAGTTGCTCAGTATTGTCCATAACCGGGGACACGGCTAAGTACTTAGATTTTACTATCTTCTGCAAAAGTTGTACACTTTACCCACATGCCACACCCTCATCTTGTTGCCACCAGTGGCTGCTGGATTGGTACTCACCAAGACGGAGTAATGGCAGATTGAGAATGTGACGAAGTCTTTCCAAAGGGTCCTCCCATACACCATTGCTAGCTTGTCTTCAGTACCCATGTAGGATTCCAAGTTCCTCATTTTCAGTAACCTGAAGACAATGCATGGGTCTTCCCAATGTAGTTGACTAAGCCAGAGCCATAAGTAGCATGTGGTTATACACGAAAGCCACAATTGGAGAAACATGTTCAATCTCTAAGTTCCTGGGTGGTTTTCTTTTGGAGCACAACACAAAGAGGTTGCCATAGACATGGTTCCTTTTGTTGCCACCTTCTCCAAAACTCAAAGTATCCTTGTCCACCCAGGTGGTTCATTGAGTCCTTGTTTTATTATATAAAATCACAAGTCTTTTCTCAACTTCATAAAATCTCAACATGTCTCCCTTCTCAAAATATGTTGCATGGCTAAGAATTTTTCAACTACATTGTTTTCACTAAGGAATATATAGGGTATCCTATTAGGATTTAGCATAGCATAAGTATAGAAATTCTTTTCATGCATGTTTTCAAAATCCACTAAGTATAATAAAAATAGTAGGACTTTAGATGATAGTGTCACTTGCCTTTTTGGTTGGGAATGTTGGTTCACTTCTTGATCTTGCTAGTTTCACACTTTTCTAACTTCACTACAAATCAAACAAGCAAACACAATATCAACTAGCATTCCAACCAATATTCAAACAATCAAACACACATAAAATAATGGGAACTAAGCCATGCAAGCAAGCATCCAAAAGATAGTTTTATTTGCAAAGGTGGTTTCTAATAGGCTCTAAACATTGTAAGGCTCAAAGTGGTCATTTTCCAAAGTGTCAAAGTCATTTGCAAAAGGGTTTTATCCATAAATCATTTTAAATCCAAACATTATTTTATGTGGTGAAAAATGTTTTTATCAAAGCAAAAACTTTATGTTGTTCACCAAATAAGTTGTTGTTTCTAAAAACTTGGTGTTTTAGGGTTAGTAGGTTTGATCCAAATCATTTTCCCAAAGTTTTTACTCCAAAGTCATTTTCATAACAAAATCAATGTTTTTATTTGGCTAGAAATGGGCTAAATTAATTAATCCATCCTAATCTTTACAAAACACATTTTAAAATCCACAAGTTGGTTCCTAGGGTCAGTAGGTTCACAACAAACCAATTTGCAAAGGTTTCAACCTCAAAATCATTTTGGAATAATTTTTCTAACCTAAACAAGCATACAAATGTTTCTGTAAAAACAAACAATCTAACAGAAACTTTTTACTAAAAACATTGCATGGTTGGCTAGGGCTTGTTCCACTGATTCCAATGATATAAAGTTTGTAATTTTTGGACGTGTGGATCAAAAGTTACAAGGGTTTCAAATCTGCATCTAAAACAGATTCAAACTTTGTTTTAAAACAGAACTGGTGACACGTGTCGCGTTTTTATTGGGCGGTACCGCTTCGTGCGGATCAGCCTCTGCGGGGCGTTGGATTAAACTACATCGCACGGCTCAGACTGCGTACCCTTTCGCTGTTAAGTGATCTAATCGCATCCTTTGGATTTTCATCTAACGACTATCGTCACCTTGACCAATATCTGGCGGCGCTCGACGGCTGCGCGCGGCGGCGACGTTCGGCCAACGGCGGAGCTGGAGCTAGAGGATGCTAGGGGAAGGAAGGAATGGCTCACCGTGATCGCAGTATCGTGGGGGAGCTCAACGTAGTTGCGAGGAGGCGAGGGGCGCTCAGAATCCGTCGGAATTCCTCACCGGAGTCAAGGACGGCGTCAGGCGGCTCTGGTCGTGGTCGGAGGCGACGCTGTGGTTCACCCCGAAGCAAAACGAGGATACGGTTAGATGCGCAAGATCAAGGCGAAGCTGCGTGCGTGAAGGAGAGGGTGCAGGGTGGTCGGTTCTTACCAGGGAACTTCGCCGGAGAGAGGCAGACGCGGCGGCGCGGTCAGTGGTTGTCGAAGTCGACGCTCAGGGGAGCCCGCGGTTGAACGGAGGGCACAGACAGGTGCGCCTGGGAGTGGGGATCTCGATGGTGTGCTCAGGAAGGCAAGGGGTGGAGAGGTTGGGCCGGAATCGAGGAGGAAGCTCGTTCGAGACAGAGGTGCTCGGAGAGGAATTATGGCAGCCTGGGGGCAGAGAGTGGGTGGTTCCTGGGGGAAAACGGAGAGGAGGAGCAGGGGTTTAAGTGTGCGTGATCGGGGCGGGGTTTACTCCAGCATTTAGAGTGAATTTAACGGATTGATTTCCGGCCAGAAACGGCAGCGAGGAGAGGGGCGAGGTCATCGGCGGGTGAAGACGATGGATACGTGGCGGTGGGGTCTATCTGGCAGTGAGGGAGAGAGAGAGGGGAAGAGGGTCCACCAATCAATGTCTCTGCGGGTATGTGTTCATGTGCGAAACGTTTCCTTCGGGAGAGAGGGAAGCTGGGCTGGTACTGGGTTGTTGGGCCTATTTGGTTGGGCTGCTGTCTGATTCCCTTTTTTTTGTTCAGTAAACTTTTCCTTTTTCTATTTATATTTTCTGTTTTGAAATTCAAACAACCAATCAAGCATTCAAATCAATTAAAACATTCACCACACTTGTATTGGGTTTTGGTTCTGTTTAGCAACAATAAACCAAAGTCTAAAGAACAAAAATAATATTTTTATTTTAGGGTCCATTTATAATTAAATAAAATGGACATTAATTATTAAATCAAAATGGGGTTTAATTTATTTAAAATCTCCATTTGAAATCTAAATATTTTCAAAACCAAATCAGTAGGTTTTATTTGGAATTAAAGAATACTTGGAAAACTTGTTTAAAACAAATAAATACATTTTGATGTTTAATTAAAATAGTAAAACCTTTATTTTTAATAAACTTGGATACTAAATCCTTATTATTTTATTTAAATAAACCTTTACTATTTTTATCAAATAGAAATATTTTATTTCAAAGGCTTGGCCAAGTTTTAATTTGGCTTTATAAAATATTCTTAGTCAAATTTCTTCCTTTTTATTTGAAAACCAAATCTTTTTATTAAAAGATTAAAAAATAGTAATTCCAAATATTTTTATTTTTCCTTTATTAAATGTTTATCTTTTTAAATCCCTTTAGGATTTATCTTGATCAAAATAGGTTTTGAAAGTTTCCAAATGGATTCAAAAAGTTTTCTTCTCACCCTGAAAATCAACAAAGTTTTATTTCATTCATTTATTTTTCACATTACAAGATTTGGAAAATCTTGGGATGTGACAACGGGATCACAACATTAGTGTAATGTGTGATGAACATTCATCCAAAGTATAGCATTACGATCAAATTCATTGAGTTTATATTGCTATAACAACTTACGAAGTGATCCTAGTCCTTAGACCATGAGATCATGTCAATCACTAACACCGGAAGAGTTTCTTGATAACATCAAACGTCACACCCTAACAGGGTGATTATAAAGATGGGTTCAGGACTAATAAAGTGTTATGTTGAGGCCCATGGATCGAGAGTGGAATTTGTTCATCCCGATGACGGATAGATATACTCTGGGCACTCTCGGTGATATCACATTGGTTAGCTTGCAAGCAAGTGATTTGATCACTAGAATGTTATATCACGGGAACGAGAAAAGAGTGCATGTAAGTAACAAGATCAAACTAGGTATGGAGATACCGATGATCGAATCTCGGACATGTAATATATTGCGAAACAAAGGGATTAAGATACTAGCGTAAAAGGTTTCGACGATCATAAGAAAGTTATCGTTGAATGTGTGGGAGTCAGTATGGGTCTCCAGATCCCGCTTCTGATTATTGATCCGAGAGGGGTCTCGATCATGTCCACATTATTCATGAACCGTAGGGTGACACACTTAAGAGACACCAACATCCAATTGGAGCAAAAGTTTCATGCCAAAAGAATAAACAAGCGCAGGAATTTATTTCACTAGATACCGGAACAGGTTTTCGGGTGAAATTGCATAAAGTGGTTATGCATGTGAAATAGAATTCTAGCAAGGGGTTATTTGTGAATGTTTGTCATTAAAGTAATTGACAAAATTATGAATAAAATAAAAGAGTTTTATTTAATGAGAGTTTGCATTAAATTTGGTGGAAATTTAATGGCAAGTTTGAGTGGGATTTTGAGTGGAGGGATTTGAATGGATTTTTGTGAGTGGAGTGTACACCCACATGAAGAGGGGAGGGCAAGGGGCAGCCCCATGCACCGGCCACCCCCTTGGGGTCCCCCTCCTCCTATAAAAGGCACCCCTCTCCTCACTTCTCACTTACACCTCCTCGTGAAGGATCTCTATCCCCCTCTAGAATTTATCCCCCATGGTCTCGGACTAGCGAGATACATGTTCCCGGTGGCTATTTGGCAAGAAAGAGTTGTACTTCCGCTGCATCGCTGGAGCAAGGAGGCGGAGGTTGCTCGGTGCCTCGAACGTGTGTGCGAGCACGGATGCGCTACTGTTTTGCGACGCTAGGACTTCCTATCGATCTTGAGATCGGCAAGAGATCGTCTACATCAACCACGAGTCGAACTCGTTAAGCTTTGTAGGTCTTCAAGGGTATGTTCTCTACGGATATACATCCGCCCGTTGTTTGTATCTAGTAGATAGATCTTGGTACATAGTTCACCTCGTAGGAAATTTTTTGTTTTCTATGCTGCGAACCCTACAGAGAACACTAGCAGTATTTCCAATTATCATTTGGCCTTCCTAGCTGCTACACTCAACAGTGAAACCCGATACAATCTTGGTTCTCTCATTGCTCGTCGCTTAGCTGCTAAGGGACCCAATTATGGGGGAATTATTGCTGCACGTGTTGTTGCTGCTTTAGACCTTTCTGTTGATCCAAATGATACGGTTTTGGCTCCTCAGAGGCTTGACTTTGCTAACATGAAAGCACATCACTTTGTCACTGCTGGATCTACCCTTGAGAGTTTGGTTTATAGAATGTTGTTTACTGACAGGGATGAGAGAGATTCCTCTGCCCCAAACCACTTTGTTCCGTATTTCCCAGGGACCTTTGTCACGCTCTAAGGAGGAGATGGACAAGAAGTTGCGCATTCTTGGCTTCCATGGACACTATCAGGGGGACACGCCCTCATACGACCCCTCTGTGCACTACAAAGGGGAGTCCTCGAGCTCATACCAGGAAGAAGGGGCCTCCTCGTCGTACTACGGAGGTGCACCTTCTTGGTCACCATGGAGTTGATCCCCACTTAGGCCAAAAGCCTAAGCTTGGGGGAGGTATACCGACATCACACTCATCTATATATCATGTTTCGTCGGTTCTTTGTATATCCATTATTTCGATTTCTTTTTGGTTTTTGTTCCTGCTTTCCCAAAAACACAAAAATACCAAAAATATTTTCGTTGTTTCTCTTGGTTTGTTTCTTTGATCTTTAGCTTTGGTTTGCCTTAAAAGAAAAATCCAAAAAGATTTTCCTTTGTTTGTTTTTGCTTTGTGTGCTTGTTTTTTTTAAAAAAATTCAAAAACACCAAAAATATTTGTTGTTCTTCTTTGGTTTTGTGAAGTTCTTTGCAGGGTTCAGCCGTCCTCAGTGGAGTTGGTTTCATGTTATTATTCAAGCCACACCATTGAAGGGAAATAATGAAGATTAAGACAACTTTAGGTGTGGTAAGAGGCTGGTAACAAACTCAATTTGTTTTCATTTTTTACATATACTCATCATGGTGAGCATGCTTAGTCTGTTCATGTAAGGTGTATGTTATTTATGGATGCTTAGTAGTTCTTGCTTTCTTGTGATTAGCTCCAGCTTGCTAATAGTGTGTAGCATGTCATATGAATGTTTGCTTGCATTGTTTTATTCATAACTTGGTATAATATTGTGGTATCCTCCTCTGAATGTTTCATGTGAATCGACTTGGCACATGCTCACGCATGTATCTGACTAAACAATAGTCAGTAAGTCTCGATGATTTATTTTGCCTCAGAGTTCTTGTATCACTTTCTTGCCATAATTAGTCATGTTTTGTTGCAAGCATAATTATGACAGTTATTGCTCTCTCATTTGTCGCTCCCTCTCTATTGCTAGCCTTCACTTGCACTGAGTATGATCTCTACTTGTGCATCCAATTCCCCAAAACCAATATTGCCAACAGTGTCCACCATACCTACCTACTAGCATCATTTTCTATTTCGTGCATATTCATTATGCCTTGTTTTCTTCCAAATAAAATGTTTGACTATTTTGAGAAAGTTAGTTAGTAAAATTCTCACGAACTTGATGGAACACTTTATTTCTTGCACTTAATAAACCTGAACCATTGTGACTGTCCATGAAAGTTATATGCTTGCAAATTATAGGCTGGGAGTTAGCACAACCGTGCTGTCATGGGGAACGCTTTCAACACTTATGGATACATATCCAGTTGATATCATACTCTTTTGTTTGCGGATGTCGTCGGTGTGAAATAAAAGGGGAGCTTGTGAGTTCATGGAGTTATATATAGGTGTTAGAGAAACGCCTGGGCCTCTAGCCTAAGCCATGCCTAATCATGGTGGAAACTTGCAGCATAACCATAATGAGAAATCTATGAAGCATCCTCAATAAAAACCTATGCAAATAGCAAATAAAAAAGATTGCTGAGATGCTTATTGTCTGCTTGCCTTGTCATTTTGATTATGGGATAGCTCCTGTATCATGTGCAAGGGGTACCCCGTTGGCGGTTCTCTATGATGCGCATGTATTTACAATGACAAGAACTTACCGATAACTAAAGTTGAGTAGCATGAGGAGCAGCCCTCGTACTCAAGGGACATGGGATTTCCATTTGATGGCCTATCAAGCATATAACTCATATTGTACCTCACTTTCACCTTAACCATATAAAGATGCCTATGATAGGGGCAATGAGAGCTCAAAGCTAACAAGTACCTTACTTTCAGCATTTGGAAGCCCTTCAAACTTTTCAAAACCTTTTTCACTTCCTTGTTGAGTCACCACTTATTCCATGAGCACCTTCTTGAGAGCATAGTTGTCATTCTTAGTATAATGTGCTTGTCTCAAAACTTGGTTAATTATGTCATGACTTTGATGCTTGTATCTCTGATATTTTTACTTCTAGTCTTCACTTGAACTTCAGAGGTGCCTTGGCATTTATTTTGTGCTCTAAAAACGAAGGCAAGCGAGATGCTACTGTATCATCCCTTATTATGAGCATTGCAATGTTGCTTATGTTTATGTTTCATGCTAATTATTATTATTGAGTTGGAATCTCTTCATAGCTTGCAATGACTATTGAGTAGACATAGTTGCATACTTCTTATTATGAATGGTTTAAGTATCTACTCCTGTGCTAAGAATATATACATCATATGAAGCAAATGTGCTCGTGAAAGTTCTTTTATCGCACTCAGTTTTCAACTAAATTGCTTGAGGATAAGCAATAAGCTAAGCTTGGGGGATTTGATACGTCCAAAACGTATCTACTTTCCCGAACACTTTTGCTATTTTTTCTCCTCTAAACTTGTGTGATTTGGATACAACTAACACGGACTGACGCTGTTTTCAGCAAAATTACCTTGGTGCAGAAAATCAACTATCAGGAAAAATCCCGGAAAATATGCCAAAAATTATATTTCACTAGAAGACTCACGGAGCCAGAGTACGAGACGGAGGGGAGGCCAGAGGGGCCCACACACCCTGATAACCCCAAAGTATAGGGGGTGTATCGTAGTACTTTCGATAAATAGGAGTGTCGATCCCAACGAGGAGCAGAAGGTGTCGACTAGTGGTATGGAGCAGGAAATCTCTGTAAATACTTAGCAAACGGATTTTTAGGGGTTTTATGATAAAGCAACGAAACAAAGCGCAAGTAATAAAGACAACGAATAACTGCAGCAAGTGGCCCAATCCTTTCTTAGCAAAGAACAAGCCGGTGGAAATACTTATAAGGACCAAACATTCTCGAGGACACATGGGAATTCTGTCAAGTGCTTTCGCTTCATATAGTTAAGTACTCTTCTTTGGTGTTGTAAGTGTTGTGTGGGTGAACCTGTGATAATGTACCGACCTTACTTGGACTAATACATACTTGTGATTAAACCCCCCGCAAGCATCTGCAACTACATGAAAGCAATTAAGATATAAACCTAACCACAACTTTAAACTCTGAGATCCTACGCTCCCTTTTGCAAAGGTGTCCTAACGGGGGTTCAGGTTTCTGTCACTCCGGCAACCCCACAATTAGTAGCCAAATACACAACTCATTCCCCTAGGCCCATAAATGGTGAAGTATCATGTAGTCGACGTTCATATGACACCACTAGAAGAATAGCACCACAACTTAAATATTAAACCATTGAATAATAACTCAACACAAATCCACTACTAACAACGTGACTTCTCCCATGTCCTCAAGAACTAGACGAACTACTCACAAGACATCATATGGATCAAGATAAAAGATGATATGGTAATGGGAAACAATCTGAACATAAACAATAATCCAATGGTTCCACTCACAGGCATCAACTACAATAGTAATCAACACCGGGAAAGTTTCCCCTAAGAACTAATGCAAGATCCAACATTAATTGTTACAGCGGGATGGAGTGGTGATGATGGTGCTGGTGGAGATGATGGTGTGGATGATGATGATGATCCCGATGAAGTCTAGCTTGATGACGGTGTTGATGGCGACGATCTCCCCTCTCCGGGAAGGAATTTCCCCGGCAGAAATCTGTCTGCCGGAGAGCTCTTTCTCTCTCGGTGTTTTCCGCCCCACAGAGGCGGCGAAAATCTTTCTGTGGTTTCTCCCTTGGTATTAGGGTTCCATGAGGAAGATATAGGTGAGAGGGCGGAGTCGGAGGCCGGCCAGGTGGGCCACACCTTCCCTAGGCGCGACCTAGGGTGGGCCCGCGCCTAGGGGGTTGTGGGCCCCCTGTGGCCCAGCTACGCCTCCCCTTCTGGCTTCCTTCGTCTTTTGGGAAAATATATTTTTCCAATATTTTTCTGGTATTTTTCTGATCTTCGCGAAATTGCATCAAAACACCTCTTTTTCCATCAGAAACCTGACTCCGGCAGTCCATCCTCCAAGAATCATCCAACATGCAAAAACAGAGGAAAATACATAAGTAACACCTCATAATAAGACACATATAAATGAATAGAGGAAAATTATGATATAGAATGGTGATGCAAATTGGATGTATCAACTCCCCCCAAGCTTAGACCTTCGCTTGTCCCCAAGCGAAAACTGAGCTCAGTAAACATTTCCACAGGTTTATGGAGTGAAGTGTCGATAAAATAATACGGACAAGAAGCATCACACTTACCATTACACAACTCATAGAAGAAAGCAACTCACCATTATATAACTTAGCTTGCAACAAGTACATGAGTCACAATAGAGATGCATAAAGATAAATCATAATTGGAATTGGTAAACTTTGTTCCTAGTCAGAGAATAGCTGGAAAACAGTTTCACAAAAAGCTTTTGTAGAATTTTTACAACAGAGCACTCTTTGCTCAAAAAGGTTTTTCACAAAGATGGCTTTCAAAGTAATACTCAATAGATAAGAGTCTTGTGCAAAAAAGGAAGATAGAGGACATGAGTGGATATATCATCATATGAATGCTTGAAACACGACAACTCAAATGCTTGCTGGAGATAGAGAGGAAATAGGTTCACTGACTCAACTCAGAAATAGGAGAAAGGTCCCTTCATAGAGGGAAGCAGGGATTTCAAGTCATAAAGAGCTTCCAAAATATTATGGTACTTACTAGCTTTGAGCCCTCATTGCCCCTAACATAGGCATCTTGAGATGATTAAGGTTAAAGTGAACAAGGAAGGAGTATATGCTTGACAAAATATGAGTTGGCAATCTCATGTCCCTTGAGTACGAGGGCCGCTCCTCATGCTACTCAACTTTAGTTACCGGTAAGTTCTTGTCATTGTAAGTACATGTGTATCATAAAGAACTGCCAACGGGGTACCCCTTGCACATGATACAGGAGCTATCCCATAATCAAAATGACAAGGCAAGCAGATAGTGAGCATCTCAGCGATCTTTTTATTTACTATTTGCATAGCTTTTTATTAAGGATGCTTCACAGATTGCTCACTATGGTGATGCTGCAAGTTTCCACCATGATTAGGCATGGCTTAGGCTAGCGGCCCAGGCGTTTCTCTAACACACATACATAACTCCATGGACTTACAAGCTCCCTTTTTATTTCACACCGATGACATCCGCAAACAAAATAGCATGATATCAACTGGATATGTATCCGTAAGTGTTGAAAGCGTTCCCCGTGATAGCACGATTCTGCTAATCCCAACGTATAGATGCAAGCATATACAACTTCGATGACACAATGGTTCAAGTCTATTAGGGGCAATAAAATAAGGTGTGCCATCAAGTTCGTGAGAGCTTTGCTAACTAGTTTTCACATAACAAAATAGTTTTTAATTCGAAAGATAGATGAATCTTCAGAATTTTCTTAGAATAGCAATAATGCTAATAGGTAGATATGGTGGACACAAATGGCACAGGTTTTGGGTTCAAAGGGATTGGAAACATGAGAAGTATGCCTTCTCAAAACAGGTTTTTGGCTAGCAAGGTTGGGTAGCAAGCAAAAGAGTTGAAAGAAACAAGCAAACCTACACGTGATAAAGCCAAACATGCAATCTTCCTTGAAGACACAAAAGATCTTAAATAAAGAAGACTAAGCTTATGAGCCAATCAAGAAAGAAAATAAATGATATAAAATACCTGTAAGCTTTTTCTCTTTTTCTTTCAAACCTCAAAAAGTGTTGCCACTGACCAGATCTCGGTTTGCCAAAACCAATTTAGATTTACTTGATGCTCCCAAAGTGATGGCAATACTTATCAACAAGATCAATTGTATAATAGAGATTTCAAACTAAAATAAGAAGTGCAAAATTAAAAGATGAAACTTCTCATTAATATTCCATAAAGGCACTCACACCAAGGGATACATAGATCATCAACTAAAGGAGAGATACTTCCACATGCAAACCAACCTATAAGATAACTTCTCTACCAAAGATATGAATCCACTAAAAAGGTAAAAGATAAAAGATAATGATGTGATGCCGCGACACTCCCCCAAGGTTGGAACAAGCCAAGGGGATGCCCAACCTGATGACGAATTACTCCTTCGGCGGTGGTGGTGTTCTCTTGTTTAGGGTAAGGAGATCCTCCAGCATCTTACGAAGCCTGTCATTCTCTTCTTGAAGTATATTCACCCTCATCCTCAAAGCGCGGTAGTTATCACGAAACTCGTCAGTGGTTCGAAGGGCTTCCACTGCCTCAGGGCAGGATCTGAAGTCTGGAACGGAGGCTATGATCCCCTGCATGTTACGAGAAAAAGCACGTCCAGTGCTAATTGCTCCTATGAAAGTAGGTTTCCTTGCCTTTGACCCTGCGGCGGTTTGTTCCTCCAACTTTACTTCCTACGGGCTTCTTGCCTTTGTCGTTGGCGGAGACCATGGTGCTCTAAACTTGAGAAGATTTCCTGACAGAAACAAGACGAGAACATGATACACGAACCTCAGGGGATATGGGGGGTTATATATTACGAAGTTTCAATGCATAAGTAAGGTACTGGTATGAAAACGAAGCGGAGACGGAGCTCGGGAGGCTCACACCCCCTCCAGGCGCGACCAGCTAGGGCCCGCGCTTAGGGTGGGTGTGGCCACCCCGGCCTCTGTTTCCTCCTCTGTTTCTTTTCATATCCTCCCATATGCAATAAAAACATCAAAAATATAAAAAGATTATTCTTCCACGAATCTTCTGTTTTCACCATTTTTACCTATTCAAAGACGAACTCTACAGACTCCTTTTATCCTTCTCCTGGAAATTTCTTTCATGCAAGGCATTACACAAATATCAAGGGCAACATTAGTGTAAGTAAAAACAATAAACCTTTAGGTTCACACTTCAACTGAAATCTATCAAAACAAAGGCTTCTGTAAGAGGCAAATGCAATTGATAACAGAAATTTGTCAAAACAGACCAGCAGGTAAAGATTGATTTTTTTGAAAACTTTCCGTTGCTCAAATCAAAAAGTGCAAAACTAATTAAAGTTGGGTAACAACTTGGAGAACAATCACAGAAAAAATAGCTTCATCCGAAGTACTGAGCTTCTTCACGAATTTTTACAATGCATCACAAAAATCTGCCCTAGGACAGCCACTTTTCACAACTCCTCCACTTCTCAAAAGTAGTTGAACTTGACACAAAAACCAAAACAAAAAGGATAAGGAGCGGTTATTACTGACGTAATACATTCCAAGACTCGACCAAACTCTTGGGTTATCTCCCAACAAGTACTTTTCTTTAATGCCTTTAAGTTAGACTTGATAGTTTCAAAGATGCTCACATAGGAGATATATATCTGGAGTGAAAGAGAGCATCAAGAAGCAAATAACCAACACATTTGAGTCTAACCCACTTCCTATGCATGGGAGTATCATGATAAAACAAATTGTTGAAACAAAAAGCCACTAGCATAGGAAGACAAAACAAATGCAACTTCAAAGCTTTGAACATAAAACAGGGAAACTTAACATTATTGAGATGCATAAAACCATGTTTACCTCTCTCATAATAACTTTCAGTAGAACTTTGAATAAAGTTGACAATATAACTGCCACTGGCAACAACTTTATCATCAGAATGAGCATACTTACAATCACCAAAAAGAGGTCCAAGTTCATAAACTGGATCAATAGAAGCAAGTTGTTCCATCCTGAAATCTTTATTATGCAAACTATTTTCACAAGGAGCTTTAGAAAATTAAAAAAGTTAAACTCGTAAGAATATCCATCAAACTTAGTTAAAAATTTCTCCTTCTTACAATCTATAATAGCTCCACAAGTGTTCAAGAAAGGTCTACCAAAAATGATAGGACAAGTTTTACTAGCTGCTGAATTAAGCACTAGAAAATCAGCAGGATACTTAATCTTACCACAAAGAACCTCCACATCTCTTACAATGCCAATGGGGCAAATGGTTTCCTTATTAGCAAGGTGAATAGCCACATTAATGTCCTCAAGCTCACAAGGACCAATTTCATGCATAATTTCCCTGTAAAGCTCATAAGGAATAGCACTAGAACTAGCACCAATATCACATAAACCATAGTAGCAATGCTCACCAATTTTAATAGAAAGCACAGGGACACTAGCTTTTCTAGCTTTGCTATGATGAGAGACAATATTAGAAGCATCTTCACAGAAGACAATATGCTCATCCTCTATATTTCTAGCCTCAAGATCTTTCACAATAGCCATCACAGGTTCAATATTTATTTGCTCATCAGATTCCATAGTTTTCTTAGTACCTTTATTACTCACACTAATCATCATAGAATACTCCTTTACCTTAGCTAGGAAAGGTATTTTCTCAACATAAGGTTCAGGCACAATATGATTAGTAGTACAAACTTCAGTGGTTCTAACAGGAACATGACTAACAACATCTTTATAAGGTGCATGGTACTTATTCCACTTCTTTTTAGGAATTTCTATGTAAGAGGCAAAGGCTTTAAAACAATTGGCAATAATTTGGGAGTTAAGACCAAACTCATTACTAATATCACGGAAGTCATCAGTTCCCATACAAGATCTTATGCATTCATAATAATTATACCTGACTTTCTTCCCTTGTCATTCTCCCAAGCTTAAGTGTTCTCTTGAATACGGTCTAGGATATCCCATTTAGCTTCTTCCTTCATACGTGTGAATGATCTAGCACAAGAAGCATCTAGTAAATCATTATCATGAAGAGAAAGCCTGGCATAAAAGTTATTGATAATAATATTGTTAGGGAGTTCATGAATAGGACATTTAAGCATTAGTAACTTCAATCTCCCCCAAGCTTGAGCTATACTCCCTCCATCACGAGGCCAAAAGTTATATATCAGATTTCTATCCTTATGAATTTCACTGGGGGGATAGAATTTAGAATAAAACAGAGAAGCCATTTCCTCCCATTCCATGGATTGTCCATTCTTTAGCAGCTTATACCATTCTTCAGCTCTCCCTTTTAAGGATATGGAGATTAACTTCTTATTCACCTGTTCAGTTTTGATACCTGCACACTTAAACAACCCGCATAATTCATGGATAAAAAGCAAGTGATCACCAGGATGGACAGTTCCATCCCCTAAATAATAATTATCCATAACACGATCAACAATACTTGTAGGTATCTTAAAAGGATCTACCTCAACGGGCGGTGGTTCATCTACTACCCTAACAGTGGTAGTAGTTTTCCCAAACATAAAACCAACTGGGTTATCCATATTGGAAACAAAGTAACAAACAGAAACAAAAAGCAATACTCACAGTAGAAGTTTCCTTTACCAGTTCCACTCTTCAATAACGCTTCACTCCTCGACAACGGCGCCAGAAAATAGTCTTGATAACCCACAAGTATAGGGGGTGTATCGTACTACTTTCGATAAATAGGAGTGTCGATCCCAACGAGGAGCAGAAGGTGTTGACTAGTGGTATGGAGCAGGAAATCTCTGTAAATACTTAGCAAACGGATTTTTAGGGGTTTTCTGATAAACCAAAGAAACAAAGCGCAAGTAATAAAGACAAGGAATAACTGCAGCAAGTGGCCCAACCCTTTCTTAGCAAAGGACAAGCGATGGAAATACTTATAAGGACCAAACGTTCTCGAGGACACATGGGAATTCTATCAAGTGCTTTCGTTCATATAGTTAAGTACTCTTCTTTGGTGTTGTAAGTGTTGTGTGGGTGAAACTGTGCTAATGTACCGACCTTACTTGGACTAATACATACTTGTGATTAACCCCCCTGCAAGCATCCGCAACTATAGTAAAGCAATTAAGATATGAACTTAACCACAGCTTTAAACTCTGAGATCCTATGCTCCCTTGTGCAAAGGTGTCCTAACGGGGGTTCAAGTTTCTGTCACTACGGCAGCCCCACAATTAGTAGCCAAATACACAATGCATTCCCCTAGGCCCATAAATGGTGAAGTATCATGTAGTCGACGTTCACATGACACCACTAGAAGAATAGCACCACAACTTAAATAATAAACCATTGAATAATAACTCAACACAAATCCACTACTAACAACATGACTTCTCCCATGTCCTCAAGAACTAGAAGAACTACTCACAAGACATCATATGAATCAATATCAAAGATGATATGGTAATGGGTAACAATCTGAACATAAACAATAATCCAATGGTTCCACTCACAAGCATCAACTACAATAGTAATCAACACCGGGAAAGTTTCGCCTAAGAACTAATGCAAGATCCAACACAACTTTAACAGTGGGATGGAGTGGTGATGATGGTGCTGGTGGAGATGATGGTGTGGATGATGATGATGATCCCGATGAAGTCTAGCTTGA
This sequence comes from Avena atlantica, assembly GCA_910589765.1. Lineage (NCBI taxonomy): Eukaryota > Viridiplantae > Streptophyta > Magnoliopsida > Poales > Poaceae > Avena > Avena atlantica. The sequence continues at coordinate 205,208,936 of OU342738.1, read as the reverse complement.
TGACGATATTGATGGCGACGATCTCCCCTCTCTGGGAAGGAATTTCCCCGGTAGAAATCTGTCTACTGGAGAGCTCATTCTCTCTCGGTGTTTTCTGCCCCGCAGAGGCGGCGAAAATCTTTCCGTGGTCGCTCCCTTGGTATTAGGGTTCCGTGAGGAAGATATAGGCAAGAGGGAGGAGTCGGAGGCCGGCCAGGTGGGCCACACCTCCCCTAGGTGCGACCAAGGGTGGGCCCGCGCCTAGGGGTGTGGGCCTCCTATGGCCCAGCTACACCTCCCCTTCTGGCTTCCTTCGTCTTCTGGGAAAATATAATTTTCCAATATTTTTCTGGTATTTTTCTGATCTTCACGAAATTGCATCAAAACACCTCTTTTTCCATCAGAAACCTGACTCCGGCAGTACATCCTCCAAGAATCATCCAACATGCAAAAACAGAGGAAAATACATAAGTAACACCTCGTAATAAGATACATAGAAATGAATAGAGGCAAATTATGATATAGAATGGTGATGCAAATTGGACGTATCACCCCCTGCCGTGCGGGTGGGCCCATGCCGCGCCTGGATGGGGGTGTGGCTGCCCCAGGCACCCCCTCGGCCTCCCTCTTCGCCTATAAGATGCCTCTTGACCTAAAACCGAGGGGGGATACATTTTTTCAGAAAGAGTTCCGTTGCGCCGCCACCACCAAAAACCGCGATTCGGAACCAGAAACTCCGTTCTGGCACCCTGCCGTGAAGGGAATTTGGAGAGGATCATCACCATCGTCATCACCAATGCTTCTCCATCAACCATCCATGTTTCCCTCATCCATGAGTGAGTAATCCCCCGTTGTAGGCTATGGGGATGGTAGGGATTGGATGAGTTATATCATGTAATCGAATAAGATTGTTAGGGCATGGTGCCTAGTATCTCTATTAGTGCTATTTGACTTTGTTGTAACTTGTTGTGCTTAATGCTTGTTACTAGGGAACGAGTGCCATGATCTCAGATCTGAACTTATTATGAATCATTATGATAGTATTGTTTGTGATCTTATCTGCAAGTTGTGTACACATATCATTGTCCGGATCCAAAGGCCCTGAAGTGACAGAAATTGGGACAACCTGAGGGGATGGCTGTGATGTAAGGATCACATGTGTTCACGGGGTGTTAATGCTTTGCTCAGGTTCTCTATTAAAAGGAGCTCCTTAATTTCGAGTAGTTCCCTTGAGGCCCCGCTGCAACGGGCTGGCTGGATAAAAGATGTTGTGCAAGTTCTCATTGCGAGCACACATGACTATATATGGAGCACATGCCTATGATTGTTTAGTACTTCGATGCTTTATCTTATTTATCTACAATTTCTCTAGGTCTTGAAGTTACATGTTTAGACTCGTCCAAGCAACACCCGTCCATCCATCCCTATGCCTACCGCGCTCATATCCTACTGTTTACTACTACTGTTACTATTGCTCTTTTTTTGCCGCTACTGTTGCTTTGTTGTTGCTACTACCAAACTGTTGCTACTGATAAACTTCTGTGAGCAAGAACTATTTCCAGATATAGCTGAATTGACAACTCAGTTGTTAAGGCTTGAAAGTATTCTTTGGCTCCCCTTGTGTCGAATCAATAAATTGGATAATACTACCCTTGAAGACTGGTGCGATCCCCTATACTTGTGGGTCATTAGGAACCACTCCCCACCGCCCGCCCTCTACCCCAACATCCCCCTCGCCCAACACCTCCCGCAGCCCCGGCCCCACCATGCGGCCACCCTCCTCCTATGCATTCCCCCCCACCAACCCCCATCGTGGGATCCCTTCGCGTCTTGCTCACTAAACGCCGTCGAGGTGCCCCCATCCACCTCGATCGCTAGCAGTGGCCACCCCAGGCACCCTTGTCGCCTCCCTTTCCTCTTCACCTAGCGCCCCGAGCATTGCCTCCCTCTCCCAGAGCCTCTCCCCGCCACCTCGCCAGAGTCATCAGCCTCCACTCGCTGCCGCCCTAGTGGCCTCGCCTCGACCGTCTTCCCGCGCCAAGGCTGTGTGGCCCTAGCCCTAACACCGTCGGCCTCTGCCCCTTCTGCCCATGCAGGGCATCTCCCTGACCCAAGCTCTCCGCCACGCCCTTGCCAATGGAGCCCCATAGCGCCGCGTGTGCGTCTCTGTGTCACCAGCCTCGACCGTCGTCATCGCCTCCCCGCCGAGCCTCCTCTCCTTGACGCCTCTACAAGCCGCCACCAGCCGTGCGAGCTCGGCCTCCTCGATGCCCTTGCGAGATCCCTCTAGCGCATCCCGTGTGGCCAGCGTCCTAGGAAGCTTCGTGCCACACCCATGTGACCCGCGCGTGGAGGCCACGGGGACAACCCTACAGTATGTATGTCATTTATGTTCTACGGCCAGCACCTGTCACCACCTATTCCTTGTCATGCGTGTGAGGGTCTAGTCCTCTGAAGCATCTTCCTTGGAAAAACCCTATCATGATATAGCCAAGATCTTTGAGGACATTGCCAAGGTCTACTAAATAGTAGTACACCAAGCCTCGCCGAAGACACATGTGTCGATTCAAGATGGTCACCGACCATCGAAAGCCGGAACCTCAAGTTCTTCTTCTCGAACCCTAAGACCCCGATCCATGGATCTGAGGCCCCTAACCCAGAGACCTTCTTCATGGATGCCAAGTTCACCAAGACCCCGGGTGCACCAACACAGATCCGAAGACCGATCTCGCCGAGCCCGAACCCCGTCGAACCACCTCCGACACCCCGGATCTGAACCCCCCCAATGTGTGACCCTTTTCCGAGACCCATATTTTTATAATATATGATATCCACCTTGTTGCATTAATTGTTCATGTTTGCACGAATATCATGTGGTTTGTGGGCATTATGTCGATTCACCTCATAATTAAATCTGAAGACCATATGCAGGATAATTTAGTCTTATTTTGCCTCCATTTAAATTCGTGTAGTGAACTGATGCCATATTTTGCCTTGTTAAGCCAACACTTAAATTGCTTGGTATCTAAACAACATGAACCTATTAATTAATTGCCGGGACCCTAGTTCCGCCTAATATTGCCTAGTTGCATCTCATCCTTGCCATGTCATTCATCAGATCATGGTCATGCCGGTTCTTCCGCATTAGTTGTAATTGTTGCATCAGTTATTTTAGTGCTTTGCTTCTTCCCGGATAGAACGATGAAATGTGTGAGATTCAACAAGTTCTTTGTTGTATCTTAAGCTATGGTTCCCAAGCGAGCATTCTCCCCCTTTCTACCCATTTTATATTTATATTCTTTACTTCCTCCTATTGATCTATTGCTATTCGTGTTGCAATGCTTTAGCTTCCGTGTACCATTTATATTCATTGTAGCCTCTATATTGCCTTGGACACCTCCTATTACCTATTGTTTGATAGGCAGTTGGTCTTGCGAGTCGTAGTTGCTTGCTTAGGTGTTGTTTTGTGTCGTCGAGTTCCACCGTTGTTGGGTGGTTGGCACATGCTTAATGGTGGAGATAATAAAGGTTCTACTTATAGCTTATTAATTAAATGTTGGTGGTAGATATAACTAATGCCGAGGCACCGGTGGATAATAGTCATTATTTGTTTTTAACTGCCCACTTGTGTCCACCTAGGACTCGAGTTCTTGACACCTGTTCCGAGATCGAGCGTGCTAACCACAGGTGGGGTGTGTGGGCACCCCTATCGATGTAGTACCTAATTTGAAAGTACTGTTATGGGGCCACAGACTAGTTTGGGGCATTATTACCATCCTATCCTTATGCCATGCTTTACTGCTTTATTTACTACTATTGCTCGAGGAGCGTTTACTACTACAGTGTTCAACAACCAATGTGGAATGTATTCGCGGTATCGACAAGCTCAGTCACACTTTCGGGTTCCTAGTCATTTATAGCCATTGACACAAACCCTGGGTCCATCTCGGAGCTGGCTGACTTCGTTGCAGGTAGCTTAGTGTGGTGGCCCCCATGTACTTACTTTGGGTCTAGGAAACGTCGTGTCCTAAACCCTGTTGGCATACCATTGGGTGTATGTTTTATGATCTTGTACCTACTTTATCTGACAACAAGGGTGTAGGTGCGTGTGGAAACTTTGGTGCACCCCTACAGGGTTAAATATTTTCGAAAAGCCGTGTCCGTGGTTATGGACAACTTGGAGCATAGTTTTTCGATCATAGACAACTATAACTAAAGTTTACTGTTATAATTTGACTTGTATATGATATGACTAGTAAGTTGGATAACCACCATGGAATGAATGAATAAAACTGCCAACTGTGTGAGTTTCCTCGGCATGACTTCCTTGTTTGGTCTTGAGGGGGAAATACTAGGATGGGTATGTTTGGTCGTAGTATCAGGTGAGTTCCAAATAGGTCTTTCTTACCTCTCTATGATAGCCGACAGTTGTATCGAGTCTCTATAGGTTGTTTAGTGCATGTTGCGCCGCCGCTTCAGTCCACCATACCTATATAGGCGAGAGACAGCAAATTACAAGTCTCGCCGTGTACTGGCCTCAATACTGACTGCTCTCTTTTTCCTTTTCCCTTTGTTGGCACCCCTTTAATTTGTTTAGCAGGTTTGAGATCGTCATCATTAGAAGGGTTACCCTTCCGTCTTGGCCTAGGAAGGGTTATGGATGCCACTTGTTATTCTTCACGACTCTTAGCCTCATTTGCAGCTTATCCGTACTCGTATGTGTATCATTTTCGAGGTGATTTGGATCTTTGTACTGTATATCTGTATTCTTGACTCGTGGAGTCGTTGTTATATATATGTTTTTATGGGTTCCATCATGGACTATTGTGTAATGATATTACTTTGTTTTCCACCCGCACGCAAGTACTTGGTGGGCATCTTTGAATCGATTCTATGCGGGTTTGGCAGGAATCGCTAAAACTTGCATAGGGACAATCCGAGGGTGTTACAAAGTGGTATCATAGCCCAGTAGTTGCGATACCCCACTGCTCCAGCCTATAGGGTAACCTAGATAACAGCCGATTTAGAGTGTCAAAAATATTTTGAAAATCGGTTGGATAGATCTGGTTAGGTCTAATTTTACTCCTTACCTCTGTGTTATGCTCCTCTTACCCTCATGTGTTTCGAATCTGCTCTCTTATCTTTTCTTTGAGTCCAGGAATTCTTGTGTTTGGATTTTCGATGTACCTTCAGGGTTTCGCTTCCTTCCTCTTGTAACGGTGCTTCGACATCCGGCCTTCATTCCATTTGAGGAATTTTCTCTATGTGCCTTTCAGTGGACCAAAAATCCACTAAATTTTTTATTTGTATCTTTCGGTGTTTTTCAACATGACGACGTCATCTCCATCAGATCTGATGAAGAGTCTGTATCTCCTTTGCTTTTGAACCTTGTTTGTCGAGATCTTTAGTCTGAATTCCAAGAGTTTGTTGCATAAGCCGTCTGTTCGTGTACAGAGTAATGCTTTGAGTGCGGGATGGAGTAGATACCATACTACAACTCTTACCATTCGCTTTTGTACATTGAATCGATGGATCAATGCAACTTGACTTGTTCTACGGAAGTTATAGGTGGCCTTATCTTTTGAGAACTCGATCTTCGTCTTTGTTTTTCCAGAGTGTTCTCTCAAGGAACATGAACAACAACCACTTGTTGGTGGCATCGCTGATTTCAAGATGGATCAAGAATCTTGTTAGTGGTGTCACAAAGATCTACACAAAGCGAGAAGATTCAGATCGTCAGCCTTCTCCACCGTATGATGAGGCGTATCTCGAAGGCGAGATCCATTGTTAGTGGTGTCGAATTGTAGCACCCTGGGTAAAACCAGTATCAGAAAATTGCTCGTTGCTTTGCATCATCATGACGACATGCTCATTTCATCATGCCACATTGCATTTGAGCATCCTCATGACTACATTCATATTATTTGCCTAAAACTATTTTCTAAAAACCTATCTTTGATTTTGAAATAATCCCCACTTTATTTCAAATATAAAACCTTGGTCTTAATGGATATTTTGTTTGTCTTAAATCAGTTGCAAAATGTTTTGTTTTAAAACTATATATAAAAGAAAACATTTATAAAATTGTTCTAGGGGGAGGCAGCCCGCCAGGCCCAAAAGCCCGACGGGCCACCTACTACCCCAAACCCTAATCCTAACCCCAAACCCTAGACCCAACCTTCCCTACCTACCCACACCTGGCGCAGCACCACACCACCCACCGTAGCTGACCCATTCAACTCACACGCAACACCAGCCTGCACCCAACTCAGCCCCACATCGAACCACCCCACACACACCACTCACGTACACTACACGCACACCACAACGGCACACACGCGACCAGCAATAGGGGAGGCAGCACGCCAGGCCCAAAAGCCTGACGGACCACCTACTACCCCAAGCCCTAATTTCCTAACCCTAAACCATAGACCCAACTTGCCCTACCTACTTATGGCGCCTGAGAGCGCTTTGTCGGGAAACCCCAAGAGCAAGGTGTGAAGAAGCACAACAACAAGTCTTCCCTTAGTAAGAAACTGAGGTTATCGAACCAGTAGGAGGAAGGTAACATCTCAAAGGTGTTGCAAGCAACATGGAAACCTACACAACACAAAGTCAAGACTTTGCCCCAACTAACAGTGAGGTTGTCAATCTCATCGGTTGATGTAACAAAGGATTAAATGTATGGTGTGGAAGGTGATGATGGTTTGCATCAAGTAAACAGTAACAATGGAGGATGTATCAATGGTAAAGATTGGACCGGGGTCCATAGTTCACTAGAGGTGTTCTCCTTAGATAAACAAACATGGCATGCCGGGTAAACAAATTACAGCATGGCAATTGACAGGACTGAGCAAGGCATAACAATGCAATACTAGACAAAAAGATCCTATGAGATTCGATTGGGCAAAGCAACAATATACATAAACCACCATCCAACTGCATCTATGACTAGAAGTCCACCTTTGGGTTATCATCCGAACCCCCTCCAGTATTAAGTTGCAAGCAACAGACAACTGCTTTAAGCAAAGTGTGTAAGGTAAACAATCCACTTGTTCCATGAACAAGAGACCATTATTTTCTCCCTAGTGGCAAAAGCACATCTACAATCGTAGAGATTTCTGTCACTTCCCTTGATTAAGTAGAGGCATGAACCCTCTATCGGGTATAAATACCCCCTCTTGGAGTCACTAGAAACTACTTGGCCAAGATAGCTACTAACAACGGAGAGCATGCAAGATCACAAACAACATAGACATGATAGAATCAATAAGACAAAACTATTAATCAATCTGACATAGTAATCTCAATATCCATCAGATCCCCGCAAACACAACATGCATGATTACAAATAGATGATCTTGATCATGAACGGAGCTCACAAGATCTAAACATGGTAGCACAAAGGAGGAGAGACAACCATCTAGCTACTACATGGACCCGTAGTCCAAGGTGGAACTACTCACGCATCATACCGGAGGTTGGCATGGTGATGAAGAAGGCCTTCGGGATGATCTCCCCTCCGACAGGGTACCGGGAAGAGCTTCAGACCCCCCGATGAAGGGACGATGGTGGTGGTGGCTATAGACGGTTTCGTGAAATTTTGATCGGGTGCTTAGGGTTTCGGCATCGGGGGCTTCTTATAGGCGAAGAGGCGAGGCTGGGATGCGGCTAGGGGGCACACACCCTGCCCAGGCGCGATCTCACCCTAGGCCATGCCTGGGGTGTGTGGCCACCCTGTGGTGCCCCTCCGTCTCTCCTCTGGACTCCATGTTCTCCTCGATCAAATATTGACTTTGGCTTTTGTCCCGTACAATTCCAAGAATATTTTCTTACTAGCTTTTCTGGAACCAAAAACAACAGAAAACAGGCAACTGGCACTGTGGAAACTTGTTAATAGGTTAGTACCAGAAAACATATGAAAATGACCTCAAAGTGTGGACAAAGCAAAGCAAAGTAGATACTAAACAAGCATGGAACATAAAAAATTATAGATACGTTTCCGACGTATCAAGCATCCCCAAGCTTAACTCCTGCTCGTCCTCGAGTAGGTAAGTGATAAAAGAATAATTTTTGAAGTGACATGCACCATAAAAACCAATAACAAACCATTTGCAAGCATTGAAAGATGCGATCAAAGAACTCTAAACATGTGCATGAAATATGGAGTTCTAACAATAAGACAAAGTAACTATGCATGCAACATGAAAGGCTACAAACAAAGATCATGAATAACATGCATTGAAAAATGTTTGTTTGTTTCACATACAGAAAACATGGCATAGTGGAATTCAACTTTTCCCTCATAGAGTAGCAAATATATGCATATGACACCTTCAAAGTTCATAAGAGTGACTAGATACAAATAGCACAAGAACAAGCAATATGAACAATATGCATCAATCAATAAATTTTGGGACACTGCACATATAACTAAGAATGGCAACTATGCTCTCTTAACTGGTGCTTAAAGGTAGAAGGTGGAGACTCAATATAAAAGTGGAAGAAAGGCCCTCCATAAAGGGAAGCAGGGATTTCAAGTTTCAAAAAGAGCTTCCAAAAATTATGGTACTTGTTAGCTTTCAGCCCTCATTGCCCCTATCATAAGAATCTTGAAGTGATTAAGGTTAAAGTGAACAAACTATGGAGTATATGCTTGACAAAGTATAAGTTGGCAATCTCATGTCCCTTGAATACGAGGGCCTCACCTCATGCTACTCAACTTTAGTCACCTGTAAGTTCTTGTCATAGTAAGTATATGTGTATCATAGAGAACCGCCAACGGGGTACCCCTTGCACATGGTATAGTAGCTATCCCGTAACCAAAATGACAAGGCAAGCAGACAATGAGCATCTCAGTGATCTTTTTATTTACTATTTCAATAGATTTTTATTGAGGATGCTTCACAGATTGCTCATTATGGTGATGCAGCAAATTTCTACCATGATTAGGCATGGCTTAGGCTAGCGGCCCAGGCGTTTCTCTAACACAAAGTACATAACTCCATGGACTTACAAGCTCCCTCTTTATTTCACACCGACGACATCCATAGACAAAAGCGCATGATATCAACTGTGTACATAGTACAAGTGCAATGTTGAAAACGTTCCCCATAACAACATGGTTCTGCTAATTCCAACGTATAAGTGCAAGCATATACAACATAAACACAATGGTTCAAGTTTATTAGGGGCAAGGAATAAAAAGTGTGCCATCAAGTTCGTGAGGGATTTAATCACTAAGTTTTCACATAACAAAATACTTTTTAAATGGAAGATAGCTGAAAACAAGAATATACTTGGAATGGTGTAACACACCATGCATAGGAATTTATAGTTGACACTTTGGAATCACTTGGTTTCTTGGGAGTTGGAAGCATGAGTAGAGATTACTCATACAAGCGGAGGCTAGCAAAATACTGGGAGCAACCAACTAAGAGAGCAATAATGGCCATAATCATGCAGAGCGACAAAACATTACTAATCAAAGCATAGAGTAGTACTACAAGTCAAGGACTAAATGATTATAGAGGCTATGGTGACTTGTTCATAGTCATAACATGGTGTGAGCATGTGCCAATTCAACCCAAACAAAGCATCAAAGGAGAATATCATAATAGTATGCTTTTGTATGCTAAAACAACACATAATTCCTTCAAGGCACACAAAGAAATCCCAATTGTTTGGAACAAGCCATGCTATAGAAATAATCACTAAGCATAAGGTCAAAACAACACATAGCATGACATGCTAAAGTCTAAGTCACATTCAATGCAAGCTCCTCTTGCACTTTCAAGCAAGAACTTTCTAGTCCTTTCCAACACCAATCAACTTATTTGAAACAACACAGCGAGAACGGGGGTCCAACTAATTTATTCAAGCAAAATAAACAAACTAAACAAAGCAAACAAAAACTAAGGCGCTCCAAAAACAACACAACAGTGCATGAAACAATAAAACGAAGTGTCTAGAAAGACCTGAGCTTTTTATTGATGAAGAAGGAGATGCCTTGGGTATCCCCAAACTTTGACGCTTGTATGTTAGACCCCTCCTTTGTAAAGGAAAAGGATCCCTGTGATTGCAATGCTAGTCCCTGGATCATTGCTAGCATCCACAGTTTAAGATGAAGTACACAGATACAAAGGTCATTTATTACATTCATTCCAGAGATAAACCATAGTCTTTTACAACTTAGGGCCAAAGGCCTAATACAAGAGTTTATGGAATAAGTAAATAAACACAAGTCCTCATCTTCATGTGCCACATGCAAGCATGTTGAGTGTAGACTCATGACTCCTACTCTTCATCGGAGTAACCTGCAACATCACAAGTTACAGCCACAGAGGGTCAATACTTTGGAATAGTATTGGCAAGTGATACCTTAGTAAATTTTAAGTGGACTGTATTACTATATGCATTTTGGCTAAGTGTAGCTTGGCTTGCTTTGCTTGAAAATAGGTTTTTCCTATTAGTTGAAATCACTAAGTTTTTCTTTCTCAAAACATTCCCAAGGAACCACCAATAGACATTGGGGTCCTTCACCCTTGTTCAGCCACAAATTTTACTTAGAAATTGGAGTGATGAGATTCTTGTAGCTTCCATGTCTTGATGCTCAAATTGTCCTTTGCCATGGACATGGCTAAGTACTTAGATTTTCCATCTGCAGAGGTTGTGCACTTTCCCCACCAGACTTGGTTTCCCAAGACAGGACCTTTCAGAAGCCTTTCCTTAGTCAAATGGACGCGCTCCAACCTATCATTCCCACTACCACCAACTGTCCAAGTGACTAAGTTCTAGCAACCTATATGATCAAGGCAGAGCCCATATTGCCAAGTGGTTGCACTGTAAGCTTTCTCAACACTTGGCCTCCAAATCCCTTTGTGCCTGGGTGGCATACCACAAGTGAGATACACAAGCCAAGTCCATGGCCTTGTGTAACCACTCAACATAAACCAATCTTTCCATTCCACCCAGGAGGTTTATTGACTTAGTGGTTTTATTAAGAAAACATAAGTCTCATGACTTAGAAATATAGTCATTATAGAATGAATAGATTATATCAACCCTTGTTTGCTAGTATCTAGGCTAACCATGGCATGGTAACTTAACTTAGGAAAATTCTTAGCAATTCTACCATTCTAATTACATAGGATTTCCCAACATATCATTTAACCAAAGTAGCATGCAAGACTTAGCAAAATATCTAATGCTAGTTCAAAACATAGGATGGAAATATTCATGAAAAATATCACTTGCCTTGGTAATGGGGAGATAGCACTCTTCACAATCACAATCACTAGCAAAATCTACACAAAAATTATAGCATACAATTACACACAATTTTATACAATCAAAATATGAATGCATGCATGCAATAATTTACTAAGTAAAGATTTTGAAAATCCTACCAAGAAAGTGCATGACACAGAAACATAACAAGTTCCAAAGTTGGCCAATCAAACTTATTTGGCACTAATACAATTACTAAACCAAAACTATACTCAAAATAGCCCTAAACATGTTTATGTATAAAAAGCCATTTTAACAGTTACTATTTGTTAAACACATTGGATATTCAGAAAGGTCTTGATTCACTGAATCCAACGGTATAAAGTTTGCAAAATTCCAACGTGGCAATCAAAAGTTATAGCTGTTTGAAGTTTGGATCTAAATCTGGTTTAAATTCTGTTTTTGATTTAAACTCTAGCCACGTGTCGCAGTCTCACTGGCGCATACCGTTTCGGTTGGATCGCGCTCTGCGGACCGCAGGATCTAAGTGGGATCTGGCGGCTCAGATGCGCGCTTACCCCTTCGTTTACAATCTATCCTAGCCCTATGATCTGGATCCAACAGACACAATCATCAAGCCACAAACTAGCGGCGCTAGCGGCGTTGACTGGCGGCGGCGCGTCTGACTACGGTGGCGCTGGAGTTCTAGGTCACTCGGGGAGGAAGGGATATGCTTACCGGAATCGCAGTGGCGTGCTGAAGCTCGACGTGGTGCTGGCTTGCGAAGGGGCGCGCTGACTCGGCGATGATTCCTCGTCGGAGTTGAGTCTGGCGACAGGTGGTTCTGTTCGAGGTCGAAGACGACGTTGCAGATCGCTGGGAGGCAAACAGAGGGTGTGGTCAGATGCAGAAGATCACGGAGAACACGTGTGTGTGAAAGACAAGGCTTGGGGCGGTCTGGACTTACCACTGGAGGTCGTCGGAGTTGAAGCCGAAGACGGTGGCGTCCAGTCGTCGACGTTGCTGGAGCTACGGGTCATGCGAAGGTAAGTGGGGTGTGTCAGTAGTTGCGCAGAGACTCACTGAACAAGATAGCATGAATGAGAGGCAGAGGGGAACACGAGGCTCACCGGAATTTGCCGGTGCGGTCGTCGGAGCAGCGGCGGAGTTATGCGAGTCGTGGGCAGCCTGGTGGCGTGAAGGCAAAATTGACTGGGGGGAAATGGTCGCGAGGAAGGGGGGATTTTATAGCCCGCGGCTCGACAGGAAACGCTCGACGCATCAATGCGAATTAAGCTCGCGAGATCAGCGCTGCAACGGCCAGCGGCGGAGGTCGTGCGCGGAATCAGGGGGAAGACGATGCTGACGTGGAGAAGGCCCGCTCGTCAGTGAAGTGCGCGAGGTGGAGGTGGGGTCTGGCTGTCAGCGACTGAGTGCGTGCGCTCACGCGTGAGAGAGGAAAAGAAAACCCCCGGGTGGGCTAGCTGGGCTCGATTCGATGCTAGGCCAGAAACCTGGCGCGCGGCCTTTTTATTTTGTTTATTCCTTTTCCTTTTCTATTTTGGTTTTCAGGAATGATTTAGATATGAATTCAAATCCTTTTTGAATTCAAACAATTCTGGGGATTTTTGCAGGGTACCGTGGTTTCAAAAATCAGTTATTTAACCATGTGGTTACCCTGCAAGGGCTTGGTCAAGCTTGGACTTTAAAACAATCAGAGACTTTGCCTCTGGTTTGCAAATGTTTTAAAAATAGGGTTTTGAATTTATTTCCAAGTTGAAAACTTTGGTCAAACTTTTACACCTAAACTTTCCAACAATGGAGGCAAGCAAACAAGTTCCTAAACATTCAAGTCTCAAAGGGTGATGGCCATTCGAATTAAATTTGCTCACATGAAATCATAGCATCAAGTTTCTGTTTTTCTGAAATGGTTTTGATTTTGAAACCCTAAATGATGATGGATGCATGGATGATATGAATGAGTTTTGGAATATGAATTTATGGATGTTACAAATCTAAACCCCTTAAGATGAATCTCGCCCTCGAGATTCGGATTGGCTAGCAAATAGGTGAGGGTGGTCTTTCCGAAGATCATCTTCTCTTTCCCATGTTGCTTCCTCTTCGGAATGATGATTCCATTGCACTTTGCAAAACTTGATAGTTTTTGTCCTTGTGACTCTTTCTGCGGTCTCAAGAATCTTGACAGGTTTTTCTTCATAGGTGAGGTCACTTTCTAGTTGAACTTCTTCCAAAGGTATGGTATCCTTCAAACAAGATTCTTCCATTTCTGGGTGACATTTCTTGAGCTGACTCACATGAAACACATAATGGACAGCCGACAGAGATTCAGGCAATTCAACTTCATACGCAACTTCTCCCTTGCGACTTAGAATTTTGAATGGCCCAACATATCTTGGTGCCAACTTCCCTTTGACTCCAAATCTTTTCACTCCACGAAGTGGTGATACTCTGAGATAAGCTCTATCCCCAACTTCGTAGGTGACTTCTCTACGCTTAGAATCCGCGTAGCTTTTCTGTCGGGCCTGTGCTATCTTCAACCTGTCCTTAACCAATTTGACTTTCTCTTCTGCGTCCTTGATAAGATCAGGTCCAAACAAACTCCTTTCTCCCACACCATTCCATAGCAATGGGGTGGTACACTTCCTTCCGTAGAGAAACTCAAATGGTGCCATCCCAATACTAGATTGATAACTGTTATTGTAAGAGAACTCTGCGTAGGGCAGACTTTCATCCCAACTTGCTCCATAGTCTAGAGCACATGCCCTCAACATGTCTTCAAGAATTTCGTTAGTCCTTTCTGTTTGTCCATCAGTTTGAGGATGAAAAGCAGTACTGAATTCCAACCTCGTTCCCAATGATTCATGGAGCTGTCTCCAAAAGTGGGAAGTGAATTGGGTTCCCCTATCGGATACAATACTCTTAGGCACACCGTGAAGGCATACAATTCTGCTCATGTAGATTTTGGCTAACTTAGCACTTGTATAAGTTGTCTTCACGGGTATAAAATGAGCCACTTTAGTTAGGCGATCCACTACTACCCATATGGAATCATACCCTGACCTGGTCCTTGGTAATCCGGTAATGAAATCCATACCGATATTTTCCCACTTCCATTCAGGTATAGGCAGTGGTTGAAGCAAACCTGCTGGTTTCTGATGTTCCGCTTTCACTCTACTACACACATCACACAAAGCAATATTTTCGGCGATGTCTCTCTTGAGATTGTTCCACCAAAATCTTTCTTTCATGTCCATGTACATCTTGGTGTTTCCTGGGTGAATAGAATACGGAGAGTTGTGTGCTTCTTGCAAAATCAGTTTCCGTAACTCCGGATCTTGTGGAACACAGATACATTTCCCATGCCATAATGTACCCTGTTTGTCTTCATGAAAATTCTTAGCTTTCCCTAGACCAATATTTTTCTTAATCTCCTCAATTTCCTTATCGGACTTCTTAGCTTCTCGAATCTTGTCCAACAAAGTGGGTTGAACATCCAAAGACATAAGATGTCCTCCAGGCACAATCTCCAATCTGAGTTCTTTGAATTGCTTACACAAATCATCCGGCAATTCTCCTTTGGTAAGGCCATTTACAAACACCTTACGACTTAGAGCATCTGCTACAACGTTTGCTTTACCGGGGTGGTATTGCAAACTCAAGTCATAATCCTTGATAAGCTCTAACCATCTTCTTTGTCTCATATTGATTTCCTTTTGGGTGAAGATATACTTCAAACTTTTGTGATCCGTGAACACTTCACAACGCTTTCCCAAAAGGTAATGTCTCCATGTTTTGAGTGCGTGGACGACAGAGGCTAACTCTAAATCATGAGTAGGATAATTTACTTCATGAGTTTTGAGTTGTCTCGAGTCATAGGTCACAAATTTACCGTCTTGCATAAGTACGACACCCAAACCTTGATGAGACGCATCACAATATACTTGGAAATCCTTTTCCAAATCTGGCAGACATAGAACTGGTGCTGTCACAAGTCTCTTCTTCAATTCTTGGAAGCTGACTTCGCAACCTTCAGACCAAGCAAATTTCTTGTCCTTCTTTAACAATTCAGTCATTGGCTTAGCAACCTTTGAGAAATTTTCAATGAATATTCTGTAGTAACCTGCTAAGCCGAGGAAACTACGAACTTCTTTCACATTCTTAGGAGATTCCCATTCTGTCACAGCTGACACCTTAGCAGGATCAACTGCTACACCATCCTTTGTCATAACATGACCAAGAAAACCAACTTCTTCTAGCCAGAACTCACACTTGCTGAATTTAGCATAAAGTTTATGTTCCCTCAGTTTCTCAAGTATCAAGCGTAAGTGTGTTTCATGTTCTTCCTTGCTCTTGGAGTAGACTAAGATGTCATCGATGAAAACGACCACAAACTTGTCAAGGAATTCCATGAACACCTTGTTCATCATATTCATGAAGTAAAACACACAGGTGGGAAGCCATCCACATGTCGGATGGTCCAATAACAAGTTCAAGAATAACAAGTATGATAATGAAATATAAACGAGTAGTCAAGTCTACTCATCAGCATCAATCTCCTCGTCGACGAAGGTAAGACCTGCGTTCTCCATCGCGGTCTTGTTCTCCTCAATCGTAGTGGTCAAGGAATCGATCTTGGCCTTGAGAGCCCTCTTCTGGGAGCGAAGCCTCTCGATCACCATCTGCTGCTGCTCTAGCTCGAAATCCTTGGACTTTAGTTCCTCGATCATATCCTGGATCTTCTTGTTCCTATCCTGGACGCGTTTCTCCTGACTCTTGAACTTACGGTCCTGGGCCTCGAACTTCGTCTCCATTTCCTTGGCCATCTCGTCCTGCTGTGCGAAAAGCTTGTCCTTCTCGCGAAGCTGCACCTGGAGCTCGTCATTGTTGAGCATGACGTTGGTCCTGTCCGTGTCCACGTGCCTGATGAGAGACTCTAAGTCCTGGAGATAGAGACGTATCGGCTCTGCTGCGTCCCTCGAGTCGTCCTCAAAGTCGATGGACTCTCCATCATCTTCACGCCTTCCGAAGACGTGGAAGTGGGTGCCTCTAACCTGTCAGGAGTGATGGCCTAACAGTCGTCCTATCAGGTCCTGCATGACTACCTCCATGCCTCTCTCCCTGTCGTCGTGCATCAGCTTGAAAACTATGGCCTCCGTAGTAGGCTCTGTCTGACGCCCGAGCTGGTTCACCTTGAAGCCCCAGAGGTCCTTCCTCTCGAACTTGGTGAGTGGGTGCACCATGATGGTGGGAAGAGGGAGATCGAGCAAAGTAGTAAGCTCAACGATACGAGGACCAAAACGGGTAACCTGGAACTCCTCAACAGTACTGATGGTAATAGGCATCTATTTACAAGATAGAAAAGTTAGAACAACATTTTATAAGGTAAACAAAGACAACATCACATACACATCCTTGGAACACAAAATCACACAAGTCATGCATACATGAATCCATTACATCAATCAAGGTCCAATCTTATTTAAGGTATCATTTTGGAAAATAAGGTGATAAGTGGTGGTGCAACTAACGGAGTGCCTTTACAATCCTATCTCACTGGATCTATTAGCAAACACAATGTTCCTAGAGGCAATCCACCTATCTTGTTCACTTGATTCCATCACTAAGTCTATAATATCTCCCCTTAATTCTTGGTTGGTGGCTTCCAACTCTTCGGTAAGCTCCTTCTCTTTCTCTAAGTCTTTTTGGAGGTTGAGCATTCTGCACTTGACTCTAGCACTAAGTTCTTTGATAGTCCTCCAAGCTGCTTCTCTGGCTGACTCAAAGAATGTGGTGTGCATCACAGTGTTGGTGTACATGCAGAATCCCCTTTCTTTGTGGTTGTCTTCCTTGTTTTTGTACAAGTGAAGTTGCACCCACCAATACTCCACTCCTTCATCCATCATCGGAAAGCCTTTGTAAACAGATGCACCATGTGCTTCCATTGTCACCATGAGATCATTGAGAATTTTGGGAAACTCAGTTTCACACTCCAAGGTCATGGTCATGAGTGGCCCTTTCTTCACGGCTTCGTTGATGGAGTTCATCTACAAATGGAGATGAGAATGAGAAGATTAGAAAAGTTTTACGAGAAGAATAGACAAGTGTAGAAGTAGTTGAAATTTTTTCCTTAGTGGTTTTCCAATCCTAGGGTCATAATCCTACAGGCAACACAGTGCTCTGATACCATCTGTTAGACCCCTCCTTTGTAAAGGAAAAGGATCCCTGTGATTGCAATGCTAGTCCCTGGATCATTGATAGCATCCACAGTTTAAGATGAAGTACAGAGATACAAAGGTCATTTATTACATTCATTCCAGAGATAAACCATAGTCTTTTACAACTCAGGGCCAAAGGCCTAATACAAGAGTTTATGGAATAAGTAAATAAACACAAGTCCTCATCTTCATGTGCCACAGGCAAGCATGTTGAGTGTAGACTCATGACTCCTACTCATCATCGGAGTAACCTGCAACATCACAAGTTACAGCCACAGAGGGTCAATACTTTGGAATAGTATTGGCAAGTGATACCTTAGTAAATTTTAAGTGGACTGTATTACTATATGCATTTTGGCTAAGTGTAGCTTGGCTTGCTTTGCTTGAAAATAGGTTTTTCCTATTAGTTGAAATCACTAAGTTTTTCTTTGTCAAAACATTCCCAAGGAACCACCAATAGACATTGGAGTCCTTCACCCTTGTTCACCCACAAATTTTACTTAGAAATTGGAGTGATGAGATTCTTGTAGCTTCCATGTCTTGATGCTCAAATTGTCCTTTGCCATGGACATGGCTAAGTACTTAGATTTTCCATCTGCAGAGGTTGTGCACTTTCCCCACCAGACTTGGTTTCCCAAGACAAGACCTTTCAGAAGCCTTTCCTTAGTCAAATGGACGCGCTCCAACCTATCATTCCCACTACCACCAACTATCCAAGTGACTAAGTTCTAGCAACCTATATGATCAAGGCAGAGCCCATATTGCCAAGTGGTTGCACTGTAAGCTTTCTCAACACTTGGCCTCCAAATCCCTTTGTGCCTGGGTGGCATACCACAAGTGAGATACACAAGCCAAGTCCATGGCCTTGTGTAACCACTCAACATAAACCAATCTTTCCATTCCACCCAGGAGGTTTATTGACTTAGTGGTTTTATTAAGAAAACATAAGTCTCATGACTTAGAAATATAGTCATTATAGAATGAATAGATTATACCAACCCTTGTTTGCTAGTAGCTAGGCTAAGCATGGCATGGTAACTTAACTTAGGAAAATTCTTAGAAATTCTACCATTCTAACTACATAGGATTTCCCAACATATCATTTAACCAAAGTAGCATGCAAGACTTAGCAAAATATCTAATGCTAGTTCAAAACATAGGATGGAAATATTCATGAAAAATATCACTTGCCTTGGTAATGGGGAGAGTAGCACTCTTCACAATCACAATCACTAGCAAAATCTACACAAAAATTATAGCATACAATTACACACAATTTTATACAATCAAAATATGAATGCATGCATGCAAGAATTTACTAAGTGAAGATTTTGAAAATCCTACCAAGCAAGTGCATGACACAGAAACATAACAAGTTCCAAAGTTGGCCAATCAAAATTATTTGGCACTAATACAATTACTAAACCAAAACTATACTCAAAATAGCCCTAAACATGTTTCTGTATAAAAAGCCATTTTAACAGTTACTATTTGTTAAACACATTGGATATTCAGAAAGGTCTTGATTCACTGAATCCAATGGTATAAAGTTTGCAAAATTCCAACGTGGCAATCAAAAGTTATAGCTGTTTGAAGTTTGGATCTAAATCTGGTTTAAATTCTGTTTTTGATTTAAACTCTAGCCACGTGTCGCAGTCTCACTAGCGCATACCGTTTCGGTTGGATCGTGCTCTGCGGACCGCAGGATCTAAGTGGGATCTGGCGGCTCAGATGCGCGCTTACCCCTTCGTTTACAATCTATCCTAGCCCTACGATCTGGATCCAACGGACACAATCATCAAGCCACAAACTGGCGGCGCTAGCGGCGTTGACTGGCGGCGGCGCGTCTGACTACGGTGGTGCCGGCGTTCTAGGTCGCTCGGGGAGGAAGGGAGATGCTTACCGGAATCGCAGTGGCGTGCGACGTGGTGCTGGCTTGCGAAGGGCCGCGCTGACTCGGCGATGATTCCTCGTCGGAGTTGAGTCTGGCGACAGGTGGTTCTGTTCGAGGTCGAAGACGACGTTGCAGATCGCTAGGAGGCAAACGGAGGGTGTGGTCAGATGCAGAAGATCATGGAGAACACGTGTGTGTGAAATACAAGGCTTGGGGCGGTCTGGACTTACCACTGGAGGTCGTCGGAGTTGAAGCCGAAGACGGTGGCGTCCAGTCGTCGACGTTGCTGGAGCTACGGGTCATGCGAAGGTAAGTGGGGTGTGTCAGTAGTTGCGCAGAGACTCACTGAACAAGATAGCATGAATGAGAGGCAGAGGGGAACATGAGGCTCACCGGAATTTGCCGGTGCGGTCGTCGGAGAAGCGGCGGAGTTGTGCGAGTCGTGGGCAGCCTGGTGGCGTGAAGGCAAAATTGACTGGGGGGAAATGGTCGCGAGGAGGGGGGATTTTATAGCCCGCGGCTCGACAGGAAACGCTCGATGCATCAATGCGAATTAAGCTCGCGAGATCAGCGCTGCAACGGCCAGCGGCGGAGGTCGTGCGCGGAATCAGGGGGAAGACGATGCTGACGTGGAGAAGGCCCGCTCGTCAGTGAAGTGCGCGAGGTGGAGGTGGGGTCTGGCTGTCAGCGACTGAGTGCGTGCGCTCACGCGTGAGAGAGGAAAAGAAAAACCCCGGGTGGGCTAGCTGGGCTCGATTCGATGCTGGGCCAGAAACCTGGCGCGCGGCCTTTTTATTTTGTTTATTCCTTTTCCTTTTCTATTTTGGTTTTCAGGAATGATTTAGATATGAATTCAAATCCTTTTTGAATTCAAACAATTCTGGGGATTTTTGCAGGGTACTGTGGTTTCAAAAATCAGTTATTTAACCATGTGGTTACCCTGCAAGGGCTTGGTCAAGCTTGGACTTTAAAACAATCAGAGACTTTGCCTCTGGTTTGCAAATGTTTTAAAAATAGGGTTTTGAATTTATTTCCAAGTTGAAAACTTTGGTCAAACTTTTACACCTAAACTTTCCAACAATGGAGGCAAGCAAACAAGTTCCTAAACATTCAAGTCTCAAAGGGTGATGGCCATTCGAATTAAATTTGCTCACATGAAATCATAGCATCAAGTTTCTGTTTTTCTGAAATGGTTTTGATTTTGAAACCCTAAATGATGATGGATGCATGGATGATATGAATGAGTTTTGGAATATGAATTTAGGGATGTTAAATTGTACCTCTTGGATATTTATTGGGGTGACACTGGGGTGGCATCCCCAAGCTTGATATTTTTTCCATTCTTCATCTCATTACATCATTCTTTCTCTACACCTGAATTTTTGTCCTTCATACAAAACTTCACACAATCTTCATTAGCAACATTAGTGTATTCAAAAGATAATTGACCCTTGGGTTTAGCTTTAGAACCGAATTTTTTTTCACTAAAAGCATAAGCTATTGTAGAAAATCCTACAAAAATCTCAATTTCCCAAAAAGAACCCAAAAAAAGAAGCAAATGCAAATAATGGCAGAAATCTGTCAAAACAGACCATCAGGTAGAAACCAATTTTTGCGAAGACCTTCTGTTGCTCAAATCAAAAAGTGTTGAACTAACCAAAGTGAGCTAACGTACTGGGGGATTTATTCGTAAATTTTAAGCTAAATCCGACTTAGAGAGACCCCTCACGAATTTTGATGGTGGAGGACAGAAATCTGTTTTGGGACAGCAACTCCCCAAATCTAACTTCCCTCTCATTAGAGTTTATTCTTGGCAGAAAAAGCAAACAAAAAAGATAAGGATAGGTCATTAATGAAGTAATAACTTTCAAGACTCAAGGAAACTCTTGGGTTATTTCTCAACAAGTACTTTTCTTTAACGCCTTTAAGTTAGGAACAAGAAGCAAGAAATCAAGTATTTTCAAATGAGGAAGCATTAACATCAATACTTGCAAAGTCTTCAAATATGAAAGGTATCTCATCCAAATGAGTTTTGGAGGATCCCTTCTCATCTCTCTTTGGTTTACTACTTTCATCAAAAGGATTTTCAGGAACAATCCTATCAAAATTCTTTTCAAAGGCCTCATGCATCCCAACAAGCTTAAAGGGTATGGGTATCTTAAATTCCTCTCTAGGCATGGTTTTATCTAAAGTACCCACAACATCTACACATGAGCCTAGCATATTAAAACGCTCAAAGACCTTTTTGGATTCCTTAGAAACATCATGGAACTCTTTGAGTAAAGTTTCAAGAATAAATTCTCTTTTTTCAGCATTCTTTTCTTCTTTTAGTTTTAGAAACAAAATTTGCATCATGGGGTTAAGGCTAACAAACCTAGCCTCCAACATATGAACTAAAGAAGCCGCAACAATTTCATAATTAGGAGAAAGTTCTGCTATAGATCTATCCTCAATATCCTCATGCTTGCTAATATGATTGAAGAATTCTTCAATATTTTCTTTCCAAATTATAGAGCCACCACTTATCGAAAGGTCTTTCAGGGTGAACTTGGGGAACAACATGGTGAGCTAGAGCAAGGTGGCAACTAGAGAAGGAACTAATTTTTTTGTGTTTTTGATAAGAGAAAGCAAACCAAACTAAACTAATTTTTTTGGAGTTTTTGATAAAAAGAGGCAAACAAAACCAAGCAAAAGAAACTAAGCAAACTAAAAACAAAGTAAAGGGAAAGGTTGAGGAGAACTCCCCTTGTGAAGACGTCCTTAGCCTTCCCGGCAACGGTGCCACGAAACTTGTTGATGGCGCTTGAGAGCGCTTTGTCGGGAAACCCCAAGAGCAAGGTGTGAAGCAGCACAACAGCAAGTCTTCCCTTAGTAAGAAACTGAGGTTATCGAACCAGTAGGAGGAAGGAAACGTATCAAAGGTGTTGCAAGCAATGTGGAAACCTGCACACCACAAACTCAAGAATTTGCCCCAACTAATAGTGAGGTTGTCAATCTCACTGGTTGCTGTAACAAAGGATTAACTGTATGGTGTGGAAGGTGATGATGGTTTGTAGCAAGTAAACAGTAACAATGGAGGATATATCAATGGTAAAGATTGGACCAGGTTCCATAGTTCACTAGAGGTGTTCTCCTTATATAAACAAACATGGCATGCTCGGTAAACAAATTACATCAGGGCAATTGACAGGACTGAGCAAGGCATAACAATGCAATACTAGACAAAAAGATCCTATGAGATTCGATTGGGCAATACAATAATATACATAGACCACCATCCAACTGCATCTATGACTAGAAGTCCACCTTTGGGTTATCATCCGAACCCCCTCCAGTATTAAGTTGCAAGCAACAGACAACTGCTTTAAGCAAAGTGTGTAAGGTAAACAATCCACTTGTTCCATGAACAATATACATAGAGATTTCTGTCACTTCACTTGATTAAGTAGAGCCATGAACTCACTAGCATCTACTTGGCCAAGGTAGTTACTAACAACGGAGAGCATGCAAGATCACAAACAACAAAGACATGATAGAATCAATAAGACAAAACCATTAATCAATCTGACATAGTAATCTCAATATCCATCGGATCCCCGCAAACACAACATGCATGATTACAAATAGATGAGATCTTGATCATGAACAGAGCTCACAAGATCTAGACATGAAAGCACAAGGAGGAGATACAACAATCTAGCTACTGCATGGACCCGTTGTCCAAGGTGGAACTACTCACGCTTCATACCGGAGGCTAGCATGATGAAGAAGAAGGCCTCCGGGATGATCTCTCCTTCGGCAGCGTGCCGGGAAGAGCTTCAGATCTCCCTGATATAGGGACGATGGTGGTGGCGGCTACAGACGGTTTCGTGGAATTTTGATCAGGTGCTTAGGGTTCGGCATCGGGGGCTTCTTATAGGAGAATAGGTGAGGCTGGGAGGCGGCCAGGGGGCCCACACCCTGCCCAGGCGCGGGACCACCCTAGTCCGTGCCTGGGGGGTGTGGCCACCCTGTGGCGCCCCTCCGTCTCTCCTCTGGACTCCGTGTTCTCCTCGATGAAATATTGACTTTGGCTTTTGTCCCGTTCAATTCCGAGAATATTTCCTTACTAGATTTTCTGGAACCAAAAACAACAGAAAACAGGCAACTGGCAATGTGTCAACTTGTTAATAGGTTAGTACTAGAAAACATATGAAAAGCACCTCAAAGTGTGGAGAAAGCAAAGCAAAGTAGATATTAAACAAGCATGGAACATCAAATATTATAGATACGTTTCTGACGTATCACCTACCCACACCTGGCGCATCACCACACCACCCACCGCCGTCGACCCACTCAACTCACACGCAACACCACCCTGGACCCAACCCAGCCCCACATCAAACCACCCTACACACACCACTCGCGTACACTACACGCACACAACAACGACACGCACACAACCAGCAATGCACGCAGCCGCATGCACACGCATGCCCGCTCCCGACCACCATGTCCATGCCCCGGACCCACTCCCCGTCGCCCACCCACTACCCCAACACCCCCTCGCCCAAAAACTCCCGCAGCTCTGGCTCCACCACGCGGCCACCCTCCTCCTGCGCGTTCCCCTCCACCAACCCCCATCGCGGGATCCCTCCGCGCCTCGCTCACCAACCGCCACCGAGGTGCGCCTCCTCCTCGATCGCAAGTGCTTCCCACCCTAGGCACCCGCTGTGCCACCCTCTCCTCTTTACCCGGTGCCACCACGACACCGTGTTCCGCGGTCGCCGGCCCTCACCCCGAGTGCCGCCTCCCTCTCCCGGAGCCTCTCCTTGCTACATCGCCAAAGTCGTTAGCCTCCGCTCTCCATCGCCCTAGAGCCTTCGCCTAGGCCGCCTTCCCGCGCCAAGGACATGTCACCCTCGCCTTAATGTCGTCGACCTCTGCCCCTTCCGCCCGTTCCAGGCCTGACCTTGCCCCAAGCTCCCTGCACCACCCTCGTCACAAGAGCCCCGCAGTGCTGTCTGCGCGTCTCTGTGTTGCTGGCCTCAATCGCCGCCATCGCCTCCCCGCCGATTTGCCTCTCCTATGTGCCTATGCAAGCCCCCGCCTGCCGCACGTGCTCGGCCTCCCCATCTCCCTTGCAATCTCCCTGCATCACATTCGCTTGGCTAGCGTCCTAGGCAGCTCCGTGCCACACCCATGTAACCTGTGCATGGAGGCCATAGGGATAGCCCTGTAGTATGGAGGTTGTTTGTGTTCTGTGGCCAACACCTGTCACCACCTGTTCCTTATCCTACGTGTGAGGGGTCGGTCCTATAAAGCATCTTCCATGGCAAAACCCTATTGTGATGTCGCCAAGATCTTTTGAGGACCTTGCCAAGGTCTACTGAAGAGTAGAACACGAAGCCTCACCAAATACACATGCATCGATTCAAGATCGTCACCGACCACTAGAAGCCGGAACCTCAAGTTCTTCTTCCCAAACCGAAGACACCCGATCCATGGATCCGAGGCCCCAAAACTGGAGACCTTATTCACGGACGCCAAGGTCTTCGAGACCCCGGCTACGTTGCCATGGATCCAAAGACCGATCCCGCCGAGCTCGAACCCCATCGAACCACCCCCGAGACCCTGGATCCGAACCCCCCATTGTGTGACCTCTTTTTGAGACCCATATTTTTATAATATATGATATCCACCTTCTTGCATTAATTGTATTTGATATGACTAGTAAGTTGTATAACCACCATGGAATGCATGAATAAAACTGCCAACTATGTGAGTTTCCTCGGCATGACTTCCTCGTTTGGTCTCGAGGGGGAAATACCAAGATGGGTATGTTTGGTTGTAGTATCAGGTGGGTTCCTAATAGGTCTTTATTACCTTTCTCTGATAGCCGACAGTTGTATCGAGTCTCTATAGGTTGTTTAGTGCATGCTGCACTTCTGCTTCAGTCCACCATACCTATGTAGGCGAGAGCCAGCAAATTCTAAGTCTCGCCGTGTACTGACCGCTCTCTTTTTCCTTTGCCCTTTGTCGTCACCCTTTTAATTTGTTTAACAGGTTTGAGATCATCGTCGTTAGCAGGGTTACCCTTCCAGCTTGGCATGGGCAAGGTTCTGGGCGCCGTTGGTTATTCTTCAGGGCTCTTAGCCCCATTTGCATCTTATCCGTACTCGGACATGTATCATTTTTTAGGTGATTTGGACCTTTGTACTGTATATCTGTATTCTTGACTCGTGGAGTCGTTGTTGTATATATATATGTTTCTGTGCGTTCCATCATGGACTATTGTGTAATGATATTACTTTGTTTTCCACCTACACGCAAGTGCCTGGTGGGCATCTTTGAATCAATTCTATGTGGGTTTGGTGGGAATTGCTAAAACTTGCATAGGGTCGATTTGAGGGTGTTACATTGGGTGCAACAGAAACACCGCATAAAAATATTTCCCAAGCTCCTTATTGGGATCGATATAAAAACTAGAAGTAATACTTCCACGAAAATGTGCTTTGACGAACCTGTGCACTTGTAGACCATCACCAAGCTATTTTCTTGCACCGTTGCCGGGGAGCTACACTTTAAGTGTTTGTTTCTTGACATTGTAAGTATTGGTACCACCCATGATCTCTGTTGAAGATAGAGGTACCACTCATTCAGCTAGAACCTATTTACCTCCTTATATTGATCATATTCATACTAAAAGACGCCTAGAATTTATTGAAAGAATTTCTAACTCATGTACTGCATAAGTGAACAGTTTGATTCCTTTAATGGTAGACTTGACCATTATCCAGTGTGCCAAAGAGCCTAAACAACCAATGGGAGAATATCAGAATCCATCTAGATACCCGAGAAAATGCCTATTCTTTACCCTGATCTCAAAGCCTAAGAATTTGAAATATATCTTGAGCTAATCTATATGATGAAATAAATAGTTTTCATTGGAAAAGAAGATGAAGATCCGAGTGATCATTTGAGAAGGGTCTATGACCTTTATGCTACTCGTAACCTAGACAATCTACAGATAGAGTTTGTACTCCTCAAACTTTTTCGCTCGTCTTTAAAAGGGAGTGCTTTTACTTGCTTACCATCATTACCTAATCACACTATAAAAACTTGGGAAGATTGTATCCGAGAGTTCATGCATAAACATTGCTCATTTACTAAAATCATGCAAATTAAACGTAGCATTACAAACTTTCTTCAAGGAATCGAGGAAAACTTTTACCAAGCTTGGAATAGATTTTATGGCATGATAATGAAAGTCCCAAATCATGGATTTCAAGAACATTTAATTATTCAATACTTCTATAGTGGACTAAATAAATATTCAAAAGATATGATTGACTTATCTTTAGGGGGAGCTATTAGCAACTTAACATTGCTAGAGTGCATAAAGCCTTTTGAGGTAAGATCCTTCAACGATGAGCAATACAAACCTATTGAGGATGTTAAGCCACAAAAAGATATGTTCCAAATGCCCATGAACTTATGCCGAAAGTCAAAAAGTCCAAGGAAGAAAAAAGGGATAGCTGCAGAACTATTTGAAAAAAATAAAGTTGATGTGCTTCAAACTTATGTTATAGAAGATGAAATTAATCTTATGATTCAAAAGTTTAGATATCAACAAAATCAGTTTTGAGAGAAATATTATGAAAATCTAATGACTCAATAAAAGAATATAAAAGAGTTGACCAAAGTCTTCGATGATCTAGTACATGCCACTAGACACTTAGACAAGTATTTGGGTATAGTTAAAACTCAATGTGATCAAATAGCTGAAACTCAAGTTTTGATCTTAAAACAAAACAATCTCAATAGAAATATTGCATCGACTAACATTGTTACTAGACGTGGAACAGAGACAGAGGAACCTCAAGGGACACCGTGGTATCAAGTAGAGCAAGCCCACAAGGCAAAGGAGAATCAATAAATGAGTCAAGAAGAAGAGAACCTCATCGATCCAAGAGATGATATCGATTACGAAGCTTAGAAAGGAGGACATGAGACTCATAATGAAGACAAATAATAAGAAGCAGGAGATAAGGATAAACCATATGATTCAGATGCTGAGAGGGTTAATTCAAGAGAAGAGACCGAGCTTAGAAAGGAATAAGAAGAATAGGTTATTGCTCAGACTGAAAAATACGCTGACAAGCAAAAACCTCCAGCAAAGAAGAAAAATGAAAATAATGTTGAACCAATAGCAAAGGTAAAAGAAAAGCTAATTCCAACAAGAAAAAAATTCCTATCCTAACCGAGTTCAGTATGAACCGAATAAATCTATTTATGATTCTTTTGCCGAAGCCCTTGGAAATCTCCGTTTAGAACTTCCTTTAGCTAATACAATTCAATTTCCTACTAACAAAAAGTTTATGTGAGATATTTTAATATAAAAAAGATGTTAACTAAGAATGTGGCAGTAATGACAAGCTTTGGTGATAAACTACCTACTAAGCTTGGGGACCCAGGTATACCAACTATCTCTTATTTAACTGGAAAAACAAATATTTTTAACGTTCTTTGTGACTTAGGTGCAGGTTTTAGTGTCATGCCTTACTCATTATTTAATAAATTAAATCTTGGAGAGTATTCTCCAACTTCAATTACTTTGCAAATGGCTGATAAGACAACTAAACAACCTGTTGGTATAATCGAAGATGTTTTACTTAGGATTGATCAACATGTTATACCCACTGATTTTATTATACTTGATGTTCTCAAAGATGACAAAATTTCGATCATCCTTGGAATACCCTTTCTTAGCACTGCTGGAGCTAATGTGGATTGCTCTACTGGTAAGATTGTCTTCAATATATACGACGATCAGATTATTCATTATTTTCCAAAGAAACAAGAATTGGGTGAAAAATATATACCACCGCGCTAAGCGTGTTCAAGCCGTAAGTTCCATCAATGAAGGGAAACTTGACGTAAACATTAAGAGCTTGGAGATTGGGTATCTTAAACTAGCCCTCTCTAATAAACGCTTGATGGGAGTCAACCCATCCTTACTATCAAAGTTTTACTTTATTTTCATTTTGTTTTTACTTATTCTATTGTTCTCTAATAAATTTGTTAAATGTAACATCCCAGCATTAGATCTTAGAAATAAGGTGAACTCAGATGTGTGTATTGCTTTCATGCATAGAAAATCGGAATAATTTCCGTGCTTTTGAATGAAACTTTCCAAATTGATTGAAAACTTCTCTTAACTTGGTGGAACTAAAGTAGATCTCAAGTTGACTGCGATAAGTTTCAATATGACCTTTGCTAAAACCTTATTTTGGGTAAAGATGATTTGATCTAAGGGTAGATCAAATGTAATAAAACTAAACCACCAACACATTACTTAATGTTTGATACCTGGTATTTAAGAGATCATATCATGGTATTCATTACAACAACCGATAATACCAAGTTAAGTATCTAACTCAAGTAACAAGAATTTAATAGCTAAATCTCGATATATCTTATTCTTATCCCTTCCTACCATGAGCATCATGGTAGTTCTTAAATATTAATTCATTAGCACCTATTGAGTAGGAAGGAAAACAAGTCAAGACCATTCACCACATATCTTTCTATCTATATCTGTCACATCCCAAGATTTTCCAAATCTTGTAATGTGAAAATAAATGAATGAAATAAAACTTTGTTTGATTTTCAGGGACAGAAGAAACTTTTTGAATTTAATTGGAAACCTCAAACCAATTTGAATCAAATAAATCCTAAATGGATTTATAAGGATAAACATTTATTAAATGAAATCAAAATATTTTGGAATTACTATTTTGGATCTTTTAATAAAGAATGTGGTTTTCAAAAGAAAAGGTGTATTCATAAATAAAGATTATTTTATAAAGCCAAATTAAACCTTGGCCAAGCTTTGGAATTAAAACATTTTGTTTTGAATAAAAATAGCAAAGGTTTATTTAAATAAATTAATAAGGATTCAATATCCAATTTTTTTTATCTAAATAAAAGGTTTTACCATTTTAATTAAAACATCAAAAACTTATTAAATTATTTAAAATAAGTTTTCCAAATTTTTTATATTCTCAAATAAAACCTACTGAAGTGTTTTGGCTTTATTTTAGATTTCAAAATAAATATTTTAAATAAAATAAATCCTAGTTGATTTTATAATGAAGGTCTGTTGTATTTAATTATTAATGGACCCTAAAATAAAAGGTTATTTTGTTTTAAACAAGTTTCCAAGTATTCTTTATTTCCAAATAAAACCTACTGATTTGGTTTTGAAAATATTTGGATTTCAAAAGGAGATTTTGTTAATTAAATCAAACCCTATTTTATTAAATAACTAAAGATCCATTTTATTTAATTAAAGGATGGATCCTCAAAAGAATAAAAATTATTATTTTATTTTGGAATTTGGTGTATGTTGATAAACAGAACCAAATTCAAAGTACAAAGTTTAGTGATTGTTTGAATTGGTTTGAATGTTGTTTGATTGTTTGAATTTCAAAAACAGAAAAAGAATTGGAAAAAGGAAAAAGGTTCTAGGAAGAAAAAAAAATGGAATCTGGACCAGCCCAGCCGGCCAAGCCCACAAGCCCAGCAAACCAGCCCAGCTTCCCCTCCCAAGGAAAACGATTTGTACTCAGAATCTAACTCAGACAGACAATGACTGGTGGACATCCCTCTCACTTCCTTTCCCACTGACGACTGGACCCCACTCTCCTGTTCATCCTCCTCACCCGCGCGACCTCCTTCCCCCAAACCTCGCTGCCGTTGCTGCCATTCAATCCGCGCGTTCAATTCGCCAGAATACCGAGCTTTAATCTCGCCGCGACCACGCACGTTAAAATGCCAGCGTCTTCTCTCCATTTCCCCTCAAGCTCCTCCCTCTCTCTGCCCCCAGGCTGCGATTATTTTGCCCTGCACCGTCATTGCTCCGACGAGCTTCCACCTCAAAATCAGGCCAGTACTCGCCACATCCTGCCTCCACAAGCACACGAGCACACTCACCACTCCCTGGCACATCTCCCAGTACCCTCCGTTCGACCGCGGGCGCCCTAGGGAGCCGTCTTCAACCAAGCTCTGAGCGCCGTCGTCTGTCTCGTCTCCGTCGAGCTCCTCCGGTAAGTCTAGACCGCCCCAAGCCTTTTCCTTCACGCTCGCGTCATCTCCGTGATCTCCTGCATCCGACCGCACCCTCTGTTTGCCTCCTCGTGATCGACAGCTTCGCCTCCGACCACGACCAGGACCACCCGACGTTGTTCTCTACTCCGGCGAGCAATCGCAGCTGTACCAGAGCACCCCTTTCCACGACAAGCACACGTCGAGCATCACCACTTCCTCGCGATTCTGGTGAGCACCTTCCCTCCCCTCTCCGCTTCTTGTAACCGCCGTAGCGCCACCGCCTGGCCGTGCGCCGCCGCTAGCCGCCGCCAGCGTCGCCGATCTTTGGCAAGCATGCTAGCAACCGCAGGATCTAGATCGAGCGAACAAAACAGATCCACTTAATCACCGAAGGGGTACGCGATCAGGACCGTGCGATCTAATTAGATCCAACGCGCCATAGAGCCGATCCGGCCGAAGCGGTATCGACCAGTGAAATTGCGACGCGTGGCCAGTTCTGTTTAAAACAGAATTTGAAAACAGATTTGAGTAGCAATTTGAAAACCCTATAACTTTTGATCCACACGTCCAAAAATTGCAAACTTTATACCATTGGAATCAGTGGAACAAACCCTAGCCAATTGTGAAATTAGTTTCGCAAATAGTATCTGTTAGATTGTTTGTTTTTGCAGAAACTTTTGAATGCTTGTTTAGATTAGAAAAATTGTTTAAAAATGTTTTTAGGGTTAAAACCTTTGCAAAATGGTTTGTTGTAAACTCACTGACCCTAGGAACCAACCCATGGAGTTAAAAATGAATTTGGTGAAATTTAGGATAGATTAATGGATTTGGTCCATTTCTAGCCAACTAAAAATAATAAATTTTGTTATGAAAATGTTTTTGGAGTAAAAACTTTGGGAAAATATTTTGGATCAAACCTACTGGCCATAAACACCAAGTTTTGAGAAACCTCAACTTATTTGGTGAACCACTTAAAATTGTTGCTTGATAAAAATGTTTTTCCACCACATAAAATGTTCAATGGACTTAAAAATGGTTTATGGACAAAACCCTTTTTGCAAATGACTTTTCCATTTTGGTAAATGACCACTTTGGACTTTACAAAGTTTAGAAGCCTAGTGGAGACCACCTTTGCAATTAGAACCATCTTTTACAGGCTTACATGCATGACTTAGATCTTAAATCCCATAGTTTTATGTGTGTGTGAAATGTTGTTTGATTGATTATTTGGAATGCTAGTTGATTTGGTGTTTGCTTGATTGATTGTAGTGAAATTAGCAAAGTGTGAGACTAGCAAGATCAAGGAGTGAACCATCATTCCCTACCAAAAAGGAAAGTGACACTATCATCAAAAGTCCTACTATTTTCATTATACTTAGTGGATTTTGAAACATGCATGAAAATACTTTTGTACTTATGCTATGCTAAAATCCTAATAGGATTCCGTATCCATTCCTTAGAGAAAACAATGTAGTTGTTACATGCTTAGCCATGCTATATTTTGAAAAGAGATACATGTTGAGATTTTATGAAGTTGAGAAAAGGACTTGTGATTTTATATAATAAAACAAGGACTCAATGAACCACCTGGGTGGCCAAGGAACTTGAGTATTTGGAGAAGGTGGCAACAAAAGGAACCATGACTATGGCAATCTCTTTGTGTTGTGCTCCAAATGAACCACCCAGGAAACTTAGAGATTGAACATGTTTCTCCAATTGTGGCTTTCGTGTGCAACCACATGCTATTATGGCTCTGGCTTAGTCAACTACATTGGGAAGACTCATGCACTGTCCTCAGTTAACTGGACATGGGGACCTGGAATCCTACATGGGTGCTGAAGGCAAGCTAGCAATGGTGTATGGTAGGACCCTTTGGAAAGACTTCGTCACATTCTCAATCTGCCAGTACTCCATCTTGGTGAGCACTAATCCAGTAAGCCACTGGTGGAAAAAGGATGGGATTGTGACATGTGGGTAAAGTGTACTCCTTCTGCAGAAGATAATAAAATCTAAGTACTTATCCGTGTCCCCGGTTATGGACAATACTGAGCAACTAAAGTTTGAACTATGGGAGATCTCGACATTCTAATTTCTAAAATAAAACTTTTAAGGACTTGATGCACTTGGGGTTACCAAGGAGCTCAAGAGACTTTTACAAAACTTGATGTACTTAGGGTTACCAAGGAACTCAAGAGATTTTGTTGAAAACATGAACACTTGGGGTTACCAAGGAACTCATGAGATTTTATAAAACTTGTTGCACTTGGGGTTACCAAGTAGCTCAAGGGAAATTTGACAAGGACCATAACACTTGAGTTTCTACCAAGGAGTTCAAGGAACTTGGAAAAAGAGATTTGACAAAGGACCAAAACCTTTTTGAAAAGATAGGATAAATTATTGCTTTAAGCAAATGAGCCTAAAACTCTACTTAGCCAAATATGCATGTATTGATAGGATCCACTCATATTATACAAAGTAGTGAAGCTTGCCAATACAATTCAAATGTATTGACCCTTGTGGCTGTAACTTGTAATGTTGCAGGTTTGATTGATTTTAGTGAAGATTGTTTGATTAGGATTACAAAGTCTACAACCAACATCTGCTTGTGGCACTTTGAAGATGAAGGACCCCATGACTATAGTTATTCCGCTGCAATGTAATGTAATAGCCAAATGAGCTATGTATGATGTAATAAAATTTTGTTATTCCTGGTTATAAAGTTATGTTATGACCCTTGTATCTTGATATTACATCTTAACTGTGGATGCTAGCTATTGATCCAGGGACTAGCATTGTAAACACAGGGGATACCACCTTATATTGTGTAAAGGTTGGGACACTCCCTTTACAGATGGTATCAGAGCATTGTGTTGCCTGTAGGATTTGTAAACCCTAGGATTGGACAAAAACCCTTAGAAAAATAGGAGTTGTTCTTGTTCCAAAACTTATTTACAAAAACACTTGTAAACTCTTTCCTCAACCACTTTGGTTTCAACTCTTCATTCTCTTCTATTTCAACTGATGGAAAAACCTACCCATGGCCAAAGACTACACCATGTGCAAAGGACTTCATCAACTTCTTCAACTCTAATGACTTCAACTTCTTGAACTCTAATGACTTCAACACCTTCAGCATGTTCTCCAAAGACTTCCAACTTGGATACCACTAAGGACTACAAGTGAGACAAGGAAATCTTACTCAAGATTTGGAGACTAAGGGAATGCAAAATAAGGAAGAGATCATTTCACTAGAAGTTATTGTAACCAAGAGTTTTTCTCAAGGAAACCATGATCCCAAGTAAGAGGAAGAAACCAAGAAAGAAGGAATACCACAAGTGAACCATATAGATGGACCACCATATTATGGTTAAGTCAAACACACCAACTTATGTAGCGTAACAAAAGTATTTTGTTGCCTAAGTATGTGCTTGAACTTTGTTGTTTGAGTGAAAAGTTGTTTGAGATTGATTCCACATTGTTTGTATGAATTGTGATGTGTGTAATTAGAAATATTTCCATAGAAATATCTTGCCTACTCTAATTTCCATTCAACCCAAATAGATGACTACTCCAAAAGACTCCAAGGTTGATGACACCAACACCAACCAAGAGGACAGCATGAAAGAGCTCATAGCAACTCAACACCAGTTAAACCAACTGACGGCTCAGTTCATAGCCAACAGTAGTGATAAAGATCTAGCACTGCAAAAGTTTTTAGAGGAACAAACCCAACTGATGCTTAAGGTGACTAATCAAATGATCAACATGGAAGAAAGCTATCCCAAAAGAGTCTTTGACAACAAGGATGACAGAAATATTATTCTAGATGGAGCCCCAACTTGCATTATTTGTGGAGACAAGGATCATACTTACAAAGAGCATGAAGATCAATGCCCCAACTGTGAAGAGAAACATCCAGTTGGACAATGTCCCACCTCTCAAGCCACTTGTTATTTGTGTGAAGGAAACAATCATGTTCCTATCCAATGCCCCATCTATGTCATTGTTGAACAAAGGAAACAAGAAGGATCCAAGTATGCCAAGAATATTGAGGGAAAAGGAAAAGGACCACTTATACCTCCAAACAAGACAACCCAATTCAAGGGATCAAAGAGATCCAAGAAGCAAAAGATAGACAAAAGCCATGTGCAATGTTATAAATGCAAGGAAATGGGACACTATTCTGGTGAATTCCCAGAGAACCCAAAGAATAAAGAGATTGGCCAAGTAGTGTGCAACAACTGCAAAGAGCTAGGCCACTATGCAGCAACTTGTCCACAAGAGCCACGTAAAGAACTCAAGGACATCCATTGTTTCAACTGCAAGAACCCAGGACACTATGCCAGCAACTGTCCAGAAAAGATGAAGAACAAGTTGAACAAGCCTATGGAGAAACTCAACCTTGGCCCATGAGTCAAGTGTGGAAACAAAGGACGCAATGCAAAAGTTTACTTAGAGAAGTTTCCCCAGGATCCCAAGAAGGCCAATATGTAATTTTTGTTTGACAATTTTTTATGGGTGGTAGTACCCTAGTTGTTTTGAACCTGCTTGTAACCCTAGCCTTCCCAAATCTCGGGACGAGATTTATTTTAAGGGTGGCAGCCTGTCACATCCCAAGATTTTCCAAATCTTGTAATGTGAAAATAAATGAATGAAATAAAACTTTGTTTGATTTTCAGGGCCAGAAGAAACCTTTTGAATTTAATTGGAAACCTCAAACCAATTTGAATCAAATAAATCCTAAAGGGATTTATAAGGATAATCATTTATTAAAGGAAATTAAAATATTTTGGAATTACTATTTTGGATCTTTTAATAAAGAATTTTGTTTTCAAAAGAAAAGGTGGATTCATAAATAAAGATTATTTTATAAAGCCAAATTAAACCTTGGCCAAGCTTTGGAATTAAAACATTTTGTTTTGAATAAAAATAGCAAAGGTTTATTTAAATAAATTAATAAGGATTCAATATCCAATTTTTTATCTAAATAAAAGGTTTTACCATTTTAATTAAAACATCAAAAACTAATTAAATTATTTAAAATAAGTTTTCCAAATTTTTTATATTCTCAAATAAAACCTACTGAAGTGTTTTGGCTTTATTTTAGATTTCAAAATAAATATTTTAATTAAAATAAATCCTAGTTGATTTTATAATAAAGGTCTGTTGTATTTAATTATTAATGGACCCTAAAATAAAAGGTTATTTTGTTTTAAACAAGTTTCCAAGTATTCTTTATTTCCAAATAAAACCTACTGATTTGGTTTTGAAAATATTTGGATTTCAAAAGGAGATTTTGTTAATTAAATCAAACCCTATTTTATTAAATAACTAAAGATCCATTTTATTTAATTAAAGGATGGATCCTCAAAAGAATAAAAATTATTATTTTATTTTGGAATTTGGTGTATGTTGATAAACAGAACCAAATTCAAAGTACAAAGTTTAGTGATTGTTTGAATTGGTTTGAATGTTGTTTGATTGTTTGAATTTCAAAAACAGAAAAAGAATTGGAAAAAGGAAAAAGGTTCTAGGAAGAAAAAAAATGGAATCTGGACCAGCCCAGCCGGCCAAGCCCACAAGCCCAGCAAACCAGCCCAGCTTCCCCTCCCAAGGAAAACGATTTGTACTCAGAATCTAACTCAGATAGACAATGACTGGTGGACCTCCCTCTAACTTCCTTTCCCACTGACGACTAGACCCCACTCTCCTGTTCATCCTCCTCACCCGCGCGACCTCCTTCCCCCAAACCTCGCTGCCGTTGCTGCCATTCAATCCGCGCGTTCAATTCGCCATAATACCGAGCTTTAATCTCGCCGCGACCACGCACGTTAAAACGCCAGCGTCTTCTCTCCATTTCCCCTCAAGCTCCTCCCTCTCTCTTCCCCCAGGCTTCGATTATTTTGCCCTGCACCGTCACTGCTCTGACGAGCTTCCACCTCAAAATCCGGCCAGTACTCGCCACATCCTGCCTCCACAAGCACACGAGCACACTCACCACTCCCTGGCACATCTCCCAGTACCCTCCGTTCGACCGCGGGCGCCCCAGGGAGACGTCTTCAACCAAGCTCTGAGCGCCGCCGTATGTCTCGTCTCCGTCGAGCTCCTCCGGTAAGTCCAGACCGCCCCAAGCCTTCTCCTTCACGCTCGCGTCATCTCCGTGATCTCCTGCATCTGACCGCACCCTCTGTTTTCCTCCTCGTGATCGACAGCTTCGCCTCCGACCACGACCAGGACCACCCGACGTTGTTCTCTACTCCGGCGAGCAATCGCAGCTGTACCAGAGTACCCCTTGCCACGACAAGAACACGTCGAGCATCACCACTTCCTCGCGATTCTGGTGAGCACCTTCCCTCCGCTCTCCGCTTCCCGTAACCGCCGTAGCGCCACCGCCTGGCCGTGCGCCGCCGCTAGCCGCCGCCAGCGCCGCTGATCTTTGGCAAGCATGCTAGCAACCGTAGGATCTAGATCGAGCGAACGAAACAGATCCACTAGATCACCGAAGGGGTACGCGATCAGGACCGTGCGATCTAATTAGATCCAACGCGCCACAGAGCTGATCCGGCCGAAGCAGTATCGACCAGTGAAATTGCGACGCGTGGCCAGTTCTCTTTAAAACAAAATTTGAAAAACAGATTTGAGTAGCAATTTGAAAACCCTATAACTTTTGATCCACACGTCCAAAAATTGCAAACTTTATACCATTGGAATCAGTGGAACAAACCCTAGCCAACTGTGAAATTAGTTTCGCAAATAGTATCTGTTAGATTTTTTGTTTTTGCAGAAACTTTTGAATGCTTGTTTAGATTAGAAAAATTGTTTAAAAATGTTTTTAGGGTTAAAACCTTTGCAAAATGGTTTGTTGAAAACTCACTGACCCTAGGAACCAACCCATGGAGTTAAAAATGAATTTGGTGAAATTTAGGATAGATTAATGGATTTGGTCCATTTCTAGCCAAATAAAAATAATAAATTTTGTTATGAAAATGTTTTTGGAGTAAAAACTTTGGGAAAATATTTTGGATCAAACCTACTGGCCATAAACACCAAGTTTTGAGAAACCTCAACTTATTTGGTGAACCACTTAAAATTGTTCCTTGATAAAAATGTTTTTCCACCACATAAAATGTTGAATGGACTTAAAAATGGTTTATGGACAAAACCCTTTTTGCAAATGACTTTGCCATTTTGGTAAATGACCACTTTGGACTTTACAAAGTTTAGAAGCCTAGTGGAGACCACCTTTGCAATTAGAACCATCTTTTACATGCTTACATGCATGACTTAGATCTTAAATCCCATAGTTTTATGTGTGTGTGAAATGTTGCTTGATTGATTGTAGTGAAATTAGCAAAGTGTGAGACTAGCAAGATCAAGGAGTGAACCATCATTCCCTACCAAAAAGGCAAGTGACACTATCATCAAAAGTCCTACTATTTTCATTATACTTAGTGGATTTTGAAACATGCATGAGAATACTTTTGTACTTATGCTATGCTAAAATCCTAATAGGATTCCCTATCCATTCCTTAGAGAAAACAATGTAGTTGTTACATGCTTAGCCGTGCTATATTTTGAAAAGAGATACATGTTGAGATTTTATGAAGTTGAGAAAAGGACTTGTGATTTTATATAATAAAACAAGGACTCAATGAACCACCTGGGTGGCCAAGGAACTTGAGTATTTGGAGAAGGTGGCAACAAAAGGAACCATGACTATGGAAATCTCTTTGTGTTGTGCTCCAAAGGAACCACCCAGGAAACTTAGAGATTGAACATGTTTCTCCAATTGTGGCTTTCGTGTGAAACCACATGCTATTATGGCTCTGGCTTAGTCAACTACATTGGGAAGACTCATGCACTGTCCTCAGTTAACTGGACATGGGGACCTGGAATCCTACATGGGCGCTGAAGGCAAGCTAGCAATGGTGTATGGGAGGACACTTTGGAAAGACTTCGTCACATTCTCAATCTGCCAGTACTCCATCTTGGTGAGCACTAATCCAGTAGGCCACTGGTGGCAAAAGGATGGGATTGTGACATGTGGGTAAAGTGTACTCCTTCTGCAGAAGATAATAAAATCTAAGTACTTAGCCGTGTCCCCGGTTATGGACAATACTGAGCAACTAAAGTTTGAACTATGGGAGATCTCGACATTCTAATTTCTAAAAGAAAACTTTTAAGGACTTGATGCACTTGGGGTTACCAAGGAGCTCAAGAGACTTTGACAAAACTTGATGTACTTGGGGTTACCAAGGACTCAAGAGATTTTGTTGAAAACATGAACACTTGGGGTTACCAAGGAACTCATGAGATTTTATAAAACTTGTTGCACTTGGGGTTACCAAGTAGCCCAAGGGAAATTTGACAAGGACTTGAACACTTGATTTTCTACCAAGGAGTTCAAGGAACTTGGAAAAAGAGATTTAACAAAGGACCAAAACCTTTTTTGAAAAGATAGGATAAATTATTTCTTTAAGCAAATGAGCCTAAAACTCTACTTAGCCAAATATGCATGTATTGATAGGATCCACTCATATTATACATAGTAGTGAAGCTTGCCAATACAATTCAAATGTATTGACCCTTGTGGCTGTAACTTGTAATGTTGCAGGTTTGATTGATTTTAGTGAAGATTGTTTGATTAGGATTACAAAGTCTACAACCAACATCTGCCTGTGGCACTTTGAAGATGAAGGACCCCATGACTATAGTTATTCCGCTGCAATGTAATGTAATAGCCAAATGAGCTATGTATGATGTAATAAAATTTTGTTATTCCTGGTTATAAAGTTATGTTATGACCCTTGTATCTTGATATTACATCTTAACTATGGATGCTAGCTATTGATCCAGGGACTAGCATTGTAAACACAGGGGATACCACCTTATATTGTGTAAAGGTTGGGACACTCCCTCTACAATATAAATTCCTATCATCTCTTTTGAATCTTGCTCTAATATATATTGAACATCAATATTGAGTAATCAACTATTGATTTATCAATCTTAAGCTATAAATCCTTGATATATCAACTCTTTTTATTATCATAAGATTCACTTTAAAGCCTTTAGAGAAGGAAGTAAGAAGAGGTAAGTAGTAGTGTTAGTTTTAGATATCATCTATAGGATGGGAGTGTTTGAAGAAAATAAATTCAATATGGTAGTTGGTGGAGTTAACTCACTCCTGAATGGAATAGAAGAGTTATGTGGAATACATATTTGGATGGTAACTGATGACTGCACGTGCATAGATCAGTTGTAGCTAGTTTCGAAATAAAGATATTGATCCCATAGGGAGCAGGAGTCTGAAGTCTAAGAATTCTTGAAATAAATACTGAAAGTAGAATTGCTAAATAAAGTTCTAAGTGACAAGATAAAATGCGAGTAATGTATAGAAAGGTGTTTTGGGGGTTTTTGGTATAAGAGAACAACGAGTAAAGTGAATAAAATTGAATACATAAAATAAGTATCGCATATGGAAAAGAGATTTGAAACTTCGGTGGGAGAAAGTGTTCTTAGGAATTGGCGGATACACCACTAGCATTATAAAGTGCTAAGGTAAAGATTATTATAATGACCATTATCAACTATGTATGTGTGGGAGGAACTCCATATTTGGAAAAAGAGGCAACAACCACTACTTAAATCATCCTCATAACCACAACAGACAACAATCAACATCAATTGAATTACTACTCTATTAAGGGACTTAATCCCGCAGGATGTATCCCATGGCATGGATAGTGTTTTATGAGTTTCCTCTATTCCCAAGTTGATATGTAAGGAGTGCTAACAGCTTTATAGTCACTGTAAGTGCTAACATCCCTCCGTCTACCAACAAGTAGTTCCCTACATCAAGTCCCCACAAGAGGCAAATATTGGAGAGGTCGACTTTGATGACCCACAAGTATAAGGGGTGTATCGTAGTACTTTCGATAAATAGGAGTGTCGATCCCAACGAGGAGCAAAAGGTGTTAACTAGTGGTTTGGAGCAGGAATTCTCTGTGAATACTTAGCAAATGGATTCTTAGGTTTTTTTGATAATGAAAAGAAATAAAGTGCAAATAAATAAAGACAACAATAATAACTGCAGCAAGTGGCCCAATCCTTTCTCAGCAAAGGACAAGCCAGTTGTATTATTTATGAGGACCAAATGTTCTCGAGGACACATGGGAATACTGTCAAGTGCTTTCGCTTCATATAGTTTATTAATCTTCTTTGGTTGGATAAGTGTTGTGTGGGTGAACCTATGCTAATGTATTGACCTTACTTGGACTAATACATACTTGTGATTAAACCCCTTGCATGCATCCGCACCTACAAGAAAGTAATTAAGATAAAAACCTAACCACAACATTAAACTCTGTGATCCTACACTCCCTTGTGCAAAGTTTCCTAACGGGGGTTCAGGTTTCTGTCACTCCGGCAACCCCACAATTAGTAGCCAAATACACAACGCATTCCCCTAGGCACATAAATGGTGAAGTATCATGTATTCGACATTCACATGACACCACTAGAAGAATAGCACCGCAACTTAAATATCAAACCATTGAATATTACTTCAACACAATTCCACTACTAACAACATGACTTCTCCCATGTCCTCAAGAACTAAACGAACTACTCACGAGACATCATATGGATCAAAAGATCAAAGATGATATAATGATGAATAACAATCTGAACATAAACAATAATTCAATGGTTCCACTCAATAGCATCAGCTACAAAAGTAATCAACACCGGGAAAGTTTCCCCTAAGAACTATGAAAGATTCAACCCATTTTTTACAGCGTGATGGAGTGGTGATGATGGTGCTGGTGGATATGGTGGTGAGGATGATGATGATCCTGATGAAGTCTATCTTGATGACGGTGTTGATGGCGATGATCTCCCCTCTCCGGGAAGGAATTTTCCTGGCAGAAATCTGCCTACCGGAGAGCTCTTTCTCTCTCTGTTTTCCACCCTACAAAGGCGGCGAAATCTTTCTGTGGCGGCTCCTCGAGTATTAGGGTCTCGAGGGGAAGTTATAGGCGAAAGGGTGATGCAGGAGGTGGGCCAGGGTGGCCACACCACCTAGTGGCGCGGCCTAGGGGGGCCCGTGCCAGGGGTGGTGTGGGCCCCCTATGGACCATCTCTGCCTCCCCTTCTGGCTTCCTTCGTCTTCTGGGAAAATTGGATTTTTCATATATTTTCTGAACTTCGCGAATATTGCATCTGGACACCACTTTTTTCATCACAATCCTGACTCCGGCAGTTGATCCTCCAAAAGTCATCCAACATGCAAAAATAGATGAAATAACATAGGTATCACCTCTTAATATGAAATATATAAATGAATAGCAGTAAATTATGATATAAAATAGTGATGCAAAATGGATGTATCAACTCCCCCCAAGCTTAGACCTAGCTTGTCCCCAAGCGAAAACTAAGCTCAGTAAACATGACCACAGGTTTATGGAGTGAAATGTGGATAAAAAGAATACTGACAAGAAGCATCACACTTACCAATACACATATCATAATAGAAAGCAACTCACCATTATAT
Source organism: Avena atlantica (assembly GCA_910589765.1). NCBI lineage: Eukaryota > Viridiplantae > Streptophyta > Magnoliopsida > Poales > Poaceae > Avena > Avena atlantica. The sequence continues at coordinate 205,166,953 of OU342738.1, read as the reverse complement.
AACTTAACTTGAAATGAGTATGGGAGTCACAATAAATATGCATAAAGACAAATCATAATTGGTAATGGCAAATTTTGTTCTTGGTTAGAGAACATTTGACAAATCATACTTAGTTTTCAAGCAAATATTTTGTAATGAAGTTTATAACAGGAGTCCTTTTGCTCAAACATAAAAGTCTTTTCACAATGATAGCTTTCAAAGTAATATTCATTCAGATAAGAGAAATGTGCAAAACAAGGAAGATAAGAAACATGATTGAATAAATCATCATATGAATGATTGAAACACAACAACTCAAATGCTTGATGGAGATAGAAAGGAATAGGTTTACTGACTCAACTAAGAAGTAAAAGAAAGACCCTTCACAGAGGGAAGCAGGGATTTCAAGTTTCATAAAGAGCTTCCAAAATATTATGATACTTAATAGCTTTGAGATCCCATTGCCCCTATCATAAGCATCTTGAGGTGATTAAGGTTAAAGTGAACAAATATGGAGTATATGCTTGACAAATCATAAGTTGGTAATCTCATGTCCCTTGAGTACAAGGGTCGTTCCTCATGCTACTTAACTTTAGTTACAAGCAAGTTCTTGTCATCGTAAATATATGTGTATCATAGAGAACCACCAATGGGGTACCCCTTTACCCATGACACAGGAGCTATCCCATATCAAAATGACAAGGCAACAGACAGTGGGCATCTCAGCAATATGATGGTGGCTCAGATCAATATAGAGCTTCGTTGTGAGTCCCCAAGAGGAAGGCGTGATGAGCATAGCAGCAAGTTTTCCCTCAGTAAGAAACCAAGGTTATCGAACCAGTAGGAGGAAGGAAACGACTCAAAGGTGTTGCTAGCAACTTGGAAACCTGCACAACACAAACTCAAGACTTTGCCCCAACGAATAGTGAGGTTGTCAATCTCACTGGTTTGCTAAAAACAAAGGGTTAACTGTATGGTGTGGAAGGTAACAGTGGTTTGCAGAAAGTAAACAGTAACAGCGGAAGATGTTTCAAAGGTAAAGATTGGACCGGGGTCCATAGTTCACTAGAGGTGTTCTCCTTAAGATAAAAAACATGGCATGCTGGGTAAACAAATTACAGTAGGGCAATTGACAGGACTGAGCAAGGCATAACAATGCAATACTAGACATTCATGATCCTATGAGATTTGCTTGGGCAATACAACAAGATACATAGACCGCCATCCAACTGCATCTATGACTAGTAATCCACCTTCAGGTTATCATCCGAACCCCTCTAGTATTAAGTTGCAAGCAACGGATAAATGCTTTAAGCAAAGTGTGTAAGGTAAACAATCCACTTCTTCCATGAACAATAGACCGTTGTTTTCCCCCTAGTAGAAACAAAACATCTACAACCTTAGAGATTTCTATCACTTCCCTTAGATTAAATAGAGGCATGAACCCACTATCGAGCATAAATAATCCCTCTTGGAGTCACTAGCATCTACTTGGCCAAGATAGCTACTAGAAACGGAGAGTATGCAAGATCACAAACAACACTGACATGATAGAATTAGTAAGACAAAACCATTAATCAATCTGACATAGTAATCTCAATATCCATCGGATCCCCGCAAACACAACATGCATGATTACAAATAGATGATATTGATCATGAACGGAGCTCACAAGATCTAAACATGGTAGCACAAAGGAGGAGAGACAACCATCTAGATACTACATGGACCCGTAGTCCAAGGTGGAGGTACTCACGCATCATACCGGAGGCTGGCATGGTGATGAAGAAGGCCTTCAGGATGATATCCCCTCCGGCAGGGTGCCAGGAAGAGCTTCAGATCCCCTGATCTAGGGACGATGGTGGCGGCGGCTACGGACTGTTTCGTGGAAGATTGATCGGGTACTTAGGGTTTTGGTATCAGGGGGTCTTTATAGGCGAAGAGGCGAGGCAGGGGGCACCTAGGGCGGCTGCACCCCCAGGTGCGGGCTAGGGTTAGCCACACGGCCAGGGGATGTGCCCCTGGTGGATCCCCCCGTCTCTTATTCTGGCTCCGTGTTCTCCACGGTAAAATATTGACTTTGGCTTTTGTCCCGTCCAATTCCGAGAATATTGATTTTCTGCCTTTTCTGGAACCAAAAACAGAAGAAAACAGGAAACTGGCATGGTGGCATCTTGTCAATAGGTTAGTACCATAAAAATATAAAAACAACCCAAAGTGTAGACAAAGCAAAGCAAAGTAGATACTAAACAAGCATGGAACATAAAAAATTATAGATACATTTGCGACGTATCAAGCATCCCCAAGTTTACTCCTGCTCGTCCTCGAGTAGGTAAGTGATAAAAAGAATAATTTTTGAGGTGACATGCACCATCAAAATCAAGATCAAACCATTTGCAAGTACTAAAAGCTGGGATCAAAGAACTCTAAACATGAGCATGAAAGATGGAGTTCTAACAGTAAGACAAAGTAATTATGCATGCAACATGAAAGGTTACAAACAAATATTCATGAATAACATGCATTGAAAAATGTTTATTTGTTTCACATATAGAAACCACAACATAGTGGCATTCAGCTTACCCCTCATGGAGTAGCAAATAGATGCATAGGACACCTTCAAAGTTCATAAGAGTGACTAGATACAAATAGTTTAAGAACAAGAAATATCCATAATATGAATCAATCAATAAGTTTTGGGACAATGTACATAGAACTAAGAATGACAACTATGCTCTCTTAATTGGTGCCTAAGGATAGAAGGTGGAGACTCAATATAATGGTGGAAGAAAGGCCCTTCATAAAGGGTAGCAGAGATTTCAAGTTTCATAAAGAGCTTACAAAAATTATGGTACTTGTTAGCTTTCAGCTCTCATTGCCGATATCATAAGCATCTTGAAGTGATTAAAGTTAATGTGAACAAACTATGGAGTATATTCTTGACAAAGTATAAGTTGGCAATCTCATGTCCCTTGAATACGAGGGCCTCTCCTCATGATACTCAAGTTTAGTTACTTTCAAGTTCTTGTCATAGTAAGTACATGTGTATCATAGATAACCGCCAACGGGGTACCCCTTGCACATGATACAGGAGCTATCCTATAATCAAAATGACAAGGCAAGCAGACAATAAGCATCTCAACAATCTTCTTATTTACCATGGGAATATGGTGCTTTTTTCTCTATTTCCTCTTTTCTCATATTTTTTTTCTTTTTTTCAATCTCTTTTTTATCTCTTTTTTTATAAGAAGAATGCTTCATAGATTGCTCACTATGGTGATGCTACAAGTTTCCACCATGATTAAGCATGGCTTAGGCTAGCGTCCCAGGCGTTTCTCTAACACACATACATAACTCCATGGACTTACAAGCTCCCCTTTCATTTCACACCGACGACATCCATAAACAAAAGAGCATGATATCAACTGTGTACAATGTATAAGTGCAATGTTGAAAGCGTTCCTCATGGTAGCATGGTTCTGCTAATTCCAACATATAAGTGCAAGCATATACAACATAGATGATACAATGGTTCAAGTTTATTAGGGGCAAGAAAAATAAAGTTTGCCATCAAGTTTGTGAGAGCTTTACTCACTAAGTTTTCAAATAACAAAATACTTTTTAATTAGAAGATAGATGAAAACAAGAATATACTTGGAATGGTGTAACACACCATGCATAGGAATTTATAGTGGACACTTTGGAATAACTTGGTTTCTTGGGAGTTGGATGCATGAGTAGAGCTTACTCATACAAGTGGAGGCTAGCAAAATACTGGGAGCGACCAACTAAGAGAGCAATAATGGCCATAATCATGCAGAGCGACAAAACATTACTAATCAAAGCATAAAGTGGTACCACAAGTCAAAAACTAAATGATCATAGAGGCTAAGGTGACTTGTTCATAGTCATAACATGGTGTGAGCATGTGCCAAGTCAACTCAAACAAAGTATCAAAGGATAATACCACAATACTATGCTTTTGTATGCTAAAACAACGCATGATTCCTTAAAGGCACATTAAGCAATCCTAATTGTTTGGAACAGGTCATGCTACAGCAATAATCACTAAGCATAAGGTCAAAACAACATCTAGCATGACATGATAAAGTATAAGTCACAGTCAAATCAAGCTCCTTCTTGTACTAGTAAAGTAAGAACTTCCTACTCCTTTCCAACACCAATCAACTTATTTGAAGCAACACAGCGAGAACGGAGGTCCAAACTACTTTATTCAAGAAAACTAATCAAACAAAAACCAAAAATGAAAACTAAGACGCTCCAAGAACAACACAACTGTGCATGAAACAATAAAAACGAAGTGTCTAGAAAGACCTGAGATTTTTATTGATGAAGAAGGGGATGCCTTGGGCATCCCCAAGCTTTGACGCTTGTACCTCTTGATTATTTGTTGGGGTGACACGGGGTGGCATCCCCAATCTTGAGCTTTTGTCCATTCTTCATCTCATTACATCATTCTTTCCTACACCTGAAAATTTCCTTCATACAAAACTTCACACAATCTTCATTAGCAACATTAGTGCATTCAAATGATAAAAAACCTTTGGGGTTTAGTTTCAAAACAGCAAAACTTTCATTAAAAACACAAGTTACTGTAGCAATTCCTTCAAAAATCTCAATTTACCAAAGAGAACCCAAAAAAAATGATAAAGAGGCAAATGCAAATAATGGCAGAAATCTGTCAAAACAGACCAACAGGTAAAAACCGATTTTTGCAAAGACCTTCTATTGCTCAAATAAAAAGGGTTGAACTAAGGAAAGTTATATAACAACCCGGGGGATTTATTCAGAAAATTACAGCTTAATCCGACATATAGAGATTTTTCATGAATTTCTATAGTGAAGCACAAAAATCTATTTCGGGATAGCACTTCCCCTAATCTTACTTCCCTCTCATTAGAGGTTATTCTTGGCACAAAAATCAAACAAAAAGGATAAGGAGAGGTTATTACAGAAGTAATAACTTCTAATACTCAACAAAACTATTGGGTTATCTCCCAAGAAGTACTTTTCTTTAACGCATTTAAGTTAGGCACAAGAAGCAAGAATCAAGTGTTTTCAAATGAAGAGGCATTAAGATCAATACTCGAAATTTCTTCAACCAAGAAAGGTATCTCATACAAATGAGTTCTAGAGGATCCTTTCTCAGCACTCTTGGGTTCACTACTTTCATCAAACGGATTTTCAGGAACAATCCAATCAAAATTCTTTTCTAAGGCCTCATGCATTCCTACAAGTTTAAAAGGTATGGGTATTTTAATTTCCTCTCCATTGGGTTTGGTTTTGTCCAACTTTCCTAATTTACTCATAACATCTACACATGAGCCTAGCATATTAAAACGATGAAATATATTTTTGGATTCTTTAGAACATCATTGAACTCCTTTAGCAAAGTTTCTAGAATAAGATCTCTCTTTTCAGTATCCTCCACTTCTTTAAGTTTAAGAAACATTATTTGCATCATGGGGTTAAGGTTAACAAACCTAGCTTCAACATGTGAACTAAAGAAGCTGCAGCAATTTCATAATTAGGAGCAAGTTCGGCTAAGGATCTATCCTCAATATTCTCATGTTTGCTAATATGATTAAAGAAATTTTCAATATTTTCTTTCCCAATTATAGAGCCACTACCTATTGAAAGGTCTTTCAGGGTGAACATAGGGGCCAACATGGTGAGCTAGAGCAAGATGATAACTATAGGAAGAACTATTTTTTTGTGTTTTTAATAAGAAAAGGCAAACCAAACAAAACTATTTTTTTATTTTTGATAAAAAGAAGCAAGAAAAACAAAGCAAAAGGAACTAAGCAAAACAAAAACAAAGTAAAGAGAAAGGTTGTGAAGGACTCCCCTTATGAAGCCGTCCTTAACTCCCTGGCAACGGCGCCAGAAAACTTCTTGATGCGACTCAGATCAGTGTAGAGCTTCGTTAGGAAACCCTAAGAGGAAGGTACGATGAGCACAACAGTAAGTCTTCCCTCAGTTATGAATCCAAGGTTATTAAACCAGTAGGAGGAAGGAAACGACTCCAAGGTGTTGCTAACAACTTGGAACCTACACAACACAAACTCAAGACTTTGCCCCAACGTACAGTGAGGTTGTAAATCTCACCGTTTTGCTGAAAACAAAGGATTAAATGTATGGTGTGGAAGGTAATGGTTGCTTGAAGAAAGTAAATTGTAACAGTGGATGATGTAACAATGGTAAAGATTGGACCGGGGTCCATAGTTCACTAGAGGTGTTCTTATTAAGATAAATAACATAACATGCTGGGTAAACAAATTATAGTGGGGCAATTGACAAGACTGAGCAAGGCATAACAATGCAATACTAGAAATTCATGATCCTATGAGATTTGATTGGGCACTACAACAATATATATAGACCGCCATCCAACTTCATCTATGACTATTAATCCACCTTCAGGTTATCATCTGAACCCCCTCTAGTATTAAGTTGCAAGCAATGGATAACTGCTTTAAGCAATGTGTGTAAAGTAAACAATACAATTGTTCCACGAATAATAGATTGTTGTTTTCTCCCTAGTAGAAATAGCACATCTACAACCTTAGATATTTCTGTCACTTCCCCAGATTCAGTAGAGGCATGAACCCACTCTCGAGCATAAATACTCCCTCTTGGAGTCACTAGCATCTACTTGGCCAAGATAGCTACTAGAAACGAAGAGCATGCAAGATCTCAAACAACACAGACAAGATAGAATCAGTAATCAAGAAGACATGATAGAATCAATAATCAATCTGACATAGTAATCTCAATATCGATCGGATCCTCGCAAACACAACATGCATGATTACAAATAGATGATCTTGATCATGAATGGAGATCACAAGATCTAAACATGATAGGACAAAGGAGGAAAAACAACCATCTAGATATTGTATGGACCCATAGTCCAAGGGTGAAATACTCACGCATCATACCGGAGGTTGGCATGGTGATGAAGAAGGCCTCCGGGATGATCTCTCCCCTCTGGCAGGGTGCCGGGAAGAGCTTCAGACCCCCCGATCTAGGGACGATGGTGATGGCGGCTACAGACGGTTTCGTGGAGATCTGATCGAGTACTTAGGGTTTTGGCATCGGGGGAATTATATAGGCGAAGAGGCGAGGCAGGAGGGCGGCCAGGGGGCCCACACCCTGCCCAGGCGCGGCCTAGGGTGGGCCCGTGTGTGGGGGGTGTGGCCACCATGTGGTGCCCCTTCGGTCGTCCTTCGGTCTCTGTGTTCGTCTCGGTGAAATATTAACTTTGGCTTTTGTCCCGTCCAATTCCAAGAATATTTCCTTATTAGCTTTTCTGAAACCAAAAATAGCAGAAAACCGGAAAATGGCACTATGGCATCTTGTTAATAGGTTAGTCCCAAAAAATGTATAAAAATACCTCAAAGTGTAGACAAAGCATAGAAAGTGGGTACTAAACAAGCATGTAACATAAAAAAATATAGATACGTTTATGATGTATCAATCTTCTCTTTTCTCATAGGTAAAACAGACAACAGAATGATAGCGGTCACCACAGTTGAAGCAAGTTCTTAGTTTTGAGTTATTATTTCTTCTCCCATTTGGGTTGCTTATTCGTTTCCATTTTGGCCTTGGCGGGGTCTTTCCAAAAATTTCTTGCAGAGAAGGCCATGTATTCACCATGAGAAACCTTTGACATCTTCGGGGTGGCTCGTAGATAAGCCTTCATCACTTCCTTCTTCATCCACATACTCCATAGCTTTATCTTTTAGATCAAGGTTGACACCATTGTTCATTCCAAGAGCTCGAGCACGGGCATCTTTGGCATTCTTGGAAGCAAACTTGAAAGTGACCATCTCTTGCATAACTTCATTGGAGGTCATGGGATGGTAGTTGTGTCTTACTTGGAGACTCTTCAAGTCAGTGGGCTCAAAGGGCATGAGTGAACTGTAAGATCCCGCCTTTATAAATTTAAAGATCCCTGTGATTGCAATGCTAGTCCCTAGATCAATGCTAGCATCCACAGTTTAAGATGAAGTACACAGAAACAAAGGTCATTATTACAAGTCATTCCAGAGAAAACATAGTCTTTTACAACTCCATGGCCACAGGCCTAATACAAGAGTTCAAATATAACAATATAAATAAGTCTTCATCTTCATGTGCCACAGGAAAGCATGTTGAGTGTAGACTCATAACCCCTAATCATCATCAGAGTAACCTGCAACATCCCAAGTTACAGCCACAGTGGGTCAATACATTGGAATAGTATTGGCAAGTGATACCTTAGTAGAATATTAACATCTAGTTACTACATGAATATGGCTAAGTGTAGCTTAGGCTTGCTTTGCTCAAAATAGGTTTTACCTATCAGTTTAAAACACTAAGTTTTTCTTTGACAAAACTTTCCCAAGGAACCACCAATAGAAATTAGTGAACCTTCACCCTTCTTCAACCACAAGTTTTAACTTAGAAAAATTGGGATGAGGATATTCTTGATAGCTTCCATGTCTTGATGCTCAATTTGTCCAATACCAGGGGCATGGCTAAGTACTTAGATTCTTCCATCTGCAGAGGTTGTGCACTTTCCCCACAAGACTTGATTTTCACCAAGACAGGACCTTTCAGAAGCCTTACCTTAGAACAAATGGACGCGTTCCAACCTATCATCCCACTACCACCAACTGTCCAAATGGCTAAGTTATTGCAACCTATATGATCCAGGCACAGCCCATAATGCCATGGCTGCACTAGAAGCTTCTTAACATTTGGCATCTCAAATCCCTTTGTTCCTGGGTGGCTTCCACAAGTGTGATACACAAGGTAAACCATAGAAATGGGCCTTGTGTAACAACTCAAGACAAACCATTCTTTCCATTCCACCCAGGTGTTTCATTCACTTAGTTGTTTTATTAAGCAAAACATAACTCAAAGACTTAGAAATATTTTCCATAGCATGAATATACATAAACCACCCTTGGTTGCTACTAGCTAGGCTAAGCATGGTAATAGTAAGCATCTTAACTTAGAGTAAAATCTAACAATTCTACAACTACTAGGATTTCCCAAGCATAGCATATAGATACTTAGCAAAATAATCATGCAAGTCCTATACAAAATATTTCTAATGCATAGGTGAAAATATAGGGATAAAAACATGAAGCACCACTTTCCTTGGTAGTTTGGGGAGTAGCAACAATCTTCACAACCACAATCACTATTAGCACCAAAATATACACATAAAATAATGGCACAAATTCACATATCAAAAATATACAAGCAAAAATATATGAATGCATGCAAATGCCATGTGATGATTTTTCTACACCAAACAAGACAAGTATACAGTACTGAAACATAAACAAGGCCAAGACACACTAAACAAACTTTATTTGTTCTTTAAATCATTTTTCAAATCATTTCTATACTCAAAATAAGTCTATAAATGTCTCTGCAAAAATAACCAATTTTACAGAAGCAAAACATTAAAAACATTGCATAAACAGATAGCATTCTTCACTACTAGAGAAAATGCTATAGGAGACATGCTTATGCGAGGCACATTTAGACATATGTTCCTCCTATAAAAATAGGCGAGGCGCACTTTGCGATATGCGCCTCTAGTATAAAAATAGGCGAGGCGCATATGATAAGAATGCGCCTCCTATAATCCCTGTACGGACGGAATCTAGCAGCCCCATATTATGCGAGGCGCATTCTAGTCATATGCGCCTCCTATATATATATCAGATAGGCGAGGCGCATATGGACAGAATGCGCCTCGCATATTTTGTGTGGGCCCGCGTGTTGGTAGGTGCACGAATATGCGAGGCACATATGGCTATATGCGCCTCCTATATTTGATAATATGCGAGGCGCATATGGCCATATGCGCCTCAAGTAACTCATGCGGGCCCAGGAGGTGGTAGGTGGCCGCATATACGAGGCGCATATTGCTATATGCGCCTCCTATAGTTTGAATTATAGGAGGCGCATATTGTGCAATATGCGCCTCGCATAAGCTGGCACCACTTTTTTCCAGCTTTTTGCACATGGAGGAAACTACCACCCCACTCACTTGTGTCACTTCTTCCTCCTCCACCAAGACAAATCTGGTCGCCCCCCTCCTCCTCCCCACCTCATTTCCCCCATTGATTCACCATAGAAGCTTGCTCAACATCCATTGGTTGACACCCATATGTAAGTGAAGTCTCTTGCTCCTCTAGATCTACAACATGTCCATTTACTTCTCCTCCGGCTCTCTTGCGCAAGTCGTTGTTGGAGGAAGCGTGAAGGCGTTGCTTGCATGTATGCGCGTTGTCGGAGACACCGACTATATGATTGTGTTGTGGTGCTACTTTTTGTGCAAGGATTTCATTTGAGATGCCAATGTTTCGCCGGAATGTCGATTTATTTCTTTTCCGGCGAATTTCTGGCACTCACGGATGTCCTATTTTTAGGGGAGGTCATGCCGAATTTTTCCGGCGATCCACGTCCATATATGCTCTAATTATTCTCTTGCTCTTTGTACCACGCAGGAGGCCATGGTCCGACCACTGATCAACAAAGCCCGCGTGGATAGGTAGATGACATGCGCGAGGGCCGACATGGAACGTGCAAACAAGACAGAGATAAGATGTCCATGTCGGGACTGCAAGCTGATGTATCTGATAAGGCATGATTCCGGAATGCTGGAGTCGCACCTGCTTCGACGTAGTTTCATGGATGGCTACACTCGATGGATACGTGATAATCACGAAGATCAAGATGCCAGTGATGATCACGAAGATCAAGAGGCCAGTCACGATCACGAAGATCAGGGTGGTGGCACTGGACATGGACACGAAGATGATCAAGGTGGCGTCGGGCATGGACACGAAGATGATCAAGGTGGTGCCGACCATGATTCGAGCTGGTTGCGAGACCCTCATGACCAAGATATGCTTCTCAAGGAGACGAGTAATGCCAGAGCCGCCGGTAGAGAGAAGGCTAAACTGGAGCAAATGAAGAAAGACGCGGTCACTCCATTGTTTGACGGATGCAACGACGGGGATACCCGTCTAAATGTAACGCTTAGGGCTCTGGAGATGAAGGCGAAACACAAAATGACCGACGAATGTTTCGACGACAACATTGTATTCTGGCATGATATTCTACCCAAGAAGTGGAACACATGTTCGACTAGTATCGCTGAGGCGAAGAAATTCGTGTGCCCTCTCAATCTACAGCACGTGAAATACCACGTCTGCATAAATGATTGCATCATCTACCGGGGCGAGGACGCGGAGAAGACCACGTGTCCGGTGTGCAAGACCTCTCGATACAAGAGAGGGACCAAGAAAGCTCCTAGGAAGGTGGTGTGGTACTTTCCTCTAACTCCTCGTTTGCAGCGGTATTTCGCAGACCCTAAGGAAGCACAGCTCATGCGCTGGCACGCGGAAATAAAGAGGCCGGAAGACGATGATCCGGAGAAGGAGGAAATGTTGAGGCACGCTTCGGATGCTTGCCAGTGGAAGGCGTTGGACCTACAATATTACCAACATTTTGGGAAAGAGTCAAGGAACCTCAGGCTGGGCGTGAGCACTGACGGACTCAATCCGTTTGGAAGCCAGAGCAGCACACACAGCACCTGGCCCGTGTTTGTATGGATCTACAACCTCCCCCCTGGTTGTGCATGAAGAAGAAGTACATAACCATGAGTATGCTCGTTCAAGGGCCAAAACAACCTGGTACAGACATCAATCTGTATCTCACGTTGTTGAAAGAGGAGTTGGCCACGTTATGGGAAGAAGGAGCCCGTACATGGGACGCCTCGAGACAAGAGTACTTTGACATGAGAGCGGCGGTGATCACGACGGTGCAAGACTATCCCGGTTACGGATACTTCTCGGGGCAGGTGGTCCAAGGATTCTATGGGTGTGTTAGGTGCAAGGATAATACAACGTACCGCCAGCTACAGAAAGATCCCGGGTCCGGGAAAACCGTGTTCCTTGGGGCTCGGAGGTGGCTTCCCAAGAATCACGCCTGGAGGAAGCTAGGACATATGTTCGATGGGACGATCGAGCTCCGAGGAATCCCACACCAGAAGAGTGGCGCGGAAATCTACAAGCTGTTGAATAACTGGAAGGAGTGCCCTGCGCCAGGAAAGACCCAGAAGAAGCCAGAGCCATTGCTGAAGGTATGGAAGGCGAGGTCTGTTTTCTGGGACTTGCCATACTGGAAGATCCTCCGCGTGCCTCATAGCCTTGATCTCATGCATATCACGAAGAATGTGGGCGAGAGTCTGCTTGACACCCTCCTTAACACCGACAAGACCAAAGATGGGCCGAAGGCAAGGAACGACTTGAAGCATATGGGCATCAGGGATGAACTTCAACCACCACCTAGCGATGATGAGGAGGAGGACGAGGTGGAGGAGACAGAAACACAGAATAGCCGTTGTCGCAAGGGGAAAAAGGTTAAGAAGGGAGAGGTCAAGCTCAAGGCCTCATGCTTCACTCTGAGTAAGAAGGAGGCCATACAGTTTATGAAGTGCCTCCTCGGAGTCAAATTTCCGAACGGCTACGCGGGGAAGATAAGCAGATGGCTAGACGAGGCGAAGCAGCGCTTCAGCGGGATGAAGTCTCACGACGTCGCCGTGCTAATGACGCAGGTACTCCTGGTCGCGATCCGAGGTGTAATGGACAAGCACATCCGTGAAACACTGTTTGGCCTCTGCAACTTTTTTGACGTCATCTCTCGAAAGTCGATAGGCATTAAGTAGCTCACGAGGCTACAAGACGAGATCGTGGTGATAATGTGCGAGCTCGAGATCTATTCCCCCCCCTCCGCTTTCTTTGACATCATGCTTCATCTGCTTCTCCATGTCGTGGAGGATATCGTCCAGCTCGGTCCTTCGTTTCTGCGAAGCATGATGCCGTTCGAAAGGCTCAATGGACACATCAAGGGATACATTAAGAACAAGTCCCGTCCAGATGGAAGCATAGCAAACGGCTTCCTGGCCGAAGAGTGCATCTCTTTCTGCTCGAACTTTCTACAAACCGAGACCCCTCTTGGTATGCCATTCAACAAGCACCTCGGGAGGCTCGCTGGATGGGGTCACCACGAGGGACGACGTGCAAAGCATGTCGACATGGAGGGCCGAACCAAGGACTTTGAAAGAGAAAACCTGGTCGTGCTGCAACACCTGCAGGTGGTTGATCCATACATACATGAGCACAAAGAGTTTATCAAGAAGAATTACGCTGATCAGGGGCGCCAGGTCCCGAGGGAGGAAGATGTTATCAAGGAGCACAACTCCGATTTCACGCGGTGGTTTAGGGAGAAGGTCATAGCTAATCCACCGCAAGGCGAGTACTCGGAGGAAGATAAACTCATATTCTCATTGTCACAGGGCGCCTCGCACAACCTATCAGGCTTACGATATCAACGGATACACGTTCTACACAGAGGAAAAAGACAATAACTGCGATTACAAGAACTCAGGGGTAACAGGGATATTCTACACCGGCGACATCCCGGAAAGATACTACGGAAGGATCGAGGTGGTTTGGGAGCTCGACTATGTTACGGAGAAGGTGACGATGTTCCGTGTCAGGTGGGCCAAGAGCGTCGAGAAAGAAGACCGGTATTTCACCACGATGGTTATACCGTCAAAGACCACCAGCGCGAACGCACCCGCAAGAAATGAGCCTTGGGTTTTGGCTAGCAAAGTCGACCAATGCTGGTACATCAAAGACCCGTCAAAGCCTAGCCGGGTTGTCGTCAGGAGAGGCAAAAGGAACATTATCGGAATGGACGGAGTCGCCAACGAGCAAGACTTTGACCAGAACGGCGACCCGAAGATAGAAGACGGGTATGGCAACCAAACACCGTACACCACAACCCTACCTAAGAAAGGACTTCCATTCAAGAGAAGTAGTGAAGACGTCCTGGACCTAACCTATGCAACCGCGACAAAGAAGGGCAAGAAGACGACCATTGTCAAGAAACGCTAGCGCGCTCCGACCATTGTCAAGAAATGTCGTGTGTGTGGCCTACTATTATGTATCAAAACATTCTTAATTTTCATTATGTGTGTGTTATAATAATATTGCATTGAGAATATTATGTATCGACAAGACACATTCATTGAGAATACTCACTTTTGTTGTTTTAGCAATATTTGAATATTTAAAATATTTGTAGTATATTTTATACTTCATATTGTGTTTGGACAATGCTTTTACATGAAAAATGGCCTTTAAAAAAAATTCCAAAAAATTGTTATCCTTAGGATTCGAACCTAGGTGGCCAACAGTGAAGGACAAGGCATGTTACCACTAGGCTGTTGTGTGTTAGTTGATAGAAACTTGCGCACTGCCCTATTTGTCTAGGATTGCATATTATGCGAGGCGCATTTAGCCCAGATGCGCCTCGCGTAATATTATACGAGGCGCACTTTGCGATATGCGCCTCGCATAATCCGGTATAGATCAAAGCTGCCACGCGCACGCCCAGAACCTTTATTTACATTACATCTCACGCACGCGCGCCGCGTCTCACATATCAGATCGAAGCCGCCGCCGCCGCCGGCCGTCCGCGCCCGGAGCAGCCCGCCCGCCGGACCTGCAACCTCGAAGGAGGAGCCCGACGCCGCCATCCCGTGGAGGAGGAGCCCGACGCCGCCGTCCCCGTGAAGGAGGAGCCCGACGCTGCCATCCCCGTGAAGGAGGAGCTCGCCGCCGCCCCGTCTCGTGGAGGACCTGCTGTTGCTGCGGCGCTCGTGGAGGACCGACTGTTGCTGCGCTCCGTCCTCAGCACCCCAAGGTGAGCACCAATCCCCCTTCTTCTGCCACACCGCGTGCTGACGAGGTAACCTCCCACGCCCTTGCTCTGCTTCCTCACCGCCAGCGTCAGGCACTCCGCCTGGCTGATGCACTGCTCCACGAACTCCTCCCCGCTGCTCCGAACCAGGCTGCAAAAGATTTATTTATTTTCCTCCTTCAGTAGAATGACTATTCTTCACACGCTAATCCACACTACTTTCAGTGGTTACAAGGAAAATGGATCAAGTTCACGGGTCACTTACCTTTTGTTACTGAATTGCTAGCACATAACCTGGGATTTTTTGAAGCTCCAGTCACCTTTTCCCCAGTATGTTTCGGTCTTTTTTGTGAAATTTCAGTTGATTTTTTAGTTATGTATACTCCCTCAATTCACAATTTACCTCATGTTCTGGTTTCAGTAAAAGTCAAACTTTCTAAATTTTGACCATATATCTAGAAAAAACCATCAACAACAATAATGTATAATTTTTTGGGGGACGGATAATGTATATATAATTTGTTGTATTAGAATCGTAAGATCAGGAAAAAGACGAGTACTAGGATCAAGTGTTGCTCTGGGACAAGAAAAGGCATCTGGGATTTATGGTTCTTGCTGTTCACATACCTTGTTGTTCACATCCATGTACATTCGATTTCAGTTCTTGCTGCTCACATACCTTGCATTGCAGTCTGTTGTATTGTATCAATCTATATTTGCTCCGAGTGATTTCCCTTTTGGGGGAAAAAACGAGTTGTAAGTGTGTGTCGCTAATTATTGATGAATCATTCGCTATCAACCTCCCATGCTGTGTTCCAAGATTTGTCATTTTGATTCAGAATGTTCTATTCTGTAAGGAGAACCCTATTGATAATTATCTCTTAGACAAGCAACCTGTGCTAGTATAGTCATGTGGGAAATCACCAAATTTCCATTAGTCCCTGTGCTAGTATAGTCCCTGTTTTCAAATGAAAACAACCAGCGAGACAAGACAATGACCATTAGTTGTCCATCTCTGAACTCACTCATATTCTGCAACTCGCTGTTTCTGTATGTTCCCCGTGTTGTGTTCCAACATGTCCATTATTGCTGATTTATTCGCTCGCTGAATGTTCCGTTATGTAAATTTGTGTATGCTGGCAGAAAATGGCTGTGATGATGGCTGTGTTTGATCCTTTTTGTGCAGGTTTTTCTTTTTGAGTTGCCAATATTTCGCCGGAATGTTGATTCATTTCCGTTCTGGCGAATTTCTGGCACTCCTAGACATAGAAAATTAGCAAAGTTCATGCCAAAATTTTCTGTGAATTTTTGTGCTTATTAGTTTCATTTATTTGTGTGTTTAGAAATGTCGGATCCGGTCCCTTCTAGACAGAAGCCCTTTTGGGAGCAGCAGGCGGAGATGGAATCCCTAGAGGCCCCGGAATTTGTTCCGGGGGACGAGAGGAGGATGAGAGGACAGGACAAGGACATCACCACATGAGGGCATGTTCGCACGACGATGGAAGATACGCCGATGAGGACGACGCCATGGCGACGCCACTGATGGCGGCGGTGAAGCTCAGACGGTGGTAGCACATCGAAGAAGTCTCGGAGGATCGGACCCCGATCGTGGTCGACCTCAAAAGGTCCATCATCACAAGCGTGAGCCCTAAAGGTGCGCCTTTGAGCCAGAAGAATTTGTTGGGGGTTACTCTAACCAGCTCGCGGCAATCCTCCGGAACACCGTCACGATCAACATGGAGAACCTGAAGGCCGAAGAGAACAAGGGTTTCCTCATCCAGCTTTTTCGGAAGCTGCACGCAAGATACGCGTTCCCGGGTGATGAGGAAAACAAGTATAATAATGACAATCTCAAAGGGAATCCGGTGAACAAGTATGCCCTCGGGAGGATGACCAAGGCCTTGTCAAATTGGAAGGCTCGGGTGAAGAATCTGATTTTCGAGGAGAAGCTAAGTTATCCAGAGCTCGTCAAGAAGGAGCCTCTAGTCAAGGAAGAAGACTACAATGTGTTCAAGGCCAGATGTAACTCCGCCTTGGGCAAGGCCAGGACTGAGAAGGGCAAGAATATGAGATCCCGAAACATTGGTACCCATCATCTCGGCTCCGGCGGTTATAGAGCCGCGAGTCCCAAATGGGATAAGGAGGACGCCGACGCTCGTGCAAAGGGGTTTACACGTCCCTTTGACGACATAAAGGAGGAGCAGGCAAAGAACTTCGTCAGGGCCCGGTTTGCCCCGCCGAAAGGGGGTTCTGATTATTCTTCAGAGCCCGTCGGCCCCTTTGCTCCGAGGGTGAAGGACTTCATGCAAAAATATGTAAGTAGTTTGCATGCAAGTCGATTAATTGCATTCATGATTAATCAATGAAGTCCAGTTTTCTGATCAAATGCTTCGCGTTCCTTGTGCGCAGGACGAGGAGTGTAGGAGCTCCTCATCCCAGGGGTCAGCGCCACCGCCTGTCGCCAAGTGGGACACCACTTTTAATAGGGCGCTGAACCGGACCAAGAGTGTCGATCCCCTGGCGGCCCTGTCGGCTGGTCGTGTGGTCGGCTTTGGCGGCATATCATGGTCCGAGTACTATGGCACCCCGGAGCGGAAGGGCAAGAAGGCCGAAAGCGCCGAGGGAAAACTCCTAAGGGAACAGGTGGAAGCCTTTCCAAATATAGTCCAAGATGCCGTGAACAAGGTTGTGTCGGCTGCCGAGACAAATTTCCAAGAACAAGTCCAGACACAAGTCCAGTCACAAGTCCATTCACAAGTGAACGAGAAGCTCAACACCATCCTCCCCGTCTACATGGAAAAGTACAACAAGTGGCAGAAGGGTGGTAAACGGGGGCCGCCACCGGTTCCCAACCTCAACAGCGCCCAATCGGACAATGTGGCGCGGCCGGAGGCGTTGGTGACTCCTCCAGCAGGGCCAGTGGTGGTGGAGACTCCTCTAGCTCCGGAGCTTAACTTGCCCACTGCGGCGAAGGCGCCGGCCCGCACCACCGTGCCATCAGGCAGCCACTCCGCCACTTGCATGGTCAAGCCTGTCGGCGTTGGTGCCTCGACATTGGCCGAGTTTGACGCCCTCAAGGTAACTAACTAATTAAAGCGAGAGTTGGGAGGCTCAACCACACCGATGACTTGATCTCTGTTTTTCTAACGCTCGGCCTACATGTCGATCTTTCGCAGGGAGACACTCCTTGCACTCTAATGCACTGGGTGGGCGGCCAGTTGATGGATGTTGCCAAGGGTACTATCGTTCAACCAGAGAACCGCAAAATGCACAATGTCACAATGCCACCTGACATGATGAGGGTCAAATACAGTATGGTGCTTCCGGGCTACGAGCAAGTGGAACCTCCCTCTCAACCTCAAGGATGGGATGATGAGGACACGGCAGCGGTCCTCAATACCGGCTTCGGCTACTTGTACCTATGGCCGAAGAGCCAGATCCGTTTGGGGACAGAGGACCAGCTCAACATCACCCTAGAGGCAGCACAACCAGCACATGATGAAGACTTCGAGATGGGAGACTTGGACAACATGGCACAGAATCCCGATGATGATGAAGAAATTGACCCGAACTACGGTGACCAGTTTGTTAACACAAGGTTTTCTGATTTGTATGAGCCGGGACCATCAGGCACACATCAATTTGCCGAGACCCAACCAGCACCAGCGAAACCCCCTTGCAAGGTGCGTCTCTTCCCAACTAGTCAGGAGACGCCGCCACCTGTCCCCTTCACCGAGACTCCAAGGCCAGTAGTTCCTTTGATCAGCCCGCCCGGCACCCTCCATAAGACGGTCGGTGAGGTGAACGCAGTGGCCGAAGCCGTAAAGAGCAAGAAGGGTCGCAAAAGGAAGCCTAAGGGTGATCGGGGCCAGGATCCAAATCCTCTTTTCCGGGACGGCGCTGTGGGGCAAGCCAGGAATCAGCAGCACGTGGCAGGTGTACCGATGATGTGTAAATCGATGCTCGAGGTCGCAGGCTCGCATATGCGTAGTATTCATTATGGATGTCTCACAATTGAGCAGTGCCGCATTCGCGACAACGATCAGTCGTACCTCGTTTTCAAGGCTAAGGTTCCTTCTCATATGCCGTGCTTCGTCACTGTACCCCCCCCCCCCCCCCCCCGGGGATATCTTCTACGTGCGGCATACCGACCTGTTTGACATGTTGAACGGGTTTCGACTGCACAATACCCTGGTCCGGCTGTTCTCCCTCAATATGGCCATGGAGATCACCAGAGACAAGATCCCGGGCATCCAGATAGTGGATCCCTACTTCATGCGTGACGCCGTCCTGAAAGATGTTGAGGCCATAGATCTGGCGACCGACTACCTCTCAAACTTCCTGCAAACATACTCGGACAAGGATGTGATTCTCCTTCCCTACCATCCCATCACGGAGGATGATCGGACAGGCTGTGTGCTCATAAGCTTGAATTTGAAACACTCAACAGCCTTGTACCTCGACTCAAACAGTGCGATCCAAAAAAAACTACACCAATATCAAGAAAATTCTTGATGGCGCTCTCACCGGCTACGTCGCAGCGGGAGGCGTCAAACCGGCAAGGCCACATGTAAAGTTCGGCGCGCATGTGTTCCGCCACACGACGAAGTTTGCCTGCGTCAAGTAGCCGCCTGGCATTGGGAAGGATGCCTTCTACGCCATTTACCACATGAAGGCGTTCTTCAATGACATGGAGACCAAAACGCTGCCATCTGACCTCGTGAAGTGGGCTGAAAAGCTTGCATGCATACAGGCTCGCAACCTCAGGCAACACTTCTTCAACATCCAGGAGGAGATCGCGACAATCGTGTACCAGGGAGTCATAAAAACCGGAGGCACCTTCCACGGCGGCTATACACCGTCCAACAGGGAGATAGACGAACGCTCAGCGCAGCAGGGTGACGGCAGGATGTTCATGCAAATGGCGAAAACTCGGTCGGGCTTCATCAATGCCCCCCCAAAGCCAACTTAAGAGCCAAAGAAGACTTCATGATTGCATTGCCTGGGTACCTAGCTATTAGTTCCGAACTCGTGTTGTAACCTCTTATCACTATGTTAAACTTGCCTAGCAAAACCTCTAGAATATGTTTCGTCAACCGTTGAACTTGATTGTGAGAGACACTAGCTAGTTATTTGTGTTACGAACTATTTTAAGTGCTTGTTGCTTTTCATTTTTCATTGCTTCCCTACTTTCTTGTGGTTTGCTTTCTTTGTCTTTCTTCAAAATGCCGATGATTAGAACGTGTTGTGGTGTCGCGTGTATGACTATGCCGCTGTTCGATCTTGCGTGCCAAGTAGACTAGTAATTTGGGCATATACTCTACTTGCCGCACAAGATCAAACAGCGAGCATTATTATTTCCGTGCCCAATCTAAGTATGAGGCACTAATCCATGTCATTCTTGGTTTGCTTTTTTTTGTCTTTCTTCGAAATGCCGATGATTAGAACGTGATTTCTTACATTTTGTTGCACCCATATATATATATATATGCATGATTTTATCTTGTGAACTGCTAGCTATTGCTTTCCACTGACATAAGTAATATCATCTTTATTATGTGTAGGAGATGCCGAGGTGTTATGTCGTGTACGTCGGTTGGGTTCCAGGTGTGTACGAGGATTGGAAAGACTGCCAGAAGCAAGTGAACAACTTCTCGGGCAACAGCTACCAAGGCTATGAGAGTAAAGAGGTGGCGGAAGAGAAGTGGAGGAGGCATGGAAGGAAGAAGTGGAGGAACTTCCTCGTGATCACCACCTTGTTGCTCTTCATTGTAGGTTATGTGTTCTACTTCATCTAGGTAGAGCTACGTCATTGGAGTTGTAATGTGATTGTGAACTTGTACTCGAAGGAGTAATGTGATTGTGAACTTGTACTCGGAGGTGTGAACTTGTGGCACAAACACTTGATGTATGAACTTGTATGTCATGATTGATGTGTAATGTATTGTATTCATGTTGGTTCTATTATGCTTTGGCAAATTGCAAGTTTCTGAAAAATTATGTGCTCTTTATACTGTATTCTGGACTATATTGTATATTTGAATATCTGTATATTATTATTTATAGTGGTCTGTAAAACTTGAATTTCGAAAATATTACCGGAGGCGCATATAGGATACTATAGCAGGCGCATATACTATAAATATCCGAGGCGCATTGTAAAACATATGGGAGGAGCATATGATATGCGCCTCCTATAATTCACATATGCGAGGCGCATATCGATATGCGCCTCGCATATGTGAAGTATAGGAGGCGCATATCATATGCGCCTCGCATAAGAAATACCCGAGGCTTGAAGCTAGAGGCGCATGTGATATGCGCCTCGGATAGGCTTTTAGGTGCGCCTCGCATAGGCTTTTCTCTAGTTGTGCCTTCTCCTGAATCCAATGATATAAAATTTGTAAAATTTGAACGTGTGGATCCAAAGTTATGAATTTTACAAGTTTGACTCACTAATAGATCTAATTCAGATTTTTAAAACAAAGAACATGCCACGCGGCGTGTCCTGATTGGACGGTACCACTTCGCACCGGATCACGCTCGTACACTGTTGGATCTAACTAACTGCGCATGGTCTAGATCAACGCATACCGCTTCGCTACAGATCTAATCCTAAGCACTGGATGTAGATCCTACGGTTGATAAGCATGCGACCATGGATGGGCGGAGCTAGTGACGGTGGCGCGGCGGCGACGCTCTGTCAGTGATGCTCCGGCGGCTACGGAGGGGGCTGGGGTTAGCAGAGGGTTTACCGAACTTGCAAGGTCGCGCTGATGCTCAACTACTCGCTGGTGTGGACGAGGGCGCACTATGGAGGTCACTGGGGCTCGTCGGAGTTGTGGGCGGCGTCGGGTTCCTGCAGACGACGACGTTGCCGACGATGTGGACCGTCCTAACACAAACCAAAGGCGTCAGGGTGTGCACAACAATCTGGCGATCAAGATAGGGTCAGAGAGAAAGCAAGGGGCGGTCTGGTATTACCTAAATCGTTCGCCGGAGTTAGGCAACGGTTCTGTCGTTTGCTGAGGTGGTTGGGGACGGCGACCTGGGTCATGCGTGGGCAAACCAAAGGCATTAGGAAAAGCACAGAGACATGGCAAACTCGACAGGGTCAAGCAGAAGGCGAGGGGCGTTCGGAGCTCACCGGAATCAGTCGTCGTAGTTCGTCGGGACAACGACGGAGTTTGGTGAAATATGGGCAGCCTGGTGGCGAGGAGAGGGTGTTGCGTGGGGGGAAATGGCCGTGGTGGAGAGGGGATTAAGTAGCCAGGAGCGGGGCGAGGTTTATTCCCTGAATCAATGGAATTTAAGCGGAATTAAATCGCGGCGTCACTGCGGCGAGGTAACGGCGGAGCGGGTCGAGCGCGCGTTGATTTGGGGACGATGCTGACGGGGCAAGGTGGGGTCAGGTTGTCAGCGAATGGGTGCGCGCTGCTGCGGTGAGAAACAGAGGGAGAAGGGAAAACCCCGGGTGGTCTGTTTTGTCTACTGGGCCGAATGGGTGGCGCCTGGCCCAGTTCTGATTCTTTATCCTTTTTTCTTTTTCTATTTCGATTTTCAGGAAACAATTTCAAATGAATTCAAATGTGTTTGATTTCAAATTCTTTCTAGATTTTTTTATAAAGTGAAACCTGTACATTTTTTAGTATAAAACCATGCTGTTTCACTAAACTTGCTTGGTTCCTTTGGAGTTTTTAAAATAAAACAGTGCCTTTACACAAGATTTAATAAAGATATGAAAATGGTTTTAAAACCATATTTTGTTATGGAAATTTTGTCCAAGCCTTGGAAAACAAGCAAAACATCTTATGAACAAACAATCTTGGTTTAAAACAAATAACCTCTCATTCATTGGCGGAGCGTCTTGGAGATGAAACTAGGCTATGAACCCTCCTTCTAAAAGCGGAGCGCCTTGGAGGTATACTCTGTATTGTTATCTTTTGTTTCCTAGTGGCCAATCCAACGCAAGGGAGCACCGTGAAAAAGGCCTCAGCGCATTGGGTGGCTGGTGTGTGACAAGAAGCCACGTTGGGCTGTGTTAATAATAATAGGGTAGTTATTTTTACCTTTGGCGGTCCACTAATTCTGGAAATTTCTCCTTGCTGGTCTTCGGTGGATCTTGGGGTTAGCTACTTTTTTCCTTGCGAAAAGGGGTTAGCTACTCATGTTTCTATAAATTGAAACTAAAGTTGCTGCTGGCCATCAGTGGGTCAAAAATTCCTTACTTCCTATGTAAATCAAGAAACTGATCTTGAAAATCATCTCTTGTTAGAAACTTGAAATTACAGCTAAATTAGCAGTGAAAAGTTGAATTTTGCCCCCGCTCTTCTTTTGGTCACGCTCCGCCATTGCTCTCATTAGAGAGTAGCATTGCACCAATGCTCTGTTTACATAAAATAACAAGCATCCAAATGCTTCTGTTTTTGTAATAACTTTGAAAATGATCCCTAAATGATTATGAATGCATGGATGATATGCAATCTTTGAAAACATGATTTTGGGGATGTTACAAATATAACCCCCTTAAGGTGAATCTCGCCCACGAGATTTGTATTGGCTAGCAAATAGGTGAGGGTGGTCTTTCCGAAGACCATCTTCTCTTTCCCATGTTGCTTCTTCTTCGGAATGATGGTTCCATTGAACTTTGCAGAATTTTATAGTCTTAGTCCGAGTAACTCTTTCTGCAGTCTCAAGAATCTTGATAGGTTTTTCCTCATAAGTGAGATCACTTTCCAATTGAACCTCCTCCAAAGGTATAGTATCCTTCAAAGAAGTCTCTTCCATCTCTGGATGGCATTTCTTTAGCTGACTCTCATGAAACACATTGTGAACGGCAGACAATGATTCTGGCAATTCAATCTCATAAGCTACTTCTCCTTTTCGACTCAGAATCTTGAATGGTCCAACATATCTTGGGGCCAATTTTGCTTTGACTCCAAATCTCTTCACTCCACGAAGTGGTGACACTCTAAGATAAGCTCTATCACCCACTTCATAGGTGACTTATCTACGCTTAGGATCTGCGTAGCTCTTTTGTCGGGACTGTGCTATCTTTAATCTGTCTTTTACTAGCTTCAATTTCTCTTCAGCCTCTTTGATTAGTTCTGGTCTGAACAAATTTCTTTCTCCCACACCATTCCATAGCAATGGGGTAGTACACTTTCTCCCATAGAGAAACTCAAACGGTGCCATCTCAATACTGGCTTGATAGCTATTATTGTAAGAGAATTCTGCGTAAGGCAGACTTTCATCCCAACTAGCTCCATAGTCTAGAGCACATGCCCTTAACAT
This sequence comes from Avena atlantica, assembly GCA_910589765.1. Taxonomy (NCBI): domain Eukaryota; kingdom Viridiplantae; phylum Streptophyta; class Magnoliopsida; order Poales; family Poaceae; genus Avena; species Avena atlantica. The sequence continues at coordinate 205,142,878 of OU342738.1, read as the reverse complement.
ATCTTCTAGAATTTGGTTGGTCCTTTCTGTCTGTCCATCAGTTTGAGGATGAAAAGCAGTGCTGAATTCCAATCTTGTTCCCAATGACTCATGTAGTTGTCTCCAAAAATGAGAAGTGAATTGAGTTCCCCTATCAGACACAATACTCTTGGGTACTCCATGTAGACATACAATCCTATTCATATAAATCTGGGCTAACTTAGCACTTGTATAGGTTGTCTTCACGGTTATGAAATGAGCCACTTTAGTTAGGCGATCCACTACTACCCAAATAGAGTCATATCCTGACCTGGTCCTTGGCAATCCAGTGATGAAATCCATGCCAATCTTGTCCCACTTCCAATCAGGAATAGGTAGTGGTTGTAGCAATCCTGCTGGTTTCTGATGTTCCGCTTTCACTCTACTACATACATCACACAAAGCAATATGTTCGGCGATGTCTTTCTTGAGATTATTCCACCAAAATATTTCCTTCATATCCATGTACATTTTGGTGTTACCCGGATGAATGGAATATGGTGAGTTGTGTGCTTCCTGTAAAATCAGTTTCCGAAGCTCCGGATCTTGCGGAACGCAGATACGTTTTCCATACCATAAAGTACCATGTTCGTCTTCATGGAATACTTTGGCTTTTCCTTTGCCAATCTTTTCCTTAATCTCTTCAATTTCCTTATCCTTCTTTTGGGCTTCTTTGATTTTGTCCAACAATGTGGGTTGAACATCCAATGACATGAGATGTCCTTCAGGCATAATATCCAATCCGAGGTCTCTAAATTGGGCACACAGATCATCTGGCAACTCTCCCTTAGTAAGGCCATTCAAAAATACCTTACGGCTTAGTGCATCAGCTACAACATTTGCTTTACCGGGATGGTATTGCAAACTCAAGTCATAGTCCTTGATGAGTTCTAGCCATCTTCTTTGTCTCATGTTGATTTCTTTCTGAGTAAAGATATACTTCAAACTTTTGTGATCTGTGAACACTTCACATCGCTTTCCCAAAAGATAATATCTCCATGTTTTGAGTGCATGGACAACAGAGGCTAACTCTAAATCATGGGTAGGGTAATTTACCTCATGAGTTTTGAGTTGTCTCGAGGCATAAGCCACAACTTTCCCTTCTTGCATTAGAACTGCACCTAATCCATGATGAGATGCATCACAATACACTTGGAAATCTTTCTCCAAATCTGGCAGACATAAGACTAGTGTTGCCACTAGCCTCTTCTTTAATTCTTGGAAACTGAATTCACATCCTTCAGATCAAGCAAATTTCTTGTCTTTCTTTAGTAACTCCGTCATTGGCTTATCTACTTTGAAGAAATTTTCAATGAATCTTCTATAGTATCCTGCCAAGCCAAGGAAACTACGAACCTCTTTTACTGACTTAGGAGACTCCCATTCAGTTACAGCTGACACTTTCGCGGGATCAACTGCTACACCATCTCCTCACACAACGTGTCCAAGAAATCCAACTTCATTCAACCAGAATTCACACTTGCTGAATTTGGCATACAGCTTATGCTCTCTAAGTTTCTCAAGTATCAAACGCAAATGTCCTTCATGCTCTTCTTTGCTCTTGGAGTAGATCAAAATGTCATCGATGAAAACGACAACAAACTTGTCAAGGAACTCCATGAACACATTGTTCATCATATTCATGAAGTAAGCTGGTGCATTGGTCAAACCAAATGGCATCACGGTGTACTCATACAATCCATACCTAGTGGTGAAAGTTGTCTTAGGTATGTCTTGTTCTCTTATCTTGAGCTGGAAATAACCTGACCGGAGATCAATCTTTGAGAACACACATGCTCCTTCTAACTGATCAAACAAGTCATTGATTCTAGGCAAAGGGTATTTGTTCTTGATAGTCACCTCATTGAGTGAACGATAATCTATGCATAACCTTTGACTTCTATCTTTCTTTTCCACAAACAAAACTAGTGCTCCCCAAGATGAAGAACTTGGTTGAATAAATCCTTTCTGCAACTGTTCTCCAAGTTGTTTCTTGAGTTATTTCAACTCATCAACTGACATCTTGTAAGGTCTCTTTGCTATTGTCCTGATCCTGGTAGCAAATCAATCAGAAATTCCACATCTCTATCTGGTGGCATTCCCGGCAATTCTTTCGGAAACACATCCGGTTATTCACTCACAATTGGCACACTATCTATGCTAACCCCTTAAGAGAATTTAGCTTACTCCCTTTTGAGTCAAAGTTAGTCTTGAATCTTATCCTTTTATTTTCTGGGGTTGTGAGTGTGACAGTATGGTTGGCACAATCTAGCACTACCTTGTGCTTAGTCATCCAGTCCATTCCCAAAATGACATCCAATCCTTGGGAATTTAGGATTATCAGATTAACGGGAAACTTATACTTCCCAAACTCTATGACTAGATCATGACATCCTGAGTTCACTATCATTTCTCCGCTAGGAGAACTTACTTTTATAGGACACCCAATAGTTTCTACTGGAAGTTCATTTCTTTCAACGAATTCTCTTGATATGAATGAATGCGATGCGCCATTATCAAAGAGAACAAATGCTGGAACAGAATTGAGTATGAACTTACCAGCAACAGCATCAGGTTCCTCATAGATCTCTTCCACATTGATGTGGTTCACCTGTCCCTTCTGGAAAGGGTTGGGTTTGTTGGGTCCTTCAACTTTCTTTTCTGGGCATTCATTTGCATAATGTCCCATTTCCTTACATTTTAAGCATTCAACCTGACTGAGATCCTTCTTGACAGGTTGGCTTCCACTACCACTTCCACTTCCATTGTGGTGGCTCTTGTATCCACCCTTGTGATTCTTGTACTTATCATTGTCATGACTACGATGATGCTTGTTTTCATGATGGCGGTTGTGGTTGTGGTGACTGTTGTATTTTCCACGCTTGTGGGATCCTGAACTCCCACTATCATCATAATGGGAACGCTTGTGAGACGATCCCGAGCTGTGCTTGTCAGAGTTGTGTTTCCTCTTCCTGCTTTCAACCTGTTTCATCTTTCTCTCCAAGATGGCAGCCTTGTCACAAAGGGATTGGTAGGTGGGGACATAGGCCACAGATAACTGTAGATTTAGTTCATCGTTCAGTCCTTCGAGGAACTTCTCTTTCCTCTTGGCATTAGTATCAACTTCATCCGGTGCATAACGCGCCAGATTGTTGAACTCCTCAATATATTCAGTCACGCTGCGGTGGCGTTGTTTCAGATTATGGAATTCCTTCTTCTTCAAGCTCATCACTCTGGATGAGATGTGAGCCTTACGGAAACCATCTTCAAAGATAGCCCATGTCACATCCTCAATGAGAGTGGTGGTCTGGAAGTTATCCCACCAAGTAGCTGTAGGTCCTTCCAACAAGTGTGCTGCAAATCTGACTTTCTCCTCGTCGGTGCAGCCGACAGTTACCAAATCCTTGTTCACTGAGCGTATCCAATCATTGGCCACCATGGGATGAGTAGTTCCTGAGAACTTTGCAGGACTCAGTCTTAGGAATCTGGTGAGCATGTCAAAACCTGGTGGATTGTTCTGGTTGTTGTTGTTGTTGTTGTTGTTCTGGTTGTTGTTGTTGTTGTTGTTGTTGTTGTTGTTGTTGTTGTTGTTGTTGTTGTTGTTGTTGTTGTTGTTGTTGTTGTTGTTGTTGTTGTTGTTGTTGTTGTTGTTGTTGTTGTTGTTGTTGTTGTTGTTGTTGTTGTTGTGTTTTTTTGTTGTTGTTTTGTTGTTGTTGTTGTTGTTGTTGTTGTTGTTGTTGTTGTTGTTGTTGTTGTTGTTGTTGTTGTTGTTGTTGTTGTTGTTGTTGTTGTTGTTGTTGTTGTTGTTGTTGTTGTTGTTGTTGTTGTTGTTGTTGTTGTTCTGATTTTGCATGAAAGTGGTCATCATCTGCATTAGCTGTGCCTGCGCTGTCATCAGCTGCTGCATCTCGGGGGTGACATTGTTGTTCGGGTTGGGGTTGGCACGTCGAGGAGGCATCTGTGGTTTTCATAAGGATAAGAATAAGATACCCATAGATACTGAACATGCACAATACATCACATATACAATCACCAAAACAAGCATCAAAATAACATAAGTTTCAACGACATAAAAAACTAGTTTGAAAAGCAAACACACCAATAACAAGCCATCCACATGTTGGATGGTCATTGCGACTCAATAAACATAAGCATGGTAAATGATAAATAAATGAGTAGTCATCACTACTCCTCTGCATCAACCTCCTCATCAACAAGTGTAAGACCTGCATTCTCCATAGCGGTCTTGTACTCCTCGACATTGGTAGTTAAGTCCTCTACTTTGGCTTTGAGAGCCCTCTTCTGCGAACGAAGTCTCTCAATCACACCTTGCTGATGCTCGAGCTCGAAGTCCTTGGCCTCTAATTCTGCATTCATCTCTCGAATCCTCTTGTTCCTATCTTGGAATCTCTTCTCTTGGCTCTTGAACTTCCTGTCCTGGCTCTCAAACTTAGACTCCATTTCCTTGACTATCTCATCTTGCTCCGCGAAGAGATTGTCCTTCTCATGAAGCTGCACCTGGAGGTTGTCATTGCTAAGCATGACGTTGGTCCTATCAGTATCTAGGTGCCTAAGAAGAACCTCTAAGTCCTGAAGGTACAGACGAATCAGCTCTGCCGTCTCTCTAGCAGTATCCTCGAACTCAATAGCCTCACCATCCTTGTCGCGTCTACCGAAGGCATGGAAGTGAGTACCTCTAAGATCCCTGGAGTACCTCCCTAAGAGACGCCCAAGTAAATCCTGCATGACTACCTCTAAGCCTCTCTCTTTGTCATCATGCATTAGCTTGAAAGTGATGGCCTTCGTGGCTGGCTCAGTCTGGCGTCCTGGCTGGGTAACTTTGAAGCCCCAAAGGTCCTTCCTCTCTAATTTGGTGAGGGGAAGCATCATGATGCTAGGAAGTGGAAGATTGAGCACATTAGTGAGCTCAATAAGACGAGTGCCAAAACGAGTTCCCTTGAACTCTTCAGCCGTGCTGATAGTAACATTAGGCATCTATTTTATAAGATAGAGAAAAGTTAGATTCAACTTCAATAGAGACAATTCACAAGGCAAAGCATCACATGCAAATATTTTAGCAATCAAACACACAAGTCATGGCATACATATATTCCTTACAAGCATCCAAGGTTCAACATAACTTAAAAAATTTGGAAATAAAATGATAAGTGTGGTGGTCCAACTAACGAAGTGCATTACAACTCTCACTCACTAGACAAAATGGCTATCAAAGCATCCTTAGTAGCCATCTGCCTATCTTGTTCACAAGATTCCCAAATCAAGTCTATGATGTCTTCCCTTAGTTGTTGGTTGGTAGTATCCAACTCTTGGGTAAGCTTATTTTCTTCTCTAAGGTCATTTTGGGTGTTAAGCATTATGCACTTGATTCTATCACCAAGCTCTTTGATGGCCTTCCAAGCTGCATCTCTTGCAGAGTCAAAGAATGTGGTGTGCATCACTGAGTTGGTGACCATGCAGAATCCTGACTCCTTGTGGTTGTATTCCTTGTTTTTGTACAAGTGAAGTTGCACCCACCAATACTCCTCTCCTTCATCCATCACAGGGAAACCTTTGTACACAGCTGCACCATGTATCCCCATGGTAACCATAAGGTTCTTAAGGGATTTTGGAAATTCAGTCTCACATTCCAAGGTCATGGTCATGAGTGGTCTCTTCCTTACGGCTTCGTTGATGGAGTTCATCTACAAATAGAGATGAGAAAGAAGAATTAGAAAAGTTTACGAGAAGAAAAAGACAAGTGTGGAAATTGTTCAAAATTTTCCTTAGTGGTTTCTAATCCAATCCTAGGGTCATAATCCTACAGGCAACACAGTGCTCTGATACCATCTATAAGATCCCACCTTTATAAAGGTAAAGATCCCCGTGATTGCAATGCTAGTCCCTGGATCAATGCTAGCATCCACAGTTTAAGATGAAGTACACAAAAACAAAGGTCATTATTACAAGTCATTCTAGAGACAACATAGTCTTTTACAACTCCATGGCCATAGGCCTAATACAAGAGTTCAAATATAACAATATAAATAAGTCTTCATCTTCATGTGCCACAGGCAAGCATGTTGAGTGTAGACTCATAACCCCTAATCATCATCAGAGTAACCTGCAACATCACAAGTTACAGCCACAGTGGGTCAATACATTGGAATAGTATTGGCAAGTGATACCTTAGTAGAATATTAACATCTAGTTACTACATGAATATGGCTAAGTGTAGCTTAGGCTTGCTTTGCTCAAAATAGGTTTTACCTATCAGTTGAAAACACTAAGTTTTTCTTTGACAAAAATTTCCCAAGGAACCACCAATAGAAATTGGTGAACCTTCACCCTTGTTAAACCACAAGTTTTAACTTAGAAAAATTGGGATGAGGAGATTCTTGATAGCTTCCATGTCTTGATGCTCAAGTTGTCCAATACCAGGGACATGGCTAAGTACTTAGATTCTTCCATCTGCAGAGGTTGTGCACTTTCCCCACAAGACTTGATTTTCACCAAGACAGGACCTTTCAGAAGCCTTCCCTTAGACCAAATGGACGTGTTCCAACCTATCATCCCACTACCACCAACTGTCCAAATGGCTAAGTTATTGCAACCTATATGATCCAGGCAGAGCTCATAATGCCATGTGGCTGCACTAGAAGATTCTTAACATTTGGCATCTCAAATCCCTTTGTTCCTGGGTGGCTTCCACAAGTGTGATACACAAGGTAAACCATAGAAATATACAAGCAAAAATATATGAATGCATGCAAATGCCATGTGATGATTTTTCTACACCAAACAAGACAAGTATACAGTACTGAAACATAAACAAGGCCAAGATACACTAAACAAACTTTATTTGATCTTTAAATCATTTTACAAATCATTTCTATACTCAAAATAAGTCTATAAATGTCTCTGCAAAAATAACCAATTTTACAGAAGCAAAACATTAAACACATTGCATAAACAGATAGCATTCTTTCTCCTGAATCCAATGATATAAAATTTGTAAAATTGGAACGTGTGGATCAAAAGTTATGAATTTTACAAGTTTGAATCACTAATAGATCTAATTCAGATTTTTAAAACAAAGAACAGGCCATGCAGCGTATCCTGATTGGACGGTAACGCTTCGCACCGGATCACGCTCGTACACCGTTGGATCTAACTAACTGTGCACGGTCCAGATCAACGCATACTGCTTCGCTACAGATCTAATCCTAAGCGCTGGATCTAGATCCTACGGTTGCTAAGCATGCGACCATGGATGGGCGACGCTAGCGATGCTGGCGCGGCGGCGGCGCTCTGTCAGTGATGCTCCGGCGGCTATGTAGGGGGCTGGGGTTAGCAGAGGGGCTTACCGAACTCGCAAGGTCGCGCTGATGCTCAACTACTCCCTGGTGTGGACGGGGGCGCGCTGTGGAGGTCACTGGGGCTCATTGGAGTTGCGGGCGGCGTCGGGTTCCTGCAGACGATGACGTTGCCGACGATGTGGACCGCCCTAACACAAAGCAAAGGCGTCAGGGTGTGCACAACAATCTGGCGATCAAGATAGGGTCAGAGAGAAAGCAAGGGGCGGTCTGGTATTACCTAAATCGTTCGCCGGAGTTAGGCGACGGTTCTCTCGTTTGCTGAGGTGGTTGGGGACGGCGAGCTGGGTCATGCGTGGGAAAACCAAAGGCATTAGGAGAATCACAGAGACATGGCGAACTCGACAGGGTCAAGCAGGAGGCGAGGGGCGTTCGGAGCTCACCGGAATCAGTCGCCGTAGTTCGTCGGGACAACGATAGAGTTTGGTTAAATCTGGGCAGCCTGGTGGCGAGGAGAGGGTGCTGTGTGAGGGGAAATGGCCGTGGTGGAGAGGGGATTAATTATCCAGGAGCGGGGCGAGGTTTACTCCCTGAATCAATGGAATTTAAGCGGGATTAAACCGCGGCGTCACTGCGGCGAGGTAACGGCGGAGCGGGTCAAGCGCGCGTTGATTTGGGGACGATGCTGACGGGGCAAGGTGGGGTCGAGTTGTCACCGAATGGGGCGCGCTGCTGCGGTGAGAAACAGAGGGAGAAGGGAAAACCCCGGGTGGGCTGTTTTGTCTACTGGGCCGAATGGGTGGCGCTTGGCCCAGTTCTGATTCTTTATCCTTTTTCTTTTTCTATTTCGATTTTCAGGAAACAATTTCAAATGAATTCAAATGTGTTTGATTTCAAATTCTTTCTGTATTTTTTATAAAGTGAAACCTGCACATTTTTTAGTATAAAACCATGCTGTTTCACTAAACTTGCTTGGTTCCTTTGGAGTTTTTAAAATAAAACAGTGCCTTTACACAAGATTTAATAAAGATATGAAAATGGTTTTAAAACCATATTTTGTTTTGGAAATTTTGTCCAATCCTTGGAAAACAAGCAAAACATCTTATGAACAAACAATCTTGGTTTAAAACAAATAACCTATCATTAGAGAGTAGCATTGCACCAATGCTCTGTTTACATAAAATAACAAGCACCCAAATGCTTCTGTTTTTGTAATGACTTTGAAAATGATCCCTAAATGATTATGAATGCATGGATGATATGCAATCTTTGAAAACATGATTTTAGGGATGTTACATGAACTCACATATTTCCTTTTTATCCAATCATCATCCACATGTGAGGCACCAACATTTCTAAATGCAGTGGCAGTGAATTTGAGTCTTTGATACATGTCTTTATGATCCTTGCCATCCTTCATATAGAAAACTTCGGCTTCATTTCTCAATGCATCATATCGATTTCTTCTCATGCTCTCATTTCCAACAAATAACTCAATGAGAGCATCCCAAGCTTCGTTGGCGGTGTTGAGGTGTTCAATGTGAGGGATATCTTTTGTCCCCAACCCTTGTTGAATCATGTGCAATGTAGTGGCATTGAGTTGAATATTGACAACTTATCTCCTTGTCAAGTTGGTTGGATCCACAATTCTGAGTGCTTTTTTAATAATATTCCACAATTCAATGAATAGCTGCGCACATGAGATTTCATTAATGATTGCCATTGAGCAAAGGTATGTGCAGCTATCTTAGGCGGGTCACCCCTATTGTTTATATGTGGGTGAGGAATTGGAGGGTTGGGAGAGTACCAACCAAGAACCATGGTACTCTTCCTTCCCATCATCCGTTTTGGTGGATGGATTAGTGTTATCAGGATCATCCCCCACCACCACAACCGTGGGTGATGCCGAAGCATTCACCTTTGGAAGTGTGGATGATTCCTCTAGAGGATGAGGAGGAGGTGAGGCCACTTTATCCTTAACAAGTTTGTAACATATCAAAAATATTAATGAGGATATCAATTTATAATCAACCAAACTTAGGGTTAACAAAAGCTTTTAGTAATTAAACCCTATCTTAATGCATGTGTGTTATGAATGTGTGCGAATGTTTGCCATGCCATGTTTGATTGTTGTAAATGATGAGAAATGGTTTAAAGATCAAAACCATATCATCTAGGTCATTTCCAAACCAGATCAAAACAAGATAAAATTAAAATATGAAGCATATGACCTAATGGTCATTTTTGCAAAAGTTAACACTAAGCACACTTTGAGCATCTCTAGCAAATCCTTGCACCCAGAAACAATTCCATTTATATACCTAGTGACACTAAACACAATGCTTTCCAACCTTGCATAAACAAATCCAAACCCATTTGAGAGGCAATTAAAAATTGAATCTATCTTATGCATCAAGATAGTCTTTTTTGGAAAACCACTAAAACCTTCACCACTTAGCAAATCCTTGCACCCAGAGACTACCAAGCTTAGGACCAGAACACCCACCAAAAAGATTTGGAAAATTTAAAGATTGAGTTCTTGCGGCCATTTGATCAAACACCTGGTGATCACAGTACAACCTCAACAACTATCTAATGTTTTGATCAATCCTTTGATCTTCATTGTGACCTCACCGATCTCCCACGACGTGCCCTTAACTCACTCAGTACCAGCCCGTGCATTGGAGCTCATCTCACTTGATCAAATTACTAGTGCAAAATGGTACCCGAGCTCACCTTGCCACCCCGACGAGGACACACTACCACAAACCGCGCCTCCCTCACCCATGATGTCTAGGAGGTAGCCCTGACCTCACCTCCCCTGCATGTGCATGTTTCAACCAACGACCGCTCGCGGAGACGCCAGCGCAACCACGCCCATTTAACACCAGACCATGCCGGACGCCGCGCCAGAGCGCCGAGCAATCCTGCTCGCACACGTCGTGCCTCGCTCCCTCCTTGCGCCAATAAGTTCGCCGTGACTCCAGCGACCGCCCATACATGATCGTTTGACCCCGTGCTCACAATGACCACTGTACGTCATGATGAATGCCAACGGTACCGCCACAGAGTACGGATGTTCTAGAACAATGGAGACCATGCCTCGCCGTGCCAAATTTTAGGGGGAAATAAAACTTTTTAAGTTAATCTAACCAATGTCTATTTAATTACTTAGTTTGCATGATCATTAGTTTTTCCTGGTTTAAACTTTGTGCTTGCCGTACTAGAGTTCCCTAGTGGTTCTTACACTTAGTATTAGGTTTGGTTAAACCCCAACACCACCCTAGTGGGTGTTCTGGGGAAAAATCAGAGAAGGATCACCATGTTTGTTCAAGCCCCAAACCCTTGGGCCATAAAAACCCCATGCCTCTCTACCTTGCCATGATCACAAGCAAACCCACCAGGCACTTGGTTAAACCCCAACCATGCTTCCATTGCATGATTGGTTCTATGAATACAATTGGCAAGTATAGAAAATGGTCACCTTATTTCTTACCCACTTTAGATGACCCTTGAAAGCTATTGGAATTGATCCAGGAGGCACCCAGGGCCTGGTATCGCTCACCTCACCTCCCTCTACATCCCCATATCCCTACCCTTTCCATTCGTGGTTTGTGCTCGACGTGAGCATCGGACAAAGTCGCCCCCAAGCGTGTGCCGCCCTAGATCATCCCACACCCCTCCCCACTCTCTAAGCCTCGCTGCAACGCACACATGCGCTTGGCACGTCCCCGCTGCAAGTTCACCCTCTCCACCACCCTGACAACCCCATTGATCACCTTAGCCAAGAGAGAGGGAGTGGCAGGGCTGCAGATCGACAAGATCTTGCATGGCCACCCCTCCCGACCCGGCTAGCCACTGTGCTATCGTGTCCTGGGCCCGCGTAGCTCGCGTCTTCCCCAGGCACCGCCCACCCCCTCTCCCTCGCTCAGCAGGATCCCTCTCTACCCCCAACCCTCATCGGCCACGTCACCGTGGCCATGCAGCGCGCCCCTGCGTTCCTCAGTTCCTCGGTGCAGAACTACCACGCGCGTGCATACAGGACACAGCCCACTTGTAACACCCTCAGAATCGGCCCTATGCAAGTTTCAGCGATTCCCGCCAAACCCGCATAGAAACGATTCAAAGGTGCCCACCAGGCACTTGCGTGCGGGTGGAAAACGAAGTAATAACATTACACAACAGTCCTCAATGGGACCCACAAAACAGATATATATACAACACGACTCCATGCGTCAAGAATTCAGATATACAGAACAAAGATCCAAATCACCTTGAAAACGATAGAGCGTCCAGCTACGGACAAGATGCAAATGGGGCTAAGAGCCCTGAAGAATAACCAATGGCGTCCATAACCCTGCCCAGGCCAAGCCGGAAGGGTAACCCTGCTAACGATGTCGATCTCAAAACCTGCTTAAACAAAAGGGGTGCCGACAAAGGGCAAAGGAAAAAGAGAGAGCGGTCAATACTGAGGCCAGTACACGGCGAGGCTAGAATTCGGCGGTCCTCGCCTACATAAGTATGGTGGACTGAAGCAGCAGCGCAGCATGCACTAAACACCCTATAGAGACTCGATACAACTGTCGGCCATCAGAAAGGGATAAGAAAGACCTATTCGGAACCAACCTGATACTACCACCAAACAAACCCATCCTGGTATTCCCCCTCGATACCAACCGAGAAAGTCAACCGAGGAACTCACACAGTTGGCAGTTTTACTTATTCAGTTATCGTTGCAGCAATTACTAGTCAGGTATAGATAGTCATCCTGATAAGATAAGCAGTGAGCAGTTTTAGTTAACCAGTCCATTGTAGTTGCAACACTTACTAGTCAGATACAATTAGCATGAGATATCCCAAAACCCAGCAGTTGTTGGTACTTTTATTTAGCCATTCCGTTATAGTTGCAATACTTACTAGTCAGGTACAATGGTAGCAAGCGACAACCCAAACAAGCAATTGTTGGCAATTTTATTTAGCCATTCCATTATAGTGAAGCTGATTACTAGTCATTATAAAGTCAAATTTATAGCACTACTTTAGTTATAGTTGTCTATGAGCGAGATACTATGCTCCAAGTCGTCCATAACCGCGGACACGACTTTCAGAAAGTTTTACCCTGCAGGGGTGCACAAATAGCAACACACACTCGATCAACCTCGGAAAAACCAAATCAAAACCCAACGAGGCCTTCACGACAAAGCAATCACCAGATTCAGAAATATTTCAGGGGGCCACCCCATTAAGCTACCCGCAACTAAGTTAGCTGACTCCGAGACGGACTCAAGGTTTGGGTGGACGGCTGTAAACGACTGGGAACCCGAAAGTGTGACTGGGCTTGCCGATACCGCGAAAACGTGTCCCGATCCTAAACAGTACAGTGTGCAGTACCTCGCACAATTTAAATAAAGCAGTAAAGCATGGCATAAGTACAGGATAGTAAATAAAACCTCAAACTAGTTTGTGGCCCCAAGAAATAAGAATGAATCAAGCTCTGGCTCAGGGGGGTCCCATAATCCTCCCGGATGTGGATAGCGTGAATATTCAAGGAACAGGTATCAAGTACTCGGTGTCCTACGGGACACAAGTGGACGGTTAACAACCAAATAACATCTATTGCCCACCTGTGCCTCTGCATTTACCTACTTCAATTTTAGTTGTTAAACAGTAATTAAAGTCTTGATCATCTCTAACCATAAACACACGACAATACTCCAACAACTGTGGTACTTGACGACACGCACAGCACTTGAGCAAGCGACTACGAGGCGCAGGTCCAACTATCTACCAAACAACATGTAATAGGAGGTGTCCAAGGCAATATAAGGCTGCAAGGGATATCACGGGTACGAAAACTAGAGCATCGCAACACAGATAGCAATAGATCAACAGGAGGGAATAAATACTATAAAAGTAAGATAGGTAGAAAGGGGGAGGTGCTCGCCTGAAAACATTGCCGAAGGTTCATCCGAAGATCGGATCGACACTCGCATCAACTCAACGGCCTTATCCGCGAAGAACCAAAACACTAGAAGAAACACCGGATGCACTATTTAATACTATGACAGAAGATCGGGCATGATGCATGTATGACATGGCAAAGGTGCGATGCAATTAGAGCATATTAAGCGGAACCAGGGTCCCGACAATTAATTAATAGGTTCGAGTTGTTTAACTACCCCGCAATTTAAATGTTGTAATAACAGGGCGAAGCATGGCATCGGTTCGCTACACCAATTTAAATGGAGTCCGGAATAAGACAAAGATATCCCGCATATAGACTCCATATTTAACTTAGGTGAATCGGCATAACGCCCCCAAACCCACATGAATATGCATGCAAGCATGAACAAATTAATATGCAACAATTTGATATTACATTTAGAAAATAGGGCTCGAGAAAAGGGGTCACACATTAGGGTTCGGCGAGCTTGGGGTTCGGGGTCGGGTCTCAGGGTTCGACGGGGAGAACGGTTCGACGGAATCGGTCTCGGACAACGGAAGTAGATCTTGTCACATCCGAGAATAAGGACTTGGTTGGCGTCGGGGGCACATCAGATCCGCCCTGGTCGGTGCCGATCTTGTCGTCACGAAGATCTTGTCGGGTCCTCGTATCGGGTCGGTCTTGACGTTCGGGAAGAAGAACTTGGCGTGCGACGTCGTCGGCATCGGTGCGGGAAGGAGGTCTTGGTGTTTTCCATGGGTGCTATTGTCCATCTTCGAGCATCAGGATCTTGTTCGAATTCCAGGTAATTGGTCATCGGAGACGCGATCTTCCCATTGGTACCCCACTACTCCACCTCACTCACACACATGCAGGGACATACCACAGAGAACAACACAAGCGGCACTTATTTGGAGCTCAGGTATGTAACACGCTCACAGGTACAGAGGACACACTGACATGCATGCCGCTAGCAGGGGATGGCCAGACGGTCACATGAGGTCGAACGGGAAGCCGCGGTCGAGGAGGTAGACCCAGCGCTGGGCTCGAGCGGAGGACGTGGGGCAGGTGGTCGGAGGACAGGGGGAGGCGACGATGCGGCCGGCAAAGGACGACGCCAGCGGCTTGAGCTCGCGAGGAGGGCCGACGAGCTCGGACCGTGGGGTGAGCGCCCAGGTCGTGGCGGCGGCCGGACGAGGTTGGTCCCGCGACGACGCGGTCGACGGGCGGTGGAAGCCGTGGTCGCTGGCGGCAGAGGCGAGGCAGGGCCGAGCAGGGACGGCGATGGCGGACGACGCGAAGGAGGGGCCCGGCAGCGGCGGCTCGGAGTCAAGGAGGACCCGGCCTCGTGGTGAGGCAGACCTGGCGGAGCGACGGGGACGGGCGCTGTCGGGCAGGAGCGTTTGAGCGAGCGGACGGCGGCGACCGGACTCCGGCAAGCGGCGCGCGTCGAACGCCCAGGTCGAGGAGGCGGGGCCGGGGCTCGCAGGAAGGGGAGGCGGCCACCGACGGTGGAGGACCAGGGAGGACCAGGGAGGCGGCACCTGCCTGGGAAGGGCCACGGGAGGCGGAGGATGCCTGGCGGTGGGCGCTGCGGAGGAGGGGTCCGCGTGCGGGCGATGCAGAGAGGAAGAGAGGAAGGAGAGAAAGGTGGGGATGGGCGAGAGCAGAGGAGGGCGGTGGGGCCGGCTCGCGAGGGGATCGAAGAGAGGACGCGGTGCTGGGGGTGTGCCGAGCGGGATGGGTGGGTCCAGGGCGAGGGGGTGGGCGGTTGGTGGAGCTGCGAGGTGGGGCCAGGCGGGACAGGGGACGCGTGTGTGCGTTTGTGTGTGGGGGGTGGGTTGGATCGGGTCAGGGGGGGCCTGCAGGGAGCGTGCGGTGGCGGGGTGGGGCCCAGGGAGTTGGTGGGGTCAGGCGGGTGGTGTGGAAGCAGCTGGGTGAGATGGCAGGTTAGGAGTGGATGGGGGATTGGGCCAGGGTGACGTGTCGGGTGGTGATTGGCCGGGGTGAGGTGGAGGGCTGGATAGGACTAGAGTGGGTAGAGTATTTGGTAGCTTAGGTTTTGGGTGTTCTGGGGTAGGTAGGGTTTTATAATTTATTTTAAAAGCCTTTTGTAAATTGTTTTTAGACAAACTGAGATATCCGGAAGCACCGGTGTTTTGATTTAAAGTAATAGGGAGAAATTAATATAGAAAACAAAATAGGGCTTTTAGCAAAATAATTTTAGACAGATAGATGTATGATGATGTCATGATGATGTAATGCACAAAATCAACGCGATTTTCTAGTAGTGGTTTTGAGGGATGCCACACCACTGCTCTCTCAACCACCCCCAAGTCTATACCTAGCCCTCCCTAGCTCGCCCTAGGTCGACCACGACGCGACCTGGCGTCGAGCACCTGATGGGCAAAGGCGACATTGGGACAGCCCACGCCGTCCCGAGGCCGTTCGCCAGTCCACACGCCTCTTAACCCTCCCCCTGGCTCGCAGCAAACCACACCCTCCCTCTCCTGGTATACCCGCACTCTCCACCCTCGCCATGGACGACCCCTGCACTCAGTGCACCATGGGCCGCTCCGCATCGGCATAAAAACCCCGAGCCACCTACCGCTCTCGCCACCCACCCCATTTCCACCCCAACACACTCCCAATCCACCCCAGGGAGGAACCGAGCTCGCTTGGCTCCTGCCTCCCACTCCGCTCATCACACCACCGCAGTGCCGACCGGGAGAAGGTGAAGGTTGATGTTGCCACCTCTCCTCCCTTCTCTCCTAATATTCAATGCATGCATGCAGGACCAGCACCGCCCCTCTAATGTCGTTTCTCCCCTTCCCTAGGAACTCTTGGAGCGTCGCCGGAAGGGGCTGAAAATGACGACGCCGCGAGCCGTTCCCCGACCATCCCAGAAGCCCAGGCCGCTGCTGTCGCCCCTCGTTTGGATCCACATTATCGACCGCGTCGAACCACTCCCTCCCCAACACTGCTCCACCCCTAGGTGAGCCTCCCTGAACCTCCCTAGTAGCCTCTAGGATTTGTCGCCGGTGACACCACCCTCGCGAGGAAGACAGGCCCTGGGCCGTTGGATCTTTTCATATCTGATGACCCACGGCGCTGCTTATCCCTTCGCCAACCCGCAGACGTTGACGCGTGAGGCCCCTGTCGGGGATTTGAAATCCCCAGCTCCCGTGCACACTGCCGCGTCAGTGGCCCGGCCCAGCTCCTATGCGGGCCCTGGCCAGGCCCCAGATCCACTCAGCCACTTTTCCCTTTTTCCATTTGTTTAAATCCTAGAAAGTTGTGCTGCAGATTTAAATCTGCCAAAAATCACCAAAACCTCAGTTTGACCCGATTCAAACTCTTAGCGTTAACCTTTGAAAATCCCTACCACCTCCCATAGGTAGCTTGCCAAAATAATGTGTGTAGTTTCCCTGAGAAGAATTGGAATAAAATGAGGCAGTTTTCACTATTTTATTTTTGTAATTTTTCTACATGTTAGAGAAATATGAAACCACTTCCTAGGCCTTCCTTTTTAACCTACCTATCCAGTAAAATTGGAATCACAACTTTAGGAGTTTCTTAGCACCTGTGGTAATTGTTGCAAGTTTGGGACAGAAGCTTCTTGCATAAATTCTAGAAGCTTCTGTGAAGCCCCTTTTGGAGTAATTCCAACTCCAGCAGATGATCACCATCTATACCTACTAACTCCCAGTAGGTCATAATTTTTGAAGTGTTACTTCAAAACTAGGTTTTATTTGAGTGTTTCTAGACTTTTCTGCAATGTTTAATTTGCTATAAATCAACCATAATAGCAAAAATTGTGAATCCAATTGGGTTGGCTTAAGATTTCAGTCACCTACCTAGCCATATTATTTTTGACCACTATTCACTTGCAGAAAAGAGCTGAAGCACTTGTTTGCTTGCTAGACTAGGGTTCACTATTGATTTCATCTTATTTGCTAGGAGTGCCCTAATTAGTTGCTTCCAACGGCCTTGGTTTGCTAGTTCCAGTAGCTATAAATGTGTATTATGGTTTGCCGAGTTGAGTACTTGTTCTGTACTGATTTCCTTGTTTGCTTCATAATTGATTTGTGGTATGTTGTCTGTTCATTTATTTCCTTTCACGACGATAGATACGAACGAGGAAGGATACGAGGAAGGTGATTGGGAGTACCTTGAAGAAGGAGATCAGGGACAAGTTGCCAACGAAGGCAAGCCACCTTTATACTCACAAACCTTGCCCTACTATTTTACTATGCATTATTTTACCAACTTTATTTTATACAGGGCATTATGCTTTTGTGAAAGTGTTTTATATCTAGTAGTGACCTGGCTCCTCCATGTCATTACATGATTGTACTACTAGTAAAATATCCTTGGAAATACCTATTTACCCCTAGTATGATAGATGGTATAACACACCATGCTCCTTTGGAAGCCCTGCTTTAGCCAAAGCAAAAAGTGTAGGATGGGACGACCCCGGAAAAAGTCTTACAAACATTGTTTTATGGTAAGGCTTGACCTACCAAGTGATTTGGAAAATGAGAAAGTTTTTGTTTTATAAAACTGTCAGACAAAAGATGGAGGAAAAATGTTAAAGAAAATGCACCCGGTTCTTTGCAGTTTTGCTAGAACAATTAACCCGTGCAACCACATTACTCTAGAATGGGACGGGGCTGGGCTGGAAGTTTATCTAATCCGGTATAGGTGTCTCAAACTACTACGGGGGAGAACAAATCCTCGGAGGCTAGGCTTTCTCCTGTAAAGGCCCTTGTGAAACATCGGTCTGGAGAAGGTAAATACCGTCTAATGGTGGCCAGACGATACTATGAACCCCTCATTGAAAGCGCACAACCTGCGGGGTGCAAAATGTGCTCTGGTTGGCTTGTGACTATATAGGGCGTCCCGGTTTTGAGGGGATTAACTTCATAGGGTAGGCAGTTGTATCGGAGAGGGCATTCGGAAAGTGTTGACCGGTTACTCGACCCACGATCAGTGTAGATCAGGGACGGGTAATCGGATGGTGTGGGTAAAGTGTACAACCTCTGCAGAGTGTAAATCTATTCGAATAGCCATGTCCACAGTCATGGACGGTTGGGAAGGTTGTTGATGAGCGTTGCTGGTTTTGATTTTACAAAGGACTTCGGAAAAGCAATGGCTCGAAAAATGTTTTAACCATGGGATGGTCGGGGAAACAGGAGGAAGAAGTTTGGTCATGGGATGACCGGGAGGAAAAACAAATGGGGGTCCCAATCCTAGTGTTTTCTAAAAACTTTTCAAAAAGGTTTCCAAAATGTTTTGCCAAAGTTCTTCCACAAGGATATAGAGATATGCTATATCTACAAGATAAACTAGTTTATAAAAGAACCTCCCTTGGATCCATCCTACCATAGCCATATTGTATATCCTTTATTACTATTCTCTTAAGGTGGTTTGCGAGTACATTCAAAGTACTCATCGGCATTGTCCCTGGCTATTTACTTGGCCAGATTATGAGCAGGAAGATGAGAATAATGAAGGTTACGACAGCGACTTCGCGAACTAGGGCGTTACTCCGAGTCAGGCACCCTTTGGGCTATGGCATGGCTCGGGCCTTCTGCGTTTAGTGTTTCCGCTGCTACTATCTATTTGTGCCCATGTGGCCCCTTTGTAAGACTATCTGTGTAATCCTTGATGTTCGATACTGAAATGGATATGTACTTTGATACTATGTCGATTATGCTCCACGAGTCACTGATCAGGGGATCGTGGTGGTTAGCATAATGGGTTATCCCGGACTGTAAATATGGGGTGCCACAGACTTGGTATCAGAGCCATCCTGACTGTAGGAGCCCCTTGATAGCTCGGACGTTAGTCGAGGACCTAAAACTATTTTCATCACCAAAATGAAGAACATGAGTATTTGCAAAAACAATGCTTATGTCTTCCCTCCTCTATTTTCAAAAAGCTACCTACACTAAACTTCCGCTTTAATTATTTAAAATTCTGCACACTTTGCACTAACCCCAACTACTCTAAAATTCTGTAGATGGCTTTTGTGTCCACCAAGTTCCGTCAAGTAGGACTGGAGCTGCCGCTCTATTTGTTCGAGGCCGAGCTGGGAGAGTTGGCTCGCTTGGTGGGACGCCCTACACCAGAGATCAAGGGTGCCCACTTCCCCACTCTCATTCATAGGGAACTCTCTTGGCTCATGGTGTGCACTGTGAGAGGAGGACTAGTGCCCCCGCTCTCTAAGGACTTTGAAGTCAATGTGATTGAGAAGGAGTGGGGATATGGCATACTCAGGGTAGCCCAGGAAGCCCTGGCGCGTTTGTCCTATCACCATTGCCAGCAGCTGGAGGAGACGCGGTTCCGTTTCTTTGGGAGGCGTCATGAGGAGGGGTATGTGCTCCAGGCCCCACCTCATCCTGACTTTGGGGCGTATATCCAGAACATGGAGTACACCCTAAAGAAGACTCATACGCACCTGGACAGGGTCCGAATGGATCTAGATCTCAAGGCTACCCAGTTACTCGCTACGGAAGAGAGCCTAGAGGAGGCGAAGGCGGGGCGTGCTCTTTCCCTATTGGAGAAGAAGGCTACGGTCGCTAGGAACAAGCGGCTCATGAAGAAGATGAAGGATCAGAAGGAGCTGCTAGTGACCATGGAAGCCAAGATAGAGGAGCTAGAGGAGGAATGTGCCGACCTCCGCAAGGACAACAATGACTTGATAGACGAGACCGACAATGATGCTGCTCACAAGGAAGACTTCGACATGGAGCCACAGAGTGACCTAGAGGATGATGACCAGATGGAGGAGGAGGACCCAGATGAGCTAGTCTTTGAGCCCGAGGAGTACGATGAGGTGATCATCGAGGAGTATACCACTGCACGTCACAACGAGGAATAGGTTATGTGGTTGACGATGAGAGCATGGGAGACTATCGCTGTGTCCCCCTTTTGAGTGGCGAGTTGTTTGTCTCTGTTGCTATGTAATGATGGATCTCTAGTACCCCTATTTAATGTCGATATGTGACACCTGAACTTGTGGCTATGATATTGGAACCTGTGCTTGTTATGTTTCCTTAAGTAGTGAAAGTCCTTATGTCTATATGCTGTAATGTTGCTCGTTCCTTGTTATTTGATTCTCGTTCGAGAACCCCCTTGCTCCAACTGTACCTAACCTCAACCCTTCTGGATGGTGCATCCCCGTGGTCCGCCACCCCCTCCACCCGAGCCAACGATGGCTCAACTCCTGCGCATGTTCATGGAGGATCGCCAAACTGCCAACACTAAACGCCAAGCCAACCCCCCGCACTCCAGCAGCTTGTCCAAGCCGCAGCCGGAAATGCCCATATTACAATGAGGGCGAAGGAGGGAATGGACAACCACGATCTCGTCTCAAGGATTTCCAAAGCACCAACCCACCTGTGTTCATCAAGTGCACTAACCCTCTGGACACCGATGATTGGCTCCGCACCATAGAGAACAATCTCGAGGTAGCCCGAGTGGGAAATGAAGAGAAAGTACTCCTAGCCACGCATTTCCTCGCAGGACAGGCCAGGGAATGGTGGATAAGCGTTAAGGAAATTCTTCCGGACGATGAAGAGATCACCTAGGATAATTTCAAGGATAGGTTCCACAAGCGCCACATTCCCCAGGTCTGGTTAAGATGATGAGAGATTAGTTCTGAGCCCTGAAGCAAGGAGGAATGTCCGTCGTCCAGTATCTGGAGAAGTACACTGACCTGGCTAGGTATGCCCCAGAAGACACCAACACTGAAGACAAGAAGGTGGATACCTTTCTGAATGGACTGCAGGATGAGCTACAATGTCACCTAGTAGCTCAGAGGTTCCAGGAACTTGATGCCCTGGTGGATGCTGCCATCATGGTTGAGAGCAAGCGTAAGGGAATGATTGAAAACTGCAAGCGCCGGATGATGCAGCAAGGAGGATCCAGTGGAAACAGGTCCCGAAGCATGCCCCCATCCAACCCTGCACCCCACCCTAGAGAACTATGACATATGCTCTGCGTCCCAATTACCCCAACCGCAACTACAACAATCCCCGCTCCGGAGGTGGAAACCCAAGATCTGCTCCCAGGGGTCCTATCAACCCCAATATTCGCCCCAAATCCTCTGGATGTTTCACCTGTGAACAAGTGGGACATTACTCCCGCGAATGCCCAAAGAAAAAAGATGCACCGCGACCCAATGCGCCCCCCCATGAATGCCAGAGGAGTGTCAGCAAAGGGCGTTGCACCTAAGGGGCCAGCTAGAGGACACCTGAATCATATCAGTGCAGAGGAAGCCCAGGCATCCCCTGACATCGTTCTGGGTACGTTCCTTGTCAACTCTGTCCCCACTACAGTACTCTTTGATTCAGGAGCATCACATTCCTTTGTTACACAACCCTTCGCGGAGAAAAGTGGTATGGCATCTAGTTGGTTGGATAGGCCTATGCTAGTACAGATCCCAGGCTCGACGGCCAAAACACAAACCGTCTGCCGGGATATCCCAATAGTAATACATGGTAGAACTTTTAAGGCTGATATGATAGTTTTGGGAGCCCAAGGTCTAGACGTAATTCTCGGGATGGATTGGATGTCCCGATACCAAGGAGTCCTAGATTGCGCTAGGAAAATCATCTCCCTGATAAGTGTCGAAGGAGAGCCTATCAAGTACCAAGCAACAACTCCCCCGTCCTGGTTTTATTATCAAAAAGGTGTTGCTGGACCCACCCTGGAACAAGTGCCGGTAGTCTGTGAGTACCCGGATGTGTTCCCCGATGAATTGCCCGGTATGCTCCCTGACAGGGATATCGAGTTTATAATAGAATTGATCCCTGGAACGGCCCCTATATCCCAGAGGCCCTACCGTATGAACCCTGAGGAATTGGTAGAACTAAAGAAGCAGCTGGATGACATGGAACGCAAAGGCCATATCCAGCCGAGCGCCTCTCCATGGGGATCGCCAGTTCTGTTTGTGGACAAACGATATGGGACCACCCGGCTGGTCAGAGATTGCCACAAACTTAACGATGTCACCATCAAGAATAAATATCCCTTGCGAAAAATCGACGACCTATTCGACCAGTTAAATGGAGCCCAGGTGTTCTCCAAGATATACCTCCGCACTGGATATCACCAGCTAAAAATCCGAGAGTCAGACATCCCTAAGACAGCCTTTACCACCATATACGGCTTATATGAATACACAGTCATGTCCTTCAGACTAACCAACGCACCTGCTTACTTCATGAATCTCATGAACAAGGTATTCATGCCCTATCTAGACAAATTTGTAGTGGTATTCATCGATGATATCTTGGTCTATTCCAAATCGGAAGCAGACCATGAGGAGCATCTAATACTAGTATTAGGAAGCCTTCAGGGAACATCAGCTTTATTCCAAGTTCAATAAATGTGAATTTCGGTTGAAGGAAGTGGGATTCCTTAGCCATGTGTTGTCATCCGGAGGAGTCTCCGTAGATCCCGCCAATATACAATCAGTACTAGAATGGAAGGGCCCCACCAACCCCTCGGAGATCCGAAGTTTCCTGGGTCTAGCGGGATATTACCGCAAATTTGTTGACGGATTCTCCAACATTGCAAAGCCCATGACCCAGTTGCTTAAGAAGGACAAGAAATTTGAATGGACAGTTAAGTGCGAGGAGAGTTTCCAAGAATTCAAAAAGAGATTAGTCTCGGCCCCTATCTTGACTATGCCAGACATATCAAAAAGCTTTGAAGTCTACTGTGATGCCTCCAAGTTAGGACTTGGAAGCGTACTCATGCAGGAAGGCAAGGTCATTGCTTACCTATCTCGTCAGCTAAAGCCGCATGAGATGAATTATCCCACCCATGATCTAGAATTGGCCGCTGTTGTGCACGCCCTCAAAACATGGCGCCATTACCTGATGGTAAATCGCTGTGAGATTTATATGGACCATAAGAGTCTCAAATATATCTTCACACAGAAGGAGATGAACATGAGGCAACAAAGATGGATCGAACTAATCAAGGATTATGATTTAGGTATCCACTACCACCCAGGAAAGGCCAATGTGGTAGCCGATGCCCTCAGTCGGGAACCCTGTTCCCTGAACGCCTTGATTAAACGAGACCAACCAGAATTGGTGCAAGAATTCGAAAGGTTTGGTCTAGAACTAGTCAGTCCTGGATTCCCGGATCACCTTGAGTTAAAGCCAACTCTGATGGACCAGATAAAGGACGCCCAGAAAGGTCACCCCAGCATAGAAGGAATTAAGCGTCCTATGGAGAGGGAAAATGTTCCTGGATTCAAGATCGGTGATAAGGACGTCCTGTGGTACAAAGGACGCATCTGCGTGTCCAGTGAGCCTGACCTAAAGCAGACCATCATGAAATAAGCTCATGAGACCCTTTACTCCATCCACCCGGGGAGTACCAAAATGTACCAAGATCTGAAGGAACAATACTGATGGCATGTAATGAAAAGAGAGATCGCCCTATGTAGCATCCCTAAAATCATGTTTTCAAAGATTTCATATCATGCATGCATGCATATCATTCAGGGATCAAATTCAAACTCATTTTGAAAGAAAACAGAACTTGGGAGCTATGATTTTATGTGATCAAACATTAATCAAATGCTACTCTCCAATGGGAGATTATTTGTTCAAAACCAAACCTTGTTGCTCTCAGATTGTTTTGCTTGATTGCTAGTGCTTAAACCAAAATTTACAAAACAAATATAGATTAAAAACCATTTTTAAAACTTGTTCAAATCAAGTGCTAAGTCACTGTTTATTTTGTTTGATCTATAGGACCAAGTTAATACAGAGAGACCACATGATTTTATGCCCAGAAATATGAGTGTTACAATCTACAAAAATCCAGAAAAAAATTTGAATTCAAATGGTTTTAAAATCATTTGAAAATGTTTCCTGGAAATTCAAATAGAAAAAGAAAAGGAATAAAGAAATAAGAAAAGGCCGGCGCTACTAATCTAGCCCAACACTGAAACCAGACCACTAAGCCCACCTGGGGTTTTCCCCTCCCTCTCTCACTCGCAGCCGTACCCACAGAGTCACTGACCGCCTGGTCCCATCCCCTCTTTCTTTCTCTCGCTGACAACCGCGACCCACATGGCAATCGTCGTCTCCACCACCAGCGACCAGTTCATCCCCAAATTACGCCGGGCGTTTCCTGTTTAATTCACGGCTTAAATTCCCGTTCAATGCCTGAGTAAATCACACCCGTGTTCTTGCTACTTAAACCCCCTCTGCCCCCTCTCCATTTTCCCCTAAACCCCAAGCACAAAGCGCCACCAGGCTGCTAGAATTTGCCCTAACACCGCCGCGGTACCGACAGACTCCGGCGACCGATAGTGGTAAGCTTCGTGCGCGCCTCGCTCTCTGGTTCATGCAAGCTTGTCCGTTATCTCTTTGCGCATCTTCTGACGTTCACCGTTTGCCCTATTTCGCACCAGAGCATCGACTTCGTCAAGCACCGCAACTTCCCAACGCCGTCTCCAACTTCGGCAAGGAATTCCGGTGAGGTACAACTGCCCCGTGCTTTTCCCTTGACCCCATCTTGTTCGCCTGAACGATACGCACGCGCTGATGCCTTTCGTTTGTGTTAGGGCGGATCAGAGCATCGCCAACGTCGCCATCCACCTAAGCCCGACGCCGCCCTGACTCCGACGAGCTCCCACGGCCATAGCAGCACGCCCCCGTTTCCACGACGACCACGTTGAGCTTCCTCGTGCTCGTACGAGTCTGCTAAGAATCACCACCGCCCCATCCCTCGCTAGATTCGCCGATCCATCGCCGACAGAGCCGTCGCCGCCGTCCTAGCCATTTGCGCCGCCGGGTTTTGCTCAAAGCATTTAGATCCACTGGATCTAGATCCAGTGGTTGAGATTAGAAGATAGGCGAAGGGGTATGGTTAGAACTGAGCCGTTAGATTTTAAGTTGATCTGACAGTGCGCGAACACGATCTAGCGCGAAGCGGTACCAGCCAGTTAGAAAGCGCCGCGTGGCACGAGTTTGGTTTTAAAAGTTTGAATTTGATCTATTAGATATTAAAACTTTTTTAATTCATAACTTTTGATTCCCACGTCCAAATTTGACAAATTTTATATCAATGGAATCAAGAGAGAAAATCCGTTCCATCTATGCAATGTGTTTAATGTTTTGCCTCTGTTAAAATGGTTGTTTTTACAGAAACATGTGTAGGCCTATTTTGTGTATAACAATTATTTGGGAAATGTTTTAATGTTCAAATAAAGGTTGTTTGGCAAGTTTTGAACTTGTTTATGATCAGTACTGTGCATGCACTTGTCTTGTTGAGTATAGAAAATCATCACATATCATATTGCATGCATCCATATATTTTTGCTTGTATTTATTTTGTATGTGATTTGGTGCTATCATTTTATGTGTAGATTTTGGTGCAAATAGTGATTGTGATTGTGAGGATTGTAGCTACACTCCAAACTACCAAGGCAAGTGGTGCTTCATGAATTTATTCCTAAGTTTTTCAACTTTGCATTAGAAATATTTTTCTAAGTCTTGCATGGTTATTTTTTTATCTGTATGCTATGCTTGGGAAATCCTAGTAGTTGTAGAATTGCTAGAAATATTTCTAAGTCTTATAAATGCCATGCTTAGCCTAGCTAGTAGCAACCAAGGGAGGTTATATATTCATGCGATGAATAAATATTTCTAAGTCTTTGGACTATGTTTTTGCTTAATAAAACAACTAAGTGAATGAAACACCTGGGTGGAATGGAAAGAATGGGTTATGTTGAGTGGTTACAGAAGGCCCATTTCTATGGTCTACCTTGTGTATCTCACTTGTGGAAAGCCACCCAGGAACAAAGGGATTTGAGAGGCCAAATGTTAAGAAGCTTCTAGTGCAACCACTTGGCAATATGGGCTCTGCCTGGATCATATAGGTTGCAATAACTTAGCCATTTGGACAGTTGGTGGTAGTGGGATGATAGGTTGGAACGCGTCCATTTGGTCTAAGGGAAGGCTTCTGAAAGGTCTTGTCTTGGTGAAAATCAAGTCTTGTGGGGAAAGTGCCCAGCTCTGCAGATGGAAGAATCTAGGTACTTAGCCATGTCCCTGGTATTGGACAACTTGAGCATCAAGACATGGAAGCTATCAAGAATATCCTCATCCCAATTTCTAAGTAAAAACTTCTGGTTGAACAAGGGTGAAGGACCCCAATGTCTATTGGTGGTTCCTTGGGAAAGATTTTGATAAAGAAAAACTTAGTGTTTTTCAACTAATAGGCAAAACCTATTTTGAGCAAAGCAAGCCTAAGCTACACTTAGCCAAAAAGCATATAGTATTTAGTCCACCAATATTTTACTAAGGTATCACTTGCCAATACTATTCCAATGTATTGACCCACTGTGGCTGTAACTTGTGATGTTGCAGGATATTCTGATGATGATTAGGAGTCATGAGTCTACACTCAACATGCTTGCCTGTGGCACATGAAGATGAAGACTTATTTATCTTGTTATATATTTGAACTCTTGTATTAGGCCTGTGGCCATGGAGTTTGTAAAAGTGTTTGTCTCTGGAATGATATGTAATAATGACCTTTGTTTATGTGTACTTCATCTTAAACTGTGGATGCTAGCATTGATCCAGGGACTAGCATTGCAATCACAGGGATCCTTTCCTTTACAAAGGAGGGATCTTACAACCTATTTGTAGCCAAGTGTGATATCTATTAGAGAGTTAAGGCCGAGCACCAATGCCCCGCGGGATTGTTACAACCCTTAAAAATTCCGGAGTGGAAATGGGAGAAGGTCGGAATGGATTTCATTATCGGACTACCCACCTCTAGTAGAGGACACGACTCCATCTGGGTGATTGTCGACTACTTGTCAAAAGTAGCCCATTTCCTTCCCGTGAAGACCTCTTATAATGGGAAGCAACTGGCAGAACTGTATATCTCCAAAATAGTTAGTCTCCACGGAATACCCAAGGAAATAGTGTCAGACCGCGGGCCCCAGTTCACCTCGCGTTTCTGGAATAAGTTGCACGAATCCCTAGGGACCCACCTATCCTTCAGCACCGCCTACCACCCCTCCACAGGAGGACAGACCGAAAGAGTCAATCAAGTCCTAGAAGATATGCTTCGTTCATGCGTGCTGGCCTACAGAACTAAATTGGAAGATTGCCTACCATTCGCCGAATTCTCCTATAATAATAGCTATCAAGCTAGTCTGAAGATGGCTCCATTCCAGTTCCTCTATGGGAGAAAGTGCCGAACGCCCCTAAATTGGGCCGAAACCGGAGAAAGTCAACTTTTTGGCCCAGATGTAATTAAGGCAGTTGAAGAACAAGTCCAACTAACCCGTGACCGTTTGAAGGCCGCCCAATCCCGCTATAAGAGCTATGCCGATACCAAGCGTCGGGAGGTAAGCTTCAGCAAAGGAGATTTCCCGTACCTTCGCGTCTCTCCCCTCAAGGGAATGCAACGTTTCCATGATAAAGGAAAACTCGCTCCCCCTTACATTGGGCCCTTCAAAATCCTCGCCCAACGGGGCCGAGTCTCATACCAACTTGAGTTGCCCGCTGAACTATCTGATTTCCACGACGTCTTTTTCGTGTCTCAACTCCGGAAGTGCCTTCAAGTACCCGACAAGCCTGAAGTCTTCAACAAGGTTGATTCCCAAGCTATTGATCTCAACTAGGAACTGACCTACAGAGAAGTACCTGTCAAAATTCTAGAGAAGGCTAATTGTTTGACCTGGCGCCGTAACATACCCCTCTACAAGATTCAATGGAGCAACCACTCTGAAGACGAAGCCACCTGGGAACGCGAAGATTACCTTCAGAAGGAATACCCCCACCTCTTCACTCCTCAACTCGCAAATCTCGGGAGGATATTTCTTTAAGTGGTGAAGGTCTGTAACATCCCAACTTTTCTATCCTAATTTCCTAGGTAGGAACTCCAAATTTTAGGTGGAAATAAAACTTTTTAAGTTGATCTAACCAATGTCTGTTTAATTACTTAGTTTGCATGATCCTTAGTTTTGCCTGGTTTAAACTTTGTGCTTGCCGTACTAGAGTGCCCTAGTGGTTCTTACACTTAGGATTAGGTTTGGTTAAACCCTAGCACCACCCTAGTGGGTGTTTTGGGAAAAAATCAGAGAAGGATCACCATGTTTGTTCAAGCCCCAAACCCTTAGGCCATAAAAACCCCATGCCTCTCTACCTTTCCATGAGCACAAGCAAACCCACTAGTAACTTGGTTAAACCCCAACCATGCTTCCATTGCATGATTGGTGCTATGAATACAATTGGCAAGTATAGCAAATGGTCACCTTATTTATTACCCACTTTAGATGACCCTTGAAAGCTATTGGGATTGATCCAGGAGGCAACCAGGGCCTGGACTCACTCACGTCACCTCCCTCTACATCCCCATATCCCTACCCTTGCCATTCGTGGTTTGTGCTCGACGTGAGCATAGGACAAAGTTTCCCCCAAGCGTGTGCCGCCCTAAATCATCCCACACCCCTCCCCACTCTCTAAGCCTCGCTGCAACGCACGCATGCGCTTGGCATGTCCCCAACGATGCAAGTCCACCCTCTCCACCACCCTGACCACTCCATTGATCACCTTAGCCGAGAGAGAGGGAGTGGCAGGGCTGCAGATCGACAAGATCTTGCATGGCTGATGCATGCACCCAGTGTTGACATGGGGCACTTCGTTGGAACCCCAAGAGCAAGGTGTGATGAGCAAAGCAGCAAGTTTCCCTTAGTAGAGACCGAGGTTATCGAACCTGAAAGAGGAAGGAAACATCTCAAAGGTGTTGCTGGCAACGTGGAGACCTGCACAACACAAACTCAAGACTTTGCCCCAATGAATCAGTGAGGTTGTCAAGCTCACCGGTTTGCTATAACAAAGGATTAAACATATGGTGTGGAAGGTAATGGTTTTCAGCAAGTAAACAAGTAACAGTGGAAGATGTATCAATTGTAAAGATTGGACCGGGGTCCATAGTTCACTAGAGGTGCTCTCCTTAGATAAACAACATGGCATGAAGGGTAAACAAATTACAGCGGGGCAATTTACAGGAACTGAGCAAGGCAAAACAATGCAATTACTAGCCAGAAAGATCCTATGAGGTTGATTGGGCAATACAACAATATACATAGACCGTCATCCAACTGCATCTATGACTAGAAGTCCACCTTCAGGTTATCATCCAAACCCCCTCCAGTATTAAGTTGCAAGCAACAGACAACTGCTTTAAGCAAAGTGTGTAAGGTAAATAGTCCACATGTTCCATGAACAAGAGACCATTGTTTTCTCCCTAATAGCAACAACACATTTACAACCGAAGAGATTTCTGTAACTTCCCTTGGAAACTAGAGGCATGAACCCACTATCGAGCATAAATACTCCCCCTTGGAGTCACTAGCAACTACTTGGCCAATATAACCACTAGCAATGGAGAGCATGCAAGATCACAAACAACACAGACATGATAGAATCATAAATATAAAATCATTAATCAAACCAACATAATAATCTCAATATCCATCGGATCCCCGCAAACACAACATGCATGATTACAAATAGATTAGATCTTGATCATGAACGGAGCTCACAAGATCTATACATGAAATCACAAAGGAGGAGATACAACCATCTAGCTACTACATGGACCCATAGTCCAAGGTGGAACTACTCACGAATCATACCGGAGAGAAGGCCTCCGGGATGATCTCCCCTCTGGCAGGGTGCCGGGAAGAACTTCAGATCCCCCAGATCTAGGGACGATGGTGGCGGCGGCTTCAGAAGGTTTCATGGATTTCTGATCGGGTACTCAGGGTTTCTGCATCGGGGGCTTCTTATAGGCGAAGGGGCGAGTCCGGGAGGCGACCAGGGTCGTCAAACCCTAGCCAGGCGCGAGCCCACCTGCCCCCGCACCTGGGGTGGGTCTGGCCCCCCTGGCCGGCCCCTCCGGCTCTCCTCTGGACTTCTTGTTCCCCACAGAAAGTAATTGACTTTCTCCTTTGTCCCGTCCAATTCCGAGAATATTTCTTTACTAACTTTTCTGGAACCAAAAACAGCAGAAAACAAGCATCTGGCACTGTTGCAACTTGTTAATAGGTTAGTACCAGAAAACATGTAAAAAGCACCTCAAAGTGTGTAAAAGTAAAGCAAAGTAGATATTAAACAAGCATGGAGCATCAAAAATTATAGATACGTTTCCAACGTATCAGCATCCCCAAGCTTAACTCCTACTCGTCCTCGAGTAGGTAAGTGATAAAAGAATAATTTTTGAGGTGACATGCACCCTCACAATAAAGATCCAACCATTTGCAAGCATTGAAAGCTGGGATCAAAGAACTCTAAACATGTGCATGAAAGATGGAGTTCTAACAATAGGACATAGTAACTATGCATGCAACATGGCAAGCTACAAACAAAGATCATGAATAATATGCATTGAAAAACGTTTGTTTGTTTCACATGCAAAAAACATAGCATAGTGGCAATCAGCTTGTCCCTCATAGATTAGCAATATAATGCATAGGACACCTGCAAAGTTCACAAGGGTGACTAGAAACAAATAACACAAGAGCATGTAATAACGCAATATGCATCAATTAATAAGCTTTGGAACACTATACATAGAATGACAACTATGCTCTCTTAATGGTGCCTAAAGGAAGAAGGTGGAGACTCAAATAATGATGGAAGAAAGGCCTTTATGTAAAGGAAGCAGGGATTACAAGTTTCAAACAGATCTTCCAAAAATTATGGTACTTGTTAGCTTTCATCCCTCATTTCCCCTATCATAAGCATCTTGAAGTGGTTAAGATTAAAGTGGCAAAGCTGGACTATATGCTTGACGAAGTATAAGTTGGCAATCTCATGCCCCTTTAATACGAGGGCCACACCTCATGCATACTCAACTTTGGGTCCAGGTAAGTTCTTGTCACTGTAAGTATTTGTATATCATTGAGAACCGCCAACGGGGTACCCCTTGCACATGATACAGGAGCTTTCTCATAACCAAAAGGACAAGGCAAGCAGACAATGAGCATCTCAGCAATTCTTCTTATGTACCATGGGAATATGGTGCTTTTTTCTCTCTTCCTCTTTTCTCAATGTGTCTTTTTTTATAAAAAAATGCTTCATAGATGTCACTATGGTGATGCTGCAAGTTTCCACCATGATTAGGCATGGCTTAGGCTAGCAGCCCAGGCGTTTCTCTAACACAGGATACAAACTCCATGGACTTACAAGTTCCCTCTTTCTTTCACACCGGTGACATCCATAGACAAAATAACATGATATCAACTGAGGACAACAAGGTACAAGTGCAATGTTGAAAACGTTCCCCGTGACAGCACGATTCTGCTAATTCCAACTTATAAGTGCAAGCATATACAACAAAGTTTTCAAATGGTTCAAGTTTATTAGGGGCAAAGAATAAAGTGTGCCATCAAGTTCGTGAGGGCTTTAATCACTAAGTTTTCACATAACAAAATAGTTTTTAATTGGAAGATAGATGAAAACAAGAATATACTTGGAATGGTGTAACACACCATGCATAGGAGTTTATAGTGGACACTTTGGAGTAAATTGGTTTCTTGGAGTTGGAAGCATGAGTAGGGCGTACTCATACAAGTGGAGGCTAGCAAAAGACTGGGAGCAACCAACTAAGAGAGCAATAATGGCCATAATTATGCAATGCAACAAAGCAAACTAATAATAGCAAGAGTGGTACTACAAGTCAAGGACTAAATGATCATAGAGGCTAATGGTGACTTGTCATTGTCATAACATGGTGTGAGCATGTGCCAAGTCAACCCAAGCAAACAACATCAAGGAGAATACCACAAATACTATGCTTTGCATGCTAAAACAACGTATAATTTCTTCAAGGCACACTAAGCAATCCCAATTGTTTGGAACAAGACATGATACAGCAATAATCACTAATCATAATGCTAAAACAACACCTAGCATGTTATGCTAAAGTCTAAGTCACAGTCAATGCAAGCTCCTCTTGCACTTCAAGCAAGAACTTACTACTCCTTTCCAAACACCAAGAAAACTTATTTGAAAAACAACACAGCGAGAGAGGGGGTCCAAATTACTAAAGCAAACTAAAAAACTAAGCAAAGCAGTCAAAAACTAAGACGCTCCAAGAACAAGACAACTGTGCATGAAACAATAAAAACGAAGTGTCTAGACAGACATGAGCTTTTTATTGATGAAGAAGGGGATGCCTTGGGCATCCCCAAGCTTTGACGCTTGTACCTCTTGGATATTTCTTGGGGTGACACAATGGTGGCATCCCCAAGCTTGAGCATTTGTCCATTCTTCATCTTATTGCATCATTCTCTCTCTACACCTGAAATTTTTCCTTCATACAAAACTTCACACAATCTTCATTAGCAACATTAGCTTATTCAAAAGATATTAGAACACTGGCAAAGCTTTGGAACATCAAGGATTTTCAGTAAAAACATAAGATACTGTAGTAACTCCTTCAAAGAAACTCAATTTACCTGAAGAGAGCTCAAAAAGGAATCAATAAGAAGCAAATGCAAATAATGACAAAAATCTATCAAAACAGACCAGCAGGTAGAAACGAATTTTTTCGAACATCTTCTGTTTCTAAAATCAAAAGGTGTTGTACTAACTAAAGTTAGGTAACATACGGGGGGATTTATTCTTAAAGTTTGAGCTCAATCCGAGTTACAGAGCCTCCTCATGAATTTTTTTGGAGGACAGAAATCTGTTTCGGGACAGCAACTCCCCAAATCTTATTTCCCTCTCATTAGAGGTCATTCTTGGAACAAAAAGCAAACAAAAAGGATAAGGATAGGTCATTATAGTAGTAATAACTTCCAAGACTCAAGGAAACTCTTAGGTTATCTCCCAACAAGTACTTTTCTTTAACGCCTTTAAGTTAGGCTTGATAGCTTGAGAAGATGCTCACATAAGAATTATGAATTGAAGTCAAAGAGAGCATCAAGAAGCAAATTCAAAACACATTTAAGTCTAGCACACTTCCTATGCATAGGAATCTTGTATGCAAATAAATTCACAAAGAACAAACTGACATGCATAGGAAGATGAAACAAGAGCAACTTCAAAACTTTCAGCACATAGAGAGGTGTTTCAGTACCATGAAAACTTCTAAAACCATATTTTCTTCTCTCATAATAATTTTCAGTATCCTCATGAATAAACTCAACAATATAGATATCACATAAATCACGCTTTTCATGATCTACAAACTCATAATTTCTATCAAACTCGAAAATAGTGAGATTAAAACCTCCACAGGTTTTATCCAAAGTAGATATTTCAAAAGGATCCACAGGAACATAACATTCATCCTCCTTTGATAAGCATGGGGGACAATCAAATAATTTAAGGGGTAAAAAGTTACTCTCATTAAAAGGTAGGCATGGGTAGATAATCCATTCTTCCTCCTTTTGTTCATCACTCTCCCCCTCTTTTTCATCTAATGAGCTTCTAGTTTCAACGAATTTCCTCTTCCATAGGCTCCTGCAAAGCATTAGTCTCTTCAATTTGTGGAAAGCATCTATTAAAATATTCAAGATATAGCCATTTGCTTCCTTGTAATTATCAAAGCAAAATTTAATTATCTCATAAACCTCATATTCATAAGGTGCGTCATCAATACTTTCAAACAAACTGGCAAGCTCAAATGCACCCTTGAAGGCAATAAATTCTTCAATTTGTTCCACATCATAAAAGTCATAATTTCCTTTAACATAATAAGATATGGTAACATTATCATTATACTCACATTAAAAGGGTAGGTGTTTATATCTCCTACAGCAACAAGCTTTATCAAAGCAATAAGTAACATTATAAGTAGAGCACATGTCTCTAGCAATAGTATTCAACTTATCAATTTGTTCCCATAAGTGTTTCCCTTTTGTGACAAACGGTGTTCCTTATAATAATAATTTTGTTCTTCCGTGAACCCACCTTGCCAATAAGAACTAGTTTCAAAGAAACCATCCATTGATAGAAAGCATGACCAAGCAAGGAAACAACAGACTAGCAACCAGAGTGGGAACTAAATTTTTTGTGTTTTTGAATAAGCCAAGCAAACCAAACTAGACTATTTTTTTTGCGTTTTTTTAAAAGAGGCAAACAAAACCAAGCAAAATAAACAAAGAAAACTAAAAACAAAGTAAAGAGGAAGGAAGTGAAGGACTCCCCTAGTAAAGATGTCCTTAGCCTCCCCGGCAACAGCGCCAGAAATCTTGATGCGTCCACCCAGTGTTGACGTGGGACACTTCGTTGGAACCCCAAGAGCAAGGTGTGATGAGCACAACAGCAAGTTTCCCTCAGTAGAAAACGAGGTTATCGAACCTGAAGGAGGAAGGAAACGTCTCAAAGGTGTTGCTGGCAAAGTGGAGACCTGCACAACACAAACTCAAAACTTTGCCCCAACGAATCAGTGAGGTTGTCAAGCTCACCGGTTTGCTGTAACAAAGGATTACACGTATGGTGTGGAAGGTAATGGTTTGCAGCAAGTAAACAAGTAACAGTGGAAGATGTATCAATCGTAAAGATTGGACCGGGGTCCATAGTTCACTAGAGGTGCTCTCCTTAGATAAACAACATGGCATGAAGGGTAAACAAATTACAGCGGGGCAATTTGCAGGAACTGAGCAAGGCAAAACAATGCAATTACTAGCCAGAAAGATCCTATGAGGTTGATTGGGCAATACAAAAATATACATAGACCGTCATCCAACTACATCTATGACTAGAACTCCACCTTCAGGTTATCATCCAAACCCCCTCCAGTATTAAGTTGCAAGCAACAGACAACTGCTTTAAGCAAAGTGTGTAAGGTAAATAGTCCCACATGTTCCATGAACAAGAGACCGTTGTTTTCTCCCTAGTAGCAACATCACATCTACAACCGAAGATATTTCCATCACTTCCCTTGGAAACTAGAGGCATGAACCCACTATCGAGCATAAATACTCCCTCTTGGAGTCACTAGCAACTACTTGGCCAAGATAAACACTAGCAACGGAGAGAATGCAAGATCACAAACAACACATACATTATAGAATCATAAAGATAAAACCATTAATCAAACCCAACATAATAATCTCAATATCCATCGGATACCCGCAAACACAACATGCATGATTACAAATAGCTTAGATCTTGATCATGAACGGAGCTCACAAGATCTATACATGAAA
The DNA here is from genome assembly GCA_910589765.1 of Avena atlantica. Taxonomy (NCBI): domain Eukaryota; kingdom Viridiplantae; phylum Streptophyta; class Magnoliopsida; order Poales; family Poaceae; genus Avena; species Avena atlantica. Next base: position 205,107,381 of record OU342738.1, on the reverse strand, counting down.
GCACAAAGGAGGAGATACAACCATCTAGCTACTACATGGACCCATAGTCCAAGGTGGAACTACGCATGAATCATACCGGAGAGAAGGCCTCCGGGATGATCTCCCCTCCGGCAGGGTGCCGAGAAGAACTTCAGATCCCCCCCCCCCCGATCTAGGGACGATGGTGGCGGTGGCTACAGACGGTTTCGTGGATTTCTGATCGGGTACTCAGGGTTTCTGCATCGGGGGCTTCTTATAGGCGAAGGGGCGAGTCTGGGAGGCGACCAGGGCCGCCAAACCCTAGCCAGGCGCAGGCCCACTTAACCCCGTGCCTGGGGTGGGTCTAGCCCCCCTGGTCGGCCCCTCCGGCTCTCCTCTGTACTTCTTGTTCCCCACGGAAAGTAATTGACTTTGTCCTTTGTCCCGTCCAATTCCGAAAATATTTCTTTACTAATTTTTCTGAAACCAAAAACAGCAGAAAACAGGCATCTGGCACTGTTGCAACTTGTTAATAGGTTAGTACCAGAAAGATTGTAAAAAGCACCTCAAAGTGTGGACAAGTAAAGCAAAGTAGATACTAAACAAGCATGGAGCATCAAAAATTATAGATACGTTTCCAACGTATCAATGGCCACCCCTCCCGACCCCGCTAGCCATTATGCTATCGTGTCCTAGGCCTGCGCAGCTCGCGTCATCTCCAGGCACCGCCCACCCCCTCTCCCTCGCTCACCAGGAGCCCTCTCTACCCCCAACCCTCGTAGGACACGTCACCGTGGCCACGCCGCGTGCCCCCGCTGTTCCCCGATGCAGAACTACCACGCGCGCATAGAGGATGCAGCCCACTGCTCTCTCCACCACCCCGAAGTCTATACCTAGCCTTCCCTACCTCGCCCCTAGGCCGACCACGACGCGACCCGGCGTCGAGCACCTGATGGGCAAAGGCGACGTTGGGACAGCTTGCACTGTCCCAAGGCCGTGCGCCGGTCCACACGCCTCTTAACCCTCCCCCTGGCTCGTAGCGACCCACACCCTCCCTCTCCTAGTCTACCCGCACTCTCCACCCTCGCCATAGACGACCCCAGCACTCAGTGCACCATGGGCCAGTCCGCATCGGCATAAAAACCCCGAGCCACCTACCGCTCTCGCCACCCACCCCATTTCCACCCCAACACACTCCCACTCCACCCCAGGGAGCAACCGAGCTCGCTCGGCTCCTGCCTCCCACTCCGCTCATCACACCGCCGCGGTGCCGACCAGGAGAAGGTGAAGGTTGACGTCGCCACCTCTCATCCCTTCTCTCCCAATCTTCCAAGCATGCATGCATGACCAGCACCTCCCCTCTGACCTCGTTTCTCCCCTTCCCAGGAACTCTAGGAGCGTCACTGGAAGGGGGGCGAGAACGACGATGCCGCGAGCCGTTCCCCGACCGTCCCAGAAGCGCAAGCCGCTGTTGTCGCCCCTTGTTTGGATCCACATCGTCGACCGCGTCATACCACGCCCTCCCTGACACTGCTCGCCCCTAGGTGAGCATCCCTGAGCCTCCCCAGTAGCCTCTAGGGTTTGTCGCCGGTGACACCACCCTCGCGAGGAAGACAGGCCCTAGGCCGTTGGATCTTTCCAGATCTGACGACCTACGGCGCTGCTTACCCCTTCGCCAGCCTGCAGACGCTGACGCGTGGGGCCCCTGCCAGGGATTTGAAATCCCCAGCTCCCGCACACGCTGCCGCGCGAGTGGGACGGCCCAGCTCCTACACGGGCCCTGGCCAGGCCCCAGATCCACTCAGCCACTTTTCCCTTTTTCCATTTGTTTAAATCCCAGAAAGTTGTGCTGCAGATTTAAATTTGCCAAAAATCACCAAAACCTCAGTTTGACCTAATTCAAACTCTGAGTGTTAGCCTTTGAAAATCCCTACGACCTCCCACAGGTAGCTTGCCAAAATAATGTGTGTAGTTTCCCTGAGAAGAATTGGAATAAAATGAGGCAGTTTTCACTATTTTATTTTATGTAATTTTTCTGCAAGTCTTAAAAATATGAAACCACTTCCTAGGCCTTGCTTTTTAACCAAGGTAGCTAGTAAAATTAGAATCACACCTTTAGGAGTTGCTTAGCACCTGTGGTTATTTTTGAAAGTTTGGGACAGAAGCTTCTTGCATAAACTCTAGAAGATTTTGTGAAGCCCCTTTTGGAGTAATTCCAACTCCAGGAGATGAGCACCATCTATACCTACTCACTACCAGTAGGTCATAATTTTTGAAGTGTTACTTCAAAACTGGGTTTTATTTGAGTGTTTCTATCCTTTTATGCAATGTTTAATTTGCTATAAATCAACCATAATAGCAAAAATTGTGAATCCAATTGGGTTGGCTTAAGATTTCAGTCACCTACCTAGCCATATTATTTTTTGTCACTGTTCACTTGCAGAAAAGAGCTGAAGCACTTGTTTGCTTGTTAGACTAGGGTTCACTATTAATTTCATCTTATTTGCTAGGAGTGCCCTAATTAGTTGCTTCCAACGGCCTTGGTTTGCTAGTTCTAGTAGCTATAAATGTGTATTATGGTTTGCCGAGTTGAGTAATTGTTCTGTACTAATTGCCTTGTTTGCTCCATGTTTGATTTATGGTATGTTGTTTGTTCGTTTATTTCCTTTCACGACGATATATACGAACGAGGAAGGATACGAGGAAGGTGATTGGGAGTATCTTGAAGAAGGAGATCAGGAAGTGCCAACAAAGGCAATCCACCTTTATACTTACAACCCTTGTCCTACTAATTTACTATGCATTATTTTACGAACTTTATTTTATAAAGGGTATTATGCTTTTGTGGAAGTGTTTTATATCTAGTAGTGACCTGGCTCCTCCATGTCATTACATGATTGTACTACTAGTACAATATCCTTGGCAATACCTATTTACCCCTAGTATGATAGATGGTGTAACACACCATGCCCCTTTGGAAGCCCTGTTTTAGCCAAAGCAAAAAGTGTAGGATGGGAAGACCCCGGAAAAAGTCTTACAAACATTGTTTTATGAGAAAACCTTGGTAAGGCTTGACCTACCAAGTGGTTTGGAAAATGAGAAAGTTCTTAATTTATAAAACTGTTAGACAAAAGATGGAGGAAAAATGTTTTCAAAAACGCACCCGGTTCTTTGTAGTTTTGCTAGAACAATTAACCCGTGCAACCACATTACTCTAGAATGGGACGGGGCTAGGCTGGAAGTTTATCTAATCCGATATAGGTGTCTCAAACTACTACGGGGGAGAAAAAATCCTCGGAGGCTAGGCTTTCTCCTGTAAAGGCCCTTGTGAAACATCGGTCTGGAGAAGGTAAATACCATCTAATGGTGGCCAGACGATACTATGAACCCCTCATTGAAAGCGCACAACCTGCGGGGTGCAAAATGCGCTCTGGTTGGCTTGTGACTATATAGGGCGTCCCGGTTTTGAGGGGATTAACTTCATAGGGTAGGCAGTTGTATCGGAGAGGGCATTCGGAAATTCTTGACCGGTTACTCGACCCACGATCAGTGTAGATCAGGGACGGCTAATCGGATGGTGTGGGTAAAGTGTACAACCTCTGCAGAGTGTAAATCTATTCGAATAGCCGTGTCCACGGTCATGGACGGTTGGGAAGGTTGCTGTAGAGCGGTGCTGGTTTTGATTTTACAAAGGACTTCAGAAAAGCAATGGCTCGAAAAATGTTTTGACCATGGGATGGTCGGGGAAACAGGAGGAAGAAGTTTGGTAATGGGATGACCGTGAGGAGAAACAAATGGGGGTCCCAATCCTAGTGTTTTCTAAAAACTTTTCAAAAAGGTTTTCAAAATGTTTTGCCAAAGTTCTTCCACAAGGATATAGAGATATGCTATATCTACAAGAGAAACTAGTTTATAAAAGAACCTTCCTTGGAGCCATCCTACCACAGCCATATTACATATACTTTATTACTATTCTCTTAAGGTTGTTTGCGAGTACATTCAAAGTACTCACCGGCATTTTCCCTAGCTATTTACTTGACCAGATTATGAGCAGGAAGATGGGAATAATGAAGGTTACAACGGCGACTTCGCGAACTAGGGGATTACTCCAAGTCAGGCACCCTTTGGGCTATGGAATGACTCCGGCCTTCTACGTTTAGTGTTTCCGCTACTACTATCTATTTGTGCCCATGTGGCCCCTTTGTAAGACTATCTATGTAAGACTTGATGTTCGGTACTGAAATGGATGTGTACTTTGATAATATGTCGATTATGCTCCACGAGTCACTGATCATGGGATCGTGGTGGTTTGCCCACTGTAACTACGTCGCCGATGAGCCCGAGCCATGTCATCGTGCCCCCTTTGCCGCAGTATAAATAGAGCCCTACCACGACCTCAAAATTCACACCATCCCACTCCCCTCTCACCCAGCAACCTCTCTGACCCATCCCTAGAGCAAGGCGACCACCACACCGCTAGAATTTCACTGGAGTTCGACGCTATAGAGGAGGAAAGGAGCCGACGCTAGGAGCCGCCCCAGGAGCTGCCGCGACCACCAGTCAAACCGCCGTAGTCGACTCGCTCGTTCGCCCACCTTGCTGGACCTAGTTGGAGCCCTGGTAAGCCCCCGACGACCCCCGCAATAGCGCTAGGGTTCTGTCTCGCGCACACCGTGCGATGGTGTGACTGAAGGGTTTCGCGGCATAGTAAATCAAAATTTTCTACGGATGCGAACAGAGGGAAAGCCAAGATCTAATCTAGGAGATGCAAACAACAAGAGAGATTGGATTAGATCTTCATACGCTTGAAGATTCGCAAAGCGGAACGTTCGTCGGAACGTGGGTGATGTAGTCGTACTCGCTTCTCCTCCTCGCGATCCGATCCGATCTAGCACCACAAATGGCAGTGCCTCCATGAGATGCACACGTGCAGCACCTCGACGTCTCCTCCTTCCTCGGTCCAGCAAGTATGGTGGAGAGACGGATTGGATCTACAACACGACGGCATGGTGTATATGGTGGAGAGTTTCTGCAGCAGGGCTTCGCCTACACAAAGTCGGGAGGGAGAGAGAGAGGAGCGCAGCAGGGCGGCTAGCTTTGGAGGGGAAGGTGTAAGGGGGTGGTGCGCCCCCAGCCCTCTTTATATAGAGGGGTGGGCGGCTGCCCTAGCCCCTCCCCCAAGCCCAAACCGGCGGCCAAAGGAGGAGGAGTGAGGGGCAAGGAAACCCCCACCCTTCTAGAAGGTCTAGATTAGGGTTTTATCCCTCTTGGCCGGCTGGTCCCTATGGGGCCTTGTGCCCCTGGCCCAATGCGGCCAGGGACTCCCTCATAGGCCCATGCCCCCTCCCGGATGGTGGGGCCACGTTGGTCCCCTTTCGGAAGGTTCTAGAAGCTTCCGGTACAATACCGATTAACCCGGAACAATTCCAAACTCCAAAAACTGCAATGCCTTATATGAATCTTATTCTCCGGACCATTCCAGAACCTCTCGTGATGTCCCGGATCCCATCCGAGACTCCGAACAAAAACTCATAAACCAATTATCCAATCTATCCTAGCGTCGAGACACGTTAAGTGTGTGACCCTTCGGGTTCGAGAATATGCAGACATGATCTTCTATCAATAATCAACAGCAGGGTCTGGAAACCCATATTGACTCCCACACATTCATCGATGATCATATCGGATGAACCACGATGCCAGGATTCAATCAATCCCATATATATATTCCCTTTGTCTCGCGATATTTTACTTGCCCGAGATTTGATCGTCGGTACCGTCATACCTAGTTCAATCTCGTTCACAGCAAGTACTTTACTCGTTCCGTAATCCGATATCACTTTGTGATTAACTCCTTAACCACATGCTTGCAAGCGGTGTTGATATCGATTACCGAGTGGGCCCGAAGTATATCTCTCCGACTTGGGAGGGACAAATCCCATCTCGATACATACAGCCCAACAGATACTTTCCGATCACCTGAGAGACACCTTTATGATCACCCTCTCATAGGATGACGTTTGATGACCTCAAAGCTTTCTTCCGATACCAGGGAGTTGTATTATCTCATGGTCTAAGGAATACAATATTTGACATAAGAAAAGCTTCGCAAAGACGAACACGATGACACGATCTAATTGCTTCGCTTAGTTTGGGTTTGTCCATCATATCATTCTCCCAATGATATGATCCCATTATTAATCGACAACTCATGTCCATGGTTAGGAAACCTTAACCATCATTAATCAATGAGCTAGTCCATAGAGGCGTACTAGGGACACGGTGTTGTTCACAAACCACAGAAGTATTAAAGTTTCCGCTTAATACAATTCTAGCATGGAATATAAACATTATCATGCACAAGAATTATAATAATAACATCTTTATTATTGCCTCTAGGGAATAATTCCAACAGTCTCCCACTTGCACTAGAGTCAATAATCTAGTTTACATTTGGCAACAATCTCACACCCATGGCACTAAGGTGCTGATCATGTTTTGCACGTGGAAGAGGTTTAGTCAATGGATCTGCGACATTCAGATCTGTATGTACTTTGCTAATCTTCAGATCTTCATCTGCTATATAATCTCGGATTATATGAAACTTGCGGTTTATATGCTTGGTCTTTGGATGATATCTTGGTTCCTTAGCGAGTGCTATGGCGCCAGTGTTGTCACACAATATCTCCAGTGGGTCCAATGCACTTGGAACCACGCCAAGCTCAGTGATGAAGTTCCTGATCCAAACTCCTTCACTTGACGCTTCTGCAGCATTCATGTATTCCGCTTCTAATGTAGATCCCGCGATCACGCTTTGCTTGCAGCTTCTCCAGCTCACAGCTCCTCCATTCAAAATATACACGTATCCTGTCTGAGATTTAGAATCATCCTTGTCGGTGTCAAAACTAGCGTCGACGTAACCTTTTACGACGAGCTGTTCATCACCCGCATAGACTAAGAACATTTCTTTAGTCCTATTTAGGTACTTTGGGGTGTTCTTCACGGCTGTCCAGTGTTCCACTCCTGGATCACTTTGATATCTGCTCGTCAAACTAAGAGCATTGGACACATCCGGTCTAGTACACAGCATGGCATACATGATAGAACCTATGGCCGAGGCATAAGGCACTTTGCTCATAGCTTCCCTATCATTTACCGTAGCTGGACACTGAGCCTTGCTCAATATCTTACCTGACAACATAGGCACTGAACCTTTCTTTGCCTTATCCATTCTAAACCTTTTCAGAACTTTGTCTAGGTATGTACTCTGGCTTAAAGCTACCAGGCGTCTTTGTATATCTCTATAGATTTTGATGCCCAATATATAAGCAGCTTCACCTAGGTCTTTCATTGAAAAACACTTGTTCAAATAACTCTTCACATCGTTAAGCATGTTGATGTCATTTCCAATAATCAATATGTCATCCACATATAGTACCAGAAACGTCACCGAGCTCCCACTCACTTTCTTGTAGATACAAGCTTCATAGCAATTTGGAACAAATCCAAATCTCTTGATCACTTGATCAAAACGAAGGTTCCAACTCCGAGATGCTTGCTTCAGTCCATAAATGGAATGCTGAAGTTTGCATACTTTATCAGCATCCTTAGGATCGACAAAACCTTCGGGTTGCATCATATACAACTCTTCATCAATGTTGCCATTGAGGAAAGCAGTCTTGACATCCATCTGCCATATTTCATAATCATGAAACGCAGCAATTCCTAATAAAATCCGAATGGACTTAAACATCGCTACGGGAGAGAAAGTCTCATCGTAGTCAACACCTTGAACTTGTCGAAAACCTTTCATAACAAGTCGTGCTTTATAGACGGTAACATTACCATCCGCGTCTGTTTTCTTCTTGAAGATCCATTTGCACTCAACGGCCTTTCGGTCGCTAGGAGGGTCCACCAAAGTCCATACTTGGTTTTCGCTCATGAATCCCAATTCGGATTTCATGGCTTCTAGCCATTTCTGAGAGTCTGGGCTCATCATCGCTTCCTCATAGTTCGTAGGTTCACTGTCTTCTACCAACAAGACAGTCAAGACAGGGTTGCCGTACCACTCAGGAGGGGCATGCGACCTTGTCGACCTGCGACATTCAGTAGCAGCATCGTCCGAAGCTTCATGATCCTTGTCATTAGCTTCCTCTATTGTTGGTGCAGGCGGCACTGGAACAATTTCAGGTGCTGCGCTACTCTCCAATTCAAGAGAAGGTTCAATAACCTTGTCTAGCTCTACTTTCCTCCCACTCACTTCTTTCGAGAGAAACTCCTTCTCAAGAAAGGAATCGTTCTTTGCGACAAACACTTTGCCTTCGGTTCTGTGATAGAAGGTATACCTAATAGTTTCCTTAGGGTATCCTATGAAGACGCATTTCTCCGCTTTGGGTTCGAGCTTGTCCGGCATCAACTTCTTGACGTAAGCTTCGCATCCCCAAACTTTAAGGAACGACAACTTAGGTTTAGCACCAAACCACAGTTCACACGGTGTCGTCTCAACGGATTTAGATGGTGCCCTATTTAAACTGAATGCAGCGGTTTCTAATGCATAACCCCAAAATGATAACGGCAAATCAGTAAGAGACATCATTGATTGGACTATATCTAATAAGGTTCGATTCCGGCGTTCAGACACACCATTGCGCTGTGGTGTTCCGGGTGGCGTGAGTTGCGAAACGATTCCGCTTGCTTTAAGATGCGTGAGAAAATCATAACTCAAATATTCACCTCCACGATCGGATCGTAGAAACTTAATCTTTCTGTTACGATGGTTCTCCACTTCATTCTGAAATTCTTTGAACTTTTCAAATGTTTCAGATTAATGTTTCATTAAATAGATATACCCATATCTACTTAAGTCATCGGTAAAAGTGAGAAAGTAGCGATATCCACCGCGCGTCGAAACACTCATCGGTCCGCATACATCGATATGTGTGATTTCCAACAAGTCTGTTGCTCGCTCCATCATACCGGAGAACGGGGTTTTGATCATCTTTCCCATGAGGCATGGTTCGCATGTGTCAAATGATTCAAAATCAAGAGACTCCAAAAGTCCATCAGAATGGAGTTTCTTCATGCGTTTACACCAATATGACCTAGACGACAGTGCCACAAATAAGTAGTATTATCACTATCTACTTTGCATCTCTTAGCCTCAATGTTATGGATGTGTGTTTCATCCCTTTCGAGATTTAGAAGAAATAAACTATTCACAATAGGTGCATGACCATAAAAGATGTTACTCATATAAATAGAACAACCATTATTCTCCGATTTAAATGAATAACCATCTTGCAATAAACAAGATCCAGAAATAATGTTCATGCTCAACGCAGGCACATAATAACACTTATTAAGGTTTAAAACTAATCCCGAAGGTAAAACTAAGGAGAGCGTGCCGACGGCCATCACATCAACTCTTGATCCGTTGCTAACGCGCATCGTCACCTCATCCCTCGCAAGCCGCCGTCTATTCCGTAGCTCCTGTTTTGAGTTACAAATATTAGCAACTGAACCAGTATCAAATACCCAGGCACTACAACGAGGGCTAGTAAGGAAAACATCAATAACATGTATATCAAATATACCTTTGATGGTGCCAGCCTTCTTGTTCGCTAAGTACTTCGAAAAGTTGCGCTTCCAGTGATCCTTGTCCTTGCAATAGAAGCACTCAGTGTCCGGCTTGGGACCAGACTTGAGCTTCTTCTCAGCAGGGGCAACGCGCTTGTCGCCGCCTTTCTTGAAGGGCTTCTTTGCACCCTTACCTTTCTTGAAGGTGGGGGGCTTGTTGACCATCAACACATGATTATTCTTTTTGATGTCCACCTCCACTACTTTCATCTTAGCGAAGAGCTCAGTGATCATATCAGTGGAACCAATCTGATTGTGAGCAACTATAAAACTTTTGTAGCTAGGAGGGAGTGACTGCAGAACTCTGTCAATCTTGAGCTCCTCTGGAATCTTGCAGTCCAGCTGCTCAAGGCGTTGAGTGTAGCCCGACATCTCAATGGCGTGCTCACTAACGGAACTGCCTTCCTCCATCTTGTAGTTAAAGAATTTCTTAGAGATCTCATATCTCTCAGAACGGGCCTGAGTCTGAAACATAGTTTTCAGCTCCTCAAGAATCTCAAAGGGCCCGGCGAACTCCTCAAAATGATTTTGAAGATCCGATTCCATAGCATACAACATGGCGATATTAATCAAATCATAATCATCCTTGCGCGACTGATAAACAGCTTTCTCATCAGCCGGCGCATCTATAGGAGGAGCGTCACCTAGCGCTTTCTCAAGGACATAGTCCTTTTGTCCGCCAGCGAGAATGATTCTCAGAATGCGGAACCATTTGGTGAAGTTAGACCCATTGTTTCTAAGCTTTTCTATCTCAGCAAAAACGTTGAAGTTGAAGTTGGACTTAGCCATATGATCTACAGTATTTGCAAGTACAATTTAGACTATGTTCATGATAAATAGTTCAACTTAATCAAATTACTAGATGAACTCCCACTAAATTCAACATCCCTCAAGTTGTTTAGTGAACATGATCCAAATTCACCACACCTAATCCGAATATCACGAGAAGAGATGTGGCTTCAATGGTGGACAACGAAGTGTCGATCATATCATTCATATGACTCATGCTTAACCTTTCGGTTCATGTGTTCCGAGGCCATGTCTGTACATGCTAGGCTCGTCAAGTTAGACCCAAGTATTTCCGCGTGTGCAAAACTGGCTTGCACCCGTTGTATGTGAGCGTAGAGTCTATAGCACCCGAACATCACGTGATGCTTGGACACGACGAACTTCCGCAACGGTGCATACTTGGGGAGAACACAGTTTTTATCTTGATCTTTAAGTGAGGAATCATCTTATAATGCTACCGTCGCGATCTAAGCATAATAAGATACATAAAAGGATAAACATCACATGCATATAACTTTATGTGACATGGTATAGCCAATCTTCGCGCAATGATATCCATCTTGTGCGTTCCGGCATGATCTCCATCACTCCACCATGATTGCCTTCACCACGAATAGCAACTACAACTATTGCTAACTACTTAGCGATAAAGTGAAACTATTACATGGCGCATAAGAAGTTGACACACAGGTCATACACAATTATAAAGACAACCATATGGCTCCTGCCGGTTGTGTACTCATCGACATGCAAGTTGTGAAACATTACAAAACATGATCATCGCATACATTATACACATCACATCTTGGGCCATACCATATCACAGAAAACACTCCCTGCAAAAACAAGTTAGACGCCTCTACTTTGTTGTTGTTGTGTTTACGTGGCTTATGGGAGTAGATGCTAAGAACGATTCTTACCTACGGAAATCCACAATGGTGATATTATGGTTGCCAAACTCCGGTGTTAATCCCATGACAACTATAGTGAGAGAAACTGGCATCCACCAGCCGCATGTGTGGAACAAGCCACACGTCAAGTGCGGAGCCGGTCTCGCGAACGACGTCTCGTAAGGTTGGCCTGGACCGCTTCAATCTCACTATCCCGCGTCATAAGAAGAACACAAACAAGAGGCTTGTAACAGAAAACATCAACGCCCGCAACAACCATGTTGCGTTCTACTCGTGAAACACATCTACGCATAGATCTAGCTCTGATACCACTGAAGGGTTTCGCGGCATAGTAAATCAAAATTTTCTACGGATGCAAACAGAGGGAAAGCCAACATCTAATCTAGGAGATGCAAACAACGAGAGAGATTGGATTAGATCTTCATACCCTTGAAGATTCGCACAGCAGAACATTCGTCGGAACGTGGGTGATGTAGTCGTACTCGCTTCTCCTCCTCGCGATCCGATCCGATCTAGCACCACAAGTGGAAGTGCCTCCGTGAGATGCACACGTGCAGAACCTCGACGTCTCCTCCTTCCTCGGTCCAGGAAGTATGGTGGAGAGACGGATTGGATCTACAACATGACGGCGTGGTGTATATGGTGGAGAGTTTCTGCAGCAGGGCTTCGCCTACACACAGTCGGGAGGGAGAGAGAGAGGAGGGCATCAGGGCGACTAGCTTTGGAGGGGAAGGTGTAAGGGGGTGGTGCGCCCCCAGCCCTCTTTATATAGATGGGTGGGCGGCTGCCCTAGCCCCTCCCCCAAGCCCAAACCGGCGGCCAAAGGAGGAGGAGTGGGGGGCAAGGAACCACCCCCCCCTTCTAGAAGGTCTAGATTAGGGTTTTATCCCTCTTGGCCGGCTGGGCCCTATGAGGCCTTGTGCCCCTGGCCCAATGCGGCCAGGGCACTCCCTCATAGGCCCATGCCCCCTCCCGGAAGGTGGGGCCACGTTGGTCCCCTTCCGGAAGGTTCTAGAAGCTTCCGGTACAATACCGATTAACCCGGAACAATTGCAAACTCCAAAACTGCACTGCTGTAACACCCTCAGAATCGGACCTATGCAAGTTTCAGCGATTCCCGCCAAACCCGCATAGAAACGATTCAAAGGTGCCCACCAGGCACTTTCATGCGGGTGGAAAACGAAGTAATAACATTACACAACAGTCCTCGATGGGACCCACAGAACAAAGATATATAACAGCGACTCCATGAGTCAAGAATACAGATAGAATATACAAAGATCCAAATCACCTTGAAAAGATATAGCGTCCGACTACGGACAAGATGCAAATGGGGCTAAGAGCCCTGAAGAATAACCAATGGCGTCCATAACCCTACCCAGGCCAAGCCGGAAGGGTAACCCTGCTAACGACGTCGATCTCAAAACCTGCTTAAACAAAAGGGGTGCCGACAAAGGGCAAAGGAAAAAGAAGGAGCGTCAGTACTGAGGCCAGTACACGGCGAGGCTAGAATTCGGCGGTCCTCGCCTACATAGGTATGGTGGACTGAAGCGGCAGCGGCAGCATGCACTAAACAACCTATAGAGACTCGGTACAACTGGCGGTAACCAGAGAGGGGTAAGAGTGACCTATCCGGATCCAACCTGAAGCTAACACCAAACAAAACCCATCCTGGTGTTTCCCTCTCGACACCGATCGAGGAAGTCAACCGAGGAACTCACACAGTTGGCAGTTTTATTTATTCGGTTATCGTTGCAGCAATTACTAGTCAGGTTAAAGATAGTCGTCCTGATAAAATAAGCAGTGGGCACTTTTAGTTAACCATTCCGTTGTAGTTGCAACAATTACTAATCAGATACAGATAGCATGAGATAAACCCAAAACCCAGCAGTTGTTGGTACTTTTATTCAGCCATTCCGTTGTAGTTGCAATACTTACTAGTCAGATACAATGGTCGCAAGCGACACTCCAAACAAGCAATGGTGGGCAGTATTATTTAGCCATTCCGTTATAGTGAAGCTGATTACTAGTCATTATAAAGTCAAATTTATAGCAGTAAACTTTAGTTATGCTTGTCTATGATCGAGATACTGTGCTCCAAGTCGTCCATATCCGCGGACACGGCTTTCAGAAAGTTTTACCCGGCCGGGGTGCACCAATAGCAACACACGCTCGATCAACCTCGCAAAAACCAAAACAAAACCCAACGAGGCTTTCACGACTGAACAATCACAGGATTCAGAAATATTTCAGGGGGCCACCCCATTGAGTAGATCCCGCAACGGAGTAAGCAAGCTCCGAGACGGACTCAAGGTTTGCGCCAATGGCTGTAAGCGACTGGGAACCCGAAAGTGTGGCTGGGCTTGTCGATACCGCGTAATCACTCCGCTTACCTAAACAGTACAGTGTGCTCCTCGCACAAATTAAATACATAAGTAGCATGGCATAAGTACAGGATCGTAAATAAAACCTCAAACTAGTTTGTGACCCCAAGAAATAAGACTGAATCAAGCTCTGGCTCAGGGGGGTCCCATATACCTCCCGGATGTGGATAGCGCGATAAATCAAGGAACAGGTATCAAGTACTCGGGGTCCTACGGGACACAAGTGGGCGTTCGGAAACCAAATATTGTCTATCACCCACCGATGCCTCTGCTTACTTCAATTTTAGTTGTTAAACAGGAATTAAATTGAACGGTAAGTAAAACTAGAATCATCTCCAACATCAACTTGCGGCAATACATCAACAACTGTGGCACTTGACAACACGCAACAACACTTGAGCAAGCGACTACGGCGCGCGGGTCCAACTATCTACCAAACAACAGGTAATAGGATGTGTCCAAGGCAATATAAGGCTGCAAGTAATATCAAGGGTACGGAAACTAGAGCATCGCAACACAGATAGCAATAGATCAACAGGAGGGAATAAATACTATAAAAGTAAGATAGGTAGAAAGAGGGAGATGCTCGCCTGAAAACATTGTCGAAGGTTCAACCGAAGATCGGGTCGACACTCGCATCAACTCAACGGCCTTATCCGCGAAGAAGCAAAACACTAGAAGAAACACCGGGTGCAATATTTAATACTACAGTAGAAGATCGGCATGATGCATGCATGGTGCATGGCATGGCATAGATGTGATGCAATTAGGTCAATATTAAGTGGAACCAGGGTCCCGACAATTAATTAGGTGGTTCATGTTATTTAGGTACCCCGCAAATTAAATGTTGTTTAACATGGCAAGATATGGTACTGGTTCGCTACACAAGTTTAAATGAGGCCAATATAAGGCTAGATTTGCCCGCATATGGGCCCCATATTTAATTATTAGGTGAATCGGCATAAGGCCCCCAAACCACCTGATATGCATGCGAGATGACAATTTAATATGCAACAAGTTGTTATTATCTTATAAAATAGGGTTCTCGGATAAGGGTCACACTTTAGGGGTCTCGACGATCTTGGGGTTCCGGGGTTCGGGGTCCAGTCTCAGGGTTCGGATCTGGGGTTCGGACTCCGGGATCGTTCTCGGATTACTGGGTAGATCTTGTCGCACGGTGCCCGCGAAGTAGATCTTGTGGTTCCGTGTCGATGACCTCGGCATCCGGGAGGCAGGACTTGGTTCGGCGTCAGGGGCGCAACGGATTCTCCTGGTCGCTGCCGTTCTTGTCATCGCGAAGGTCTTGTCGGGCCCCCAAGTCGGGTCGGTCTTGGCTTCGGGGTGAAGTGCTTGTCGTTCTCGTGGCGATCTTTGCGTCCTCCAGGTTCGGGTCTTGGCGTCCGAGGGTAGATCTTGGCGTGTCGAGGGTGTCGAGTTCAAGGTTCTTGTGCAACTCGTCGGGGGCGTCCCTGTGGTAGATCTTGGGGGTATCGCAGTTTCGATGTCGATGGCGTCCTTGAAAGGAATCGGTCACCGATAGCCTTCGCTTGTCAACACATGTCGATCTTGTCCATCGGATGGCGAACTTGAAAGGACAACAACGGTTGCAACACGGTCCCTCGGGGTTTCGAGTTGGTCTTGGCTTCCGATAGAGCACCAGCGAGCACGCATACGCGGAACGGGTCTTGGCGTCGACAGGCTCGCGCACCGGACAGCGAGGCGTCGACGACAGCGGCGGCGGACCGGTGGCCTGGGGCGGAGAAGCTCGAGGGGGCGCTGCGGGCGGCGCGACGGACGCGGGCTGACGGACGGAGAGGCGGGGTCGCTCCGGCGCGCTCAGGCGGAGGGCGGGGAGAGCGCCTGACGGCGGCAGCTCGCGCTGCGGAGGTGGAGGCGGGCTGGGGGCCGCGGGAGGGCGCACCGGAGACGGCGGCGGAGGCGCGACGCGCGGAGAGGGGGCGCGGCTCGGCGAGGTTGTCCACCCCGGCGGCGGAGCTCGCGCCGGTGGGGGCGCGCTCGACGGGGGAAGGGGCCGCGGCGGAACGGAGGTTGCGCGAGGCGGCGAGGGGGTGCGGTGGAGGTTGTGGGGCCGGCTCGGGCGCGCGCCGGCGCCGAGGAGGAGAACGGAGGTGGGCGGAGCTGGGGCTTGGCGAGCGGAGGGTGGTGGTGGAGCGAGCCGGTGAGGAGGTCTGGGGGGGCCGCGGCGGCGCTAGGGAGGAGGAGACGGGGCGCAGAGGTCGCTGGCGGGGTAGGGGGCCGGAGGGAAGGGGGCCGGCGGTGGCTGCAGGCGGCGGCGCTCGGGGTCGCTGGCGGCGCGCGCAGGGCGAAGGGGCCGGCGGCCCTCGGGGTCGCTGGCGGCCTGAGCGGGAGCAGGTCGAGGACGCGCGGACTCTGCCTGGCGAGGCGGGGCGGAGCTCCGCCAGGCGGCAACGTCGGCACAGGGTCGGGGAAGGCGCGGTCGGGCGCGGGTCGCCGGGGAGGAGCGGAGGCGGGGCCGGCGGGGACGGCTCGCGAGCGGAGGCGGGTGCGTGCGGGGTAGCTGGGCCGGCGAGCGGCGGTGCGGTAGGGGAGAGGGCCAGGGCGGCGGGCGGCTCGCCGGCGACGGAGAAGGAGGCCGGGTTCGCCAGAGAGGAGGTGGGGAGGGGAGGCATGAGCGGGTGTCGGCGGGGGTCAGGTGGCGTGGGGAGGAAGAAGAGAGGTTGGGGGAGAGGGACACGCGGGGACAGGGCTACTGGGGTGGGGCCACCCCGCGTGGGGCCGGGGTGCGGGGCCAGGGGCAGGGGAGAGTGGGCTGGCGGTTGGTGGGGGTCTGGGCGCTGCGCGTGGTGGACTGGGTGTATGTGTGGCTTGTGTGGGCAGGGAATGTTGAGTGGGTGGGGAGGGTGAGAGAGAGAGGGGGAAGAGGGTAGGCTTAGGTGGCAGTTTAGGATTGGGTAGAGGGGGAGAGAGGGTGAGGTGGCGTTTCGGGATTGGTCCGGGTGATGTGGCCAAAGGGGTGTGGGTAGATTAGTTGGTAGGTTTAGGAATAAGGGGGTGGACCGATTATATTTTCTGGGGTGGTCTTTCGGGTCATTCGGCCCGTTCGACTGCCCCACTAAAATAATTAAATCTTTTATTTAATTTAAAAGCACCTTTTTGCAAACCGTTAGCATTCAAACAAAAATAATCCGGAGACCGGGTTTTGCATTTGAGTTAAGATGGGGCGTTTGGAAAACAAATCGGGCTTTGCGAAAATGTTTTAAGCAAACAATGCATGAGGATGACGATGCAATGCACAAATTCAACGCGATTTTCTAGTAGTGGTTTTGCGGGATGCCACAACTGCCTTATATGAATCTTATTCTCCAGACCATTCTGAATCCTCTCGTGATGTCCCGGATCCCATCCGAGACTCCAAACAAAAACTCATAAACCAATTATCCAATCTATCCTAGCGTCGAGACACGTTAAGTGTGTGATCCTTCGGGTTCGAATATGCAGACATGATCTTCTATCAATAATCAACAGCGGGGTCTGGAAACCCATATTGACTCCCACACATTCATCGATGATCATATCGGATGAAACACGATGCCAGGATTCAATCAATCCCATATATATATTCCCTTCGTCTCGCGATATTTTACTTGCCCGAGATTTGATCGTCGGTACCGTCATACCTAGTTCAATCTCGTTCACAGCAAGTAATTTACTCGTTCCGTAATCCGATATCACTTTGTGATTAACTCCTTAACCACATGCTTGCAAGCGGTGTTGATATCGATTACCGAGTGGGCCCGAAGTATATCTCTCCGACTTGGGAGGGACAAATCCCATCTCTATACATACAGCCCAACAGATACTTTCCGATCACCTGAGAGACACCTTTATGATCACCCTCTCATAGGATGACGTTTGATGACCTCAAAGCTTTCTTCCGATACCAGGGAGTTGTATTATCTCATGGTCTAAGGAATATAATATTTGACATAAGAAAAGCTTCGCAAAGACAAACACGATGACACGATCTAATTGCTTCGCTTAGTTTGGGTCTGTCCATCATATCATTCTCCCAATGATATGATCCCATTATTAACCGACAACTCATGTCCATGGTTAGGAAACCTTAACCATCATTAATCAATGAGCTAGTCCATAGAGGCGTACTAGGGACACGGTGTTGTTCACAAACCACACAAGTATTAAAGTTTCCGCTTAATACAATTCTAGCATGGAATATAAACATTATCATGAACAAGAATTATAATAATAACATCTTTATTATTGCCTCTAGGGCATAATTCCAATAGTGACACCCCCGGGATCAGGGCTAAACAAATCCCAGACCTCCGTCTGACATAAGATTAACCTTGATCTCAAGGATATCAAGTGGAGAATCGGTAACACAGCAGTGACCCTACGACACAAAAATTTATTACAGCAAGCTCATTACTGAGCAAAGAACCAAATTATTACAAGCAGAGGTCACTGACCACAAACATTAAACAACAGAAGGCAAATTATGCTATTAAGTATAGCAAACTTAACAAATGGCCTAAGAGGCCTGAAGCATAACGATGACGTCCCAGCCCATAGATTCCAGGCTGCCGGCCGGAAACCCCAAGCTACTCGTCGGTGTTGATGTAGTACCAACCTGATCTTCAGGGAACACTTACTCTGCCAAAAGTATCAACAAAGGAAGGGTGAGTATAGGGTGTACTCCGCAAGACTTATGGCTGGTGGAGTTGTTTTGCATAAAGCCATCTTTGTTTATAAAACAAGAGAGAGAAGAAGCTCGTCTATTCAGAGTATTTTAAAAGGGGATAAGAGAGCAACATCTCCGAAATATTGATCATCATATTTTGATATCCACCAAATCATCATCATCTACCAACTAGGATCACCCCCTCGTACCCATGAGGAAACATCCTTAAGCACACGTTGATCTGCCAAGTTTTATGATTAGGTTCAGGTTCTATGATCTCCCGTCTGTTCCCAAGTCGTCCATAACCATGGGACACGGCTTTCCGAAAGATTATTACCCTGCAGGGGTGTACAACTTTATCCACACGTAATAACCTTCTCTTAATGCCACTTAAGATTAGCCCTCTTCCTTGGAAGGCCGGCAGAGGGTGGTTAGACACGATCTTTACCTTGCTTTCGCCGAGACCATGAGTCACGCAATAAGGATGGTTCTGCTATAATGGGTCAAATCCCGAAGCCGGTCCTTAAAGATGTGAGGCGAGGTTGGTTCACCAGGGGCTCCATTGACCCCAAGCAACCCGGTCCACGCTTCCCTACCTGTCATGAATGCACCTCCTTCACCTCCTCTTTCAAAAATATTTTCAATGCGTATGTCGAATGGAATGTGTAGAGGGAGTGTCCCAACCTTACAACACTATAAGGTGGAGTCCCCTGTGTTTACAATGCTAGTCCCTAGATCAATAGCTAGCATCCACAATATAGATGTAATATCAAGAAGCAAAGGTCATAATATAACTTTATAACCAGGAATAACATAATTTTATTACATCATACATAGCTCATTTGGCTATTACATTACATTGCGGCGGAATAACTATAGTCATGGGTCCTTCATCTTCAAAGTGCCACAGGCAGATGTTGGTTGTAGACTTTGTAATCCTAATCAATCAATCTTCCCTAAAATCAATCAAACCTGCAACATTACAAGTTACAGCCACAAGGGTCAATACATTTGAATTGTATTGGCAAGTTTCACTACTATGTAGAATATTAAGTGGATCCTATCATTACATGCATATTTGGCTAAGTAGAGTTTATGCTCATTTGCAATAAGCAATACTCTATTTTTTTCTGTCTGAACCTTTTTCTTTTTCCAAATCTATTTCCTGTTTTGAAATTCAAACAACCAAATGATGTTCAAATCAAATCAAGCAATCACCAAACCTTGCATTATGAATTTGGTTCTGTTCAGTAACATAGACCAAAATCCAAAATGGAATAATATTTTAAATCTTTTTAGGTTCCATTCTTTATTTAAATAAAATGGACCATGGTTTATTAATCAAATAGGATTTGATTTATTTAATAAAATCTCTATTTGAAATCCAAATATTTTCAAAACCAAATCAGTAGGTTTTATTTGAAAATACAAAATACTTGGAAAACTTATTTTAACTCAATAAATAAGTTTTGATGTTTTGGAAATAGCAAATCCTTTATTAATAAAACTTGGATATTAAATCCTTATTATTTTATTTAATAAACCTTTACTACTTTTATCAAAAACAAAATGTTTTATTTCAAAGGCTTGGCCAAGGTTTAATTTGGCTTTATAAAATAATCTTTATCTATAAAACTTTTTTTTCTTTTGAAAGCCAATTCCTTTTATTTAAAGGATCCAAAATAGTATTTCCAAATATTTTATTTTCCTTTAATTAAAATGTTTATCTTTTTAAATCCCTTTATGATTTTATTTAATCCAAATAGGTTTGAGGTTCAATTGAATTCAAAAAGTTTCTTCTGGCCCTGAAAATCAAACAAAGTTTTATTTTATTCAATATTTTTCACATTACAAGATTTGGAAAATCTTGGGATGTGACAGGCTACCACCCTTAAAATAAATCTCGTCCCGAGATTTGGGGAGGCTAGGGTTACAAGTAGGCTCGAAACAAGTAGATTACTTGTAACATCCCAAAAATATCAAACTTAGATCATCAAAACACTAATCCTAAAGTTTAGGGTTAACAAAAACTTTTCTAAATCAATTCATGAATGCATGTATATGTGTATGCATGGATTTTGAATTTCTTTAAAAACCACCTTGTTTGTGTGATCCATTGCTTGTAAAATGTTTCTTAGGTGAAATAAACATCATCTAAAACATTCCACACACTTTTCCTAAAGACAAATAAGTCAAAACAAATATATTAAGTGAATGGTCATTTTGACCAATTTAACTCCCATGCCTACTTTGGCTGTCTCAAACTTTCAACACCTAACAGAAACTTTTCTGGATCTTTGCACCCCTTGAATGTACTCATAACAAAGTATCAAGGCCCACTTTGTGATCATCCAGAAACTTTCAAATGCATAGTTTAAATGACAACTCAAAATTGAATCTTCTTCATATGGGAAGATCCCACTTTTTCAAAAACCACTCAAACAAGCTCAACTTTCAAAACCCAAGCATCTGCAGACTCACCAGAACCAATCTAGCAAACCCACCAAAAATCTTTTCAAAATTCAAAACTTGATTTCATGCGGCCATTTCATCAAACAGGTTGCAGACACAAATCAAACAAAACCCCAAACACTATAGTGTGCAGTGTTTTGAGCCTAACTTGTTCCCTAGTTAGCTCTCACACAATCCAGTAGATCATCTAGAAAGGTTAGACCAACACTAGCACCCCTGTGAGCTTCCCATTGCCATTAATGGTGAACAGCCGAGCAACCCCTTGTCACCCCAATGTGGACAGCAAGCTAGGAGCAGCAGAAAGCCTAGCCAGCATGTCTGGGAGGCAGCCCACCGTGCATCGCCACTACCTGTCCCAGCCGCAAGCGTTGCCAATCCCTGGACCACGCGCACAAGACACGCCCAGACCATGCCGAGCGTGCGCCAGAGCGCCACCCTCGACCATCACCCACAGACCGCGCGCACACATGATCACCACCGACCCAGGAGACCGCCAGACATCCCCGTTTGCCGCCCCGGTGCCCTACAGCCACCGCCCGCCGTCGAAGACGCCGCCTCTGCCGCGCAGAGCACCGCCCGTTCCAGACCAAACCACACCGCCCCATGCCTCGCGACCATGTCGTTGAGCATCGCCAGGAGACACAGCACCGTCCCCTACCCTTTCCCACGCCATTAGCTGCCTGTAACGTCGCCCCCGACGAGCTCACCTTGCGCCCCGACGGTCCCCTTGCTCGACTATAAATAGAGGCCACCCCGGCACGATTTCTTCACACCATATCACTCCCCTCTCCTCAGTGATCGTGCCACACCATTCTCAGAGCAAGGCGAGCACCACCTCGCCGGAATTTCACTGGAGCCTGCCGCTGCCGGAGAAGAAAGGAGCCAGCGATTGGAGCCGCCCCAGGAGAAGGCACCGGTACCAGGAGGTTCGCCGTCGTCGACTTTGCCGTTCGCCCGCCTCGCCGACCCTCGCCAGTACCCCGGTGAGCCCCCAGCACCCCTCACTGGCCGCGCTAGCTTTCATTCTCGCCGGAGCTGTCTCGCGTCGACGATGACCCTCAGCCGTTGGATTAGAGCTAGATCGAACGAACCACGTTGCCCCATACCGCTTCGCCCAGCCCCGTGTCACTGACGAGTGGGGACCCCCACTTAAGCAGCCCGCGGGAGCACTGCGCTTAGAAGGTTGGCCCGTTAGAATTTCCCGCGCAGCCCAGCAATTCAAATTAAACCTTTTCTTTTTAATTTCAAACACACTTCTGTACCCAACTTCAAAAATCAACCCAGATCGATTCAGTGCACCAAATTAGATGAAACCAATTTTGTTGGAAAGGTCTGTGAATGCTTAATCCAAGCCCGTTGGATTCAAGTCATTTGGATCTGTAGATCACCCATAGCAAAAATAACAAGGCAGAAGCTTTTCTGCATTCAAACATTTTTCAAATTTAAACCAGAAAAGCTTTTGAGTTGATTCCAACTCTCAAAAATCACATTCAACCATACCTTTCAGAATATATAAAAATATATATAGGTTACTTGCAGAAATTTTGTCCAAGCAATAGAAGAATGCTTCATAAGAATTTCTAGCCACTTTAATTAATTAAAATAAAAGGGTAAAACCTTATTAAATTGTGACACCACTTTAAATCACATTCCCATGGACTACAATATGTGGTGATGACATGTGTCAACATGATCCCATGTTTAGTTTGGAGAATATTAAATCTTAAGTAGTTCTTCAATGAGTAGAAATTAATTTTCTAAAATAAAAAGACTTAAACCAATCCTTAACCTTGTAATATTAGAGATGATGCTAGATCATCTATAGGACCCTTGTGTGTGATGATTGCAAGTAGTTAACTATTGTTTCGTGATTGTGTACCTCGTATTTATTCATAGACGCTAGTACCGACCAAGGATACGAGGAGGAAGGAGGATACTACGAAGAGGAAGCCGAGGAGAACTTCAACCACTGCTCTGCACAAGGAAAGCTTATATTGACATTGACTGCAAGCCTTACTAACCAAGTTGACCTATGCAAGCCTAATACTACTAGTGAATGTGCAAGCTAACACTTGCAAGATACCCTATTGTTGCCACAAACCCATGCTTGTGATATGATTACTATATGCCTTAAGCGTATGTGACCATACCCACTTGCTTAACCAATCCTAGTTTTATGGCAAGCTTCTTACTTTATTTCTTTATCAAAGCTTACTTGGAGGCTACCTAAGAGTTTGGTAGATACTAGACAGTTGTGCTGAAGGTTGCATAAAGAGCATAAAATTTGGCCTAAGCAAGAAACCTTGATATCAGCCTAAGATATAAGGTTGGACTTAGTTGAAACTCCACTAGTTACCACCCCCCATTAGTACTACCCCACCTGTAGATGCTAGTGCTAAGCATAAAACTTGATCAACTTTAGATGGGAATACTTGGTGGAAAAATGGTTACGAAAACCTTGGAATGATGGATCATTCTATTGAAATGTTTTGGACATGTGTTTCCAAACACTTGATGATTCTGGTGATAAAAATGTTGAGGCATGAGCCTTAGCCCTTATAAAAACTGATGGTTGTCTGGATGCGATACCATTCCAATTTTATCGTACAATCACAATACCCGAATATTGGGTAGGGCTTGACTGGAAACTTATATACCTTAGTATTAGTTCCCTCACGGCCAAGGTCTGAGCTGAGGCTACCTTGTGAAGATTGTCCACCTATGCAGTACCCAAGATGACAGTGGTCATGGTTGGGAGGCCAAACTCACAGGAGAGGTGCTTATACTAGGGAGTGTAATTGAAAGGTCAGGATTGATTATCCGCATACTGAGTATGGTGAATTCAGGATTTGTTCCTGACGGATGTATCGAATGTTGTGGTGAAAGTGTACAATCTCTGCAGAGTGTCAAACTATTCGAATAGCCGCGTCCGCGGTTATGGACAGTTGGAGTGTCCATACTGTTCCCCCGTCAGACTTTTCAAAATGACTTGTGAAACGACTTGAGACTTTGACTTGACCACAACAGAGTTGTGACCGGAAATACAAGATCCCACTTAGGAGTTATAAAATTTTGGACCAGCTTTGGAACTTAGTAGAGAATAAATCTGGCTTTTGCAAAACAACCCTAGAGCCTAGTGTCCTATTATCCAAAACCCCCTTTACTTGTTAGTATTAGTTTGCGAGTACTTAAAGATACTCATGGCTTTGTCCCTGGCTATTCCATGGCCAGACTATGAAGAGGAGTACCTGGAGGATGGACCCCAGGAAGGTTACGACAACTAGGATCATCTCCCATCGTCAGCATTGCCTGTGACCCCGAAGATGGAGCCTCGCCTACGCTACCGTTATTATTACGTATTCCGCTGCTTGATGTTGTATTAAGGAATGGATCATGAGATCCCTATTTGTGTAAGAACTTATGTATCATTGTAATGGATGAAGTACTATGGTATCCAATTCTGTTATGTCTCGCAAAAATGGTAATCCTGGGATTGCGATGTATGGCATAACAGACATCTAGGATTGAAAAATCCGGGTGTTGACAAGTTGGTATCAGAGCCATCCTGACCATAGGAGACCCTAGTTAGATTGGACGCTGAACCCAAAAACTTAGTTTCAAAACTCAAGAACAAAACTATTTACAAAAACTTATTCTCATTCTTACCTCTTTAATTCTTTAATAAAACTTCATGTTCCTCAAAAACTCTTGCAAAATATATAAAATTTTGACACACTTGATCACTTTGCTAATCTACCCATCCTCTATTTTTATAGATGCACGTGAAGTACAGCAAGTTTTACCAACTCGGGAATGGAGGAGACCTTATCTTTGAGAGGGATCTCGATCAGCTTTCGGAACTTCTGGAGCGTCCGCATCCCGAGTTCTTCGGAGCTCAGCTCAATGATCAAGGGGGAGAAAATCTGCAGTGGCTAATTGTTGCAAGTCTCCGAGGGAAGATTGAACCTCCCACTGCGGAGGGAATTCAGTTTACCTTGAGGGAAAACAACTGGCTCGATGGACTTGCCAGAGCAATGCACGAAGCTCTTTCCTCTCTGTGTGGGCAGAGCATCAATCAGATCAAGGGTACTCGCTTTGAGTTTTGCCCAAGGCGTGATGCAAATGGTCAACCACTGGAAGCCCCATACCACCCCGAGCTGAAGACTCAATTGGACCACCTTAGCTTCATGATGTATGATCGTCAGCAGGAACTGGACAACTGCCGTGACTATTGCAACCACAAGTCTGCCATCATCAAGACGAAGGATCAGACCATCGCCATGCTAGCAAAGGATCGCAAGTCTCGCCGCCGTCATCTTGACAAGAAGGAGCGCATTATTGCCCGTCTTCGCCATCGCATCTCATCTCTGGAAGAGACCATCCATGAGAGAGACATGAAGTTAGAGGAAAGGGAGAATGCCGGAGAAGATCTTCGTGGAGACCCTTACTCCTATCTCAGCGATGACGATGATTTTCTGGAGGATCAGGCCATGGACTTCTTCACCGATGAGGAGGATTTCGCCTTCATCGATGATGCGGAAGATGATGAAGCCACAGACTCCGAGCAGTAGTAGCACTGAGCACTAGCATAGTGAGTAGTAGTCGGTCCCACTGTATCGTAGTTCCCAGAATGGTTCTTAAAACCATCTGTTTTTTTTTTCTTGTTGTGGTGTGTGTTGTACTGTGTGCTATGAGTGAATGAATGAAAAAGAAAGTTTCTAGAAAACTTGAGTCAAACTCTAACAACTTTTCAAAGACCCAAAACCTTAGAAATTCCCTTTTTCTCATGATCTATATCAATCTTCAGATTCCACGTGGAGGAAGTGGTTCAGCCCCAGACCGATGATTGCAGATGACTGCAAATGTTGACTTCTGACCGCGAAGCTGAAAGAGCGAAACATCAAGCCAACCTAGCCACTCTGCAACAGATAGCCCATCTAGCACACAACAACCAAGGCCATGGAAATCAGGACAACCACGGATCTAAGCTCAAGAATTTCTAGAATACCAACCCACCCGTTTTCACCAAGTCGGAAGAACCCCTAGACGCCGATGATTGGCTGCAAACTATGGAGAATAACTTAGAAGTAGCGAGAGTAGAAGCCAACGAGAAAGTCTTGTTCGCCACTCATTATCTAGCCGGAGATGCCAGGGCATGGTGGAACAGTGTTCGTGCAATGAATGGAGGCCAAATGATGACCTGGGAGGAATTCAAGGTCAAGTTTAGCAGAACCCATGTGCCGCCAGGTTTGATCAAGAGAATGAGAGACGAGTTCAAAGAATTGAAGCAAAGAAGGATGACTGTAGTAGAATACCGTGACAAATTTTT
Source organism: Avena atlantica (assembly GCA_910589765.1). NCBI lineage: Eukaryota > Viridiplantae > Streptophyta > Magnoliopsida > Poales > Poaceae > Avena > Avena atlantica. The sequence continues at coordinate 205,081,218 of OU342738.1, read as the reverse complement.
GTCATTAGCTAGGTATGCCCCGGACGAGATAGACACCGAAGCCAAGAAGAAAGAAAGATTCCTGAATGGTCTGCATGACGAGATGCAGACAGTGTTAGTCAATATCCCATTTGCTGATATTGAAGCCCTTGTCGACTCTGCTATCCAGATGGAAGGAAAGATCAACCAGGCCAATGAGAACCGCAAGCGTCGCATGATGCATCAACCAGGAACCCATCAGACCCCAAAGTATCGCCCCAACCCATCTCCAGGATTTGCCCCAAGAACCAACAGACCCCCTATGACCCGTCCGACCTATCCCAACCGTGGAAACCCTAAACCCGGAGGAAATCACAACAACCCCGGCAATTCTAGCAATTTCACCCGTGCCCCAACCAAGTTCAACACCAACAATGCTACCTCCAACCCCAATACTGCCCCGAGGACTGGAAGCAATGCTGTGCCTGTCGCAGCCAAGGACAAGTCACACGTGACCTGTTATGACTGTGGAAATAAAGGCCACTATTCCAATGAGTGCCCCAACAAGAAGAACGCTACAGCCCCTAATACCAATGTCCCAGCTCAGCAGCAGCGTCGCGTCCAGCCAGGGAGAAGATTTGCCCCAGGAAATTCACTCAACCGCAATGGCCGTCTTTTTCTCATGCATGATGAAGAAGCTCAGGAAGCGCCAGACGTCGTGCTGGGTATGTTTTCTGTTAATTTAGTACTTGCAAGAGTGTTGTTTGATTCTGGTGCATCGCATTCATTTGTCACCGAAGAATTTGCCTGCACTAGTAAAATTCAACCAACCAAACTGAAGCATGTGATGATTGTACAAATTCCCGGATCGCACCAAGGCTAGGCAAATTTGCAGAGCCGTCCCTATCCGAATCCATGGCATAGATTTTTATGCTAACCTAATAGTACTCGGAACTAAAGGTTTGGAAGTAGTACTAGGAATGGATTGGATGGCCAAACATAAAGGAATGATTGACTACGCCAAGAAAGCCATTACCATGACCAGTACCGCCGGAGTATCAGTCGAGCATATATCTGAAACCTTACCTCGCCAATTCAAGTGTAACAAGAGTCTAGCCCAACCCTACCATTGACCAAAGTTCGGATAGTCTGTGAATACCCCGATATATTCCAGATGTTTGCCCGGTATGCCCCCAGATAGGGATATCGAGTTTATCATCGAACTAATCCCCGAACAGGACCTATAGCCCAGAGACCCATATTATGAACCTGTCAGAACTAGAAGAACTGAAGAAGCAGTTGGATTCCATGTTAGAAATCGGATTGATTCAACCAAGTGCGTCCCCTGGAGGTCACCTGTCTGTTTGTGGACAAGAAGGATGGAGGTAACCGTCTGTGTACGGATTATCGAAAGTTGAATGATGTCACCATCAAGAACAAGTACCCCTTGCCTAAGATAGAAGATTGTTTGATCAGTTGACCGGTGCCCAGGTGTTTTCTAAGATTGATCTTAGAACTGGCTATCATCAACTCAAAATTCGTGCAGAGGATATTCCAAAGACTGCCTTTACCACCAGATATGGATTGTATGAGTATACAGTCATGTCTTTTGGATTAACCAATGCCCCCGCTTATTTCATGAACCTCATGAATAAGATTTTTATGGACTTCCTAGATAAGTTTGTCGTTGTTTTCATCGATGACATTCTGATTTATTCCAAATCGGAAGACGAACATGAGCTACACCTAAGGACCATTCTCGGAACCCTTAGAGAGCATCAGATGTATGCAAAATTTAGCAAATGTGAATTCTGGTACAGGAAGTAGGATTTCTCGGTCACATTGTATCAGCCGGAGGAATTGCCGTTGACCCTGCCAAAATGAAAGATGTGGAAGATTGGCAAGCCCCAACCACTCAAACCCAAGTTCGTGCTTTTCTCGGATTGGCGGGATATTACCGCAAATTTGTAGAAGGATTCTCTAGTATCGCCCGACCCATGACCCAATTGCTGAAGAAGGACAAGAAGTTTGAATGGACAGACAAGTGTGAAGCAAGTTTTCAAGAACTCAAAAGGAGATTGATTTCAGCCCCAATCTTGATCATGCCGGATATCACGAAGCCCTTCGATGTGTATTGTGACGCATCCAAGATTGGTCTCGGATGTGTGCTAATGCAAGAAGGCAAAGTTATATCCTATCTATCGCGAAAATTGAAGCAACATGAACAAAATTACCCAACCCATGACCTCGAACTCGCAGCCGTAGTTCTAGCCCTAAAGACCTGGAGACATTACCTTATGGGAAACCGTTGTGAGATTTATTCGGATCACAAAGCCTAAAGTATATATTCACTCAGAAGGAGCTGAAATGAGGCAGAGAATATGGATGAGCTAATCAAGGATTACGACCTAGACATTCACTATCACCCTGGAAAAGCCAACGTAGTAGCCGATGCCCTTAGCAGATTGCCGTGCCGCTTGAACTCCATGATTTTGAAGGAGCAACCAAGTTTGCACAAGGAGATGGAAGCTTTTCGAATAGAATTAGTAAGTGAAGGATTTTTGGCTAGCATAGAACTTCAGCCCACTTGATCAGTCAGATTAAGAGGCGCAGAAAGGAAATGCTAGTATCAACGGAATTAAACGTCGTATCGGTACAGGCAATGTACCCGGATTCACCGAGGAAAGAAGGAGTTTTGTGGTACAAAGGACGCCTTTGTGTACCATCAGATTCTGAGTTAAAATAAGTTATCTTGAAGGAGGCTCATGATACTCTTTATATATCCATCCGGAGGAGCTAAGATGTATCAAGATTTGAAAGAGCAATTTTGGTGGCATAAGAAGAAGAGAAATCGGAAGTTATATCGCCAAGTGTGATATATTCAGCGAGTCAAGGCAGACATCAAACCCGCTGGATTGTTGCAACCTTTGCAATTTTGGAATGGAAATGGGATTCTGTAGGAATGGACTTTATCACTGGACTACCTACTTCTAGTAGGGGAAATGACTCTATTTGGGTCATAGTGGACAGATTGTCCAAAGTCGCCCATTTCTTGCCCGTTAAAACTACCTATCAGAGTTCGAAGCTAGCAGAGTTCACGCTAGGATCGTTAGTTTGCACGGAGTCCCCAAGAATATCGTATCGGATCGAGGAACTCAGTTTACCTCGAGATTCTGGAAGAAGGTCCAAGAAGGTTTAGGAATCCGCCTAGATTTCAGTACCGCGTATCACCCTCAGACCGATGGACAAACGGAGCGAGTAAACCAAATACTCGAAGATATGCTTAGAGCATGTGTGTTAGAATATGGATCCAAGTGGGAAGGCTGTCTGCCGTTTGCAGAGTTTTCCTAAAACAATAGTTACCAAGCCAGTTTGCAAATGGCCCCATTTGAATTCATGTACGGAAGAAAGTGCCGCACCCCTTTGAACTGTCGGAAGTAGGAGAGAGTCAAATTTTCGGACCTGACATCCTAGGAGAAGCAGAAGAGAAGGTTCACAAGATTCGCGAGCACCTCAAGACAGCCCAATCCCGACAAAAGAGTTACACCGACAAGAGACGTCAAGACCTCGCCTTCAACATTGGAGATTTCGTTTATCTGAAAGTGTCGCCATTGAAGGGAATGCAGCGTTTCCACCTCAAAGGAAAGCTAGCCCCCAGATATATCGGACCTTTCAAAATTTTGAACCATCGAGGAGAAGTATCGTATCAACTGGAGCTACCAGAAGAGATGTCAGCTGTGCACAATGTGTTCCATATCTCGCTACTTCGCAAATGTCTCGAAGTCCCCGAGAAGACCGAAGTGTTCAAGAATATCGATCATAGGACCATAGAGATCAATGATGACCTGACCTATCCCGAAGTACCCATCCGTATATTGGAGGAAGCCTTTCGAACTACCAGAACCCGAAGCATCAAGTTTCTCAAGATTCAGTGGAGCAACCACACAGAAGAGGAAGCTACCTGGAACGCGAAGATCACATCAGGACGGAGTTCCAGATCTCTAAAATCCTAGGTAATCTTTTCGTCCTTTTTCAAATCTCGGGACGAGATTTGTTTAAGGGGGGAAGGTTTTTAACATCCCAAAATATCAAACTTAGATCATCAAAACACTAATCATAAAGTTTAGGGTTAACAAAAACTTTTCTAAATCAATTCATGAATGCATGTATATGTGTATGCATGGATTTTGAATTTCTTTAAAAACCACCTTGTTGTGTGATCCATTGCTTGTAAAATGTTCTTAGATGAAATAAACATCATCTAAAACATTCCCACACTTTCCTAAAGACAAATAAGTCAAAACAAATATATTAAGTGAATGGTCATTTTGACCAATTTAACTCCCATGCCTACTTTGGCTGTCTCAAACTTTCAAAACCTAACAGAAACTTTTCTGGATCTTTTCACCCCTTGAATGTACTCATAACAAAGTATCAAGGCCCACTTTGTGATCATCCAGAAACTTTCAAATGCATAGTTAAATGACAACTCAAAATTGAATCTTCTTCATATGGGAAGATCCCACTTTTTCAAAAACCACTCAAACAAGCTCAACTTTCAAACCCAAGCATCTGCAGACTCACGAAACCAATCTAGCAAACCCACCAAAAATCTTTCAAAATTCAAACTTGATTTCATGCGGCCATTTCATCAAACAGGTTGCAGACACAAATCAAACAAAACCACAAACACTATAGTGTGCAGTGTTTTGAGCCTAACTTGTTCCTAGTTAGCTCTCACACAATCCAGTAGATCATCTAGAAAGGTTAGACCAACACTAGCACCCCTGGAGCTTGCCATTGCCATTAATGGTGAACAGCCGAGCAACCCCATGTCACCCCAAATGTGGACAGCAAGCTAGGAGCAGCAGCAAGCCTAGCCAGCATCTGGGAGGCAGCCCACCGTCCACCGCCACTACCTGTCCCAGCCGCAAGCGTTGCCAAGCCCTGGACCACGCGCATAAGACACGCCCAGACCATGCCGAGCGTGCGCCAGAGCGCCACCCTCGACCATCACCCACAGACCGCGTGCCGCCCTCACCGCGCGCACACATGATCACCGACCCAGGAGACCGCCAGACATCCCCGTTGCCGCCCCGCGCCCTACAGCCACCGCCCGCCGTCGAAGACGCCGCCTCTGCCTCGCAGAGCACCGCCCGTTCCAGACCAAAACACACCACCCCATGCCTCGCGACCATGTCGTTGAGCATCGCCAGGAGACACAGCACCGTCCCCTACCCTTGCCCATGCCATTAGCTGCCTGTAACGTCGCCCCCGACAAGCTCACCTTGCGCCCCGATGGTCCCCTCGCTCGACTATAAATAGAGGCCACCCCCGCACGATTTCTTCACACCATCTCACTCCCCTCTCCTCACTGATCGTGCCACACCATTTTCAGAGAAAGGCGAGCACCACCTCGCCGGAATTTCACGGGAGCCTGCCGCTATCAGAGAAGAAAGGAGCCAGCGATTGGAGCCACCCCAGGAGAAGCCACCGGTATCAGGAGGTTCGCTGTCGTCGACTTCGTCGTTCGCCCACCTCGCCGACCCTCGCCAGTACCCCGGTGAGCCCTCAGCACCCCTCACTGGCCACGCTAGGTTTCGTTCTCGCCGGAGCTGTCTCGCGTCGACGATGACCCTCAGCCGTTGGATTAGAGCTAGATCGAACGAACCACGTTGCCCCATACCGCTTCGCCCAGCCCCGTGTCACTGACGAGTGGGAACCCCCACTTAAGCAGCCCGCGGGAGCACTGCGCTTAGCAGGCCGGCCCGTTAGAATTTCCCGCGCAGCCCAGCAATTCAAATTAAACCTTTTCTTTTAATTTCAAACACACTTCTGTACCCAACTTCAAAAAACCCAGATCGATTCAGTGCACCAAATTAGATGAAACCAATTTTGTTGGAAATGTCTGTGAATGCTTAATCCAAGCCCGTTGGATTCAAGTCATTTGGATCTGTAGATCACCCATAGCAAAAATAACAAGGCAGAAGCTTTTCTGCATTCAAACATTTTTCAAATTTAAACCAGAAAAGCTTTTGAGTTGATTCCAACTCTCAAAAATCACATTCAACCATACCTTTCAGAATATATAAAAATATATATAGGTTACTTGCTGAAATTTTGTCCAAGCAATAAAAGAATGCTTCATAAGCATTTCTAGCCACTTTAATTAATTAAAATAAAAGGGTAAAACCTTATTAAATTGTGACACCACTTTAAATCACATTCCCATGGACTACAATATGTGATGACATGTGTCAACATGATCCCATGTTAGTTTGGAGAATATTAAATCTTAAGTAGTTCTTCAATGAGTAGAAATTACTTTTCTAAAATAAAAAGACTTAAACCAATCCTTAACCTTGTAATATTAGAGATGATGCTAGATCATCTATAGGACTCTTGTGTGTGATGATTGCAAGTAGTTAAGTATTTTTTGGTGATTTTGTACCTCGTATTTATTCATAGACGCTAGTACCGACCAAGGATACGAGGAGGAAGGAGGATACTACGAAGAGGAAGTCGAGGAGAACTTCAACCACTGCTCTGCACAAGGCAAGCTTATATTGACATTGATTGCAAGCCTTACTAATCAAGTTGACCTATGCAAGCCTAATACTACTAGTGAATGTGCAAGCTAACACTTGCAAGATACCCTATTGTTGCCACAAACCCATTCTTGTGATATGATTACTATATGCCTTAAGCGTATGTGACCATACCCACTTGCTTAACCAATCCTAGTTTTATGGCAAGCTTCTTACTTTATTTCTTTATCAAAGCTTACTTGGAGGCTACCTAAGAGTTTGGTAGATACTAGACAGTTGTGCTGAAGGTTGCATAAAGAGCATAAAATTTGGCCTAAGCAAGAAACCTTGATATCAGCCTAAGATATAAGGTTGGACTTAGTTGAAAATCCACAAGTTACCACCCCCCATTAGTACTACCCCACCTGTAGATGCTAGTGCTAAGCATAAAACTTGATCAACTTTAGATGGGAATACTTGGTGGAAAAATGGTTACGAAAACCTTGGAATGATGGATCATTCTATTGAAATGTTTTGGACATGTGTTTCCAAACACTTGATGATTCTGGTGATAAAAATGTTGAGGCATGAGCCTTAGCCCTTTGTAAAACTGATGGTTGTCTGGATGTGATACCATTCCAATTTTATCGTACAACCACAATACCCGAATATTGGGTAGGGCTTGACTGGAAACTTATATACCTTAGTATTAGTTCCCTCACGGCCAAGGTCTGAGCTGAGGCTACCTTGTGAAGATTGTCCACCTGTGCAGTACCCAAGATGACAGTGGTCATGGTTGGGAGGCCAAACTCACAAGAGAGGTGCTTATACTAGGGAGTGTAATTGAAAGGTCAGGATTAATTATCCGCATACTGAGTATGGTGAATTCAGGATTTGTTCCTGACGGATGTATCGAATGTTGTGGTGAAAGTGTACAATCTCTGCAGAGTGTCAAACTATTCGAATATCCGCGTCCGCGGTTATGGACAGTTGGAGTGGCTATACTGTTCCCCCGTCAGACTTTTCAAAATGACTTGTGAAACGACTTGAGACTTTGACTTGACCACAACAGAGTTGTGACCGGAAATACTAGATCCCACTTAGGAGTTATAAAATTTTGGACCAGCTTTGGAACTTAGTAGAGATAAATCTGGCTTTTGCAAAACAACCCTAGAGCCTAGTGTCCTATTATCCAAAACCCCCTTTACTTGTTAGTATTAGTTTGCGAGTACTTAAAGAGTACTCATGGCTTTGTCCCTGGCTATTCCCATGGCCAGACTATGAAGAGGAGTACCTGGAGGATGGACCCCAGGAAGGTTACGACAACTAGGATCATCTCCCATCGTCAGCATTGCCTGTGACCCCGAAGATGGAGCCTCGCCTACACTACCGTTATTATTACGTATTCCGCTGCTTGATGTTGTATTAAGGAATGGATCATGAGATCCCTATTTGTGTAAGAACTTATGTATCATTGTAATGGATGAAGTACTATGGTATCCAATTCTGTTATGTCTCACAAAAATGGTAATCCTGGGATTGCGATGTATGGCATAACAGGCATCTAGGATTGAAAAATCCGGGTGTTGACAGTACTACCACCCTTAAAAATTTCAAACAAAAATTACACATTGTCCTTCTTGGGATCCTGGGAAAACTTCTCTAAGAAAACATTTGCGTTGAGTCCTTTGTTTCCATACTTGACTCATGGGCCAAGGTTGAGTTTCTCCATAGGCTTGTTCAACTTGTTCTTCATCTTCTCTGGACAGTTGCTTGCATAATGTCCTGGGTTCTTGCAGTTGAAACAATGGATGTCCTTGAGTTCTTTACGTGGCTTTTGTGGAAAAGTTTCTACATAATGGCCTAGCTCTTTGCAGTTGTTGCACACTACTTGGCCAATCTCTTTATTCTTCGGGTTCTCTGGGCATTCACCGGAATAGTGTCCCATTTCCTTACATTTATAACATTGCACATGGCTTTTGTCTATCTTTTGCTTCTTGGGTTTCTTTGATCCTTTGAATTGGGTTGTTTTGTTTGGAGGTATAAGGGGTCCTTTTCCTTTGCCATCAACATTCTTGGTAGACTTGGATCCTTCTTATTTCCTTTGTTCCACCATGGAACAGATGGGGCATTGGATAGGAACATGGTTGTTTCCTTCACATAGGTAGCAAGTAACTTGAGAAGTGGGACATTGTCCAACAGGATGTTTCTCTTCATAGTTGGGGCATTAATCTCAATGTTCCTTGGAAGTATGATCCTTGTCTCCACAATAATGCAAGCTGGGTCTCCATCTAGAATAATGTTTCTGTCATCCTTGTTGTCAAAGACTCTTTTGGGATAGCTTTCTTCCATTTTGATCATTTGATCAGTCACCTTAAGCATCAGTTGGCCTTGGGTTTCCAAAAATCCTTGTAGCTTTGGATCTTCTCCACTAGTGTTGGCTATGAATTGAGCTGTCACTTGGTTCAACTGGTTCTGGGTTGCTATGAGCTCTTTCATGATGTCCTCTTGGTTGGTGTTGGTGTCATCAACCTTGATGTTGGAGTCTTTTGGAGTAGTCATCTGTTTGGGTTGAAGGGAGATTAGAATAGGCAAGATATTTCTAAGGAAATATTTCTAATCACACACACCACAATTCACACAAACAATGTACATGCAATCACAAGTCAAACATTTCACTCAAACAACAAGTTTTTAGGCATATACTTAGGCAACCAAAAAATTTTTTGTTACACCACATAAGTGGTGTGTTAGACTTAACTATAATATGGTGGTCCATCTATATGGTTCTCTTGTGATCTTTCCTTCCTTCTTGGTTGATTCTTCTTGCATGAGATCCTGGTTTCCTTAGGGGAATTTCTTGGTCACAAGCCTTCAATTGATGTAGGTTCCTTCTAACTTTTGCATTCCCTCAGTCTCTAAATCTTGAGCAAGATTTCCTTGTCTCACTTGTAGTCCTTAGTGGTATCCAAGTTGGAAGTCCTTGGTGAATATGCTGAAGATGTTGAAGTCATTATAGTTGAAGAAGTTGAAGTAGTCCTTTGCACATGGTGTAGTCTTTGGCCATGGGTAGGTTTTTCCATCAAGTTGAAGTAGAAGAGAAGTAGAGTTGAAACCAAAATGGTTGAGGAAAGAGTTTACAAGATTTTGTTATAAGTTTTTGGAACAAAATACAACTCCTATTTTTCTAAGGGTTTTTTGTCCAATCCTAGGTTACAAATCCTACAGGCAACACAATGCTCTGATACCATCTGTAGAGGAGTGTCCCAACCTTACAACACTAAAGGTGGAGTCCCCTGTGTTTACAATGCTAGTCCCTGGATCAATAGCTAGCATCCACAGTATAGATGTAATTCAAGAAGCAAAGGTCATAATATAACTTTATAACCAGGAATAACATAATTTTATTACAGCATACATAGCTCATTTGGCTATTACATTACATTGCAGCGGAATAACTATAGTCATGGGTCCTTCATATTCAAAGTGCCACAGGCAGATGTTGGTTGTAGACTTTGCAATCCTAATCAATCAATCTTCCTAAAATCAATTAAACCTGCAACATTACAAGTTACAGCCACAAGGGTCAATACATTTGAATTGTATTGGCAAGTTTCACTACTATGTAGAATATAAGTGGATCCTATCATTACATGCATATTTGGCTAAGTAGAGTTTAGGCTCATTTGCAATAAGCAATACTCTATCCTATCCTTTCAAAATGGTTTTGGTCCTTTGTCAAATCTCCTTTTACAAGTTCCTTGAACTCCTTGGTAGAAACTCAAGTGTTCAAGTCCTTGTCAAAAATCCCTTGAGCTACTTGGTAACCCCAAGTGCATCAAGTTTTATCAAAATCTCATGAGTTCCTTGGTAACCCCAAGTGTTCATGTTTTCATCAAATCTCTTGAGTTCCTTGGTAACCCCAAGTACATCAAGTTTTATCAAAGTCTCTTGTGCTCCTTGGTAACCCCAAGTGCATCAAGTCTTTAAAAGTTTTCTTTTAGAAATTAGAATGTCGAGATCTCGCATAGCTTCAAACTTTAGTTGCGCAGTATTGTCCATAACCGGGGACACGGCTAAGTACTTAGAATTTTATTATCTTCTGCAGAAGGAGTACACTTTACCCACATGTCACAATCCCATCTTGTTGCCACCAGTGGCCACTGGATTAGCACTCACCAAGATGGAGTACTGGCAGATTGAGAATGTGACGAAGTCTTTCCAAAGGGTCCTCCCATACACCATTGCTAGCTTGTCTTCAGCACCCATGAAGCATTCCAGATACCCATGTACAGTAAACTGAAGACAATGTATGGGTCTTCCCAATGTAATTGACTAAGCCAGATCCATAATAGCATGTGGTTGCACACGAAAGCCATAATTGGAGAAACATGTTCAATCTCTAAGTTTTCTGGGTGGTTTCCTTTGGAGCACAACACAAAGAGATTGCCATAGACATGGTTCCTTTTGTTGCCACCTTCTCCAATACTCGAAGTATCCTTGGCCACCCAGGTGGTTCATTGAGTCCTTGTTTTATTATATAAAATCACAAGTCCTTTTCTCAACTTCATAAAATCTCAACATGTATCTCTTTTCAAAATATATATAGCATGGTTAAGCATGTATCAACTACATATTTTCACTCAGGAGTGTATAGGGAATCCTATTAGGATTTAGCATAGCATAAGTATAGAAATTCTTTTCATGCAAGTTTTCAAAATCCACTAAGTATAAGGAAAATAGTAGGACTTTTAGATGATAGTGTAACTTGCCTTTTTGGTAGGGAATGGTGGTTCACTCCTTGATCTTGCTAGTCTCACACTTTTGTAATTTCACTATAATCAATCAAGCAAACACCAAATCACTAGCATTCCAAATAATCAATCAAACAACAATTTACTCACTTAAAACTATGGGATCTAAGTCATGCATGTAAACATGCTAGGGATGGTTCTATTTGTAAAGATGGTCTCCACTAGGCTTCTAAACTTTGTAAGTTCCAAATTGGTCATTTTCCAAAGTGGCAAAGTCATTTGCAAAAGGGTTTTGTCCATGAACCATTTTTAAACCCCTTCATTATTTTATGTGGTGGAAAATATTTTTATAACAGCAACAACTCTATGTGGTTCACCAAATAAGTTGTTGTTTCTCAAAACTTGGTGTTTTGGGTCAGTAGGTTTGATCCAAACCATTTTCTCAAAGTTTTCTTTCCATAAACATTTTCATAACAAAAACCATTCTTTTATTTGGCTAGAAATGGGCTAAATCAATTAATCCATCCTAGACATTATCAAATTCATTTTCCAAACTATGGGTTGGTTCCTAGGGGCAGTAAGTTCACCTTAAACTATTTTGACAAGGTTTCAAACTCAAAAGCATTTTTGAATCATTTTTCTAGTCTTAACAAGCATTCAAAATTTTCTGCAAAAACCAACAAGCTAACAGATACTATTTGCTAAACCAAGGGCGTGGTTGGCTAGGGTTTGCTCCACTGATTCCAACGGTATCAAATTTGTAAATTTTGGACATGTGGATCGAAAGTTACAATGGTTTGAAATTGCAACTTAAATATGATTTCCAAATTCTGTTTTAAACAGACCTGGCCACGCGTCGCAATCTCATTGGACGGTACTGGTTCGGCCGGATCGGTAACGCTGCGTTGGATCTAAGCATATCGTGTGGTCCAGAAAATGTACCCCTTCGCGGCTTAAGTGATCTATCATAGGCGTTGGATCGAGATCTTACGGTGCTAGCGTGCTCGACCATTTGCGAGCGGCGCCGGCGGTGGCTAGCGGCGGCGACGGTCAGATAGTGGCGGTGCTGGTGAAACAGGAAGCGAGAGAGAGGGAGTAGGCTCACCGAGATCGCAGGAGGCTGGGGAATCTCAACGTGTGGTCGACGGGGCAAGGGGCGCGCGAGGGCAGGAGGAATTCCTCGCTGGAGTTCGTTCTGGCGACGGTTGGCTCTGGTCGATGTCGAAGACGATGCTACGGGTCACGAGAAGGCAAACCAGAAGCATGGTTAGACGCATGGCATCACGGAGATGCTGTGTGCGTGAACAAGAAGAAGAGGGGCGGCCAGAATCTACCTGTGGGGCACGTCGGAGTTGGAGCGGACGACGGCGTCGTTCAGAGCTTGTTGCAGACGTTGCTCTGGGGCGCCCGCGGTCGTACGAAGGGCACAGGTGGATGCGCCTGGAAGTGGGGAAGGTGTTCGTGTGCTCGGGGAGGCAGGAGGTGGTGTGGTTTGTCGGATTTCACCGGAGGAGCTCGCCGGAACAGCGGTGGTGCAGGGCCAATTCGAGGCAGCCTGGTGGCGTTGTGGCGTTGGAGTTTGAGGGGAATGACAGAGGGAGGAGGGGTGCTTATGCACGCATGGCCGGGGCAAGATTAACGCAGCCATTATTCGTGAATTGAACACGCGGTTGAATGACAGAGAACGGCAGCGTGGTTTGGGGGAGAAGGGGTCGCGCGGGTGAGGAGGATGAACAGGAGAGTGGGGTCCAGTCGTCAGTGAGAAAAAGGAGTGAGCAAAGGGTCCACTGGTCAGTTTCTCTATGGGCTGACAAGTTGGTGCGAACCTTTTTCTTTCAGGGAGGGAAGCTGGGCTAGTTCTGGGCCTTGTGGGCTTGGCCGGCTGGGCTGGTCCAGACTCTATTTTTTTTCTGTCTGAACCTTTTTCTTTTTCCAAATCTATTTCCTGTTTTGAAATTCAAACAACCAAATGATGTTCAAATCAAATCAAGCAATCACCAAACCTTGCATTATGAATTTGGTTCTATTCAGTAACATAGACCAAAATCCAAAATGGAATAATATTTTAAATCTTTTTAGGTTCCATTCTTTATTTAAATAAAATGGACCATGGTTTATTAATCAAATAGGATTTGATTTATTTAATAAAATCTCTATTTGAAATCCAAATATTTTCAAAACCAAATCAGTAGGTTTTATTTGAAAATACAAAATACTTGGAAAACTTATTTTAACTAAATAAATAAGTTTTGATGTTTTGGAAATAGCAAATCCTTTATTAATAAAACTTGGATATTAAATCCTTATTATTTTATTTAATAAACCTTTACTACATTTATCAAAAAAAAATGTTTTATTTCAAAGGCTTGGCCAAGGTTTAATTTGGCTTTATAAAATAATCTTTATCTATAAAACTTTTATTTCTTTTGAAAGCCAATTCCTTTTATTTAAAGGATCCAAAATAGTATTTCCAAAATATTTTATTTTCCTTTATTTAAAATGTTTATCTTTTTAAATCCCTTTATGATTTTATTTAATCCAAATAGGTTTGAGGTTCAATTGAATTCAAAAAGTTTCTTCTGGCCCTGAAAATCAAACAAAGTTTTATTTTATTCAATATTTTCACATTACAAGATTTGGAAAATCTTGGGATGTGACAGGCTACCACCCTTAAAATAAATCTCGTCCCGATCTTTGGGGAGGCTAGGGTTACAAGTAGGCTCAAAACAACTAGAGTACTACCACCCTTAAAATTTTCAAACAAAAATTACACATTGTCCTTCTTGGGATCCTGGGAAAACTTCTCTAAGCAAACATTTGCGTTGAGTCCTTTGTTTCCATACTTGACTCATGGGCCAAGGTTGAGTTTCTCCATAGGCTTGTTCAACTTATTCTTCATCTTCTCTGGACAGTTGCTTGCATAATGTCCTGGGTTCTTGCAGTTGAAACAATGGATGTCCTTGAGTTCTTTACGTGGCTTTTGTGGAAAAGTTGCTACATAATGGCCTAGCTCTTTGTAGTTGTTGCACACTACTTGGCCAATCTCTTTATTCTTCGGGTTCTCTGGGCATTCACCGGAATAGTGTCCCATTTCCTTACATTTATAACATTGCACATGGCTTTTGTCTATCTTTTGCTTCTTGGGTTTCTTTGATCCTTTGAATTGGGTTGTTTTGTTTGGAGGTATAAGGGGTCCTTTTCCTTTGCCATCAACATTCTTGGTAGACTTGGATCCTTCTTATTTACTTTGTTCCACCATGGAATAGATGGGGCATTGGATAGGAACATGGTTGTTTCCTTCACATAGGTAGCAAGTAACTTGAGAAGTGGGACATTGTCCAACAGGATGTTTCTCTTCATTGTTGGGGCATTGATCTCAATGTTCCTTGGAATTATGATCCTTGTCTCCACAATAATGCAAGCTGGGTCTCCAACTAGAATAATGTTTCTGTCATCCTTGTTGTCAAAGACTCTTTTGGGATAGCTTTCTTCCATTTTGATCATTTTATCAGTCACCTTAAGCATCAGTTGGCCTTGGGTTTCCAAAAATCCTTGTAGCTTTGGATCTTCTCCACTAGTGTTGGCTATGAATTGAGCTGTCACTTGGTTCAACTTGTTCTGGGTTGCTATGAGCTCTTTCATGATGTCCTCTTGGTTGGTGTTGGTGTCATCAACCTTGATGTTGGAGTCTTTTGGAGTAGTCATCTGTTTGGGTTGAAGGGAGATTAGAATAGGCAAGATATTTCTAAGGAAATATTTCTAATCACACACACCACAATTCACACAAACAATGTACATGCAATCACAAGTCAAACATTTCACTCAAACAACAAGTTTTAGGCATATACTTAGGCAACCAAAAATATTTTTGTTACACCACATAAGTGGGTGTGTTAGACTTAACTATAATATGGTGGTCCATCTATATGGTTCTCTTGTGATCTTTCCTTCCTTCTTGGTTGATTCTTCTTGCATGAGATCCTGGTTTCCTTAGGGGAATTTCTTGGTCACAAGCCTTCAATTGATGTAGGTTCCTTCTAACTTTTGCATTCCCTCAGTCTCTAAATCTTGAGCAAGATTTCCTTGTCTCACTTGTAGTCCTTAGTGGTATCCAAGTTGGAAGTCCTTGGTGAATATGCTGAAGATGTTGAAGTCATTATAGTTGAAGAAGTTGAAGTAGTCCTTTGCACATGGTGTAGTCTTTGGCCATGGGTAGGTTTTTCCATCAAGTTGAAGTAGAAGAGAAGTAGAGTTGAAACCAAAATGGTTGAGGAAAGAGTTTACAAGATTTTGTTAATAAGTTTTTGGAACAAAATACAACTCCTATTTTTCTAAGGGTTTTTTGTCCAATCCTAGGTTTACAAATCCTACAGGCAACACAATGCTCTGATACCATCTGTAGAGGGAGTGTCCCAACCTTACAACACTATAAGGTGGAGTCCCCTGTGTTTACAATGCTAGTCCCTGGATCAATAGCTAGCATCCACAGTATAGATGTAATATCAAGAAGCAAAGGTCATAATATAACTTTATAACCAGGAATAACATAATTTTATTACAGCATACATAGCTCATTTGGCTATTACATTACATTGCAGCGGAATAACTATAGTCATGGGTCCTTCATATTCAAAGTGCCACAGGCAGATGTTGGTTGTAGACTTTGCAATCCTAATCAATCAATCTTCCCTAAAATCAATTAAACCTGCAACATTACAAGTTACAGCCACAAGGGTCAATACATTTGAATTGTATTGGCAAGTTTCACTACTATGTAGAATATAAGTGGATCCTATCATTACATGCATATTTGGCTAAGTAGAGTTTAGGCTCATTTGCAATAAGCAATACTCTATCCTATCCTTTCAAAATGGTTTTGGTCCTTTGTCAAATCTCCTTTTACAAGTTCCTTGAACTCCTTGGTAGAAACTCAAGTGTTCAAGTCCTTGTCAAAAATCCCTTAAGCTACTTGGTAACCCCAAGTGCATCAAGTTTTATCAAAATCTCATGAGTTCCTTGGTAACCCCAAGTGTTCATGTTTTCATCAAATCTCTTGAGTTCCTTGGTAACCCCAAGTACATCAAGTTTTATCAAAGTCTCTTGTGCTCCTTGGTAACCCCAAGTGCATCAAGTCTTTAAAAGTTTTCTTTTAGAAATTAGAATGTCGAGATCTCGCATAGCTTCAAACTTTAGTTGCGCAGTATTGTCCATAACCGGGGACACGGCTAAGTACTTAGAATTTTATTATCTTCTGCAGAAGGAGTACACTTTACCCACATGTCACAATCCCATCTTGTTGCCACCAGTGGCCACTGGATTAGCACTCACCAAGATGGAGTACTGGCAGATTGAGAATGTGACGAAGTCTTTCCAAAGGGTCCTCCCATACACCATTGCTAGCTTGTCTTCAGCACCCATGAAGCATTCCAGATCCCCATGTCCAGTAAACTGAAGACAATGTATGGGTCTTCCCAATGTAATTGACTAAGCCAGAGCCATAATAGCATGTGGTTGCACACGAAAGCCACAATTGGAGAAACATGTTCAATCTCTAAGTTTTCTGGGTGGTTTCCTTTGGAGCACAACACAAAGAGATTTCCATAGACATGGTTCCTTTTGTTGCCACCTTCTCCAATACTCGAAGTATCCTTGGCCACCCAGGTGGTTCATTGAGTCCTTGTTTTATTATATAAAATCACAAGTCCTTTTCTCAACTTCATAAAATCTCAACATGTATCTCTTTTCAAAATATATATATAGCATGGCTAAGCATGTATCAACTACATATTTTCACTCAGGAGTGTATAGGGAATCCTATTAGGATTTAGCATAGCATAAGTATAGAAATTCTTTTCATGCATGTTTTCAAAATCCATTAAGTATAAGGAAAATAGTAGGACTTTTAGATGATAGTGTAACTTGCCTTTTTGGTAGGGAATGGTGGTTCACTCCTTGATCTTGCTAGTCTCACACTTTGCTAATTTCACTATAATCAATCAAGCAAACACCAAATCACTAGCATTCCAAATAATCAATCAAACAACAATTTACTCACTTAAAACTATGGGATCTAAGTAATGCATGTAAACATGCTAGGGATGGTTCTATTTGTAAAGATGGTCTCCACTAGGCTTCTAAACTTTGTAAGTTCCAAATTGGTCATTTTCCAAAGTGGCAAAGTCATTTGCAAAAGGGTTTTGTCCATGAACCATTTTTAAACCCCTTCATTATTTTATGTGGTGGAAAATATTTTTATAACAGCAACAACTCTATGTGGTTCACCAAATAAGTTGTTGTTTCTCAAAACTTGGTGTTTTGGGTCAGTAGGTTTGATCCAAACCATTTTCTCAAAGTTTTCTTTCCATAAACATTTTCATAACAAAAACCATTCTTTTATTTGGCTAGAAATGGGCTAAATCAATTAATCCATCCTAGACATTATCAAATTCATTTTCCAAACTATGGGTTGGTTCCTAGGGGCAGTAAGTTCACCTTCAACTATTTTGCCAAGGTTTCAAACTCAAAAGCATTTTTGAATCATTTTTCTAGTCTTAACAAGCATTCAAAATTTTCTGCAAAAGCCAACAAGCTAACAGATAATATTTGCTAAACCAAGGGCATGGTTGGCTAGGGTTTGCTCCACTGATTCCAACGGTATCAAATTTGAAAATTTTGGACGTGTGGATCGAAAGTTACAACTTAAATCCGATTTCCAAATTCTGTTTTAAACAGACCTGGCCACGCGTCGCAATCTCATTGGACGGTACCGGTTCGTCCGGATCGGTAACGCGGTGCGTTGGATCTAAGCATATCGTGTGGTTCAGAAAATGTACCCCTTCGCGGCTTAAGTGATCTATCGCAGGCGTTGGATCGAGATCTTACGGGCTAGCATGCTCGACCATTTGCGAGCGGCGGGGACGGTCAGATAGTGGCGGCGCTGGTGAAACAGGAAGCGAGAGAGAGAGGGAGTAGGCTCACCGAGATCGCAGGAGGCTGGGGAATCTCAAAGTGTGGTCGATGGGGCAAGGGGCGCGCGAGGGCAGGAGGAATTCCTCGCCGGAGTTCATTCTGGCGACGGTTGGCTCTGGTCGAGGTCGAAGACGATGCTACGGTCACGAGAAGGCAAACCAGAAGCATGGTTAGACGCAGGGGATCACGGAGATGTTGTGTGCGTAAACGAGAAGAAGAGGGGCGGCCGGAATCTACCTGTGGGGCTCGTCGGAGTTGGAGCGGACGGCGGCGTCGTTCAGAGCTTGTTGCAGACGTTTCTCTGGGGTGCCCGCGGTCGTACGAAGGGCACAGGTGGATGCGCCTAGAAGTGGGGAAGGTGTTCGTGTGCTCGGGGAGGCAGGAGGTGGTGTGGTTTGTCGGATTTCACCGGAGGAGCTCGCCGGAACAGCGGCGGTGCAGGGCCAATTCGAGGCAGCCTGGTGGCGTTGTGGCGTTGGAGTTTGAGGGGAATGACAGAGGGAGGAGGGGTGCTTATGTACGCATGGTCGGGGCAAGATTAACGCAGCCATTATTCGTGAATTGAACGTGCGGTTGAATGACAGAGAACGGCAGCGCGGTTTGGGGGAGAAGGGGTCGCGCGGGTGAGGAGGATGAACAGGAGAGTGGGGTCCAGTCGTCAGTGAGAAAAAGGAGTGAGCGAAGGGTCCACTGGTCAGTTTCTCTATGGGTTGACAAGTTGGTGCGAACAGTTTTCTTTCAGGGAGGGAAGCTGGGCTGGTTCTGGGCCTTGTGGGCTTGGCCGGCTGGGCTGGTCCAGACTCTATTTTTTTCTGTCTGAACCTTTTTCTTTTTCCAAATCTATTTCCTGTTTTGAAATTCAAACAACCAAATGATGTTCAAATCAAATCAAGCAATCACCAAACCTTGCATTATGAATTTGGTTCTGTTTAGTAACATAGACCAAAATCCAAAATGGAATAATATTTTAAATCTTTTTAGGTTCCATTCTTTATTTAAATAAAATGGACCATGGTTTATTAATCAAATAGGATTTGATTTATTTAATAAAATATCTATTTGAAATGCAAATATTTTCAAAACCAAATCAGTAGGTTTTATTTGAAAATACAAAATACTTGGAGAACTTATTTTAACTAAATAAATAAGTTTTGATGTTTTGGAAATAGCAAATCCTTTATTAATAAAACTTGGATATTAAATCCTTATTATTTTATTTAATAAACCTTTACTACTTTTATCAAAAACAAAATGTTTTATTTCAAAGGCTTGGCCAAGGTTTAATTTGGCTTTATAAAATAATCTTTATCTATAAAACTTTTATTTCTTTTTAAAGCCAATTCCTTTTATTTAAAGGATCCAAAATAGTATTTCCAAAATATTTTATTTTCCTTTATTTAAAATGTTTATCTTTTTAAATCCCTTTATGATTTTATTTAATCCAAATAGGTTTGAGGTTCAATTGAATTCAAAAAGTTTCTTCTGGCCCTGAAAATCAAACAAAGTTTTATTTTATTCAATATTTTTCACATTACAAGATTTGGAAAATCTTGGGATGTGACAGAATGCCGGAACTATGTGACTCATGGAATATACTAGGCAAGTTAGTCAATCAGGGGGTCCCCATAAACCCCGTGTAGTTGTACGCTCGTCTTGGTTCAAGAGGCAAGAACTCGGGTCCTAGTGGTGGCGAGCATGGGACTAGAAAAACCTCATCCCACCGTAGCCTCCCATACAAGCCTTAGCAAGTTTAATCTCATATCACCGATCCTATCTCATCATGTTCTCCTTTCATACTAGATTCTCTTCATCTGATACATTATCTGGATGAACCAGACTCAACAGCTATGCAAGGCTAAGCAGGACACAATATAAGCTTTAGCAGTGCACACAAGCAAAATCTAGTTATGCTAGGAGCAGTGGATCAGGTAATATAAGCTCAAAGCGAGTAATGCAATAGATAGGATACTCTATCTATCGATAAAAGACCACAATAGAATCGTATGCAACATGGCAAGAATTGAAATGCTTTCGAAAAATCATAGGATTATATCATGGTGGGGCTATGCTTGCCTTTGCCAGTTGATAACCCATAATAAGATCTTCGGAAGCCTTGTACTTGACTTCATTACAGTTGGTCAAGTATTGTTCGTCGATATTCGACGGTGTTGATCTTGGTCTTCAATCTCGATCTCGATATATTATTCTATCGGGAAGAACCAAACACCGAAAAGAGAGGGAAACAATCAACACATGGAATCTATGCAATGCTCAAGCAAGGATGATGATATGACAAGTTAAATTGTATCAAAAATATACCTAAGGCATGCTCGACAATTTAATCAGGGTTCCGAGGGGTATAAACCCTAACTTAGGGAAACTCCGGAATTACCTGTGAGGGGTTACTATGTTCTTCTATTTAAACTTGTCATGAAAGTTGTTGATCAATGCATGATTATATCTTAATTAGATAGTTCTGATTTTTCTGAATATTTTGATATATTATTTGTATTTTCCTGACTTATAAATTAAAAGATATTGAATTTACAAGTTTATATCAAATTCTGGAATTATTTAAAACCTTTTATTAGCTTTACTGCATCATTATGACGTCAGCACAGGGGTGGGTTTGTTTTTACCAAGACAGAATCTAGCCACTATGACTGACTGCTGGGCCCTAGGCCACATCAACAACCACACTGGCGGTCAGCGGTCAAAGGTCCACGGCCATGTCACTCTGACGCGAGCGTGACGTCAGCGCGACGTCCACCCTCAGGCGATGGTCACCGGCGAAGACATAGGCCATGCCAGCTCGCACGGATGGGCTCGTTAGAACGAGCGGGACGAAACAAAACTAACTATAGCGGCGCTGCCTCGATATGGTCACCGGAGCATGGTATACGGCAGCGCACGGCAACAAGGCTTGCAGATCGACGACGAGCGATGGATACGGCAAGCGAGCGAGGCAACCAGAGGGTGCCTGAGCACCAGAAGCTCACCACGAGGTGATTGGTGATGACGGCGAAGGCTGGGGAGGACAGAGGCATGAGAATCAACGGCGGCGAGCTTCGTCGGGGTTGGGGAAGAAGAGACCGATGCGAGCGTTTGGGGGCTCCCGGGCTCGATTCGCTCGGCAACAAGGAAGCTGGCATCACGGAGGAGCTCGGGGCGGTGTCAGAAGAGTCCATGGAGGTCAGGGACGGCAGGGCGATGCGGTGGCCGTGAGGCTAGGGTTCGGTCCAAATAGGGGGAAACGCGAGGTAGCACGAGAGAGAGTGAGATGGGTATAGGGAGAGAGAGAGGGGAGCATCGGAGTTCTTATACTCTACTCAGCGGGAGGCGGCGGGCATCATGGCGCGGAGGAGATCGACGTCAGCGCGTCGGACACGCAGGTGCTTGCCGCTGATGGGGAAGACGACAGGGGAAAGGGCCAAACCGGTACGGGCTGCTGGCGGGCTGACTGGGCCGAGGATGGGCCGGCTGTGGCGTGCTGAGCGGCAGTGAGAGGAAGGAGAGGGAGGTGGGCTAGCTGGTCCGGCCTTGATAGGTTGGATGTTGCTATATTTTTTATCAAAACCTTTTTGAATTTCTGTTTTTCAGTTTTTGTTTGTTGTTCAAATCAAATTGCTTTGAATACTTTTAAAATACCAGGGACTTTTATAAAATATATGAAATTATTGCAGGGGCCCTTTTAGTCCAATTGAGCTCCAAATTTTTTTTATTTTTCAAATATTTTCAAAACCACCTTTTTAAATGGATATCAAAGAGAGAGGGGGAATAGGGTTTAGGGTTTGCATTTTATTTTCTTGTTGCATGCATTTAAAGGATGATGCTCATGAATGCACAAAACAAACCCTAATATAGATTAACTAAAACTGGGGTGTTACAGATGGAGACGATGATGACCAGCCGTCGATCGCGCTCTAATCGTGCGGCCTAGATCGTAAGATATTGCTTCGTGTTTGGTAAGCCGCTGACGAGTGGGACCAACTCCGGTGCAGCCTGCCGCGCGTGCTTCGCGTAGTTGGGACAGCCCATTAGCGATCCCGCGTGTAGCCCACATTTTCAAACTTAGGTTTTTCTTTTATTTGAAAATACCCTACTATATGTAACTTTGAAAATCAATTCAGGGAGATGCACTAAAGCAAATTGAATGAAACCAATTTTGTTTGAAAGTAGATGAAAATCCCTAATCACTCCCATTGGATTCAAATAGTTTGAAACTATAGATCACCCTTAGTAAATTAACAAGACAATAGATTTTATCACTTCAAACATTTTTCTAAAGTCAACCATAAGTGATTTTGAGTTGATTCCAACTCTCAAAAATAATCTTGGCCATGACCTATCTGAATATTTAAAAATATATAATTTTGCATATACAGTAGTCCTGGACCAAAATTAAAGAATGGCTTTATAGTCATTTCTAGTCACTTAAACATTATTAAATGGCATTGTTAGACTTTGCAATTTAGGCCAACCACCTTAAATTACATTCCCAAGTATTGGAATATGTGGTGATGACATGTGTCAATATGATCCCATATTTGAGTTGGAGAATATTAAATCTTAAGTAACTTTTCAATGAGTAGAAATTACTTTTCTAAAAATAGGACAACTAAAATCTTGTCACCTTTTTCTTGTCATTATAGAGATGATGCTAGATCGTCTAGTGTGGTTCCTTGTGTGTTAAATAGAGGTAGCTAAGTATTATTTGGTGATTGTGTACCTCGTATTGATTTATAGACGCTAGTATCAATCCAGGCTACGAGGAGGAAGAATTCTACGAAGACGAGGAAGAGAACTTTGACCACCTTACCAACCAAGGCAAGCTAAGCTAAACCATGCAAGCCTAACTTGCAAGCAATTGTGATACCACTTTGATTATACCAATCCCAAGTTTTACCTGCAAGCTTTACCTTTTACCCTTTTACCCTTTTTGCAAAGTTGTTCAAGTAGTAATTAATTGGTGATTAGTGGAAGATTAGGAAAGGTGTCATCAAGAGCTTGGAACTTGATGTAGGTAGATTCACTTGATTATCACCCCTCAATAGTGACACCCTCATTGATAGATGCTAGTGCTAAACCAATCTTGATCACTATAGATGGGAACAAATGATTATGAAAACCTTGGAATGATGAGTCATTATATTGAAATGTTTTGACATGTGTTATGGACACAATGAGTTGAAGATGATGTTGAATGAAGTATGCGACCTCACTTGGATAAAAACTGATGGTTGGGTTCGGAAGCGATACCATTCCAATTTTACCGTACAACTATAATACCCGAGTTTGGGTAGAGCCTGACTGGAAGTTTATGTGTCTTAGTATGGGTTTCCTCGCGGAACGAGGTGAGACGAGGCTACCTTGTGAATGAATGTCCACCTGTGCAGTTCCTAGGATGACAGATGGTCATGGCTGGGAGGCCAAACTCATAGGGGAGGTACCTATACTAGGGTGTGTAATTGAAAGGTTAGGATTGATTATCCGCATACCAAGTATGATGATTTAGGGTTACCGTGACGGATGTATTGAATGTTGTGGTGAAAGTGTACCACCTCTTCAGAGTGCCAAACTATTCAAATATCCTCCTCCGCGGTTATGGATAGTTGGATGGCCATACTGTTCCGTTGCCAGATGTTTTTCCAAAATAACTTTTGACTTGAAGTTTGACTTTGAATTGACTCCACAAGGATGTGGACATGAACCTAGTTTCCCACTTAAGTAATCTAGACAACTAAAGTTAGGCTCTTACTACGAAGTGCTTGTGAAATAAAATTGGCTTTGTGCAAACAAACTAAGAGCTTAGGATTCCTATTAGTTGGGTCTTACTGCTTTAGTGATAGTTTGCGAGTACTTAAAGTACTCATGGCTTTGTCCCTGGCTATTCCCATGGCCAGACTACGAAGGATAGTACGAGGAGGATGGATAGCAGGACGCCTACGATAACTAGGACCATCTCCCATCATCAGCATTGCATGTGATCTTGAAGATGGAGCCTCTACTATGCTATTATTCCGCTGCTTTGAGTTGTAATCAGACCTGATCATGTGGTCAACTATTTGTAAGACTATCATGGTTTGTAATGGATGATGTACTATGCTACCAATTCTGTTATGTCTCGCAAAAATGGTAATCCTAGGATTGCGATGTACAGCATAACAGGCATCTGGGATTAAAAATGTGGGTGTTGAAAAGTTGGTATCAGAGCCATCCTGACCATAGGAGACCCTAGTTAGAATGGACGTCTGAAAAACTCAGTTTTCAAAACAAAGAAAGTGAGTATGTATGAAAACTTATTCTCACTCTTACCCTTGAAATCTTTCAAAAATAGAGTCATATGTTCCTCAATTTTTTTGCAATCGTACATAAAATTTGGCACACTTGATAACCTCTCGAACTTACTCATCTTAATTGCTTATAGATGGACTACACGTACAATAAGTTTTATCAGTTGGGCAATAGAGGAAACCTTATCTTTGAGAGTGACCTAAGTCAGCTTGCGGAATTTCTGGAGCGCCCGCACCCGGAATTCTATGGAGCTTAGCTCAATGATCACCTCGGAGGGGAGCTGCAATGGTTGATAGTTGCAGATCTGTGAGGAA
The DNA here is from genome assembly GCA_910589765.1 of Avena atlantica. NCBI lineage: Eukaryota > Viridiplantae > Streptophyta > Magnoliopsida > Poales > Poaceae > Avena > Avena atlantica. The sequence goes on along the minus strand of OU342738.1, from coordinate 205,056,402 downwards.
AAATGGAGCCACCTACATCTGAGAAGATCTATTTCAGCATAAGGGAGAACAACTGGATTGATGGATTAGCAAGAGCAATGCAGGAAGAACTTGCCCAACTATGTGGGCAGAATGTCAATAAGATCGTCGGAACCCGCTTCGCTCATTTTGCCAGAAGTGACTCCCAGGGACAACCCTTGGACATGCCAGGACACCCTGAGTTGAGGCACCATGTGGACCATCTTGCCTTCATGCTTCATGAAAATCAGAAAGAGCTGGACAATGCCTGTGCTGACACCAACGAGAAGCAGCTTGCTGCCGCCAACAAGGACCGGACCTTTGCCATCCTCGTGAAGGAGCGCAAGTCACTTTGCCGCCTGCGTGACAAGAAGGATCGCATCATTGCTCGCCTCCGTCACAAAGTGTCAGCCCTGGAAGAGACCATCCATGATCGGGACATGCAGCTTAAGGAGAGGGAGAACAAAGGGGAAGGTATTCATGGAGATCCCTACTTGTACCTCAGTGATGATGATGACTACTTGGAGTATATCGACCAGGAGTTACACACTGACGATGAGGACCGCGACTTCATTGATGATGAAGAGGTCACCGATTCTCATGAGGAGTAGTAGCACCAGAGCACTGTCGTAGGTGTGAGTTGTATCCGGTCCCACTGTATCGTAGCTTGCCAGAATGGTTCTTAAAACCATCTGCTTTGTTGTTGTGCTGTGTTTGGAATGTGTGGTTTGTATGTGTGCTTGGAACGAATGAAAATTAGTTGTTGACTTTCAAACCCTAGCCTTGCTCAAAGTTTAAAGGCTTATAAACCAAACTCATAAACCCTAGAAAAATTTCCCTCTTGTCTCATGATCTATCTCAATCTTCAGATGCCTCGCGGTGGAAGCAGCTTATTCTCAAGACCCGATGGTCCAAATTCTGCAAATGCTAGTAGCAGATCGAGAAACCGGTAGGACCGAGCGTCAAGCCAATCTTGCCACTCTTCAACAGATCGCCCAACTGGCGCATGACAACCAAGGCCATGGAAATCAGGATCATCATGGATCGAAACTTAAGAACTTCCAAAACACCAACCCCCCTATCTTTAGCAAATCTGAAGAGCCCCTAGATGCTGATGACTGGCTACAAACCATGGAGAACAACTTAGAAGTTGCAAGAGTGGATGCTGCGGAAAAACTGTTGTTTACCACCCACTATCTGGCAGGTTCTGCAAGAGCATGGTGGAATAGCACTCGTACAATAAACGGAGGCCAGATGATGACTTGGGATGAATTCAAACTCAAATTCAGCCGAACTCATGTGTCACCAGGTTTGATTCTGAGGATGAGGGGTGAATTCAAGGAGCTGAAACAGGGAAGGATGACTGTGGTTGAGTACCATGACAGATTTCTGTCTCTGTCTAGGTATGCCCCTGATGAGATTGGTACCGAAGCCAAGAATAAGGAAAGGTTTATGAATGGTCTGCATGATGAGATGCAGACAGAGTTAGTCAATATTCCTTTTGCCAATTTAGAAGCTCTAGTGGATTCAGCTATCCAAATGGTAGGAGAGATCGACCAAGCCAATGAGAACCGTAAGCATCGTATGATGTATTAGCCTAGACCCCACCATACCAAAGGTATCGCCCCAGTTCGTCTGCAGGATTTGCAACAAGGAACAATAGGCCACCCATGCCCCGCCCCAACTACCCTATTGTAGTGGAGCAAACCCGAGTCCCGGAGGCAACAACCACTACAACACTGGCAATCCCAATAACTTCAATCGTGCACTGCCAAGGCCCACCAACAACACCCACAATACTGCCGCAAGGACTGGAAGTAATGTTGTGCCTGTTGCAGGGAAGGACAAGTCAATGATCACCTGCTTTGAATGTGGAGTGACGGGTCACTACTCCAATGAGTGCCTCAAGAAGATTGTTGCAGCACCCAATGTCACTGCACCTTCCCAACAGCAGCGTCGTGTCCAACCTGGAAAGAGATTCTCCCCAGGCAACCCGCACAACCGTACCGGACGTTTGTTCCACATGAATGCTGAGGAAGCCCAGGAAGCGCCAGATGTCATGCTAGGTATGTTTTCTGTTAACTCAGTACTTGCAAGAGTGTTGTTTGATTTTAGAGCATCACACTCGTTTGTTATAAAAGAATTTGCATGCACTAGTAAGATTCAACCAACAAATTTGAAGCATGTTATGATAGTTCAAATACCTGGGTCAACTACCAAAGATAGAAAATTTTGCAAGGCTATACCTATCAGAATTCATGGAATAGATTTGTATGCCAACCTAATAGTACTTGGAACAAAAGGTTTGGAAGTAGTACTAAGAATGGATTGGATGTCGAAACATCAAGGATTAATAGACCGTGCCAAGAAAGCCATAACCATGACCAGTAGCACCGGAGTATCAGTTGAGCATGTGTCTGAGACACTGCCCCGTCAACTCAAGTGCAACAAGAGTTTAGTCCAACCAACCCTAGACCAAGTCAGAGTAGTCTGTGAATACCCCAATGTGTTCCCAGATGAATTACCTAGTATCCCCCAGATCGGGATATCGAGTTTATCATTGAACTAATTCCTGGAACTAGACCCATAGATCAGAGACCCTATAGTATGAACCCAGCGGAGTTAGTGGAGCTCAAGAATCAACTTGATGACATGATTAGCAAAGATCTGATTCAACCAAGTACATCGCCATGGAGATCACCTGTTTTGTTTGTGGATAAGAAACATGGTGCCGCCCGTTTATGTACGGATTACCGGAAGTTGAACGACGTCACCGTCAAGAACAAATACCCACTGCCGAAGATAGAAGATTTATTTGACCAGTTGACCGGCGCCAGAATGTTCTCTAAGATTGATCTTAGAACTAGTTATCATCAACTAAAAATTCGCGCAACGGATATCCCAAAGACTACCTTCACTACCCGATATGGATTTTATGAGTACAAGGTCATGTCATTTGGATTAACCAATGCCCCCGATTATTTCATGAACCTCATGAATAAGATTTTTATGAACTTATTGGATAAGTTTGTCATTGTTTTCATCGATGACATTCTGATCTATTCCAAGTCGGAAGAAGAACATGAGCAGCACCTAAGAACCATCCTTGGAACCCTTAGGAAGCATCGGTTGTATGCTAAGTTCAGCAAATGTGAATTCTGGTTAAAGGAACTAGGATTCCTAGGACATATCTTGTCAGTTGGAGGAGTTTCCGTCGACCCTGCCAAGATTAAGGATGTTGAAGAATGGAGAGCTGCAGCCACTCAAACCGAAGTTCGTGCATTTCTTGGATTAGCGGGATATTACTGCAAGTTTGTTGAAGGATTTTCAAGCATCGCAAGGCCGATGACTCAGATGTTGAAGAAAGACAAGAAGTTTGAATGGACGGATGTAAGATCTCTCCTTTGTAAAGGAAAGGATCCCTGTGATTGCAATGCTAGTCCCTGGATCAATGCTAGCATCCACAGTTTAAGATGAAGTACATAGAAACAAAGGTCATTATTACATATCATTCCAGAGACAAACATAGTCTTTTACAACTCCATGGCCACAGGCCTAATACAAGAGTTCAAATATATAATAAGATAAATAAGTCTTCATCTTCATGTGCCACAGGTAAGCATGTTGAGTGTAGACTCATGACTCCTAATCATCATCAGAATATCCTGCAACATCACAAGTTACAGCCACAGTGGGTCAATACATTTGGAATAGTATTGGCAAGTGATACCTTAGTAGAATATTGGTGGACTAGATACTATATGCATTTTGGCTAAGTGTAGCTTAGGCTTGCTTTGTTCAAAATAGGTTTTGCCTATTAGTTGAAAACACTAAGTTTTCTTTGATAAAAATCTTTCCCAAGGAACCACCAATAGACATTGGGGTCCTTCACCCTTGTTCAACCACAAGTTTTTACTTAGAAATTGGGATGGGGAGATTCTTGATAGCTTCCATGTCTTGATGCTCAAGTTGTCCAATACCAGGGACATGGCTAAGTACTTAGATCCTTCCATCTGCAGAGGTTGTGTACTTTCCCCATAAGACTTGATTTTCACCAAGACAGGACCTTTCAGAAGCCTTCCCTTAGACCAAATGGACGCGTTCCAACCTATCATCCCACTACCACCAACTTTCCAAATGGCTAAGTTATTGCAACCTATATGATCCAGGTAGAGCCCATATTGCCAAGTGGCTGCACTAGAAGCTTCTTAACATTTGGCCTCTCAAATCCCTTTGTTCCTGTGTGGCTTCCCACAAGTGAGATACACAAGGTAAACCATAGAAATGGGCCTTGTGTAACCACTCAACATAACCCATTCCTTCCATTCCACCTAGGTGTTTCATTCACTTAGTTGTTTTATTAAACCAAAAACATAGTCCAAAGACTTAGAAATATTTATTCATAGCATAAATATATAACCACCCTTGGTTGACACTAGCTAGGCTAAGCATGGCATTGTTAAGACTTAGAAATATTTCTAGCAATTCTACAACTACTAGGATTTCCCAAGCATAGCATATATATCAAAAATATCCATGCAAGACTAGCAAAATATTTCTAATGCATATTTGAAAACATAGGAATAAAATCATGAAACGCCACTTGCCTTGTTAGTTTGGAGAGTAGCTACAATCCTCACAATCACAATCACTATTTGCACCAAAATCTACACATAAAATGATAGCACCAAATCACATACAAAATAAATACAAGCAAAAATATATGGATGCATGCAATATGATATGTGATGATTTTCTATACTCAACAAGACAAGTGCACAGTACTGATTCATAAACTAGTTCAAAACTTGCCAAACAACCTTTATTTGAACATTAAAACATTTCTCAAACAATTAATATACACAAAATAGGCCTACACATGTTTCTGTAAAAATAACCATTTTAATAGAAATAAAACTTTAAACACATTGCATATATGGAAAGGGTTTTCTCTCCTAATTCCATTGATATAAAATTTTTCAAATTTGGACGTGGCATTCAAAAGTTATGAATTAAACAAAATCAAACATCTAATAGATCTAATTCAAAATTTTAAAACCAAAGTCGTGCCACGCGGCGCCTTCTAACTGGCTGGTACCGCTTCGCGCTGGATTTGCGTCTGCGAGCCATTGGATCTAACTAAAACATGCGGCTCTGATTAAAACATACCGCTTCGCTTATGATCTATCGTGTCCACTAGATCTAAATTGAACGGCCCTTAGCAAAAGACCAACAAGTGGTGGCGCTAGCGGCGGCGACAGGCGGCGGCGCGCTCAGTCAGTGGCGGAGCTGGCGAACTAGGTCGCCTGGGGAGGTGGGAGGATGCTCACCAGAATCGCCGTGATAAGGAGAAGCTCGACGTATGCTCGGTTGGCGAAGGGGAGCTCGGAGTTGTCGCGGATTGCTCGTCGGAGTAGTCCCTGGCGACGGTGTCTTCTGTTCGTCGACGTTGGTGACGCTCGGGGCCGCGCTAAGACGAGAGAAAGGTGTCGTTAGATGCGCAGGACACTGAGGATCTCACGCGTATCAAACAGAGGGAGAGGGGAGGCTGGGACTTATGGGAAAAGGTCGCCGGAGTTCGAGCAGAGGACGGCGGAGCTGAGTCGTTGACGTTGCCGAGGCTACAGACCATGCGCGAGCAAACGGAAAGCATCAGTAGGTGCGCACGGAGATGTAGAACAAGCCAGCATGTACCATAGGCAGAGGGGAGTGCGGTGCTCACCGGAATTCGTCGGCGAACTCGTCGGAGCAGCGAGGTTGCGGCGAGGAATTCTCGCAGCCTGGGGGCGCTCTGTGCTTGGGGTTTGGGGGAAAATGGAGAGGGGGCAGAGGGGGTTTAAGTAGCAAGGGCGCGTGCGAGATTTACTCAGGCATTGAACGGGAATTGACGCTGCGAATTAAACAGGAAACGCCCGGCGTAATTTTGGGGATGAACTGGTCGCTGGGTGGATACGACGACAGTTGTGTGGGCCGTGATTGTCAGCGAGAGTAAAGGAGTGGGGATGGGTCCAAGCGATCAGCGACTCAGTGGGTGTGGGTGCGAGTAAAGAAAAAACGATTCGCGGGGGAGGCTGCTGGGCTAGCTGGGTCGAGTTGGGCTGGGTTGGGGTAGATTGGCTTGCTGCTTATTTGTTTTCCTCTTTATTCCTTTTCTTTTTCTGTTTGGTTTTCTAGAATTGGTTTTCAAACTCTATTTCAATTCAGTTTGAATTCAAACCTTCTCTAGATTTTTGTACAGTGTACTTTGCACTCAAATATGTGTCCAACACTTCTGTTTACAAAAAACATACTTGGGTCATTTGGAAAGTAAAATAAAATCAAGCCTTTATGAGATATAATAATAGGCATAAACTTGGTTTTATTTCATACTTTGTTTTGAAACTTTGTTCAAGATTTTGATATCACTTAAGTTTGAACTCAAAACATTACTGAATGAATATTAGTATCTTTCTCATTAGCAAGTAGCACAAAGGCTAGAGTATTCATACATAAAATAATGAGCAATATATGCTCCTGTTTTTGAAATGATTTTGAAATGAAACCCTAAATGATCATGGATGCATGGATGATATGCATGAGTTTTGAAACATGATTTTAGGGATGTTACAAATCTAACCCCCTTAAGGTGAATCTCTCCCTCGAGATTCGGGTTGGCTAGCAAATAGGTGAGGGTGGTCTTTCCGAAGATTATCTTCTCTTTCCCATGTTGCTTCTTCTTCGGAATGATGGTTCCACTGAACTTTGCAGAATTTGATAGTCTTAGTCCGAGTAACTCTTTCTGCAGTCTCAAGAATCTTGATAGGTTTCTCTTCATAAGTGAGATCACTTTCCAATTGGACCTCTAACAAAGGTATAGTATCCTTCAAAGATGTCTCTTCCATTTCTGGATGGCATTTCTTAAGCTGACTCACATGAAACACAATATGAACAGCTGACAAAGACTCTGGCAATTCAATCTCATAAGCTACTTCTCCTTTGCGACTCAGAATCTTGAATGGTCCAACATATCTTGGGGCCAACTTTCCTTTGACTCCAAACCTCTTCACTCCACGAATTGGTGACACTCTAAGATAAGCTCTGTCACCTACTTCATAGGTGACCTCTCTACGCTTTGGATCCGCGTAGCTCTTTTGTTGGGACTATGCTATCTTCAATCTATCCTTTACCAGCTTGACTTTTTCTTCGGCCTCTTTGATGAATTCTAGTCCGAATAAACTTCTTTCTCCCACACCATTCCATAGCAATGGGGTGGTACACTTTCTCCCATAGAGAAACTCAAATGGTGCCATCTCAATACTGGATTGATAGCTGTTATTGTAAGAGAATTCTGCGTACGGCAGACTTTCATCCCAACTGGCTCCATAGTCTAGAGCACATGCTCTCAACATATCTTCAAGAATCTGATTAGTCCTTTATGTCTGTCCATCAGTTTGAGGATGAAATGTTGTGCTGAATTCCAACCTCGTTCCCAATGACTCATGTAGTTGCCTCCAAAAATGAGAAGTTAATTGGGTTCCCCTGTCAGACACAATACTCTTGGGTACTCCATGCAGACATACAATTCTGCTCATATAGATCTTGGCTAACTTAGCACGTGTATAAGTTGTCTTCACGGGTATAAAATGAGCCACTTTAGTTAGGCGATCCACTACTACCCAAATAGAATCATATCTTGACTGGGTCCTTGGCAATCCGGTAATGAATCCATACCAATCTTGTCCCACTTCCAATCAGGAATAGGTAGTGGTTGAAGCAATCCTGCTGGTTTCTGGTGTTCCGCTTTCACTCTACTACATACATCACACAAAGCAATATGTTCGGCGATGTCCTTCTTGAGGTTATTCCACCAAAATCTTTCCTTCATATCCATGTACATTTTGGTGTTACCCGGATGAATGGAATATGGTGAGTTGTGTGCTTCTTGTAAAATCAGTTTCTGAAGTTCCGGATCTTGCGGAACATAGATACGTTTTCCATGCCATAAAGTACCCTGTTCGTCTTCATGGAATCCTTTGGATTTTCCCTTGCCAATCTTTTCCTTAATCTCTTCAATTTCCTTATCTGCCTTTTGGGCTTCCTTGATCTTGTCCAACAAAGTGGGTTGAACATCCAAAGACATGAGATGTCCCTCAGGCACAATCTCTAATCTGAGATCTCTAAATTGGGCACACAGATCATCTGGCAATTCTCCCTTAGTAAGCCCATTCACAAAAAACTTTACGGCTTAGAGCATCTGCTACAACATTTGCTTTACCAGGGTGGTATTGCAAACTCAAGTCATAGTCCTTGATGAGTTCTAGCCATCTTCTTTGTCTCATGTTAATTTCCTTCTGGGTGAATATATACTTCAAACTCTTATGATCTGTGAACACTTCACATCGCTTTCCCAAAAGATAATGTCTCCATGTTTTGAGTGCATGGACAACAGAGGCTAACTCTAAATCATGAGTAGGATAGTTTACCTCATGAGTTTTGAGTTGTCTCGAGGCATAAGCCACAACTTTTCCTTCTTGCATAAGTACTGCACCTAAACCATGATGGGATGCATCACAATATACTTGGAAATCTTTTTCCAAATCTGGCAAACATAAGACTGGTGCAGTCACTAGTCTCTTCTTCAATTCTTGGAAACTGAGTTCACAACCTTCAGACCAAGCAAATTTCTTGTCTTTCTTTAGTAATTCTGTCATAGGTTTAGCTACCTTGGAGAAATTTTCAATAAATCTTCTGTAGTATCCTGCCAAGCCAAGGAAACTACGAACCTCTTTCACTGACTTGGGAGATTCCATTCAGTTCAACTGAAACTTAGCCTCAACTGCTACACACCATCTCCTGACACAACGTGTCCAAGAAATCCAACTTCATTCAACCAAAATTCACACTTGCTGAACTTGGCATACAACTTATGCTCTCTAAGCTTCTCAAGTATCAAACGCAAATGTCCTTCATGCTCTTCTTTGCTCTTGGAGTAGATCAGAATGTCATCGATGAAAACGACAACAAACTTATCAAGGAATTCCATGAACACCTTGTTCATCATATTCATGAAGTATGCTGGTGCATTGGTCAAACCAAATGGCATCACGGTATACTCATACAATCCATACCTTGTGGTGAAAGTTGTCTTAGGTATGTCTTGTTCTCTTATCTTGAGCTGGAAATAACTTGACCGGAGATCAATCTTTGAGAACACACAAGTTCATTCTAACTGATCAAACAAGTCATTGATTCTAGGCAAAAGGTATTTGTTCTTGATAGTCACCTCATTGAGTGAACGGTAATCTATGCATAACCTTTGACTTCTATCTTTCTTTTCCACAAACAAAACTAGTGCTCCCCAATATGAAGAACTTGGTTGGATAAATCCTTTCTGCAACTGTTCTCCAAGTTGTTTCTTGAGTTCTTTCAACTCATCCACTGACATAATGTACGGACTCTTTGCTATTGGTCCAGATCCTGGTAGCAAATCAATAAGAAATTCCACATATCTCTCTGGTGGCATTCCCAGCAATTCTTCCGGAAACACATCCGGATACTCACTCACAATGGGCACACTGTCCATGCTAACCCCCTTAAGAGAATTTAGCTTACTCCTTCTTGCTTCAAAGTTGGTCTTGAATCTGATCCTCTTATTTTCTGGAGTTGTGAGTGAGACAGTATGATTGGCACAATCTATCACTCCCTTGTGCTTAGTCATCCAGTCCATTCCCAAAATAACATCCAATCCTTGGGAGTTTAGGATTATCAAGTTAACGGGAAACTTATACTTCCCAAACTCTATGACTAGATCATGACATCCTGAATTCACTATCATTTCTCCGCCAGGAGAACTTACTTTTATAGGACACCCAATAGTTTCTACTGGTATTTCATTTCTTTCAAAAAATTCTCTTGATATGAATGAATGAGATGCACCAGTATCAAAGAGAACAAATGCTAGAACAGAATTGAGTTTGAACTTACCAGCAACAGCATCAGGTTCCTCATATATTTCCTCCACATTGATGTGGTTCACTTGTCCCTTTTGAAAAGGGTTAGGATTGTTGGCTCCTTCAACTTTCTTTTCTGGGCATTCATTTGCATAATGCCCCATCTTCTTGCACTTGAAACACTCAACCTGACTAAGATCCTTCTTGACAGGCTGGCTTCCACTGCCACTTCCACTGTGGTGGCTCTTATATCCACCCTTGTGATTCTTGTACCTGTCATTGTCATGACTACGGTGACTCTTGTTGTCATGATGACGGTTGTGGTTGTGGTGCTTGTTGAATTTCCCATGCTTGTGGGATCCTAAACTCCCACTATCATCATAATGGGAACGCTTGTGAGACGATCCCGAGCTGTGCTTGTCAGAGTGCTTTCTCTTCCTCTGCTAACTCTCGTTTCATCTTGCTCTCCAAAATAGCAGCCTTGTCACAAAGAGACTGGTATGTGGGAACATAGGCCACAGCTAACTGCAGGTTCAGTTCATCATTCAACCCTTTAAGGAACTTTTCCTTCCTCTTAGCATCAGTGTCAACTTCATCCGGTGCATATCGCGCCAGATTGTTGAACTCCTCAATGTATTCAGCCACGCTGCGGTGGCGCTGCTTCAAGTTATGGAACTCTTTCTTCTTCAAACTCATCACTCCGGATGAGATGTGAGCAGTACGAAAATCATCTTCAAAGATATCCCATGTCACATCTGCAATGGGAGTGGTGATCTGGAAGTTATCCCACCAAGTGGTTGTTGGTCCTTCTAATAAGTGAGCTGCAAATCTGACTTTCTCTTCATCAGTACAGCCAACTGTTACCAAGTCCTTGTTCACAGAGCGTAGCCAATCATTGGCCACCATAGGATCAGTAGTTCCTGAGAACTTTGCAGGCCTCAGTCTCAAGAACCTGGTAAGCATGTCAAAACCCGGTGGGTTGTTCTGATTGTTGTTGTTGTTATTGTTGTTATTATTGTTGTTATTGTTGTTGTTCTGATTCTGGATGAACGTAGTCATCATTTGCATCAGCTGAGTCTGAGCTGTCATCATTTGCTGCATCTCAGGGGTGATGTTGTTGTTGGGGTTGGGATTGGCACGTCGGGGAGGCATCTGTGGTGTGTTCAATAGAGATAAGAATGAGATACCCATAGATGCTAACATGCACAATACATCACATAAACAATCACCAAACATGCATCATAATAATAAAAGTTCAACAACATAGACAACAAGTTTGCAAAGTAAACACACCAATAGCAAGCCATCCACATGTTGGATGGTCATTGCGACTCAATAATCAAAGACATGATAAATAAAGGTAAATGAGTAGTCATCACTACTCCTCTGCATCAACCTCCTCGTCGACAAGTGTAAGACCTGCATTCTCCATAGCGGTCTTGTACTCCTCGACATTGGTGGTCAAGGTCTCTACCTTGGCTTTGAGAGCCCTCTTCTGTGAACGAAGTCTCTCAATCACAGTCTGCTGATGCTCGAGCTCGAAGTCCTTGGCCTCTAGTTCTGCAGTCATGTATCGAATCCTCTTGTTCCTATCTTGGACTCGCTTCTATTGACTCTTGAACTTTCTGTCCTGACTCTCAAACTTGGCCTCCATCTCCTTGACTATCTCATCTTGCTCCGCGAAGAGCTTGTCCTTCTCACGAAGCTGCACCTGGAGTTCGTCATTGCTGAGCATGACGTTGGTCCTATCAGTGTCTATGTGCCTAAGAAGAACCTCTAAGTCCTGGAGATATAGACGAATCGGCTCTGCTGTCTCCCTCGAAGTATCCTCGAAGTCAATGGCCTCACCATCCTCATCACGTCTACCGAAGGTGTGGAAGTGAGTACCTCTAACCTGTCGAGAGTGTCTCCCTAACAGATGTCCAATCAAGTCCTGCATGACTACCTCTAGGCCTCTCTCCTTGTCATCATGCATGAGCTTGAAGATGATTGCCTCCGTGGTAGGCTCAGTCTGGCGTCCGGGCTGATTAACCTTGAAGCCCCAAAGGTCTTTCCTCTCAAACTTGGTGAGGGGAAGCACCATGATGGTAGGAAGAGGGAGATTGAGCAAACTAGTGAGCTCAATAATACGAGGGCCAAAACGAGTTCCCTTGAACTCTTCAACCGTACTGATAGTAACATTAGGCATCTATTTAATAAGATAGAAAAAGTTAGAATCAACACAATTTAAGACAAAACACATGACAAGGCATCACATGCATAACTTTGGAAATCAAAACACACAAGTCATGGTATACATGGATCCATTACAAACAACCAAGGTTCAACTTATTTTAAACAACATTTGGAATATAAAATGATAAATGTGGTGGTCCAACTATTGTGGTACATTACAACCCCATCTCACTTGCAAAGTTGGCTAACAGGGCATCCCTAGAGGCAATCTGTTTGTCTAGATCACAAGACTCCATTGCTAAGTCTATGATGTCCTTCCTTAAGCTTTGGTTGGTAGCCTCTAACTCTTGGGTATGCTTCTTTTCTTCCCTAAGATCATTCTGGGTATTAAGCATTCTGCACTTGATTCTATCACCAAGTTCTTTGATGGCTTTCCAAGCTGCATCCCTTGCTGAATCAAAGAATGTGGTGTGCATCATTGAGTTGGTGACCATGCAGAATCTTGAGTCCTTGTGGTTGTCTTCCTTTTTTTATACAAGTGAAGTTGCACCCACCAGTACTCAACTCCTTCATCCATCACAGGAAAACCTTTATACACAGCTACACCATGTATTCCCATGGCAACCATGAGGTCTTTGAGAGCCTTGGGGAACTCTGTCTCACATTCCAAAGTCATAGTCATGAGTGGTCCCTTCTTCACGGCTTCATTGATGGAGTTCATCTACAAGTAGAGATGAGAAAGAAGATTAGAAAATTTTACGAGAAGAAAAGACAAGTGTGGAAGTTGTTGAAAAAATTCCCTTAATGGTTTCCAATCCTAGGGTCATAATCCTATAGGCAACACAGTGATCTGATACCATCTGTAAGATCCCTCCTTTGTAAAGGAAAGGATCCCTGTGATTGCAATGCTAGTCCCTGGATCAATGCTAGCATCCACAGTTTAAGATGAAGTACATAGAAACAAAGGTCATTATTACATATCATTCCAGAGATAAACATAGTTTTTTACAACTCCTTGGCCACAGGCCTAATACAAGAGTTCAAATATATAATAAGATAAATAAGTCTTCATCTTCATGTGTCACAGGAAAGCATGTTGAGTGTAGACTCATGACTCCTAATCATCATCAGAATATCTTGCAACATCACAAGTTACAGCCGCAGTGGGTCAATACATTTGGAATAGTATTGGCAAGTGATACCTTAGTAGAATATTGGTGGACTAGATACTATATGCATTTTGGCTAAGTGTAGCATAGGCTTGCTTTGTTCAAAATAGGTTTTGCCTATTAGTTGAAAACACTAAGTTTTCTTTGATAAAAATCTTTCCCAAGGAACCACCAATAGACATTGGGGTCCTTCACCCTTGTTCAACCACAAGTTTTTACTTAGAAATTGGGATGGGGAGATTCTTGATAGCTTCCATGTCTTGATGCTCAAGTTGTCCAATACCAGGGACATGGCTAAGTACTTAGATCCTTCCATCTGCAGAGGTTGTGTACTTTCCCCACAAGACTTGATTTTCACCAAGACAGGACCTTTCAGAAGCCTTCCCTTAGACCAAATGGACGCGTTCCAACCTATCATCCCACTACCACCAACTTTCCAAATGGCTAAGTTATTGCAACCTATATGATCAAGGAAGAGCCCATATTGCCAAGTGGTTGCACTAGAAGCTTCAACATTTGGCCTCTCAAATCCCTTTGTTCCTGGGTGGCTTTCCACAAGTGAGATACACAAGGTAAACCATAGAAATGGGCCTTATGTAACCACTCAACATAACCCATTCCTTCCATTCCACCCAGGTGTTTCATTCACTTAGTTGTTTTATTAAACCAAAAACATAGTCCAAAGACTTAGAAATATTTATTCATAGCATAAATATATAACCACCCTTGGTTGCTACTAGCTAGGCTAAGCATGGCATTGTTAAGACTTAGAGATATTTCTAGCAATTCTACAACTACTAGGATTTCCCAAGCATAGCATATAGATCAAATATATCCATGCAAGACTAGCAAAATATTTCTAATGCATATTTGAAAACATAGGAATAAAATCATGAAGCACCACTTGCCTTGGTAGTTTGGAGAGTAGCTACAATCCTCACAATCACAATCACTATTTGCACCAAAATCTACACATAAAATGATAGCACCAAATCACATACAAAATAAATACAAGCAAAAATATATGGATGCATTGCAACACCCTCAGAATCGACCCTATGCAAGTTTTAGCGATTCCCGCCAAACCCGCATAGAAACGATTCAAAGGTGCCCACCAGGCACTTTCGTGTGGGTGGAAAACAAAGTAATAACATTACACAACAGTCCTCGATGGGACCCACGGAACAGATATATATATACAACACGACTCCATGAGTCAAGAATACAGATATACAGAACGAAGATCCAAATCACCTTGAAAACGATAGAGCATCCAGCTACGGACAAGATGCAAAGGGGCTAAGAGCCCTGAAGAATAACCAATGGCGTCCATAACCCTGCCCAGGCCAAGCCGGAAGGGTAACCCTGCTAACGACGTCGATCTCAAACCTGCTTAAACAAAAGGGGTGCCGACAAAGGGCAAAGGAAAAAGAAGAGCGTCAGTACTGAGGCCAGTACACGGCGAGGCTAGAATTCGGCGGTCCTCGCCTACATAGGTATGGTGGACTGAGCGGCAGCGCAGCATGCACTAAACAACCTATAGAGACTCGATACAACTGGCGGCTATCAGAGAGGGGGGGAGTAAGAAAGGCCTATTCGGACCCAACCTGATGCTACCATCAAACAAACCCATCCTGGTGTTTCCCCCTCGAGACCAAACGAGGAAGTCAACCGAGGAACTCACACAGTTGGCAGCTTTATTTATTCGGTTATCGTTGCAGTAATTACTAGTCAGGTATAGATAATCATCCTGATAAAATAAGCAGTGGGCCGTTTTAGTTAACCATTCCGTTGTAGTTGCAACACTTACTAGTCAGATACAAATAGCATGAGATATCCCAAAACCCAGCAGTTGTTGGTACTTTTATTTAGCCATTCCGTTGTGGTGAAGATGATTACTAGTCATTTCGGATACAAGTCAATTTATAACAGTAAACTTTAGTTATAGTTGTCTATGATCAAGCACTGTGCTCCAAGTCATCCATAACCGCGGACACGGCTTCTCGAAAAGATTTAACCCTGCAGGGGTGCACCAAAGTATCCACAAGCACTTCGACCCTTTTTGCCAGATCAGTTAACATACACCCATCGGTATGTCGGCGGGCCTAAGTCATGACGTTTCCAGACCCAAAGCAAGCACGGGGGGGCCACCCCACTAAGTAGACCCGCAACAAAGTCGGCCGGTCTCCGAGACGGACTCAGGGTTTGGGTAGACGGCTGTGAACGACTGGGAACCCAAAACTGGGCTTGTCGACACCGCGAAATCGTGTCCCGATCCTAAACAGTACAGGTGCTATCCATCGCACAATTTAAATAAAGCAGTAAAGCATGGCATAAGTACAGGATAGTAAATAAATCCTCAAACTAGTTTGTGGCCCCCAGTACAATACTCTGAAATCAGGTACTAATCGATGGGGGGCCCATATCTCCCCACCTGTGGTTAGCGCGCTCGATCTCGGAACAGGTGTCAAGAACTCGGGTTCCTACGGGACACCAGTGAGCGGTCGGAAACCAAATGTTATCTATCACCCACCGGTGCCTCTGCATTTACCTACTTCCATTTTTAGTTATTAAACAATAATTGAATCAAACGATAATTAAAGCCATGGTCATCTCCAACATTAAACATGCGGCAAAACTCCAACAACTGTGGTACTTGACGACACGCAACAGCACTTGAGCCAGCGACTACGACGCGCGGTCCAACTATCTACCAAACAACAGGTAATAGGAGGTGTCCAAGGCAATATAAGGCTGCAAAGGATATCACGGGTACGACAAATAGAGCATCGCAACACAGATAGCAATATATCAACAGGAGGGAATAAATACTATAAAAGTAAGATAGGTAGAAAGGGGGAGATGCTCGCCTGAAAACATTGCTGAAGGTTCAACCGAAGAACGGACGACACTCGCATCAACTCAACGGCCTTATCCACGAAGAAGCAAAACACTAGAATAAACACCGGTTGCAATATTTAATACTACGGCAAAAGATCGGGCATGATGCATGTATGATGCATGGCATGGCAAAGATGCGATGCAATTAGGTCATATTAAGCGAAACCGGGGGTCCCGAAAATTAATTAAATGGTTCAAGTTATTTATCCACCCCGCAAATTAAATGTTGTAATAACATGGCAAGATAAGTTACCGGTTCGCTACACAAATTTAAATGAGGCCAATATAAGACTAGATTGTCCGCATATGGGCCCCATATTTAATTATATGGTGAATCGACATAAGGCCCCCAAACCAAATGATATGCATGCGAGTATGAATGATTTACATGCAACATTTCATAATGTCATATATTATAAAATATAGGGTGTCGGATAGGGGTCACACATTAGGGGGGCTCGACGATCTTGGTGGTTCGGCGGGGTTTCGGGTTCGGCCTCAGGGTTCGGCGGGAAGGCAGGGTTCGGTTCCAGATGGAGAACTCGTTTCCAAGCGGACGATCTTGCCGTCGTGAAGACCTTGTCGGGCCCGCGCCATCAAGTCGGTCTTGGTATTCGGGACGAAGAACTTGGCGTATCCGCGTCGGCGATCTTGGCGTTCTTCAGGTTCGGGTCCTAGCGTCGGTCTTGTCGTTCGGAAGTAGAACTTGTCGTCATTGTGGCGACCTTGGCGTCCTTCCGGTTCGGGTTTTGGCGTCCGAGGGAAGTACTTGGCGTCCCGGGGAGATCTTGATTCGGCGTCGGCACATGGTACATGCTTCTCGGAAGATCTTTGCGTTCCATGACGATGATCTTCGGATCCACGGTCTCGGGGTCCCGGGGTGGAGGTCTTAGCGTCCCGATGGATCGGCCTCCGAGTATGGTGTCTATCTTCGGGTACCGCGGGTTGTCGAAGGGAAGATCTTGTCGACATGGTGGCTCCAGGACAATCTTACATAGAGCATCTTGTGGTTTGCACCGTTCTCGTCTGTGTCCTGCTTGCATTCGACGAGATAACCAGGCGACATTCGACGGCTGAAGACGGTTACGCAGGGCCGGGACCCACGGCGAGGCGGCGGCGTGCAGGCCTGCGAGGCGACAGACCAGCGGCCGGCGGAGCTCCTGGCGCGGGAAGGAGCCCTGGGGAAGGCGGCGCTCTGGAGACAAGCGGGAGGGGCCGGGGCCGGCAAACGGTGAGGAGGAGACAGGCAGGCTACTGGCGCGGCGCCCTGCGGAGCTCGCGGGGACGGCGAGCCGGAGAGGTGGCGGGGGCGGCTGGAGGAGCTCCGGCGAGGGAGGCCGGAGGCGAGGAGGACGGTGGAAGGCGGCGGCGAGGGGCAGGGCTCCGGCGAGGAGGGGCGCTCGCGGAGGAGGAGGAGCATGGCGGTGGCCGCGGAGGGGCAGGTAGAGGTGACGGAGGCCGACGCCGGGGAGGAGGGCCTGGCGGCGCGGGGACACGGTGGAGGAGGCGGCGGTCCGGCGAGCTCTGCAACGGCGAGGCGGGGATGGGGTGAGGGGCGAGGGGCTTGCAGAGGGTGGCGGCGGTGGGGCACGAAGAAGAGGGAGCGCAGGCGGCCGGAGAGAGGAGCTCGGGCGGAGGACGGCGGCACGGAGGCGAGTGGCCGGCGCTGGAGAGGACGAGGCGGCGGCGGGTGGAGGGCGCGGCGTAGAGGAGAGGGAGGCGGCGCCGGGAGGGGCACCGAAGGCGGTGGACGGAGGACGGTGGGAGCGCGCCGGCGGGGGAGCTCGAAGGGAGGCGGCGGCTCCGGCGAGCAGAGAGAACGGGGGAAGAGAGGTGGGGGGGACGTGTGCGGGAGAGGAAGAGAGAGAAGCGGGGCGCGGGTAGGGGAAGAGGTAGGTGGGGGCCGGTGGGGCCAGGGGTGGGGGCTGGGACGCGCCAGGGGAGAGAAGGAGAGGGGCCAGCGGGGTCGGCGCGTGGGGCCCGCGTGAGAGGCGTGTGTGCGTGTGTGGCCAGGGAGGGAGTGGGTGTGTTGTGTTGTGTGCTTCTGCGAGTGGGGCCAGGTGGGGCGTGGGACCGAGGTGTCAGGGAGAGGGGGAGCAGGCGGGTGAGAGAGAGGAAGTGGGGATGGGGTTGGCTGTGAGGAAGAGAGAGAGGGGATGGGGTGTGGATTGGTGAGGTGGCGGTGGGTGTGATGAGGTGGAGGGAAAGGTGAGGTGGCGTGCTGTGGTTGGTGGGTAGACTAGGTTTAGGTAGGAATAGATTAGGGTTTGGGTTTTATTAGTTTGTAAAATATTTATGGTGTTGTTTTGTTTCAAATCTTTTTAGCAAATAACTTTTAGGCAAATAATTTAACAGATAATTATAAGACTTATTTTGAAAGAAGAGAAGGGTATTTTTAGAAAACAAAAATAGGCTTATTGAAAATAGTTTCAGACAAACAAATGCATGATGATGACGTTGCCATGCACAAAAACAACGCGATTTTCTAGTAGTGGTTTTGCGGGATGCCACATGCATGCAGTATGATATGTGATGATTTTATATACTCAACAAGACAAGTGCACAGTACTGATTCATAAACTAGTTCAAAACTTGCCAAACAACCTTTATTTGAACATTAAAACATTTCTCAAACAATTAATATACATAAAATAGGCCTACACATGTTTCTGTAAAAATAACCATTTTAACATAAACAAAACTTTAAACACATTGCATATATGGAAAGGGCTTTCTCACCTGATTCCATTGATATAAAATTTGTCAAATTTGGACGTGGCATTCAAAAGTTATGAATTAAACAAAATAAAACATCTAATAGATCTAATTCAAAATTTTAAAACCAAACTCGTGCCACGCGGCGCCTTCTAACTGGCTGGTACCGCTTCGCGCTGGATCGCGTCTGCGAGCCGTTGGATCTAACTAAAACGCGCGGCTCTGCTTAAAACATACCGCTTCGCTTATGATCTATCGTGTCCACTAGATCTAAATAGAATGGCCCTTAGCAAAAGCCCAACAAGTGGCGGCGCTAGCGGCGGCGACAGGTGGCGGCGCGCTCAGTCAGTGGTGGAGCCGGTGAACTAGGTCGCCCGGAGAGGTGGGAGGATGCTCACCAGAATCCCCGTGACGAGGAGAAGCTCGACGTATGCTCGGTTGGCGAAGGGGCGCTCGGAGTTGTCGCGGATTGCTCGTCGGAGTAGTCCCTGGCGACGGTGGCTTCTGTTCGTCGAAGTAGGCGACGCTCGGGCCGTGCTAAGACGAGAGAAAGGTGTCGTTAGATGCGCAGGACACTGAGGATCTCACGCGTATCAAACAGAGGGAGAGGGGAGGCTGGGACTTACGGGAAAAGGTCGCCGGAGTTCGAGCAGAGGGCGGCGGAGCTCAGTCGTTGACGGTGCCGAGGCTACAGACCATGCGCGAGCAAACGGAAAGCATCAGTAGGTGCGCACGGAGATGTAGAACAAGCTAGCATGAACCATAGGCAGAGGGGGGTGCGATGCTCACCGGAATTCATCGGCGAACTCGTCGGAGCAGCGAGGTTGCGGCGAGGAATTCTCGCAGCCTGGGGGCGCTCTGTGCTTGGGGTTTGGGGGAAAATGTAGAGGGGGCAGAGGGGGTTTAAGTAGCAAGGGAGCGTGTGAGATTTACTCAGGCATTGAACGGGAATTGACGCCGCGAATTAAACAGGAAACGCCCGGCGTAATTTTGGGGATGAACTGGTCGCTGGGTGGATACGACGACAGTTGTGTGGGCCGTGATTGTCAGCGAGAGTAAAGGAGTGGGGATGGGTCCAAGCGGTCAGCGACTCAGTGGGTGTGGGTGCGAGTAAAGAAAAAACGATTCGCGGGGGAGGCTGCTGGGCTAGCTGGGTCGAGTTGGGCTGGGTTGGGGTAGATTGGCTTGCTGCTTATTTGTTTTCCTCTTTATTCCTTTTCTTTTTCTGTTTGGTTTTCTAGAATTGGTTTTCAAACTCTATTTCAATTCAGTTTGAATTCAAACCTTCTCTAGATTTTTGTACAGTGTACTTTGCACTCAAATATGTGTCCAACACTTCTGTTTACAAAAAACATACTTGGGTCATTTGGAAAGTAAAATAAAATCAAGACTTTATGAGATATAATAATAGTCATAAACTTGGTTTTATTTCATACTTTGTTTTGAAACTTTGTTCAAGCTTTTGAAATCACTTAAGTTTGAACTCAAAACATTACTGAATGAATATTAGTACCTTTCTCATTAGCAAGTAGCACAAAGGCTAGAGTATTCATACATAAAATAATGAGCAATATATTCTCCTGTTTTTGAAATGATTTTGAAATGAACCCCTAAATGATCATGGATGCATGGATGATATGCATGAGTTTTGAAACATGATTTTAGGGATGTTACAACGGACAAATGTGAAGCAAGTTTTCAAGAACTCAAGAAGAGATTTATTTTAGCCCCAATCTTGATCATGCCGGATATCATGAAGCCCTTTGACGTGTATTGTGATGCATCCAAGATTGGTCTCAGATGTGTGTTGATGCAAGAAGGAAAAGTAATATCCTATCTGTCCCGACAACTAAAGCAGCATGAGCAGAATTATCCCACTCATGACTTAGAATTGGCAGCCATAGTTTTAGCCTTGAACACATGGCGTCATTATCTCATGGGTAATCGCTATGAGATTTATTCAGATCACAAGAGTTTGAAGTATATTTTCACCCAGAAGGAGCTGAATATGAGACAGAGGAGATGGATGGAGTTAATCAAGGATTATGACCTTGACATTCACTACCACCCCGACAAGGCCAATGTGTTAGTGGATGCTCTTAGTAGACTGCAGTATAGATTAAACACCATTATTATGAAAGAGCAGCCAAGTTTGCATAAGGAGTTGGAGGATTTCAGAATGGAACTAGTTAGCGAAGGATTCCTAGCCAGTATTGAACTTCAACCCACTTTGATAGATCAAATAAAGGAAGCTCAGAAAGGAAATGCCAGTATCGACGGAATTAAGTGTCGTATCGGTACAGGTAAGGTACCCGGATTCATGGAAGATGAAGAAGGAGTTATCTGGTATAAGAGAAGAATCGATGTGCCAACAGATTCAGAGTTAAAACAAGTTATTTTGCAAGAATATCATGATACTCTTTACTCTATTCATTCGGGAGGAACAAAGATGTATCAGGATTTGAAGGAGCAATTTTGGTGGCACAAAATGAAGAGAGAAGTCAGGAGCTACATCGCCAAGTGTGATATTTGTCAGAGAGTCAAAGCGGAACACCAGCGACCCACGGGACTTTTGAAACCTTTGCAAATTCCAGAATGGAAATGGGATTCAGTTGGAATGGACTTCATCACCGGTTTACCTACATCTAGTAGAGGAAATGATTCTATTTGGGTCATACTGGATAGACTTTCCAAAGTAGCTCATTTCATACCAGTCAAGACCACTTATCAAAGCTCGAAGCTAGAAGAGTTATATATTGCTAGAATATTTAGTATGCACGGAACCCCCAAGACCATCGTATCATACTGAGGAACCCAGTTTACCTCAAGATTATGGAAGAAAGTCCAAGAAGGATTAGGAACCAAATTGAACTTCAGCACAACTTATCACCCGCAGACCGATGGACAAACATAGAGAGTAAACCAGATACTCGAGGATATGTTGAGAGCTTGTGTATTGGAATATGGATCTAAATGGGAAGACTTCTGTCTTTCGCAGAATTCTCATACAACAATAGTTATCAAGCCAGTTTGCAAATGGCCCCATTTGAGTTTTTGTATGGAAGGAAGTGTTGTATCCCCTAAATTGGTCGCAAGTAAGAGAGAGTCACATATTCGGACCAGACATCCTACAAGAATCCGAAGAGAAGGTTCACAAGATTCATGAGCACCTCAAGACCGCTCAATCCAGACAGAAGAGTAATGCCGACCAGAGACATCGAGATCTAGCCTTCAATATCGGAGACTTTGTTTATCTCAAAGTATCACCCTTGAAAGGAATGCAACATTTCCAACTCAAAGGAAATCTTGCACCCAGATATATTGGACCCTTCAAGATTTTAAGTCGGCGAGGAGAAGTATCTTATCAAATAGAACTGCCAGAAGAGATTTCAGCCGTGCATGATGTGTTCCATATCTCGTTACTTCGGAAATGCTTAGAAGTTCCAAAGAAGACAAAAGTTTTCAAGAACATCGATCACAGAGACGTGGAGATCAACCCGGATTTAACCTATCGTGAAGTACCCATTCGTATTTTGGAAGAAGCTTTCCGAACTACCCAGACCAGGAGTATCAATTTTCTCAAGATCCACTCGAGCAACCATACTGAAGAAGAAGCCACTTGGGAACGTGAAGATTACATGAGGACTGAGTTTCCCAATCTCTTTAGTTCCTAGTTTTTCCTGAATCTTGGGATGAGATTCTTTTTAAGGGGGGAAGGTTTGTAACATCTCAAAAATATTAATGAGGATATCAATTTCTAATCAACCAAAATTAGGGTTAACAAAAGCTTTTAGTAATTAAACCCTATCTTAATGCATGTGTGTTATGAATGTGTGTGAATGTTTTCCATGCTATGTTTGATTGTTGTAAATGATGAGAAATGGTTTAAAGATCAAAACCATATCATCTAGGTCATTTCCAAACCATATCAAAACAAGAGAAAATTAAAATATGAAGCATATGACCTAATGGTCATTTTTGCAAAAGTAACACCTAGCTCACTTTGAGCATCTCTAGCAAGTGATCTCAAACATAAACAATTCCATTTCTTTTCTCCCCTTTCTAGACCTAGTGACACTAAAGACAATGGAGCTTTCCAACCTTGCAGAAACAAATCCAAACCCATTTGAGAGGCAATTCAAAATTGAATCTATCTTATGCATCAACATAGTCTTTTTTGGAAAACCGCTAAAACCTTCACCACTTAGCAAATCCTTACACCCAGAGACTACCAAGATTAGAACCAGAACACCCACCAAAAATATTTGAAAAATTTAAAGATTGAGTTCTTGTGGCCATTTGATCAAACACCTGGTGATCACAGTACAACCTCAACAACTATCTATTGTTTTGATCAATCCTTTGATTATCTTTGTGACCTCACCGACCTCCCACGACGTTCCCATAACTCACTCAGTACCAGCCTGTGCATTGGAGCTCATCTCACTCGATCAAATGACCAGTGCAAAATGGTACCCGAGCTCACCTTGCCACCCGACGCGGACACACTGCCACAGACCGTGCCGCTCTCGCCCATGATGTCTAGGAGGTAGCCCTGACCTCACCGCCCCTGCCTACGTCTCGACCAACGACCGCTTGCGGAGACGCCAACGCAGCCGCGCCCATTTAACACTAAAACATGCCGGTCACCGCACCAGAGCGTCGAGTAATACCGCTCGCACACGCCGCGCCTTGCTCCCTCCTTGCGCCAATAAGTTCACCGTGACTCCAGCGACCGCCCAGACATGATCGTTTGACCCCGCGCTCAACATGACCATCGTACACCGTGAAGAATGCCGACGGTACCACCGCAGAGCACGGATGTTCTAGAATGAAGGAGACCATGCCTCGCCGTGCCACTGTGCGCATGACGATCGCCCTGAAGCACCGCGTCAACATACACCCTTGGCCATGCCAATAGCCCACTATATCTACGTCGCCGACGAGCCAGAGCCATACCGTCGTGCCCCCTTCGCCGCAGTATAAATATAGCCCTCCCCGGCCTCAAAACGCACACCATTCCACTCCCCTCTCACCCAGCAACCTCTCTGACCCATCCCTGGAGCAAGGCGAGCACCACATCACCGGAATTTCACCGGATTCCGTCGCTGCACAGGAGGAAAGGAGACGATGCTAGGAGACGCCCTAGGAGCTTCCGCGGCCACCAGTTGAACCGCCGTTGTCGACTCGCTCGTTCTCCCACCTCGTTGGACCTAGCTGGAGCCCTGGTAAGCCCCGACGACCCCGTCGTAGCGCCAGGGTTCTGTCTCACGCGCACCATGCGACGGATACGACGATGCCCATTCGTCGATCACGCTCTAATCGTTCGGCCTAGATCGTAAGATACCGCTTCACGTTTGGTTAGCCGCTGACGAGTGGGTCCAACCCCGGTGCAGCCCGCCGCGCGCGCGTCGCGTAGTTGGTCCAGCCTATTAGCATTCCTGCGCGTAGCCCATAGATTCAAACTTAGGTTTTTCTTTTATTTGAAAATCCCTACTATATGTAACTTTGAAAATCAATTCAGGGAGATGCACTGAACCAAATTGAATGAAACTAATTTTGTTTGAAAGTAGATGAAAATCCCTAATCACTCCCATTGGATTCAAACAGTTTGAAACTATAGATCAGCCTCAGTAAAATAACAAGACAATAGCTTTTATCACTTCAAACATTTTTCTAAAAACAACCATAAGTGATTTTGAGTTGATTCCAACTCTCAATAATCATCTTGGCCATGTCCTATCTGAATATGTAAAAAATATATAATTTTGCATACAGTAGTCCTGGACCAAAATTAAAGAATGGCTTTATAGTCATTTCTAGTCACTTAAACATTATTAAATGGCATTGTTAGACTTTGCAATTTGGGCCAACCACCTTAAATCACATTCCCAAGTATTGGAATATGTGGTGATGACATGTGTCAATATGATCCCATATTTGAGTTGGAGAATATTAAATCTTAAGTAACTTTTCAATGAGTAGAAATTACTTTTCTAAAAATAGGACAACTAAAATCTTGTCACCTTTTTCTTGTCATGATAGAGATGATCCTAGATCATCTAGTGTGTATCCTTGTGTGTTAAATAGACGTAGCTAAGTATTTTTTGGTGATTGTGTATCTCGTATTGATTTATAGACGCTAGTATCAATCCAGGCTACGAGGAGGAAGAATTCTATGATGACGAGGAAGAGAACTTAGACCACCTTACCAACCAAGGCAAGCTAAGCTAAACCATGCAAGCCTCACTTGCAAGAAATTTTGATACCACTTTGATTATACCAATCCCAATTTTTACCTGCAATCTTTACCTTTTACCCTTTTTTGCAAAGTTGTTCAAGTAGTAATTAATTGGTGATTAGTGGAAGATTAGGAAAGGTGTCATCAAGAGCTTGGGACTTGATGTAGGTAGATACACTTCATTAGCACCACTCAATAGTGACACCCTCATTGATAAATGCTAGTGCTAAACCAATCTTAATCACTATAGATGGGAACAAATGATTATGAAAACCTTGGAATGATGAGTCATTCTATGAAATGTTTTGACATGTGTTATGGACACAATGAGTTGAAGATTATGTTGAATGAAGTATGCGACCTGACTTGGATAAAAACTGATGGTTGGGTTGGGATGCGATACCTTTCCAATTTTACCGTACAACCACAATACCCGAGTTTGGGTAGGGCTTGACTGGAAGTTTATGTGTCTTAGTATGGGTTCCCTCGCGGAACGAGGTGAGTTGAGGCTAACTTGTGAATGAATGTCCACCTGTGCAGTTCCCAGGATGACAGATGGTCATGGCTGGGAGGCCAAACTCATAGGGGAGGTGCCTATACTAGGGTGTGTAATCGAAAGGTTAGGATTGATTATCCGCATACCAAGTATGATGATTCAGGGTTATCCCTGACGGATGTATTGAATGTTGTGGTGAAAGTGTACCACCTCTGTAGAGTGTCAAACTATTCGAATAGCCTCGTCCGCAGTTATGGATAGTTGGATAGCCATACTGTTCCGTTGTCAGATGTTTTTCCAAAATAACTTGTGACTTGAAGTTTGACTTTGCATTGACTCCACAAGGATGTGGACATGAACCTAGTTTCCCACTTAAGTAATCTAGACAACTAAAGTTAGGCTCTTACTATGAAGTGCTTGTAAAATAAAATTGGCTTTATGCAAACAAACTTAGAGCTTAGGATTCCTATTAGTTGGGTCTTACTGCTTTAGTGATAGTTTGCGAGTACTTAAAAGTACTCATGGCTTTGTCCCTAGCTATTCCCATGGCCAGAATACGAAAGAGAGTACGAGGAGGATGGACAACAGGACGCCTACAATAACTACGATCATCTCCCATCGTCAGGATTGCCTGTGACCTTGAAGATGAAGCCTCTACTACACTATTATTCCGTTGCTTTGAGTTGTAATCAGACCTGATCATGAGATCAACTATTTGTAAGACTATTATGGTTTGTAATGGATGATGTACTGTGCTACCAATTCTATTATGTCTCGCAAAAATGGTAATCCTAGGATTGCGATGTACGGCATGACAGGCATCTGGGATTAAAAATCCGGGTGTTAACAAAGTTGCTCAACTAAGTCACACAACTATTTGATTTTGTTGCCTAGGGAGGATCTCAAGCTTGATTCCAATTTCTTGAGATCCTCCATGGACACCGTGTTACTAGCCTCACTCCCTCATTCTCCATCGTGTCTAGCCATATACTCTTAGGCGGTAAAGCCCGAATAAAGAGGCAAGGCTCTGATACTAATTGAAAGGATATAATGGGCACCTAGAAGGGGGTGAATAGGTGCTACTTCAAATTTTACTCTTTTTCAAGTTTGACATAAAAGGTAAATTATCTAGATTATGCAACTACGGTGAATTTACCTATATGTCAACCTAGCACAAACACTAAGCAAGAACAAGATAAGTAAAGTGCGATAAAGGATAGAAGTAACCAAAGTGGAGCACGCGGAGACACAAGAATTTGTTTCCCGCAGTTCCTTCCTTTTGAGGGGAAGTATGTCTGCGTTTGGAGAGGGGGTGGTTTCAAACCACCAACGCCACGAGAGGCCTCCCTTGTTCTTCGATGAACCTCGCCGCAAGGGGTTTGATTCACCTCTTCCACTATATCAGCAACCTTCGAGATGGAAGCTAACACCTTTAAAACAAGTTTGAGACACACATCCACAACTAAATTGGAGGCTCCCAAATGCAAGCAAGCTATCACAGAATCAAAGGCAAGCTTGTAAGAACCAAATCAAGAACTAGAGTTTCCAATAAAACACTAGAGCAAGGGGCCCTCAAGTGAATAAGGGGAAATAAATATCTCTCTTGGTGAAGCTTTAGATCAAGGTCTCTTTCGATTCTCCAAAGATCAACGACTTTGGATGGTTGGATGAAAAGATCATGGTGATTTGGTGGCTCAAATGGTGGGGGTATTCTTTTTAGGAACGAGCCAATTCCAAAGGTAGAAGAAGGGGCCTTTATATAGGCCCCCTTGGAAACATAACCGTTGGAAGTCACTTGACCCGGATGGTCCGGCAAAAATGGCCCAGACACTCCAGCCGCATTTAACCGGACACTCCGGTCGGGCAAAGTATCCAATATACAATACATATTGTTCGCGCAGCTCGACAAAAACTTGGCGAACCCCAGAGCCGGACACTCTAACAGATACTAGCAGGACATTCCGGCTGGGCCGGATACTCCGGATAACATCTGTCGGACAGTCCGACAAAACTTGAGTAGCTGCAGCAATATCATCTTTGGAACCTCTTTTCCCAAAGACACAAATAACAATAATATACAGCTGATAGCGTAGATATACCCTGAAACATTTTAGCAGCTGATTAAATTTATCCAAGTGTGGTCAAAAAATATTAAAACAATATAAAAGGTATAAATACCCTTTCAAACTTAACATAGCTGAGGGGATCCGTCCTAACAAACTAACAAAAAAAAGAAAGGGAGTGCCTAGGGAGCAATCGGGGGCTGGTTTGCACTAACCAGCCACCGCCAGAAATAGAAACTAGGACCACCACCCCACCTTCTAGAAATAGAAAGAATCCAGCCACCCCCCCTCCGGACCACGCGCGTCCAGCTGGTTTGGACCACGCGAGTCCCCAACTTCCCCGTCCTCTCCTAGACTCCCAGCCAAAAATCAAAACAAACCCCCCCACCACCACCACGTGACAGCAGCTCCCTCTCTCTCCCCTCTCTCTTCTTCCTCCCCAAGACAGATCCATCTTCTCCCTCCTTCATATCTCCATTGGAGGCCCATGGTAAAAATCTTGAGATCTGGTCACAGCAGTATCAAAGGTGCACAACAAAACATAAACCCTGTTTCCCCCTCTCTCCCCTCCACCCCTCCCCCTCTTCCTTTGATTTTCTGGCAGGTTTTTCCTTGTTTTCTATGATCCTCTCCATGATTTTGGAACACACAGGAAACAAACTTACAGCATGGTAAAGCTGTATCTTCAACCATCTAAGAAGAAACTATGGCATATGATCTTTTACAACTAGGTTGCAACATAGATTGAACACACAAACCTGATTTCAGCTTTTAATAAAAGCAACTATGGCCATGGATACCTGGTTGGACTAATCAAAAGTTCAAGTAGTATGTAGGGCAGATAGCCATAAACCTGCAGTAGCTTAGTTATTCAGATCTGCAAAACCCTGAACTTTTGGACATCTTGGAAAATTCAACATAGTTCACTACTGAGACAGAAGAAGTGCAAACTTAAAAGCAACATAGTTCACTACTGAGACACCATCTTTGTTGTTTTCCAATTTGTACATAGTTTTCTATAGTTGGGATGGGCAAAAGGCATCCTTTTCCTGGTGGTGAGTATAAGTGCAGCACACTTGTAAGTTTCTTTGATAGTTAAGGACCTGAAAAAATGTTGAAAGAAAATAAAATGGTGTCAGGAACTTTTCCCTCGTAAATTATAGCTGAGAAAGTTATATTTGTGCATGTGTTGTATGTAAAACACAGTTATAGTTGCTAATCAAGAAGTGTATTCTTGGTTTTTTGTTTTTTTGCAGATGTCTGGGCGTGATCTTAACGCGATTCCTGATGATTTGGACATTCAAGATGCAGAAACAAATGCACCTGAGCCACTGTTTTGCACTCAAGCTGTCTGTGAAGAGATTGTGGAGGAATCTCTAGACAATGATATAGCTGAGAAAGTTGCAGATGCTACTGACTCAGGAGCGCAAAGTGATAGAGGAAATCAGTTAAATTTTATGCCGCCATAGGCCCCCGCTGGCAACCCGGACATCCCCAGCAACACTGTCCCTATAGAAACCTCTACTGACCCTAACTTAGGATATGATGGTATTTCGTTGAATGAAGAAGTTGCGTCTAGTCCGCAAGAACCTTTCCTGGGATGCGGTTTGACACTATTGGTGATGCAAGATCACACTACAATTCTTTATGCCAAGAAGTTGGGTTTTTATATCAAATCAAATACATCACAGCGACAAGCTTTCACTAATGAACTGAGGAAGCAGACATTTGTTTGCAACAGGTATAGACCACAAAAAACAGAAGAAGAAAAACAGAAGGAGAGAATGAATGTTATGGAAGAAGTTAGTCCTATCCAGATAGATGATGACGATGAGGAAGGTGGACAATCTGGCCCCACTAAGAAGTCAAAGTCTAGCAGCAAGATAAGGGTTAGGTGCAAAAGAGAATCAATCATACAAACCAAGTGCCTAGCTAAAATGATTGTCAAGTTGATTAACAACAAATGGGAAGTAACTTATTTCATTTCAGAACACAACCATCCCATGGTTGTCAAGCCTTCACTTTCCAAGTACTTGAGATCACATAAAGGCATACCACCAGATGAAAGAGAATTCCTGAAATGCCTACATGATTGCAATTTAGAAACAGGTAATTTGTTGCTATCCGCATAAAAAAATCCACAGAAATTGTATTTCTGTTTGTAGTATGACACTAACAAAGTATGGTTTTATATGTGTTGCAGGCCGAATGATGAGAGTCGTATCTTCGTTTTATGGCGCAGAAGCTTTTGTCCCATATGTGTCAACACCCGGATTTTTAATCCCAGATGTCTGTTATGCCATACATCGCAATCCCAGGATTACCATTTTTGCGAGACATAACAGAATTGGATACCATAGTACATCATCCATTACAAACCGTACATAAGTTCTTACAAATAGGGATCTCATGATCCAGTTCTTAATACAACTTCAAGCAGCGGAATACGTAATAATAACGGTAGCGTAGGCGAAGCTCCATCTTCGGGATCACAGGCAATGCTGACGATGGGAGATGATCCTAGTTGTCGTAACCTTCCTGGGGTCCATCCTCCAGGTACTCCTCTTCATAGTCTGGCCACGGGAATATCCAGGGACAAAGCCATGAGTACTCTTTAAGTACTCGCAAACTAATACTAACAAGTGAAAGGGGTTTTTGATAATAGGTCACTAGGCTCTAGGGTTATTTTGCAAAAGCCAGATTTATCTCTACTAAGTTTAGGAGCAACGAATGCTAGTTAAGGTTTTATAACCCTAAGTGGGAACTGGTATCTCATATCACAACCCTGTTGTGGTCAAGTCAAAGTCTCGGCTCAGTTCACAAGTCTTTTGAAAACATCTGACGGGGGAACAGTATGGCCACTCCAACTGTTCATAACCGCGGACGCGGCTATTTGAATAGTTTGACACTCTGCAGAGAATGTACACTTTCACCACAACATTCGATACATCCGTCAGGAACAAATCCTGAATTCACCATACGCAGTATGCAGATAATCAATCCTAACCTTTCAATTACACGCCCTAGTATAAGCACCTCTCCTGTGAGTTTGTCCTCCCAACCATGACCAACTATCATCTTGGGTACTGCACAGGTGGACAATCTTCACAAGGTAGCCTCAGCTCACAACTTGGCCGTGAGGGAACCAATACTAAGGTATATAAGTTTCCAGTCAAGCCCTACCCAATTCTCGGGTATTGTGGTTGTACGATAAAATTGGAATGGTATCGCATCCAGACAACCATCAGTTTTATAAAGGGCTAAGGCTCATGCCTCATCATTTTCATCACCCAAAATCATCAAGTGTTCAGAAACACATGTCCAAAACATTTCAATAGAATGATCCATCATTCCAAGGTTTTCATAACCATTTTTCCACCAAGTATTCCCATCTAAAGTTGATCAAGTTTTATGCTTAGCACTAGCATCTACAAGTGGGGGTAAGCACTAATGATGGGTGGTACACTAGTGGAGTTTAACTAAGTTTAATCTTATGCCTTAGGATGACATCAAGATTATCTAGCTTAGGCCAAATTTTATGCTCTTTATGCAACCTTCAATTATCTTTCTAATCTCTATAATTTACTTAAGTAAGTTCTAAGTACTAGCTTTGATAAAGAAATAAAGTAATAAAGCTTGTAAGGCATATAGTTGGCATGGTGACAAGCGAGTATTGGCTTGCATAGGTAAAGTGGTCTTGCAAGTGTTAGCTTGCACATTCAACCAGTAGTATTAGGCTTGCACAATGTCGGTATAAGCTTGCCTTGTGCAGAGCAGTGGTTGAAGTTCTCCTCGGCTTCTTCTTCGTAGTATCCTCCTTCCTCCTCGTATCCTTGGTCGGTACTAGCATCTATAAATACATACGATGTTCACAAGCACCAAACAATACTTAACTACTTGCAATCATCACACAAAAGGGTCCTATAGATTATCTAACATCATCACTAATATTACAAGATTAAAGTTTGGTTTAATTCTTTTTATTTTTAGAAAAGTAATTTCTAGTCATTGAAAAACTACTTAATTTAATATTCTCCAAACCAAACATGGGATCATGTTGACACATGTCATCTCCACATATTTTAGTCCATGGTAATGTGATTTAAAGTGGTGTCACAATTTAATAAGGTTTTACCCTTTTATTTTAATTAATTAAAGTGGCTAGAAATGCCTATGGGGCATTCTTTTATTACTTGAACATTATTTCTGTAAGTAAACCTATATATTTTTATATATTCTGAAAGGTATGGTTAAATGTGATTTTTGAGAGTTGGAATCAACTCAAAAACTATTATGGTTTTAATTTAAAAAATGTTTGAATGCAGAAAAGCTTTTGCCTTGTTATTTTTACCATGGATGATCTATAGATCCAAATGACTTGAATCCAACGGGCTTGGATTCAGCATTCCCAGACCTTTCTAACAAAATTGGTTTCATTAAATTCGGTTCAATGAATCGACCTGGGTTGATTTTTGAAATTGGGTACAGAAGTGTGTTTGAAATAAAATGGAAAAGGTTAAATTCAAATAACTGGGCTACGCGGGAAAGGTTAACGGGCCGGCCCAGTGACACTCCGCGGCGCGGGGCTCAGCTAATAGGGGGTTCCACCAGTCAGTGGCTCTTTAAACGCGAAGCGGTACGGGGCAATATGGGACGTTCGATCTAGTTCTAATCCAACGGCTAAAAGTCATCGTCGATGTCGAGCAACGCCGGCGATACAGAAACCTAGCGCGGCCAGTGGGGGTTGCTGGGGGCTCACCGGGGTTCGGGCGAGGGTCGGCGAGGCGGGCGAATGACGAAGTCGACGACGGCGAACTCAGGAGTGGTCGCGGCAGCTCCTGGGGTGGACGAAATCGACGGCGCCCTTCTTCTCTAGAGGCGGCCTGCTCCGGCGCAATTTCGGCGAAGTGTTGCTCGTCTTGCTCCGGGACAGAGGTGGGGTGGTTCTGGGTGAGAGAGGAGTGTAATGGTGTGAAGAATTCGAGCAGGGGAGGCTTCTATTTATAGTCACGATGGTGAGACCGAACGGCATGGGCGGGCGACGGTGGCGACATGGCTATGGGCTGCTAGAGGCATGGCCGATGGTGGCGATCGCTTGGGGGTCTCCTGGCGATGCTCTATGTCTTTAATGCGCGTGTAGGGCGGTGCGGTTTGGTCTGGAACACGCTACGCTCTACGCGGCAGAGGCGGCGTCTTCGACGGCGAGCGGTGGCTACGGGGCACATGCGGTGAAATGGGCATGTCTGGCGTGTTCCTGGGATGGTGGCGATCGTGTATGCACGCGGCGAGGGCGGCGCGCGGTCTGTGGGCTTCGGTCGAGCGTTGCGCTCTAGCGCATGCTCGGCACGGTTGGCAGAGGCACGGGCGCGGCGTTCCTGGGTACTGTGTTCGACGTCTTCGAGGCAGGGCTGGTCGAGAGGGGGCGGTGAAGCATGGGTGATCTCCCAGACAAGGTTGGCATGGCTAGTTTCCTCCCTAGCTTGTTGTCGACATGTGGGTGGCAAGAGTGGCTTCGGCTGTTCACCATTGATAGTTTTGGCAAGCTCACAGTGGTGCTAGTGCTTGGTTAATCTTGCTAGATGATCTACTGAGCTGGTTGTGAGCTATATAGGGAACCAGTTTGGCTCAAAACACTGCACACTATAGTGTTTTGATTTTGTTTGATTGTGTTTGCCAAGTGTTTGATGAAATGGCCGCATGAATTCAAGTTTTTAATTTTGAAAAGATCTTTGGTGTGTGTGCTAGGTTGGTGCTGGTGAGTCTGCAGATGCTTGGGTTTTGAAAGTTGAGCTTGTTTGAGTGGTTTTTTGAAAAAGTGGGATCTTCCCATATGATAAAGATTCAATTTTGAACTATCATTTAAACTATGCATTTGAAAGTTTTTGGATGATCACAAAGTGGGCCTTGATACTTTGTTATGAGTAGAATCAAGGGGTGCAAAGATCCAGAAAAGTTTCTGTTAGGTTCTAAAAGTTTGAGACAGCCAAAGTAGGCATGGGAGTTAAATTGGTCAAAATGACCATTCACTCATTTAGCTTTGTTTTGATTTATTTGTCTTTGGGAAAAGCTTGGGAAATGTTTAGATGATGTTTATTTCACCTAAGAAACATTTCACAAGCAACGAAACACACAAACATGGCAATTCAAAAGAATTCAAAATGGGATGCATACACACATGCATGCTTTCATATTTTTATTTAGCAAAGTTTTTTTTGTTAACCCTAAATTTGATGATTAGAGTTTGATGATCCAAGTTTAGTATTTTTGGGATGTTACAAACCTTCCCACCTTAAACAAAATCTCGTCCCGAGATTTGAAAAAGGACAAAAAAGATTACCTAGGATTTGAAGAGATCGGGAAACTCTGTCCTGATGTGATCTTCGCGCTCCCAGGTAGCTTCCTCTTCTGTGTGGTTGCTCCACTGAATCTTGAGAAATTTGATGCTTCGGGTTCGGGTAGTCCTGAAAGCTTCTTCCAAAATACGGATGGGTACTTCGGGATAGGTCAGGTCATCGTTGATCTCTATGGTCTGGTGGTCGATATTTTTGAACACTTCGGTCTTCTCGGGGACTTCGAGACACTTGCGAAGTAACGAGATATGGAACACATTGTGCACAGATGACATCTCTTCGGGTAGTTCCAATTGATACGACACTTCTCCTCGACGGTTCAGAATCTTGAAAGGTCCGATATATCTGGGGGCTAACTTTCCTTTGAGTTGGAAACGTTGCATTCCCTTCAATGGCGACACTTTCAGATAAACAAAATCTCATATGTTGATGGCGAGGTCTCTACGTCTCTTGTCGGCGTAACTCTTCTATCTGGACTGGGTGGTCTTGAGGTGCTCACGAATCTTGTGAACCTTCTCTTCTGCTTCTCGTAGGATATCGGGTCCAAAAATCTGACTATCTCCTACTTCCGACCAGTTCAAAGGGGTGCGACACTTCCTTCCGTACATGAATTCAAATGGGGCCATTTGAAAACTGGCTTGATAACTGTTATTGTAGGAAAATTCTGCAAACGGCAGACAGTCTTCCCACTTGGATCCATATTCTAACACACATGCTCTCAGCATATCTTCGAGTATTTGGTTTACTCACTCCGTTTGTCCATCTGTCTGAGGGTGATACGCGGTGCTGGAATCTAGGCGGGTTCCTAAACCTTCTTGGACTTTCTTCCAGAATCTCGAGGTAAACTGAGTTCCTCGATCTGATACGATGTTCTTGGGACTCCGTGCAAACTAACTATCCTAGCGATGTACAACTCTGCTAGCTTCGAACTCTGATATGTGGTTTTAACGGGCAAGAAATGGGCGACTTTGGACAATCTGTCCACTATGACCCAGATAGAGTCATTTCCCTACTAGAAGTAGGCAATCCGGTGATAAAGTCCATTCCAACGGAATCCCATTTCCATTCCGGAATCTGCAAGGGTTGCAACAATCCAGCGGGTCTTTGATGTCCTGCCTTGACTCGCTGACAAATATAACACTTGGCGATATAGCTTCCGATTTCTCTCTTCATCTTATGCCACCAAAATTGCTCTTTTAAATCTTGATACATCTTAGTTCCTCCGGGATGGATAGAATAAAGAGTATCATGAGCCTCCTTCAGAATAACTTCTTTCAACTCAGAATCTGATGGTACAAAAAGGCGTCATTTGTACCACAAAACTCCTTCTTCGTCTTCGGTGAATCCAGGTACTTTGCCTGTACCAATACGACGCTTGATTCCGTCGATACTAGCATTTCCCTTCTGCGCCTCTTTAACCTGACTGATTAAAGTGGGCTGGAGTCTATGCTAGTCAAAAATCCTTCACTTACTAATTCCATTCTAAAATCTTCCATCTCTTTGTGCAAACTTGGTTGCTCCTTTAAAATCATGGAGTTCAAGCGGCACGGCAATCTGCTAAGGGCATCGGCTACCACATTGGATTTACGAGGGTGATAGTGAATGTCCAGATCGTAATCCTTGATTAGCTCAATCCATCTTCTCTGTCTCATATTCAGCTACTTCTGAGTGAATTTATACTTCAGACTCTTGTGATCCGTATAGATCTCACAACGGTTTCCCATCAGGTAATGCCTCCACGTCTTCAAGGCTAGAACTACGGCTGCGAGTTCGAGGTCATGGGTTGGGTAATTTTGCTCATGTTGCTTCGGTTGTCGAGATAGATAATATATAACTTTGCCTTCTTGCATTAGCACACATCCGAGACCGATCTTGGATGCATCACAATACACATCGAAGGGCTTCGTGATATCTGGCATGATCAAGATTTGGGCTAAAATCAATCTCCTCTTGAGTTCTTGAAAACTCGCTTCACATTTGTCGGTCCATTCAAACTTTTTGTCCTTCTTCAGCCATTGGGTCATGGGTCTGGCGATACTCGAGAATCCTTCTATGAACTTGCGGTAATATCCCGCCGATCCGAGAAATGCATGAACTTGGGTTTGAGTGGTTGGGGCTTGCCAATCTTCTACATCTTTCACTTTGGCAGGGTCAACGGCAATTCCTCCGGCTGATACAATGTGACCGAGGAATCCTAACTCCTGTAACCAGAATTCACATTTGCTAAACTTTGCATACAGCTGATGATCCCTAAGGGTTCCAAGAGTAGTCCTTAGGTGTAGCTCATGTTCTTCTTCTGATTTGGAATAAATCAGAATGTCATCGATGAAAACAACGACAAACTTATCCAGGAAGTCCATAAAAATCTTATTCATGAGATTCATGAAATAAGCGGGGGCATTGGTTAATCCAAAGGACATAACGGTATACTCGTATAATCCATATCTGGTGGTAAAGGCAGTCTTGGGAATATCCTCTGCCCAAATTTTGAGTTGATGATAGCCAGTCCTAAGATCAATCTTAGAAAACACTTTGGCACCGGTCAACTGATCAAACAAATCTTCTATCTTGGGCAAGGGGTACTTGTTCTTGATGGTGACATCATTCAACTTCCTATAATCCGAACACAAACGGTTACCTCCATCCTTCTTGTCCACAAACAAGACAGGTGATCTCCATGGTGACGCACTTGGTTGAATCAATCCTATTTCCAGCATGGCATCTAGTTGCTTCTTCAGTTCTGCTAGCTCTGATGGGTTCATACTATAGGGTCTCTGGGCTATGGGTCCAGTTCCGAGGATTAGTTCAATGATAAACTCGATATCCCGATCTGGGGGCAAACCAGGCAAAACATCTGGAAATACATCGGGGTATTCACAGACTATCCGGACTTGGCCAATGGTAGGTTGGGCTATACTCTTGTTACACTTGAATTGGCGAGGTAAGGTTTCAGATATATGCTCGACTGATATTCCAGTTGTACTGGTCATGGTTATGGCTTTCTTGGCACAGTCAATCAATCCTTTATGTTTGGACATCCAATCCATTCCTAGTACTACTTCCAAACCTTTATTTCCAAGTACTATCAGATTAGCATAAAAATCTATGCCATGGATTCGGATAGGGACGGCTTTGCAAATTTTCCTAGCCTTGGTGGTTGATCGGGGAATTTGAGCGATCATAACATGCTTCAGTTTTGTTG
Organism: Avena atlantica; assembly: GCA_910589765.1. Classification (NCBI taxonomy): domain Eukaryota; kingdom Viridiplantae; phylum Streptophyta; class Magnoliopsida; order Poales; family Poaceae; genus Avena; species Avena atlantica. The sequence continues at coordinate 205,019,164 of OU342738.1, read as the reverse complement.
GTTGAATTTTACTAGTGCATGCAAATTCTTCGGTGACAAATGAGTGCGATGCACCAGAATCAAACAACACTCTTGCAAGTACTGAATTAACAGAAAACATACCCAGCACGACGTCTGGCGCTTCCTGAGCTACTTCAGCATGCATGAGAAAAAGACGGCCATTGCGGTTGAGTGAATTCCCTGGGGCAAACCTTCTTCCTGGCTGAACATGGCGCTGCTGCTGAGCTGGAGCGTTGGCATTGGGTGCTGCGACATTCTTCTTGTTGGGGCACTCATTGGAATAGTGGCCTTTATTTCCACAGTCATAACAAGTCACTTGCGACTTGTCCTTTGCTGCTACATGCACAGCATTGCTTCCAGTCCTCGGGGTAGTGTTGGTGTTGGCGGTAGCATTGTTGTTGTTGAACTTGGGTGGGGCACGGTTGAAATTGCTAGAGTTGTCGGGGTTGTTGGGATTTCCTCCGGGTCTAGGGTTTCCACGGTTGGGATAGGTCGAACGGTTCATCGGGGGTCTATTGGTTCTTAGGGCAAATCCCGGAGATGGGTTAGGGCGATACTTTTGGGTCTGATGGGTTCCTGGCTGATGCATCATACGACGCTTGCGGTTCTCATTGGCTTGGTTGATCTTTCCTTCCATCTGGATAGCAGAGTCGATAAGGGCTTCAATATCCGCAAAGGGATATTGACTAACACTGTCTGCATCTCATCATGCAGACCATTCAGGAATCTTTCTTTCTTCTTGGCTTCGATGTCGATCTCATCCGGGGCATACCTAGCTAATGACAAGAATTTGTCACGGTATTCCACTATAGTCATCCGTCCTTGCTTCAGTTCTCTGAACTCGTCCCTCAACCTCTTGATCAAACCCGGTGGCACATGGGTTCTGCTAAACTTGACCTTGAATTCCTCCCAGGCCATCATCTGGCCTCCGGTCATTGCGCAAACACTGTTCCACCATGCCCTAGCATCTCCGGCTAGATAGTGGGTGGCGAACAAAACTTTCTCGTTGGCTTCCACTCCGGCGACTTCTAGGTTATTTTCCATGGTTTGCAACCAATCATCGGCGTCTAGGGGTTCTTCCGACTTAGTGAAAACAGGTGGGTTGGTATTCTGGAAATTCTTGAGTTTAGATCCATGGTTGTACTGATTTCCGTGGCCTTGGTTGTTGTGGGCTAGCTGGTCTATCTGCTGCAGGGTGGCTAGGTTGGCTTGACGTTTCGCTCTTTCAGCTTCGTGGTCAGAAGTCAACATTTGCAGAATCCACTTCCTCCACGTGGCATCTGAAGATTGAGATAGATCGTGAGAAAAGAGGGAAATTTCTAAGGTTTTGGGTCTTTGAAAAGTTTTTAAAGTTTGACTCAGATTTTTCTAGCAACTTGCTTTTTCATTCAATCATTCATAGCACCCGATACAACACACACCACAACAAAGAAAACAGATGGTTTTAAGAACCATTCTGAAAACTACGATACAGTGGGACCGAATACTACTCACTACGCTAGTGCTCAAGTGCTACTACTCCTCGGAATCTGTGGCTTCATCATCCTCATCATCATCGATGAAGGCGAAATCATCCTCATCGGTGAAGAAATCCATAGCCTGATCCTCCAGAAAATCATCATCATCGCTGAGGTAGGAGTAGGGGTCTCCAGGAAGATCCTCTCCGGCATTCTCCCTTTCCTCCAATTGCATGTCTCTCTCGTGGATGGTCTCCTCCAAAGATGAGATACGATGGCGAAGACGGGCAATGATGCGCTCCTTGTCGAGCTGACGGCGGCGAGACTTGCGATCCTTTGCTAACATGGCGATGGTCTGATCCTTCGTCTTGATGATGGAAGACTTGTGGTTGGAGTAGTCACGGCAGTTATCCAACTCCTGTTGTCGATCGTACATCATGAAGCTAAGGTGGTCCAATTGAGTCTTTAGTTCGGGGTGGTATGGTGCTTCCAGTGGTTGTCCATTTCCATCACGCCTCGGGCAAAACTCAAAGCGAGTACCCTTGATCTGATTGATGCTCTGCCCACACAGACGGGAACGAGCTTCCTGCATGCCCCTGGCAAGTCCATCGAGCCAGTTGTTCTCTCTTAAGGTAAACTGAATTCCCTCAGCAATGGGAGGTTCAATCTTTCCTCGGAGACTTGCAACAATTAGCCACTGCAGATCTTCTCCTCCTTGATCATTGAGCTGAGCTCCGAAGAACACGGGGTGCGGACGCTCCAGAAGTTCCGAAAGCTGGTCCAAATCCCTCTCAAAGATAAGGTCTCCTCCATTCCCCAACTGATAAAACTTGTTGTACTTCACGTCCATCTATAAGAATATAGGATGAGTAAGTTAGTATAGTGATTAAGTGTGTCAATATTTTATGTATATTGCAAGAGTTTTTGAGGAACATGAATTTTCATGAAAGAATCAAAGGGATAAGAGTAAGAATAAGTTTTTGGTAAATATTTGTTTTCTTTGGTTTTGAAACTAAGTTTTTGATTCAATGTACAATCTAACTAGGGTCTCCTATGGTCAGGATGGCTCTGATACCAACTTGTCAACACCCGGATTTTTAATCCCACATGCCTGTTATGCCATACATCGCAATCCCAGGATTACCATTTTTGCGAGACATAACAGAATTGGATACCATAGTACATCAAATATTACAAACCGTACATAAGTCTTACACAAATAGGGATCTCATGATCCAGTTCTTAATACAACTTCAAGCAGCGGAATACGTAATAATAACGGTAGCGTAGGCGAAGCTCCATCTTCGGGATCACAGGCAATGCTGACGATGGGAGATGATCCTAGTTGTCGTAACCTTCCTGGGTCCATCCTCCAGGTACTCATCTTCATAGTCTGGCCACGGGAATATCCAGGGACAAAGCCATGAGTACTCTTTAAGTACTCGCAAAATAATACTAACAAGTGAAAGGGGTTTTTGATAATAGGTCGATAGGCTCTAGGGTTATTTTGCAAAAGCCAGATTTATCTCTACTAAGTTTAGGAGCAACGAATGCTAGTTAAGGTTTTATAACCCTAAGTGGGAACTGGTATCTCATATCACAACCCTGTTGTGGTCAAGTCAAAGTCTCAGTTCAGTTCACAAGTCTTTTGAAAACATCTGACGGGGGAACAGTATGGCCACTCCAACTGTCCATAACCGCGGATGTGGCTATTCGAATAGTTTGACACTCATTAGAGATTGTACACTTTCACCACAACATTCGATACATCCGTCAGGAACAAATCCTGAATTCACCATACTCAGTATGCGGATAATCAATCCTAACCTTTCAATTACACGCCCTAGTATAAGCACCTCTCCTGTGAGTTTGGCCTCCCAACCATGACCAACTGTCATCTTGGGTACTGCACAGGTGGACAATCTTCACAAGGTAGCCTCAGCTCAGACCTTGGCCGTGAGGGAACCAATACTAAGGTATATAAGTTTCCAGTCAAGCCCTGCCCAATTATCGGGTATTGTGGTTGTACGATAAAATTGGAATGGTATCGCATCCAGACAACCATCAGTTTTATAAAGGGCTAAGGCTCATGCCTCATCATTTTCATCACCCAAAATCATCAAGTGTTCGGAAACACATGTCCAAAACATTTCAATAGAATGATCCATCATTCCAAGGTTTTCATAACCATTTTTCCACCAAGTATTCCCATCTAAAGTTGATCAAGTTTTATGCTTAGCACTAGCATCTACAAGTGGGGGTAAGCACTAATGAGGGGTGGTACACTAGTGGAGTTTAACTAAGTTTAATCTTATGCCTTAGGATGACATCAAGATTATCTAGCTTGGCCAAATTTTATACTCTTTATGCAACCTTCAATTATCTTTCTAATCTCTACAATTTACTTAAGTAAGCTCTAAGTACTAGCTTTGATAAATAAATAAAGTAATAAAGCTTGTAAGTAAAACTAGGATTGGTTTATAAAGTGGATAGGATCATCTATGCTTAAGGCATATAGTTGGCATGGTGACAAGCGAGTATTGGCTTGCATAGGTAAAGTGGTCTTGCAAGTGTTAGATTGCACATTCAACCAGTAGTATTAGGCTTGCACAATGTCAGTATAAGCTTGCCTTGTGGAGAGCAATGGTTGAAGTTCTCCTCGGCTTCTTCTTCGTAGTATCCTCCTTCCTCCTCGTATCCTTGGTCGGTACTAGCGTCTATAAATACATACGATGTTCACAATCACCAAACAATACTTAACTACTTGAAATCATCACACAAAAGGGTCCTATAGATTATCTAACATCATCACTAATATTACAAGATTAAAGTTTGGTTTAATTCTTTTTATTTTTAGAAAAGTAATTTCTACTCATTGAAAAACTACTTAAGATTTAATATTCTCCAAACCAAACATGGGAACATGTTGACACATGTCATCACCACATATTTCAGTCCATGGGAATGTGATTTAAAGTGGTGTCACAATTTAATAAGGTTTTACCCTTTTATTTTAATTAATTAAAGTGGCTAGAAATGCGTATGGGGCATTCTTTTATTACTTGAACATTATTTCTATAAGTAAACCTATATATTTTTATATATTCTGGAAGGTATGGTTAAATGTGATTTTTGAGAGTTGTAATCAACTCAAAAACTTTTATGGTTTTAATTTGAAAAATGTTTGAATGCAGAAAAGCTTCTGCTTGTTATTTTTACCATGGATAATCTATAGATCCAAATGACTTGAATCCAACGGGCTTGGATTCAGCATTCCCAGACCTTTCTAACAAAATTGGTTTCATTAAATTTGGTTCACTGAATTGACCTGGGTTGATTTTTGAAATTGGGTACAGAAGTGTGTTTGAAATAAAATGGAAAAGGTTAAATTCAAATAACTGGGCTGCGCGGGAAAGGTTAACGGGCCGGCCCAGTGACACTCCGCGGCGCGGGGCTCAGCTGACAGGGGGGTTCCACCAGTCAGTGGCTCTTTAAACGCGAAGCGGTACGGGGCAATATGGGACGTTCGATCTGGTTCTAATCCAACGGCTGAGAGTCATCGTCGACGTCGAGCAACGCCGGCGAGACAGAAACCTAGCGCGTCCAGTGGGGGTTGCTGGGGGCTCACCGGGGTTCGAGCGAGGGTCGGCGAAGCGGGTAAACGACGAAGTCGATGACGGCGAACTCGGGAGTGGTCGCGGCAGCTCCTGGGGTGGGCGAAATCGACGGCGCCCTTCTTCTCCAAAGGCGGCCTGCTCCAGCGCAATTCCGACGAAGTGCTGCTCTTCTTGCTCCGGGACTGAGGTGGGGTGGTTCTGGGTGAGAGAGGAGTGGAATGGTGTGAAGAATTTGAGCGGGGGAGGCTTCTATTTATAGTCGCGACGGTGAGACCGAACGGCATGGGCGGGCGACGGTGGCGACATGGCTACGGGCTGCTAGAGGCATGGCCGGTGGTGGCGATCGCTTGGTGGTCTCCTGGCGATGCTCTATGGCTTTAATGCGCGTGTAGGGGCGGTTCGGTTTGGTCTGGAACACGCGACGCTCTGCGCGGCAGAGGCGGCGTCTTCGACGGCGAGCGGTGGCTACGAGGCACGAGCGGTGCAATGGGCATGTCTTGCGTGTTCCTTGTATGGTGGCGATCGTGTATGCACGCGGCGAGGGCGGCGCGCGGTCTGTGGGCTTCGGTCGAGCGTGGCGCTCTAGCGCATGCTCGGCACGGTTGGCAGAGGCACGGATGCGGCGTTCCTGGGTGCTGTGTTTGACGTCTTTGAGGCAGGGCTGGTCGAGAGGGGGCGGTGAAGCATGGGTGATCTCCCAGACAAGGTTGGCATGGCTAATTTCCTCCCTAGCTTGCTGTCGACATGTGGGTGGCAAGGGTGGCTTCGGCTGTTCACCATTGATGGTTTTGGCAAGATCACAGTGGTGCTAGTGCTTGGTTAATCTTGCTAGATGATCTACTGAGCTGGTTGTGAGCTAGATAGGGAACCAGTTAGGCTCAAAACACTGCACACTATAGTGTTTTGATTTTGTTTGATTGTGTCTGCCAAGTGTTTGATGAAATGGCCGCATGAATTCAAGTTTTGAATTTTGAAAAGATTTTTGGTGTGTGTGCTAGGTTGGTGCTGGTGAGTCTGCAGATGCTTGGGTTTTGAAAGTTGAGCTTGTTTGAGTGGTTTTTGAAAAAGTGGGATCTTACCATATGATAAAGATTCAATTTTGAACTGTCATTTAAACTATGCATTTGAAAGTTTTTGGATGATCACAAAGTGGGCCTTGATACTCTGTTATGAGTACAATCAAGGGGTGCAAATATCCAGAAAAGTTTCTGTTAGGTTCTGAAAGTTTGAGACAGCCAAAGTAGGCATGGGAGTTAAATTGGTCAAAATGACCATTTCACTCATTTAGCTTTGTTTTGATTTATTTGTCTTTGGGAAAAGTTTGGGAAATGTTTAGATGATGTTTATTTCACCTAAGAAACATTTCACAAGCAAGGAAACACACAAACATGGCAATTCAAAAGAATTCAAAATGGGATGCATACACACATGCATGCTTTCATATTTTTATTTAGCAAAGTTTTTTGTTAACCCTAAATTTGATGATTAGAGTTTGATGATCCAGGTTTAGTATTTTTGGGATGTTACAATATGCTCCCAAGGATATTACAAATTTGCGCACAAACTTTCGAAGTGAAAATAAGGAATGGGACATGAGTGAGACAGTTGCTTACTTTGTAGAGATAAAAGATAAGGACCCTGGTTTCTACTCGATTTTTTCTTTTGATGAAGAAAACATAGTTGAAAATATTTTCTGGGTGGACAGTTATGCGATAAAAGCATACATAGAGTCATATCGTGATTGTGTATCTTTTGATACAACTTTCATGACAAATCACTTCAACATGCCTTTTGCTCCTTTCATAGGTATAAATAGGCATGGACAATCATTTATGCTTGGTTGTGGTTTCATAAGGGATGATAAAGAGGAAAGTTTCAAGTGGTTTTTCAGGGAATTTCTTAAGGCTATGCATGGGAAGCAACCAGCTAACATTATCACAGATCAGGATTGGGCTATGAGGGCAGCAATTGCTTCTATTTTCCCTGGCGCTGTGCATCGCAACTGCCGCTGGCATGTTATTAAAAAGCAAATGAAAAGCTCGGTGCATTCCTGATGCAAAGCCCAGGTTTGGCAATTGAGTTCAATGAATGCATTGATGAAAGTATGACAATGGAGGAGTTTGAAGCTAAATGGGCAGAGTTGGTCTTAAAGTGGGGGTTGGCAGCACATGAAACATTTGCATGGTTAAAGAAGTGGGCACACACGTGGGTTCCTTGCTACTTCAGGCACCGCTTCTTCCCGTTCATGCAATCAACTTAGATAAGTGAAGGATTCAACTCTGTGTTGAAACGTTATATCAACCCACACAATTCAATCAAGCATTTTGTGAAACAATATGAGAAAATTCAGGAAAAGATGCTGGGAAGGGAAAGCCACGCTGATTTCAGAACAAAAGTGCTTGAAGTGGAACCTTGGTCTCGGTTCCCAATTGAGAAGCATGCTTTATCTATTTACACCAGGGAAATTTACCACCGTTTCAGGCTTGAGTTTGAGTTGATAGGCCGATACAATGTGCAACTTGTAGGAATTAACATGTACTTATTAGTTCGTAACAATCAGACCTGCTATCCCTATGGTGGAAGAAGCTACATGGTTAATGCTAATGGAGGAAATGACAACTACAACTGTGATTGCTGCAAATATGAGAGGGATGGTTTGCTGTGTTGTCATGTGCTGAAAGTGTTCACGCATGTTGGTGTTGACTCAATACCAGAGCGGCACATACTGCGCGGGTGGACACAACAAGCTATGGAACCCGTGGTTCAACCAGTTATCCCAGCAAGAGATGATGTGATGCCAGAGGAGTCACGGATGCAACTACGATTTGCCAACTTGTCTACCAAATTTGTAAATGTTGCTAAGATTGGTAGCAAGTCAGAACAGCATGAAGCTATTGCTCGTAGACACATCAGGGAGATGATAACTGAGTTTGCGCAACTAGACAAAGTGAAGAAGAGGAACACAACCAGTGCATCAAAGAATTCTAAGTCAAAATAGGAGTCTACTTCAGCTCCTACGGAAAAACGGAGAGCAAATTCAGGACCTACCACAACATCCCCTGTGGCTACAGCAACTAACTTTGGAAATGCTACAACAGTTACTAAAAACACCGAACAACAAATTCAGGTCCTACTCAAACAGCACCAACACCTCCAACGTCTACCAGAACCAGTGGTTGGTTCGAAGCACAACCTTCGTATATGCCTCCTCCCTCGTCTACTATGGAACCAATTGACCAAGGTCATATGGTTGAGCTCGCAGAAGAAGCAATGGTCATCCTTGACCCTCCCAGGTCGACTACAAAAGGTCGGAAGAAAGGTCGATTTCCTTCTGGAATTGAGTTGCAACCTAAGAGAGTTATTGCGTGTACTTTGTGTAATCAGTCTGGACACAATTATGCTACTTGTACAGCGGCATTAGGTTCAGGCTCATTGGGCAAGAAGTTGTGAAATTCTTGTACTCTACCCCATTTCATCTTGGAAAATAACTAAATGTATTGTTTTGCTATTTGTGTTTTGCAAACAATGTTGTATCAATAAACTACAATCTATTCATGTTATAGTAGTGTGAAAAAATTCAGGAAAAAAGGCAAGAGTTTGATGGAAAACTGTACATTATTTCTTCTTCATAACTTCCTTCCACTTGATGGTGTTTTTGCAGAAGTAACCCATCGATGAGTCATAAGCTTCCTTATATTTTCAACATGTTTAGAACCATAAAATGGCAATATTATGCCTGTCCAATTTTCTGCATTCATGAGAGCAAAAACACCACAGTCTTTGCTGCAAAAAAATAATACGTTATTTCTCAGGGTTTAGGGTGAAAAAGCAACAAAGCATAGTTGATACAAAACAAGTCCTTCATATGTAACCAGCCTTTATATGATAAGTTGATGCTAGTTGACTTAGTACTAGTGGTAGGCAACTTAGATGCAAAAAGTATAAACATTATACTGCTGGTAAATCCAACTTATCATATCTAGCATACAACTTTGCTTGTGAGACCTACAAACCTAGTTGACAAAAATGGATGTATCTTAGTCACTTGTTGTACTCATACTCCACTTAAGTTGTATTTAATGCAGGTTAAAGTTGCTGAGATGCATTAAGCTAGTTCCTTGCATTCTGTGTTAGAGGAATACACCTAGTAGGTAACTTACAGATGGACAGTGCAACCTAGTAGATTCAGGTGTACAACTTAGCAAAAAGTACATATACAACTTATATCAGAACTTCGAAAACTATGCCATCCATGTAAATTTCTTGCAAAAACTAATAAAAGTTGCTAGTTAGTACATAATATGGGAACCAACTTATGATCCAGCTCAGATGTTTCTTACTTGGTTCTCTGTTTTGGGGCAAAAATGTCACCCATCTGATTCTCAAACTTTTCAACCTTGATGCGCGAGGTTGGGTAGTGTTCCTTCCATAAAGTTGTGAAAGATGCTCTAATTTTCTCAGCATTTTGGAGGAGTTTCTTGTCTACCACTGTCCTCATTGAATCAAGAACTTCGAATCTTCTACATTTTATATTGGCAACAAACACCCAGTAGTGGTTCACTTGGATTTTTGGATCATCACTTAAATTCTCCAACACTGTAATCATAACCTGTTTGTGTGTAAAACTGATGAGACAACTTGACATTTGAAAATTCAAATGAACAGTGAATTTAAAAAGTGTGCAAGCAACTTGAACATATTTCATATAATGTATATGGATGCTTGTAAATATCAGTATATCAACTTAATAAAAAGGACAGAAAAAGCAAAAAGGAGATAACAACATGAAACGTAGACAAAAGAAAGAAAAGGCAATTAAGTTGGATGGGTAAGCAACTTAGGCATGGTGGCGGGAACAACTTAGCATGACAGCAGAAGCCAACTTATTTGGTTTAGCTAGCCAACTTGTACAGGCTGAACAGAAGAAAAAGGAAGAAGAAAAAACCTGAACATGACACGGGAATCAACCTTAATTGGGTTCAGAAAACAACTTAACTGTTGGCAAAAAACTACTTAATTATACTTAGTTGGATTTGCAAAACAACTTAGCAGGTACGCAAAAGTAAACTTAATTAAGCTGATTAGTGAACTTAGAAGTAAAGTTAGCGGTTGTGCAAAAGAAAACAACTTAGCAACTAATATGCTGATAAAAAGGAAATCTAGAAATGACACAGTGAATTCAACTTGGTCGGAATCAGGAAACAACTTAGCATGACGGTAAAGCCAACTTAATTGGACTAGCTACAAAAATTCTACAGGATAATTAGAAGAAAATGTAAGAAGAAAAAACACAAAATCGTAGACACCTATGTATACAACTAACTATATGTGGAAGTGAACTTTGTGACCACAGAAAAAACAACTTACAAGGTTTTTCTTGTCTAGTTGTGCATCCTTCTTTGAGAAGTGTTTCTTAATCTCCTTATCTTCCAACTGCCCATGTAGAAGTAGGCCCTATGATAGAATAAAAATCAATTTAATGCACATGTGAAAAAAATTGATTGACGTCCACAGAAAAAATAAAAAAATCTTGAGTTGCTTACCCCCATCCTCAAAGTCATCACCACCTTCTTCTCTGAGCTGCCATTGAATGGTTAGTTGCTTCCAATCGAAGTTCAACAACGATGTTCTTCAACTCACCACACGACACCGTAGAGTTTGTGTAACATCCCTAAAATCATGATTTCAAAGATTGCATATCATTCATGCATGCATATAATTTTGAGATCATTTTCCAACTATTTTCAAGAAAACAGAAGCACATAGTGCTATTATTTTATGTGAGCAAACTTAAATCAAATGACCATCCTCAATTGAGAGCATAAGTGTTTAAAACCAAGTTTTGTTGGCTTCCTTGTTGATTGGATTGAATGTGGAGTTTGGAAAAAAATTTACAAAACAAATATGGTTTCAAAACCATTTTCAAAACATTTCCAAATCAAGTGCTATAGCACTGTTTATTTTGTTTATTCAAAAGAACCAAGCTTGAACAGGGAGACCACATGTTTCTATGCCCAGAAGTGTGAATGTTGCACCCTACAAAATCCTGGAAAAGATTGAATTCAAAAAGCTTTTGAAATCATTTGAAATTCATTCCAGAAATTCAAAACAGAAATAGAAAAGGAATAAAGAAAAGGAAAAAAGGCTGGCGTTGCTAATCTAGCCCAACTGAGAAAGCAGCCCACTAAGCCCACCCGGGTTCCCTCTCACCCTCTCTCACTCCCAGACGCACCCAGCAAGCGACTGACGCCAGGACCCCACCCCCTCTCTGTTTCTCTCGCAGACAACTAGGCCCCGTCCACGTCACCGTCGTCTTCCCCAAATCTCGCCCGCAGACCACGTCGCCGCTGGCTGTTGCTGGCGTTGATTCCGCGGCGTAATTGCCATTGATTCAGCAGGCGTTTCCTGTCGATCCCCTGCCTACTTAAACCCCTCCCCCTCGCGGTCATTTCCCCCCACACTGCACACTCTTCTCGCCACCAGGCTACCTCTAATTCGTATTGCACCGCCGCAGTCAGAGCAAACTCCGGAGAGGTATTCCGGTAAGATCCCGTCGCCCCTTGCTGTCTAAGTTTTCCAGTGCAATCTCTGAAACCATGCGCATCTCCTGACCCCTCTGGTGCATGCTAGGATCGTCCAGAACCTCGGCAACATCGGCGACAGCACGAGTCAGACGAGCCCATCAACTCCGGCGAGCCTTCCTGGTTAGTTCTGACCGCGCCTTGCTCTCTCTTTGACACTCGCATGACCATCATCACTCCGCGCATCTGACGCCCTGCTTATTTTGCCCTGGCATGATCTGTATCTTCGCCAACGTCGACGAGCAGCCGTACCCGACGCGTGCGTGAACTCCGGCGAGGAATCCCTGACAACTCCAAGCGCCCCTTCGCCAACCAGGGACACGTTGAGCTTCACCTCGTCACTATGGTTCTGGTGAGTATCCTCCCACCTCCCCCGCGCGACCTAGTTCGCCGGCTCCGCCACTGACAGAGCTCTCCGCCGCTCGCCGCCGCGCTAGCGCCACCCATCTCTGGTCAAAGCATTCAGGAACGTCAGATGTAGATCTTGCGGCTAAGATTAGAACTTAAACGAAGAGGTATGAGCGCATCTGAGCCACTAAATCTGACTTAAATCCTACGGCTCGCAGAGACCGATCCGCACGAAACGGTACCGGCCAGTAGAATAGCGCCGCGTGGCAGTGAATTAGATTTAAAAGCTGGATTTGAATCTGATTGTTATTCAAATTTGATTTGGCTATAACTTTTGATCCCCACGTTAGAATTTGACGAATTTTATACCGTTGGAATCATGAGAGCAAGATCTTTCAAAATATGCAATGTGTTTAATGTTTAGCTTCTGTTAAAAAGGTTTTATTTGCAGAAACTTGTGTAGGGTTAATTTGAGTATATGAAATGTTTAGGAAATAATTTAGGGTATAAATATTGGCTGTTTGGCAAGTTTTAAACTTTTTAGTGAATCAGTACTGAATACTTGCTTTGTTGAGTTTTAAAAATTATCACATATCATCTTGCATGCATGCATATATTTTTGATTGTATATGTTTTGTGTGTAATTTGTTGCTACCAATCTTTGTGTAGATTTTGGTGCTAGTGATTGTGATTGTGAGGAGTGCTACTCTCCCAACTACCAAGGCAAGTGGCACTTCATGAATATTTTTATCCCATGTTTTATACTAAGCATTAGAAATGTTTTTGCTAAGTCTTGCATGATATTATTTTGCTTGTATGCCATGTTGGGAAATCCTAAGTAGTTGTAGAATTGCTAGGGAATTTCTAAGTTAAGTTACTATCTATGCCATGCTTAGCCTAGCTAGTAGCAAACAGGGTTGGTGAAATATACATGCTATGATGAAAATATTTCTAAGTCTTTGGACTTGTGTTTTACCTAATAAAACAACTAAGTTAATGAAACACCTGGGTGGAATGGAAGGAAAGGTTTATGTTGAGTGGTTACACAAGGCCCATTTCTATGGTTTACCTTGTGTATCTCACTTGTGGTAAGCCACCCAGGAACAAAGAGATTTTAGAGGCCAAGTGTTAAGAAGCTTCTAGTGCAGCCACTTGGCAATATGGGCTCTGCCTGGATCACATAAGTTGCTAGAACTTAGCCATTTGGACAGTTGGTGGTAGTGGGATGATAGGTTGGAACGCGTCCATTTGGTCTAAGGGAAGGCTTCTGAAAGGTCCTGTCTTGGTGAAACTAAGTCTGGTGGGAAAAGTGCACAACCTCTGCAGATGGAAAAATCTAAGTACTTAGCCAAGTCCATGGCAATGGACAACTTGAGCATCAAGACATGGAAGCTATCAAGAATCTCCTCATCCCAATTTCTAAGTAAAATTTGTGGGTGAACAAGGGTGAAGGACCTCAATGTCTATTGGTGGTTCCTTGGGAAAAGTTTTTGACAAAGAAAAACTTAGTGATTTCAACTAATAGGAAAAACCTATTTTGAGCAAAGCAAGCCAAGCTACACTTAGCCAAATTTCATATAGTATCTAGTCCACTTAAAATTTTACTAAGGTATCACTTGCCAATACTATTCCAAAGTATTGACCCACTGTGGCTGTAACTTGTGATGTTGCAGGTTACTCTGATAAGGATTAGGTGTCATGAGTCTACACTCAACATGTTTGCCTGTGGCACATGAAGATGAAGACTTTTGTTTATTTACTTATTCAAACTCTTGTATTAGGCCTGTGGCCTTGGAGTTGTAAAGACTATGTTTATCTCTGGAATGGATGTAATAAATGACCTTTGTATCTGTGTACTTCATCTTAAACTGTGGATGCTAGCAATGATCCAGGGACTAGCATTGCAATCACAGGGATCCTTTTTCCTTTATAAAGGAGGGATCTTACATATGGTATCAGAGCACTGTGTTGCCTGTAGGATTATGACCCTAGGATTGGAAACCACTAAGGAAAAAAAATCAACTTCTACACTTGTCTATTCTTCTCGTAAAACTTTTCTAATCTTCTCTCTCATCTCTATTTGTAGATGAACTCCATCAACGAAGCCGTGAGGAAAGGACCACTCATGACAATGACTTTGGAGTGTGAGACAGAATTCCCCAAGGCTCTCAAGGACCTCATGGTTGCATTAGAGATACAAGGTGCAGCTGTGTATAAGGGTTTTCCTGTGATGGATGAAGGAGTGGAATACTGGTGGGTGCAACTTCACTTGTATAAAAGAAAGGAAGACAACCATCAGGAAAAAGGATTCTGCATGTTCACCAATTCAGTGGTGCACACTACATTCTTTGAATCAGCAAAGGATGCATCTTGGAATACCATCAAAGAACTTGGTGATAGAGTCAAGTGCAGAATGCTCAACCTCCAAAATGATCTAAAGAAAGAGAAGGAACATACCCAAGAGTTGGAAGCTACCAACCAAACCTTAAGAGGAGACATTATAGACTTAGTGATGGAGTCCAGTGAGCAAGATAGGCTGATTGCTTCTAGAAACATTGTGTTATCCAACAGATCCAGTGAGATAGGATTGTAAACATACTTCGTTAGTTGGACCACCACTTATCACCTTATTTTCCAAAATGTGACTTTAAAATAAGTTGAACCTTGGTTATTGTAATGGATCCATGTATGCCATGACTTGTGTGTTTTGATTTCCAAGGATATGTATGTGATGTTTTGTCTTTTGTTTTATCTTGAATTGTGTTGTTCTAACTTTTCTATCTTATAAATAGATGCCTACTGTTACCATCAACACTGTTGAGGAGTTCCAGGTTACTCGCTTTGGTCCTCGTATTGTTGAGCTTACTACTTTGCTCAATCTTCCTCTTCCTACCATCATGGTGCTTCCCCTTACCAAGTTTGAGAGGAAGGACCTCTGGGGCTTCAAGGTCAACCAGCCCGGACGCCAGACAGAGCCTACCACGGAGGCCATTGTCTTCAAGCTCATGCACGATGACAAGGAGATAGGCCTTGAGGTAGTTATGCAGGATCTGATAGGACGTCTGCTGGGGAGACACTCCCAACAGGTTAGAGGTACTCACTTCCACGTCTTCGGTAGACGTGATGAGGATGGAGATTCCATCGAATTCGAGGACGATTCGAGGGACACAGCAGAGATGATTCGCCTGTACCTCCAGGACTTAGAGTCTCTCATTAGGCACGTGGACACTGACAGGACCAACGTCATGCTCAACAATGACGAACTCCAGGTGCAGCTTCGTGAGAAGTACAAGCTCTTCGCGGAGCAAGATGAGATAGTCAAGGAGATGGAGGCGAAGTTCGAGAACCAGGACAGGAAGTTCAAGTGTCAGGAGAAGCGTGTCCAGGATAGGAACAAGAAGATCCGGGACATGACTGAAGAACTGCAGTCCAAGGACTTCGAGCTCGAGCAACAGCAGACGGTGATTGAGAGGCTTCGTTCCAAGAAGAGGGCTCTCAAGGCCAAAATAGAGACCTTGACCACTAGTGTCGAGGAATACAAGACCGCGATGGAGAACGCAGGTCTTACCTTTGTCGAGGAGGAGATTGATGCCGAGGAGTAGATTTGACTACTCATTTATCATTTATTATCATACTTGTTGTTTGAGAACTTGTTATTTGACCATCCGACATGTGGATGGCTTGCTACTTGTGTGTTTTACCTTGCGAACTTGTTATCTTGTTGTTGAACCTTTATCATTGTGTTGCATGATTTGTGTTTGCTTATGTGATGTAATGTGCATGAAAGCATCTATGGGTATCTCATTCTTATCTCTATTGAACAAACCACAGATGCCTCCCCATCGTGCAAACCCCAACCCCAACAACAACAACAACATCACTCCAGAAATGCAGCAAATGATGACCGCTCAAACTCAGCTAATGCAGATGATGACGACGTTCATCCAGAACCAAAACAACAACAATAACAACAACAAAAATAACAACAACAACAACCCACCGGGTTTTGATATGCTTACCAGGTTCTTGAGATTGAGGCCAGCAAAGTTCTCAGGAACAACTGATCCCATGGTGGCGAATGATTGGCTACGCTCAGTGAACAAGGACTTGGTAACCGTGGGCTGTACTGATGCTGAAAAGGTCAGATTTGCAGCACATTTGCTGGAAGGACCAGCCGCCACTTGGTGGGATAACTTCCAGATCACCACTCCCATAAAAGATGTGACATGGGCTATCTTTGAGGATGGCTTTCGCACTACTCATATCTCATCTGGAGTGATGAGTCTGAAAAAGAAAGAGTTTCATAATATGAAGCAGCGCCACCGCAGCGTGGCTAAATATATTGAGGAGTTCAACAATCTGGCGCGTTATGCACCGGATGAAGTTGACACCGATGCTAAGAGAAAGGAAAAATTTCTTGAAGGCTTGAATGATGAGCTGAACCTGCAGTTGGCTGTGGCCTATGTTCCCACTTATCAGTCTCTCTGTGACAAGGCTGCTATTTTGGAGAACAAAATTAGCAAGTTGAGAGCAGGAAGAGAAAGCACTCAGACAAGCACAACTCGGGATCGTCCCACAAACGTTCCCATTATGATGACAGTGGAAGCTCAGGATGCCACAAGCATGGGAAATTCAACAAGCACCACAACTACAACCGTCATGACAACAAGTATCACTGCAGTCATGACAATGACAAGTACAAGAACCACAAGGGTGGATACAAGAGCCACCACAGTGGTAATGGAAGTGGAAGTGGAAGCCAGCCTGTCAAGAAAGACATAAGTCAGGTTGAATGCTTCAAGTGCAAGAAGATGGGGAATTATGCAAATGAATGCCCAGAAAAGAAAGTTGAAGGACCCAACAAGCCCAACCCTTTCCATAAGGGACAGGTGAACCACATCAATGTGGAGGAAATCTATGAGGAGCCTGATGCTGTGGCTGGTAAGTTCAAACTCAATTCTGTTCCAGCATTTGTTCTCTTTGATACTGGTGCATCTCATTCATTCATATCAAGAGCATTTGTTGAAAGAAATGAACTGCCAGTAGAAACTATTGGGTGTCCTATAAAAGTAAGTTCTCCTGGTGGAGAAATGATAGTGAATTCAGGATGTCATGATCTAGTCATAGAATTTGGGAAGTATAGGTTTCCCGTTAACTTGATAATCCTAAACTCCCAAGGATTCGATGTCATTTTGGGAATGGACTGGATGACTAAGCACAAGGGAGTGATAGATTGTGCCAACCATACTGTCTCACTCACAACTCCAGAAAATAAAAGGATCAGATTCAAGACCAACTTTGAAGCAAAAAGGAGTATGCTAAATTCTCTTAAGGGGGTTAGCATAGACAGTGTGCCAATTGTGAGTGAGTATCCGGATGTGTTTCCGGAAGAATTGTCGGGAATGCCACCAGATAGAGATGTGGAGTTTCTTATAGATTTGGTGCCAGGATCTGGACCAATAGCAAAGAGACCGTATAATATGTCAGTTGATGAACTGAAAGAACTCAAGAAACAACTTGGAGAACAGTTGCAGAAAGGATTTATTCAACCAAGTTCTTCATCTTGGGGAGCCCCAGTTTTGTTCGTGGAGAAGAAAGATAGAAGTCAAAGGTTATGCATAGATTACCGTTCACTCAACGAGGTAACTATCAAGAACAAATACCCTTTGCCTAGAATCAGTGACTTGTTTGATCAGCTAGAAGGAGCTTGTGTGTTCTCAAAGATTGATCTCCGGTCAGGCTATTTTCAACTCAAGATAAGAGAACAAGACATACCTAAGACAGCTTTCACCACAAGGTATGGATTATACGAGTATACCGTGATGCCATTTGGTTTGACCAATGCTCCAGCATACTTCATGAATATGATGAACAAGGTGTTCATGGAATTCCTTAACAAGTTTGTTGTCGTTTTCATCGATGACATTTTAGTCTACTCCAAGAGCAAAGAAGAGCATGAAAGACATTTGCGCTTGATACTTTAGAAGTTAAGAGAACATAAACTTTATGCCAAATTCAGCAAGTGTGAATTCTGGTTGAATGAAGTTGGATTTCTTGGACATGTTATGACAAAGGATGGTGTAGCGGTTGATCCTGCTAAAGTTTCAGCTGTAACTGAATGGGAATCTCCCAAGTCCGTGAAAGAAGTTCGTAGTTTCCTTGGCTTAGCAAGTTACTATAGAAGGTTCATTGAAAATTTCTCCAAGGTAGCTAAGCCTATGACTGAATTGCTAAAGAAAGACAAGAAGTTTGCTTGGTCTGAAGGTTGTGAACTCAGATTTCAGGAATTGAAGAAGAGACTTGTGACAGCACCAGTCTTGTGTCTGCCAGATTTGAAAAAAGATTTCCAAGTATATTGTGATGCGTCTCATCAGGGTTTGGGTGCAGTACTCATGCAAGAAGGAAAAGTTGTGGCGTATGCCTCGAGACAACTCAAAACTCATGAAGTGAACTATCCAACTCATGATTTAGAGTTAGCCTCTGTTGTCCATGCACTCAAAACATGGAGACACTATCTTTTGGGAAAGCGTTGTGAAGTGTTCACAGATCACAAGAGTTTGAAGTATTTCTTCACCCAGAAGGACATTAATATGAGACAAATAAGATGGCTAGAACTTATCAAAGACTATGACTTAAGTTTGCAATACCACCCCGGTAAAGCAAATGTTGTAGCAGATGCTCTAAGTCGTAAGGTTTTTGTGAATGGACTTACCAAAGGAGAATTGCCAGATGATTTGTGTGCCCAATTCAGAAAACTCAGATTGGAGATTGTGCCTGAAGGACATATCATGACTTTGGATGTTCAACCCACTTTGTTGGACAAGATCAAAGAAGCCCAGAAGATTGATAAGGAAATTGAAGAGATTAAAGAAAAGATTGGCAAAGGAAAATCCAAAGGGTTCCATGAAGACGAACAGGGTACTTTATGGCATGGGAAACGTATCTGTGTTCCACAAGATCCGGAGCTGCGGAAACTGATTTTGCAGGAAGCACACAACTCACCATATTCCATTCATCCGGGTAACACCAAAATGTACATGGACATGAAAGAAAGATTTTGGTGGAATAATCTCAAGAAGGACATCGCCGAACATATTGCTTTGTGTGATGTGTGCAGTAGAGTGAAAGCGGAACATCAGAAACCAGCAGGTTTGCTTCAACCACTACCTATTCCTGATTGGAAGTGGGACAAGATTAGTATGGATTTCATTACTGGATTACCAAGGACCAGGTCAGGATATGATTCTATTTGGGTAGTAGTGGATCGCCTAACTAAAGTGGCTCATTTCATACCCGTGAAGACAACCTATACAAGTGCTAAGTTAGCCAAAATCTACATGAGTAGAATTGTATGTCTACATGGAGTGCCCAAGAGTATTATGTCTGATAGGGGAACTCAATTCACTTCCCATTTTTGGAGACAGTTACATGAGTCATTGGGAACGAGGTTGGAATTCAGTACTGCCTTTCATCCTCAAACCGATGGACAAACCGAAAGGACTAATCAAATTCTTGAAGACATGTTGAGGGCATGTGCCCTAGACTATGGAGCCAGTTGGGATGAGAGTCTGCCTTACGCAGAATTTTATTATAACAACAGCTATCAAGCCAGCATTGAGATGGCACCATTTGAGTTTATCTACGGAAGAAAGTGTACCACCCCATTGTTATGGAATGGTGTGGGAGAAAGAAGTTTATTTGGGCCAGATTTTATCAAAGAAGCCGAAGAGAATGTCAAGTTGGTTAAGGACAGGTTGAAGATAGCACAGTCCCGACAGAAAAGCTACGCAGATCCTAAGCGTAGAGAAGTCACCTACGAAGTTGGTGATAGAGCTTATATTAGAGTGTCACCACTTCGTGGAGTGAAGAGGTTCGGAGTCAAAGGAAAGTTGGCACCAAGATATGTTGGGCCATTCAAGATTCTGAGTCGTAAAGGAGAAGTTGCCTATGAAATTGAACTGCCAGAATCTTTTTCAGCTGTCCATAATGTGTTTCATGTGAGTCAACTTAAGAAATGTCATCCAGAAATGGAAGAAACTTCTTTGAAGGATACTATACCTTTGGAGGAGGTTCAGTTGGAGAGTGATCTCACTTATGAAGAGAAGCCTATCAAGATTCTTGAGACTGCAGAAAGAGTCACACGAACCAAGACTATCAAGTTTTGTAAAGTGCAGTGGAATCATCATTCTGAAGAGGAAGCAACATGGGAAAGAGAAGATGATCTTCGGAAAGACCACCCTCACCTATTTGCTAGCCAATCCGAATCTCGAGGGCGAGATTCACCTTAAGGGGGTTAGATTTGTAACATCCCTAAAAACATGATTTCAAAGATTGCATATCATTCATGCATGCATATAATTTTGAGATCATTTTCCAACTATTTTCAAGAAAACAGAAACACATAGTGCTATCATTTTATGTGAGCAAACTTAAATCAAATGACCATCCTCAATTGAGAGCATAAGTGTTTAAAACCAAGTTTTGTTGGCTTCCTTGTTGATTGGATTGAATGTGGAGTTTGGACAAACATTTACAAAACAAATATGGTTTCAAAACCATTTTCAAAACATTTCCAAATCAAGTGCTATAGCACTGTTTATTTTGTTTATTCAAAAGAACCAAGCTTGAACAGGGAGACCACATGTTTCTATGCCCAGAAGTGTGAATGTTGCACCCTACAAAATCCTGGAAAAGTTTGAATTCAAAAAGCTTTTGAAATCATTTGAAATTCATTCCAGAAATTCAAAACAGAAATAGAAAAGGAATAAAGAAAAGGAAAAAAGGCTGGCGCTGCTAATCTAGCCCAACTGAGAAAGCAGCCCACTAAGCCCACCCGGGTTCCCTCTCTCCCTCTCTCACTCGCAGACACACCCAGCAAGCGACTGACTTCAGGACCCCACCCCCTCTCTGTTTCTCTCGCAGACAACTGGGCCCCGTCCACGTCACCGTCATCTTCCCCAAATCTCGCCCGCAGACCACGTCGCCGCTGGCCGTTGCTGGCGTTGATTCCGCGGCGTAATTGCCATTAATTCAGCAGGCGTTTCCTGTCGAGCCCCTGCCTACTTAAACCCCTCCCCCTCGCGGTCATTTCCCCCCACACTGCACACTCTTCTCGCCACCAGGCTGCCTCTAATTCGTATTGCACCGCCGTAGTTAGAGCGAACTCCGGCGAGGTATTCTGGTAAGATCCCGTCGCCCCTTGCTGTCTAAGTTTGCCAGTGCAATCTCTGCAACCATGCGCATCTCCTGACCCCTCTGGTGCATGCTAGGATCGTCCAGAACCTCGGCAACATCGGCGACAGCACGAGTCAGACGACCCCATCAACTCCGGCGAGCCTTCCTGGTTAGTTCTGACCATGCCTTGCTCTCTCTTTGACACTCGCATGACCAGCATCACTCCGCGCATCTGACGCACTGCTTATTTTGCCCTGGCATGATCTGTATCTTCGCCAATGTCGACGAGCAGCCGTACCCGACGCGTTCGCGAACTCCGGCGAGGAATCCCTGACAACTCCGAGCGCCCCTTCGCCAACCAGGGACACGTTGAGCTTCACCTCGTCACTGCGGTTCTGGTGAGTATCCTCCCACCTCCCCGCGCGACCTAGTTCGCCGGCTCCTCCACTGACAGAGCGCTCCGCCGCTCGCCGCCGCGCTAGCGCCGCCCATCTCTGGTCAAAGCATTCAGGAACGTTAGATGTAGATCTTGCGGCTAAGATTAGAACTTAAACGAAGAGGTATGAGCGCATCTGAGCCACTAGATCTGACTTAAATCCTACGGCTCGCAGAGACCGATCCGCACGAAACGGTACTGGCCAGTAGAATAGCGCCGCGTGGCAGTGAATTAGATTTAAAAGCTGGATTTGAATCTGATTGTTATTCAAATTTGATTTGGCTATAACTTTTGATCCCCACGTTAGTATTTGACGAATTTTATACCGTTGGAATCAGGAGAGCAAGATCTTTCAAAATAAGCAATGTGTTTAATGTTTAGCTTCTGTTAAAAAGGTTTTATTTGCAGAAACTTGTGTAGGGTTAATTTGAGTATATGAAATGTTTAGGAAATAATTTAGGGTATAAATATTGGCTGTTTGGCAAGTTTTAAACTTGTTAGTGAATTAGTACTGAATACTTGCTTTGTTGAGTTTTAAAAATCATCACGTATCATCTTGCATGCATGCATATATTTTTGATTGTATATGTTTTGTGTGTAATTTGTTGCTACCAATCTTTGTGTAGATTTTGGTGCTAGTGATTGTGATTGTGAGGAGTGCTACTCTCCCAACTACCAAGGCAAGTGGCACTTCATGAATATTTTTATCCCATGTTTTATACTAAGCATTAGAAATGTTTTTGCTAAGTCTTGCATGATATTATTTTGCTTATATGCCATGTTGGGAAATCCTAAGTAGTTGTAGAATTGCTAGGGAATTTCTAAGTTAAGTTACTATCTATGCCATGCTTAGCCTAGCTAGTAGCAAACAGGGTTGGTGAAATATACATGCTATGATGAAAATATTTCTAAGTCTTTGGACTTGTGTTTTACCTAATAAAACAACTAAGTTAATGAAACACCTGGGTGGAATGGAAGGAAAGTTTTATGTTGAGTGGTTACACAAGGCCCATTTCTATGGTTTACCTTGTGTATCTCACTTATGGTAAGCCACCCAGGAACAAAGAGATTTTAGAGGCTAAGTGTTAAGAAGCTTCTAGTGCATCCACTTGGTAATATGGGCTCTGCCTGGATCACATAAGTTGCTAGAACTTAGCCATTTGGACAGTTGGTGGTAGTGGGATGATAGGTTGGAACGCGTCCATTTGGTCTAAGGGAAGGCTTCTGAAAGGTCCTGTCTTGGTGAAACCAAGTCTGGTGGGAAAAGTGCACAACATCTGCAGATGGAAAAATCGAAGTACTTAGCCAAGTCCATGGCAATGGACAACTTGAGCATCAAGACATGGAAGCTATCAAGAATCTCCATCCCAATTTCTAAGTAAAATTTGTGGGTGAACAAGGGTGAATGACCTCAATGTCTATTGGTGGTTCCTTGGGAAAAGTTTTTGACAAAGAAAAACTTAGTGATTTCAACTAATAGTAAAAACCTATTTTGAGCAAAGCAAGCCAAGCTACACTTAACCAAATTGCATATAGTATCTAGTCCACTTAAAATTTTACTAAGGTATCACTTGCCAATACTATTCCAAAGTATTGACCCACTGTGGCTGTAACTTGTGATGTTGCAGGTTACTCTGATGAGGATTAGGTGTCATGAGTCTACACTCAACATGTTTGCCTGTGGCACATGAATATGAAGACTTTTGTTTATTTACTTATTCAAAATCTTGTATTAGGCCTGTGGCCTTGGAGTTGTAAAGGCTATATTTATCTCTGGAATGGATGTAATAAATGACCTTTGTATCTGTGTACTTCATCTTAAACTGTGGATGCTAGCAATGATCCAGGGACAAGCATTGCAATCACAGGGATCCTTTTTCCTTTATAAAGGAGGGATCTTACAGTTTGCCAGCTCTTGTAAAGAGACAAAGTACTTCTCGAAGTTGACAATTATTGGACTTGTGTCTCTATATTGACCCCTTCCATTTCTTTTTGCATGAGCTGTGACAAGAGAGTAGAATTCTTTCACATCAGCTGAACAAGCATATTTGTTCTTTTTTGAATAACCTATGTAAGGTGATTTCAGGCATGCGGGCAGTCTGATGATCCTTTTTTTGGCAGCAGATGTTGCTAAGTTGCTAGCAGAACCATCTATGCACGACGCAACTTTATTGGCAGTTGTTGATGGTGTGTGTACATCAAGTTGTTGCTCCACCGCAACTGTTGGAGCTTCTTCCTTCAAACCCTTTTGCCTTTCCACCATTTTGCAGATTTCAATTGCCTCCTTTTCCATCTCCGTGTTCCAATCATCATCACACTCATCGAACCTTGTTTTGTTCAGGTTCACTGGTGTAATCCCTCCTTTTGGTGGCGATACAACTATATTAGCAACTCCCTCATGATTTTCCTCTTGACTACTATCAAAACCAAGATCAAAAGATGGCGGGTCACAAGCTTGCTGCCATATATCAGTCCTTATTGTAGTTGCCACGGGTGGTGCTGAATTAGGCTGTGGTGGCGGGCAAGTTTTCCTTGTTGGGACAGATGACACCACCTTGGGCTGCATGTCTTGGATTGTCGCTGGTGTAGCTTGAGTACCACACTCATTTGTAGGCTGATGCTGGTTGTTAGTTGCTGCACCAATAGATTCAATTGTTGTTCCTCGGGTACTAGTTGCATATCCCTTTTGGTTTGTTGAAACTTCCCTATACATAGTTGCTGCACCTTTTGTAACTGAATGCACACTTTCAGTTGTAGCAGTTGCTTTTGAGATGAAACATTCTGCTGATGGTTCAGGCTGTGTAGTTTCAGAATGCATGTCCGTGCTACCGCCAACTGGTCTTCCTCGATGCACAACTGCTTTCTGCTTCATGTTCATGTTTACTTGCTTATAACCTCCGATTGCTAAGTTATCCAGTGCAATGCACTCTGCTTGCAGATTCTGTACAACTGGATCTGCGTGGAAACGACCAATTGTTGGTGTTGTTGCAAGAGAAGAGTGTTGGGACCTCCATATTTCAGCCATGAGAATGGCATTTGGGTAGATCTTTGCTGACATATCGAACACTGTGGAATCCCGCAAAACCACTACTAGAAAATTGCGTTGTTTTGTGCATTGCATCATCATGACATCATCATGCATCTCATTGACTAAAACTATTTTGTTCAAACCTACTTTTGCTTTCTACAAAGATCCCTCTCTATTTCAAAATAATCCCCGGACCCTTCCGGATATTTTGTTTGTCTAAAAATAAATTGCACAAGTCTTTTAAACAATACATAAAATTTTATATTATTTTTAGGGGGCAGCCGCACCGGGCCGATCCGACCCAGTCGGCCACCCCCAGAATAAAACCGGCCTACCCAAAAATCTATTCCTACCCAATCCTAGTCTACCCAAACCCCCTCCACCTCACCCCGGCCAATCTCAAACCGCCACCTCCCTTTTTCCCAACTCCCTCCACTCCTAGCCTGCCACCTCACCCACTCTGCCTCCAATCCCCACACACCCAACACACCCGCCGCCACCACTCCCTGGAACCGGCCCCACCACCTGGCCCGACTCCCACCGCCACCTGCACCCGATCCCACCACCCCCGCACGCGCCCCACCTCCACCTGCCCGTTCCCCGTCGCCTCGCTCCCTCTCTATTCCTCAGCCCCGATGGCCCAACCTGCTCTCTCCCCTCCCCTCCTCGAGCCGCCTCCCTCCCGCGTGCTCCCTGCCGCCGTCGCCGCTGTGTGGCTCGGCCGGCGCCTGCTCGCCTCGCCTCCCTCACTCGCAGAGCCCCTCCGCCGCCGCGCCCCCTCGCCGGTGCCCCCCCCCCCGCCCTCTGCACCGTCCTCCCGAGCCGGGCGCGTCGCCCACCAACTCCCCTGGTTCCGCCGTCCCCACCCCGTCGCCCCGCCTCCAGCCGCGACCGCCGGAGCCCCTGCCGCCCGTGCCGGCCCTCTGTCCTCGGCCGCCTCGCCCTCACCTCTCTAGCGGCTTGTCGCCGGCCTCCTCCACCGCTTGCTGCAGACCCCGCCTCCCCACCTCCTCGCGTCCTTCCGCGTCACACGCTCGGCCGCCGCCGCGACCCGTACGAGCTCGACCCCAGCAGCGGCCGCCGTGGCTCTCTCCCGACCCCGCCACGCAGGGCGCCGCCGCCAGGACGCCCGCCTCCTCCGCGCCCCCGCTGCCGTCCGCTTCGCCACCACCGAACTCCGGTCGTCGGCGTCCTCTGCGGCCTCCCTCTAACCGCGTGTTCCCAGCATGTCCGCCTACATGCGCGCGCCTCCGCCTCCTCCTCGCCTGCGACGAGCCCTGGCCTCCGTCCCTGAGCGCGCCTTCCCCTTGGAGCTCCTTCGTTCCGCCGCCAGGAGACCCGCCTCGCCGGCCCGTTCCCCCGAGCCGCCGCAGGCTAGGCGCCGCCCCGGGCCTGCTCCTCGCCACTGCCCGACCTCGTCTGCGCCTGCCTCGTCGTGCCGCCTCCCCGTGACCCTGCTCACCGAGCCCCCTGCAGCTCCGCGACCCTGCTGTGGCTCGCCTTGGCCGCCCCGCTTCTCGCTGGCAGTCGCCGCCATGGTGCTGTCGCCTGCGTCGCCCTGTCCAGTACCATGTACCTCGCCGTTTGAACCCTCCGTGTGTGTGCGTGTTTGACCAGCAGGGGACATGTTTTTCCCCATCGGCAAGATCAGCCACAGCATGTACCATGTGCCAAGTACGGTCGCGACGAGTTGTTCCGCTCTCAAGATCTACCGACGCCAAGATCTTCTGATGTCGGTGCGCGGAACCAGACCCGAAGAACCATATCGTACCCGATGGTACCTGATGCCGTGAACCCAAGTTCTTCATCTCAGATGACAAGATCTTCTTGATGGAACCGAATACGTCGAACCCCGGGTGCGCCGACCCGGATTCAAGACCGATCCCGGCGAGACCGAACCCGATAACCGCCAAGACCGCCAACACGGATACACCGAGTTCTCCATCTAGGACACCAAGACCGTCGACATGGAACCGAATGACGTCAAGTTCTTCATCCCGGCACGGCAAGTTCGTCCTCTCGGATCCGAAGACGCCGAGACCCGGGACACCAAGATCTCCGTCGTGAAACGACAAGACCGACGACCCGACAAGACCTTCGTGACGACAAGATCGGCACCAACCCAGGACGAATCCGATGCTCCCTGACGCTGAACCAAGTTGTAACACCCTCAGAATCAGACCTATGCAAGTTTGAGCAAATTTCGCCAAATCCGCATAGAAACGATTCAAAGGTGCCCACCAGGCACTTTCGTGCGGGTGGAAAACGAAGTAATAACATTACACAACAGTCCTCGATGGGACCCACAGAACAGATATATATAACAGCGACTCAAAGAGTCAAGAATACAGATATAATATATAAGATCCAAATCACCTTGAAAACGGTAGCGCGTCCGACTACGGACAAGAAGCAAATGGGGCTAAGAGCCCTGAAGAAATAACCAATGGCGTCCATAACCCTGCCCAGGCCAAGCCGGAAGGGTAACCCTGCTAACAACGTCGATCTCAAAACCTGCTAAAACAAAAGGGGTGCCGACAAAGGGCAAAGGAAAAAGAGGAGCGTCAGTACTGAGGCCAGTACACGGCGAGGCTAGAATTCGGCGGTCCTCGCCTACATAGGTATGGTGGACTGAGCGGCAGCGGCAGCATGCACTAAACAACCTATAGAGACTCGATACAACTGGCGGTGATCAGAGAGGGATAAGAATGACCTATTCGAAACCAACCTGATACTACCATCAACAGACCCATCCTGGTGTTTCCCCTCGAAACCCAAACGAGGAAGTCAACCGAGGAACTCACACATCACAGTTGGCAGTTTTACTTATTCGGTTTATAGTTGCGGCACTTTACTAGTCAGGTTTTAGATAATCATTCTGATAAAGTAAGCAGTGGGCCTTTTAGTTAACCATTCCGTTGTAGTTGCAGCAATTACTAATCAGATACAGATGGCATGATTAATCCCAAAACCCAGCAGTTGTTGGTACTTTTATTCAGCCATTCCGTTGTAGTTGCAATACTTACTAGTCAGGTACAATGGTCGCAAGCGACACTCCAAACAAGCAATTGTGGGCAGTATTAATTAGCCATTCCATTATAGTGAAGCTGATTACTAGTCATTATAAAGTCAAATTTACAGCAATAAACTTTAGTTATGCTTGTCTATGATCGAGATACTGTGCTCCAAGTCGTCCATATCCGCGGACACGGCTTTCAGAAAGTTTTAACCCGCCGGGGTGCACAAATAGCAACACACACACGATCAACCTCGGAAAACCAAAATCAAACCCAACGAGGTCTTCACGACAGAGCAATCACAAGATTCAGAAATATTTCAGGGGGCCACCCATTAAGCTACCCGCAACGAAGTAAGCTAGCTCCGAGACGGACTCAAGGTCTGGGTAGACGGCTGTGAACGACTGGGAACCCCAAACGGGGCTTGTCGACACCGCGGAATCGTGTCCCGATCCTAAACAGTACAGTGTGCAGTACCTCGCACAATCGTAAATAAAGCAGTAAAACATGGCATAAGTACAGGATAGTAATAAAGCCCCAAACTAGTTCGTGGCCCCAAGAAATAAGACGGAATCAAGTTCTGGCTAAGGGGGGGTCCCATATACCTCCCGGATGTGGATAGCGCGATAAATCAAGGAACAGGTACCAATACTCTCGGGGTCTTACGGGACACAAGTGGGCGTTCGGAAACCAAATATTTTCTATCACCCACCGATGCTCTGCTTAATTCAATTTTAGTTGTTAAACAGAAATTAAAGTGACGATAAGTAAAACTAGAATCATCTCCAACATAAACATCATGCGGCAATACATCAACAACTGTGGCATTAGACGACACGCAACAGCACTTGAGCACGCGACTACGACGCGCAAGTCCAGCTATCTACCAAACAACAGGTAATAGGATGTGTCCAAGACAATATAGGGCTGCACGGTAACTCACGGGTACGGAAACTAAAGTATCGCAACACAGATAGCAATAGATCAACAGGAGGGAAGTAAATACTATAAAAGTAAGATGGGTAGAAAGGGGGAGATGCTCGCCTGAAAACATCGTCGAAGGGTTCAACCGAAGATCGGGGCGAAGCTCACATCAACTCAACGGCCTTATCCGCGAAGAAGCAAAACACTAGAAGAAACACCGGATGCAAGATTTAATACCACGGCAGAAGATCGGCATGATGCATGCATGATGGATGACATGACAAAGGTGCGATGCATTTAGGTCATATTAAGCGGAACCGGGGTCCCGACAATTAATTAGATGGTTCAAGTTATTTAGAACCCCCGCAATTTTAAATGTTGTATTACATGGCAAGAGATAATACGGGTCCGCTATACAAGTTTAAATGAGGCCAATATGAGACTAGATTTGCCCGCATATGGGCCCCATATTTAATTATTAGGTGAATCGGCATAAGGCCCCCAAACCACATGATATGCATGCGAGATGAACAATTGAATGTGCAACAAGTTGTTATGTTATAAAATAGGGTTCGAGGAAAAGGGTCACACATTTAGGGTTCGGCGATCTTGTGGTTCCGGGGTTCGGGGTCGGTCTCAGGGTCCAGGGGTCGACGGAAACGTTCTCGGACTTAGGGGTAGGTCTTGGCGCATCGGGGTCTCGGGTCATGTGGTCGGTCTTGGCGTTCAAAGTGGAGAACTTGGCGTTCCGGTGGCGGTCTTGGCGTCAGGGTTCTCGCGTCAGGAGTGAAGTATTTGACGTCCTCGAGGGAGTACTTGTCGTACATGTGTCTTCGGTTCCGTGTCGATGATCCTGTCGTTCGATGTCGGGGTCTCCAGGGTCTTGACGGCTTCGGGACCGAGAGGGAGATCTTGGCGTCGGGGTTTCCGTGACGAAGATCTTGTTGCGCGGCGTCAATGCTTCCGGGAAGGAGATTATGAGGTTCCGGCTCTGGTGGTCTATCGGGTTCGATCGATTCGGCGTTGATCTCGGGATCTGCCCCTACACGGTCTTCGGGGAACTTGGAGTCCGGGGTTCGGTGGTCTCGGCGTCCGTGAGACGGTCTTGTCGTCGAGATGATTCTTGTCACCCCTAAACTTGGCGTCAATTCCTCTTCACGGCACGTCTACCTCCACACACACAAGCATCACCAAACTACAGGAGTAGCTGTGGAGGCGTACGGGGCCGGCGCTCAGTGGTCGAGGACGGCGGCGCGAGCCCGACGAACTCGGGGACATCACCACCGGCGGCGCATGGCAAGGATGCGGGGCCGACGCAGAGAGGATCTGCAGGCGGGGCACGTGCTGGCGAGGCGCTCCGGCGACCGGCGGGCGGCGGTGAGGCCCAGCCCGACGCGGGGAGCCGGGTCGACGCGGGACGGACTGAGGCGGGCGCGCTCGCCGGAGAGGGGGCGCCGGGGCCGGCGGCGGGAACCTGCTGGGCGGTGGAGCGGCTCAGGAGGGGTCGGGTGCGGTGGCCGGCGATCTCGGGCTCGGGCGGGGCGAGCCGGCGAGGGGGGGGCGCTGCGACGGGGGCGCGGGTCCGCGCTGGAGGCAGGCGGCGGCGCCGTCGACGAGGCTCGGTGCAGAGAGGGGAGGTCGCCGGCGCGTGCGGAGGGCGCGGCGGAGCTCCGCTCGGGGGCGGCCGCGGGCGCAAGGCGGCAGGGCGTGCTCGGGGTTGGGGAAGGCGGCTCGGGGCGAGCAGGGGGTAGCGGAGCCGGTGGCGGCGGCTCGGGCCGGGCGACGCGCGTGCTGGCGGCGGGGCCCGCGAGCGCGGAGGCGGCCGGAGGCGAGGGCGGACATGCGCGGCCGGCAGGGCGGCGGGTTCGTCCGAGGAGGAGGGGAGCCGAGCCGGGGCCTCCTTGGAGCGGCGGCGGCGCCGGCCAGAGGGCGGGGCCTGAGGTGGTGGGGGGGCGTGAGCGAGGTGAGGGAGGCGCGGGACGCAGCCGGGCGAGCGCGGAGGGTGGCCGCGTCGGGGTGGAGCGGCGCTGGGAGGAAGAAGGGGAGGAGGAGAGAGTCTGGCCGCGTGGGGCCTGCAGGTGGGGCAGGGGTAGGACCAGGGGACAGGGGCGGGTCGGCCTGGCGCGTTGCGTGCGTGTGATACGTGTGTGAGGCAGGTTGGTGGGGGACAGGGCAGGTGGAGGCGGTACCGCGTGGGACCGGGGGTGGTGAGTGGCTGAGGCTGGGTCAGCGGGGGGTGTGGGCGCGTGCGTGGTGCTGTTTGGGGTGTGTGGGGCCAGGGGGAAAACTGTGAGGGAGAGAGGTGTGGGGGATGTTAGGTGGCAGAAGCTGAGTCGGTGAGGGAGAGAGGAAGATGAGGTGGCGAAGTCTGATAGGCTAGGGTGAGGTGGCTGGGGAGTGTGGGTAGGATAGTGGGTAGCTTTAGGAATTAAAGAGGTGGACCGATTTAAAAACATGGGTGGTCGTTCGGGTCTACTCGGCCCGTTCGACTGCCCCACTAAAACAAATTAAATATTTTTAATGTTTTAAACGGGCCGTGTGCAAACCGATAGCGGCCAAAACAAAATATTCCGGGACCCGGGCGTTGCGTTTGAATTGAGATGGGGCGTTTGGAAAACAAATCGGGCTTTGTGAAAAATAGTTTTGGCAAGCAATGCATGATGATGACGATGCAAAGCACAAATTCAACGCGATTTTCTAGTAGTGGTTTTGCGGGATGCCACAATTCGACACCACTAACAATGGATCTCGCCCTCGAGATCCGCCTCATGGTACCGGAAGGAAGGTCGGCGATCTGCGTCTTCTCGCTTCGTGTAGATCCTCGCGACACCACTAACGAGGGTTCCTTCTTCCTCTGGGAATCAGCGACACCACCAACAAAGGGTCGTTGTTCCTGATCGTTGAGAGAACACTCCGGAGAAACAAAGGACGAAGATAGAGGTATCAAACGATAAGGCCACCTCTAACTTCCATTAAAAGAGGGAAAGTTACATTGATCCACCAGTTCGATGTACAGAGCGAGCAGTAAGAGTCGGGTAGGGTGATCAGTCCATCCCGGACCCAACTATCAACTCTATACATGGGTAGGAGAATCAGGCAACTCAACTCTCGAGATTTAGACTGAAGAACTTCATGGGCGGTATCCGGAACAAAGGGATGATGCCAGCAGGAATCGTATGAAAGACACAATGACTAGGTTCCGCGATGGTTCCATTGGCATGAACAACACATGCTCAAGGTATACTCCAACTTCACCAAGGCTCGTCCTTCTCATATGTTTTTCAACGACACTGATATCCAGCAAGGAACACATATGGATAAGGAGCTCAAGAACAAAAGATTGGAGGAAGGGTACAACAGACAAGTTGCAGATTGATGATCGTAGCACCTCCGTTACAAAAGGGGGAAAGCGAAACCCTGAAGGTACGACGGAAACCCAACCACGAGAAATCCTGGACTCGAAGAGAGAGAAGAGAGCGGATTCAAAACACGTCGAGGTAAGAGGAGAATAGCAGAGGGTAAGGAGTAAAATCAGACCTAATCAGAACTATCCAAACGTTTTTCAAAAATAGTTTTGACACTTCTACTTCGGCCGTTAGCTAGGTTATCCTACGGGCTGGACTTGTGGGGTATCGTAACTGCTGGGCTCTGATACCACTCTTTAACACCCTCAGAATCGGACCTATGCAAGTTTGAGCAAAATTCGCCAAATCCGCATAGAAACGATTCAAAGGTGCCCACCAGGCACTTTCGTGCGGGTGGAAAACGAAGTAATAACATTACACAACAGTCCTTGATGGGACCCACAGAACAGATATATATAACAGCGACTCAAAGAGTCAAGAATACAGATATAATATACAAGATCCAAATCACCTTGAAAACGGTAGCGCGTCCGACTACGGACAAGAAGCAAATGGGGCTAAGAGCCCTGAAGAATAACCAATGGCGTCCATAACCCTGCCCAGGCCAAGCCGGAAGGGTAACCCTGCTAACGACGTCGATCTCAAAACCTGCTAAAACAAAAGGGGTGCCGACAAAGGGCAAAGGAAAAAGAGGAGCGTCAGTACTGAGGCCAGTACACGGCGAGGCTAGAATTCGGCGGTCCTCGCCTACATAGGTATGGTGGACTGAGCGGCAGCGGCAGCATGCACTAAACAACCTATAGAGACTCGATACAACTGGCGGTGATCAGAGAGGGATAAGAATGACCTATTCGAAACCAACCTGATACTACCATCAAACAGACCCATCCTGGTGTTTCCCCCTCGAAACCAAACGAGGAAGTCAACCGAGGAACTCACACCGTTGGCAGTTTTACTTATTCGGTTATAGTTGCGGCACTTTACTAGTCAGGTTTAGATAATCATTCTGATAAAGTAAGCAGTGGGCCCTTTTAGTTAACCATTCCGTTGTAGTTGCAGCAATTACTAATCAGATACAGATGGCATGATTTAATCCCAAAACCCAGCAGTTGTTGGTACTTTTATTCAGCCATTCCGTTGTAGTTGCAATACTTACTAGTCAGGTACAATGGTCGCAAGCGACACTCCAAACAAGCAATTGTGGGCAGTATTAATTAGCCATTCCATTATAGTGAAGCTGATTACTAGTCATTATAAAGTCAAATTTACAGCAATAAACTTTAGTTATGCTTGTCTATGATCGAGATACTGTGCTCCAAGTCGTCCATATCCGCGGACACGGCTTTCAGAAAGTTTTAACCCGGCCGGGGTGCACAAATAGCAACACACACACGATCAACCTCGGAAAAACCAAATCAAAACCCAACGAGGTCTTCACGACAGAGCAATCACAAGATTCAGAAATATTTCAGGGGGCCACCCCATTAAGCTACCCGCAACGAAGTAAGCTAGCTCCGAGACGGACTCAAGGTCTGGGTAGACGGCTGTGAACGACTGGGAACCCCAAACGGGGCTTGTCGACACCGCGGAATCGTGTCCCGATCCTAAACAGTACAGTGTGCAGTACCTCGCACAATCGTAAATAAAGCAGTAAAACATGGCATAAGTACAGGATAGTAATAAAGCCCCAAACTAGTTCGTGGCCCCAAGAAATAAGACGGAATCAAGTTCTGGCTAAGGGGGGGTCCCATATACCTCCCGGATGTGGATAGCGCGATAAATCAAGGAACAGGTATCAAGTACTCGGGGTCTTACGGGACACAAGTGGGCGTTCGGAAACCAAATATTTTCTATCACCCACCGATGCCTCTGCTTAATTCAATTTTAGTTGTTAAACAGAAATTAAAGTGACGATAAGTAAAACTAGAATCATCTCCAACATAAACATCATGCGGCAATACATCAACAACTGTGGCATTAGACGACACGCAACAGCACTTGAGCACGCGACTACGACGCGCAAGTCCAGCTATCTACCAAACAACAGGTAATAGGATGTGTCCAAGGCAATATAGGGCTGCACGGTAACTCACGGGTACGGAAACTAAAGTATCGCAACACAGATAGCAATAGATCAACAGGAGGGAAGTAAATACTATAAAAGTAAGATGGGTAGAAAGGGGGAGATGCTCGCCTGAAAACATCGTCGAAG
This sequence comes from Avena atlantica, assembly GCA_910589765.1. Taxonomy (NCBI): domain Eukaryota; kingdom Viridiplantae; phylum Streptophyta; class Magnoliopsida; order Poales; family Poaceae; genus Avena; species Avena atlantica. Next base: position 204,985,005 of record OU342738.1, on the reverse strand, counting down.
GGTTCAACCGAAGATCGGGGCGAAGCTCACATCAACTCAACGGCCTTATCCGCGAAGAAGCAAAACACTAGAAGAAACACCGGATGCAAGATTTAATACCACGGCAGAAGATCGGCATGATGCATGCATGATGGATGACATGACAAAGGTGCGATGCATTTAGGTCATATTAAGCGGAACCGGGGTCCCGACAATTAATTAGATGGTTCAAGTTATTTAGAACCCCCGCAATTTTAAATGTTGTATTACATGGCAAGAGATAATACGGGTCCGCTATACAAGTTTAAATGAGGCCAATATGAGACTAGATTTTCCCGCATATGGGCCCCATATTTAATTATTAGGTGAATCGGCATAAGGCCCCCAAACCACATGATATGCATGCGAGATGAACAATTGAATGTGCAACAAGTTGTTATGTTATAAAATAGGGTTCGAGGAAAAGGGTCACACATTTAGGGTTCGGCGATCTTGTGGTTCCGGGGTTCGGGGTCGGTCTCAGGGTCCAGGGGTCGACGGAAACGTTCTCGGACTTAGGGGTAGGTCTTGGCGCATCGGGGTCTCGGGTCATGTGGTCGGTCTTGGCGTTCAAAGTGGAGAACTTGGCGTTCCGGTGGCGGTCTTGGCGTCAGGGTTCTCGCGTCAGGAGTGAAGTATTTGACGTCCTCGAGGGAGTACTTGTCGTACATGTGTCTTCGGTTCCGTGTCGATGATCCTGTCGTTCGATGTCGGGGTCTCCAGGGTCTTGACGGCTTCGGGACCGAGAGGGAGATCTTGGCGTCGGGGTTTCCGTGACGAAGATCTTGTCGCGCGGCGTCAATGCTTCCGGGAAGGAGATCATAAGGTTCCGGCTCTGGTGGTCTATCGGGTTCGATCGAGTCGGCGTTGATCTCGGGATCTGCCCCTACACGGTCTTCGGGGAACTTGGAGTCCGGGGTTCGGTGGTCTCGGCGTCCGTGAGACGGTCTTGTCGTCGAGATGATTCTTGTCACCCCTAAACTTGGCGTTGATTCCTCTTCACGGCACGTCTACCTCCACACACACAAGCATCACCAAACTACAGGAGTAGCTGTGGAGGCGTACGGGGCCGGCGCTCAGCGGTCGAGGACGGCGGCGCGAGCCCGACGAACTCGGGACATCACCACCGGCGGCGCATGGCAAGGATGCGGGGCCGACGCAGAGAGGATCTGCAGGCGGGGCACGTGCTGGCGAGGCGCTCCGGCGACCGGCGGGCGGCGGTGAAGGCCCAGCCCGACGCGGGAGGAGCCGGGTCGACGCGGGACGGACTGAGGCGGGCGCGCTCGCCGGAGAGGGGGCGCCGGGGCCGGCGGCGGGAACCTGCTGGGCGGTGGAGCGGCTCAGGAGGGGTCGGGCGCGGTGGCCGGCGATCTCGGGCTCGGGCGGGGCGAGCCGGCGAGGGGGGGGCCGCTGCGACGGGGGCGCGGGTCCGCGCTGGAGGCGGGCGGCGGCGCCGTCGACGAGGCTCGGTGCAGAGAGGGGAGGTCGCCGGCGCGTGCGGAGGGCGCGGCGGAGCTCCGCTCGGGGGCGGCCGCGGGCGCAAGGCGGCAGGGCGTGCTCGGGGTTGGGGAAGGCGGCTCGGGGCGAGCAGGGGGTAGCGGAGCCGGTGGCGGCGGCTCGGGCCGGGCGACGCGCGTGCTGGCGGCGGGGCCCGCGAGCGCGGAGGCGGCCGGAGGCGAGGGCGGACATGCGCGGCCGGCGGGGCGGCGGGTTCGTCCGAGGAGGAGGGGAGCCGAGCCGGGGCCTCCTTGGAGCGGCGGCGGCGCCGGCCAGAGGGGGGGCCTGAGGTGGTGGGGGCGGTGAGCGAGGTGAGGGAGGCGCGGGACGCAGCCGGCGAGCGCGCGGGGTGGCCGCGTCGGGGTGGAGCGGCGCTGGGAGGAAGAAGGGGAGGAGGAGAGAGTCTGGCCGCGTGGGGCCTGCAGGTGGGGCAGGGGTAGGACCAGGGGACAGGGGCGGGTCGGCCTGGCGCGTTGCGTGCGTGTGATACGTGTGTGAGGCAGGTTGGTGGGGGACAGGGCAGGTGGAGGCGGTACCGCATGGGACCGGGGGTGGTGAGTGGCTGAGGCTGGGTCAGCGGGGGGTGTGGGCGCGTGCGTGGTGCTGTTTGGGGGTGTGTGGGGCCAGGGGGAAACTGTGAGGGAGAGAGGTGTGGGGGATGTTAGGTGGCAGAAGCTGAGTGGGTGAGGGAGAGAGGAAGATGAGGTGGCGAAGTCTGATAGGCTAGGGTGAGGTGGCTGGGGAGTGTGGGTAGGATAGTGGGTAGCTTTAGGAATTAAAGAGGTGGACCGATTTAAAAACAGGGGTGGTCGTTCGGGTCTACTCGGCCCGTTCGACTGCCCCACTAAAACAAATTAAATATTTTTAATGTTTTAAACGGGCCGTGTGCAAACCGATAGCGGCTAAAACAAAATATTCCGGGACCCGGGCTTTGCGTTTGAATTGAGATGGGGCGTTTGGAAAACAAATCGGGCTTTGTGAAAAATAGTTTTGGAAAGCAATGCATGATGATGACGATGCAAAGCACAAATTCAACGCGATTTTCTAGTAGTGGTTTTGCGGGATGCCACACAAGTCCTTCTTCCCGGAACGCCAAGCTCGTCATCTTGTATCCGACCTTCGAAGACCGATCCCGTCGAACCCTGAACCCTGAGACCGAACCCCGAACCCCAGATCCGAACCCTGTCGGACCCCGAACCCTCGAAACCCCAAGATCTTCCGAACCCAGATGTGTGATCCCCTTTCCGAGCCCTATCTTACAATTGTAATATAAACTTGTTGCATATTAATTGTTCATGCATGCATACTTGTCTTTGGTTTGGGGGCCTTATGCCGATTCACCTTATAATTAAATATGGGATCCATATGCGGGCAAATCTAGTCGTATATTGGTCCCATTTAAATTTGTGTAGCGAACCGGTGCTATCTTTTGCCTTGTTAAGACAACATTTAAATTGCGGGGTATCTAAACAACTAGAACCATATATTTAATTGTCGGGACCCCCGGTTCCGCTTAATATGGCCTAATTGCACCGCATATTTACCATGCCATGCATCATGCTCGATCTTTTGCCGTAGTATTAAATAGTGCATCCGGTGTTTATTCTAGTGTTTTGCTTCTTCGCGGATAAGGCCGTTGAGTTGATGCGAGTGTCGACCCGATCTTCGGTTGAACCTTCGGCAATGTTTTCAGGCGAGCACCTCCCCCTTTCTACCTATCTTACTTTTATAGTATTTGTTTCCCTCCTGTTGATCTATTGCTATCTGTGTCGCGTTGCTCTAGTTTTCGTACCCGTGATATCCCTTGCAGCCTTATATTGCCTTGGACACATCCTATTACCTGTTGTTTGGTAGATAGTTGGACCTGCGCGTCGTAGTCGCTTGCTCAAGTGGTGTTGCGTCTCGTCAAGTACCACAGTTGTTGGTGTATTGCCGTGTGTTTATTGTTGGAGATGATCAAGACTTTAATTACTGTTTAACAACAAAAATTGAAGTAGGAAAATGCAGAGGCACAGGTGGGCAATAGATGTCATTTGGTTGTTAACCGTCCACTTGTGTCCCGTAGGACCCCGAGTACTTGATACATGTTCCTTGAATATTCGCGCTATCCACATCCGGGAGGATTATGGGACCCCCCTGAGCCAGAGCTTGATTCATTCTTATTTCTTGGGGCCACAAACTAGTTTGAGGTTTTATTTACTATCATGTACTTATGCCATGCTTTACTGCTTTATTTAAATTGTGCGAGGTACTGCACACTGTACTGTTTAGGATCGGGACACGTTTTCGCGGTATCGACAAGCCCAGTCACACTTTCGGGTTCCCAGTCGTTTACAGCCGTCCACCCAAACCTTGAGTCCGTCTCGGAGTCAGCTAACTTCGTTGCGGGTAGCTTAATGGGGTGGCCCCCTGAAATATTTCTGAATCTGGTGATTGCTTTGTCGTGAAGGCCTCGTTGGGTTTTGATTTGGTTTTCCGAGGTTGATCGAGTGTGTGTTGCTATTTGTGCACCCCTGCAGGGTAAAACTTTCTGAAAGCCATGTCCGCGGTTATGGACGACTTGGAGCACAGTATCTCGATCATAGACAACTATAACTAAAGTAGTGCTATAAATTTGACTTTATAATGACTAGTAATCAGCTTCACTATAATGGAATGGCTAAATAAAATTGCCAACAATTGCTTGTTTGGGTTGTCGCTTGCTACCATTGTATCTGACTAGTAAGTATTGCAACTATAACGGAATGGCTAAATAAAAGTACCAACAACTGCTGGGTTTTGGGATATCTCATGCTAATTGTATTTGACTAGTAAGTTTCGCAACTACAACGGAATGGTTAACTAAAATTGCCCACTGCTTATTATATCAGGATGATTATCTATACTTGACTAGTAATTGCTGCAACGATAACTGAATAAATAAAACTGCCAACTGTGTGAGTTCCTCGGTTGACTTCCTCGTTTGGTCTCGAGGGGGAAACACCAGGATGGGTTTGTCTGATGGTAGCATCAGGTTGGTTCCGAATAGGTCTTTTCTTATCCCTCTCTGATAGCCGACAGTTATATCGAGTCTCTATAGGGTGTTTAGTGCATGATGCGCTGCCGCTTCAGTCCACCATACCTATGTAGGCGAGGACCGCCGAATTCTAGCCTCGCCGTGTACTGGCCTCAGTACTGACCGCTCTCTCTTTTTCCTTTGCCCTTCGTCGGCACCCCTTTTGTTTAAGCAGGTTTTGAGATCGACGTCGTTAGCAGGGTTACCCTTCCAGCTTGGCCTGGGCAGGGTTATGGACGCCATATTCTTCAGGGCTCTTAGCCCCATTTGCATCTTGTCCGTAGTCGGACGCTGTATCATTTTCAAGGTGATTTGGATCTTTGTTCTGTATATCTGTATTCTTGACTCATGGAGTCGTGTTGTATATATATCTGTTCTGTGGGCCCATCGAGGACTGTTGTGTAATGTTATTACTTCGTTTTCCACCCGCACGAAAGTGCCTGGTGGGCACCTTTGAATCGTTTCTATGCGGGTTTTGGTGGGAATCGCTGAAACTTGCATAGGGTCGATTCTGAGGGTGTTACAGAGTGGTATCAGAGCTTAGCAGTTGCGATACCCCACAAGTCCAGCCTGTAGGATAACCTAGCTAACGGCCGAAGTAGAGTGTCCAAAACTATTTTTGCAAAATCGGTTGGATAGTTCTGATTACGTCTGATTTTACTCCTTACCCCTCTGCTGCTCTCCTCTCACCTCTGCGTGTTTTGAGTACGCTCTCTTCTCTCTCTTTGAGTCCAGGATTTCTCGTGGTTGGGTTCCATCGTACCTTCAGGGTTTCGCTTCCTCCTTTGGTAACGGTGTTGCTACATCTGGTCTTCATGCTATCCGAGGAATCCTTCGTCTGGTGAACTTCTCTTTGTTCCTTCTCGTGTCTTCCGGTGTTTTCCGACGTTACGACATCATCTACGCCAGATCCGATGCAGAGTCTGCATCACTCCTTTGTTTCCAAACCTCGCTTGTCGAGGTCTACAATCTGAATTCTGAGAGTTGGTTGCATAATTTCCTATTCATGTGCAGAGTAATGCTTTGGGTGCGCGATGGACTGATCACCATCCGACTACTCTTATCATTCGCTCTTGCACATGGAATGGTGAATCATTGCAGTTATACTCCTTCCGCGAAAGTTAGAGGTGGCCTTACCCTTTTGAGACCTTTACCTTCATCTTTGTTTCCCCGGAGTGTTCTCTCGACGAATGGGGAACAATCCTTGTTAGTGGTGTCGCGAGGATCTACACGATGCGAGAAGATTCAGATCGCCGCCCTTCTTCCGGTACCATGAGGCGGATCTCGAGGGCGAGATCCATTGTTAGTGGTGTCGAATTGTGGCATCCCACAAAACCACTACTAGAAAATCGCGTTGTTTTGTGCATTGCATCATCATGACATCATCATGCATCTCATTGACTAAAACTATTTTGTTCAAACCTACTTTTGCTTTCTACAAAGATCCCTCTCTATTTCAAAATAATCCCCGGACCCTTCCGGATATTTTGTTTGTCTAAAAATAAATTGCACAAGTCTTTTAAACAATACATAAAATTTTATATTATTTTTAGGGGACAGCCGCACCGGGCTGATCCGACCCAGTCGGCCACCCCTAGAATAAAACCGGCCTACCCAAAAATCTATTCCTACCCAATCCTAGTCTACCCAAACCCCCTCCACCTCACCCCGGCCAATCTCAAACCGCCATCTCCCCTTTTTCCCAACTCCCTCCACTCCTAGCCTGCCACCTCACCCACTCTGCCTCCAATCCCCACACACCCAACACACCCGCCGCCACCACTCCCTGGAACCGGCCCCACCACCTGGCCCGACTCCCACCGCCACCTGCACCCGATCCCACCTCCCCCGCACGCGCCCCACCTCCACCTGCCCGTTCCCCGTCACCTCGCTCCCTCTCTCTCCCTCAGCCCCGATGGCCCAACCTGCTCTCTCCCCTCCCCTCCTCGAGCCGCCTCCCTCCCGCGTGCTCCCTGCCGCCGTCGCCGCTGTGTGGCTCGGCCGTCGCCTGCTCGCCTCGCCTCCCTCCCTCGCAGAGCCCCTCCGCCGCCGCGTCCCCTCGCCCGTTGGCCCCCCTCCCCCGCCCTCTGCACCGTCCTCCCGAGCCGGCGGGCGCGCGCCACCAACTCCCCTGGTTCCGCCGTCCCCACCCCGTCGCCCCGCCTCCAGTCGCGGCAGCCGGAGCCCCTGCCGCCCGCGCCGGCCCTCCGTCCTCGGCCTCCTCGCCCTCACCTCTCTGGCGGCTTGTCGCCGGCCTCATCCACCGCTTGCTGCAGACCCCGCCTCCCCACCTCCTCGCGTCCTTCCGCGTCACACGCTCGGCCGCCGCCGCGACCCGTGCGATCTCGACCCCAGCAGCGGCCGCCGCGGCGCTCTCCCGACCCCGCCACGCAGGGCGCCGCCGCCAGGAGGCCCGCCTCCTCCGCGCCCCCGCTGCCGTCCGCTTTGCCACCATAGAACTCCGGTCACCGGTGTCCTCTGCGGCCTCCCTCTGACCGCGTGTTCCCAGCATGTCCGCCTACATGCGCGCGCCTCCGCCTCCTCCTCGCCTGCGACGAGCCCTGGCCTCCGTCCCCGAGCGCGCCTTCCCCTTGGAGCTCCTTCGTTCCGCCGCCAGGAGCCCCGCCTCGCCGGCCCGTTCCCCCGAGCCGCCGCAGGCTAGGCGCCGCCCGGGCCTGCTCCTCGCCGCTGCCCGACCTCGTCTGCGCCTGCCTCGTCGTGCCGCCTCCCCGTGACCCTGCTCGCCGAGCCCCCTGCAGCTCCGTGACCCTGCTGTGGCTCGCCTTGGCCGCCCCGCTTCTCGCTGGCAGTCGCCGCCATGGTGCTGTCGCCTGCGTCGCCCTGTCCAGTACCATGTACCTCGCCGTTTGAACCCTCTGTGTGTGCGTGTTTGACCAGCAGCGGACATGTTTTTCCCCATCGGCAAGATCAGCCACAGCATGTACCATGTGCCAAGTACGGTCGCGACGAGTTGTTCCGCTCTCAAGATCTACCGATGCCAAGATCTTCTAATGCCGGTGCGCGGAACCAGACCCGAAGAACCATATCGTCCCCGATGGTACCTGATGCCGTGAACCCAAGTTCTTCATCTCAGATGACAAGATCTTCTTGATGGAACCGAATACGTCGAACCCCGGGTGCGCCGACCCGGATTCAAGACCGATCCCGGCGAGACTGAACCTGATAACCGCCAAGACCGCCAACACGGATACACCGAGTTCTCCATCTAGGACACCAAGACCGTCGACATGGAACCGAATGACGTCAAGTTCTTCATCCCGGCACGGCAAGTTCGTCCTCTCGGATCCGAAGACGCCGAGACCCGGGACACCAAGATCTCCGCCGTGAAACGACAAGACCGACGACCCGACAAGACCTTCGTGATGACAAGATCGGCACCGACCCAGGACGAATCCGATGAGCCCGACGCCGAACCAAGTCCTTCTTCCCGGAACGCCAAGCTCGTCATCTTGTATCCGAACTTCGAAGACCGATCCCGTCGAACCCTGAACCCTGAGACTGAACCCCGAACCCCAGATCCGGACCCTGTCGGACCCCGAACCCTCGAAACCCCAAGATCTTCCGAACCCAGATGTGTGATCCCCTTTCCGAGCCCTATCTTACAATTGTAATATAAACTTGTTGCATATTAATTGTTCATGCATCCATACATGTCTTTGGTTTGGGGGCCTTATGCCGATTCACCTTATAATTAAATATGGGATCCATATGCGGGCAAATCTAGTCGTATATTGGTCCCATTTAAATTTGTGTAGCGAACCGGTGCTATCTTTTGCCTTGTTAAGACAACATTTAAATTGCGGGGTATCTAAACAACTAGAACCATATATTTAATTGTTGGGACCCCTGGTTCCGCTTAATATGGCCTAATTGCACCGCATATTTACCATGCCATGCATCATACATGCATCATGCTCGATCTTTTGCCGTAGTATTAAATAGTGCATCCGGTGTTTATTCTAGTGTTTTGCTTCTTCGCGGATAAGGCCGTTGAGTTGATGCGAGTGTCGACCCGATCTTCGGTTGAACCTTCGGCAATGTTTTCAGGCGAGCACCTCCCCCTTTCTACCTATCTTACTTTTATAGTATTTGTTTCCCTCCTGTTGATCTATTGCTATCTGTGTCGCGTTGCTCTAGTTTTCGTACCCGTGATATCCCTTGCAGCCTTATATTGCCTTGGACATATCCTATTACCTGTTGTTTGGTAGATAGTTGGACCTGCGCGTCGTAGTCGCTTGCTCAAGTGCTGTTGCGTGTCGTCAAGTACCACAGTTGTTGGTCTATTGCCGTGTGTTTATTTTTGGAGATGATCAAGACTTTAATTACTGTTTAACAACTAAAATTGAAGTAGGAAAATGCAGAGGCACAGGTGGGCAATAGATGTCATTTGGTTGTTAACCGTCCACTTGTGTCCCGTAGGACCCCGAGTACTTGATACCTGTTCCTTGAATATTCGCGCTATCCACATCCGGGAGGATTATGGGACCCCCCTGAGCCAGAGCTTGATTCATTCTTATTTCTTGGGGCCACAAACTAGTTTGAGGTTTTATTTACTATCTTGTACTTATGCCATGCTTTACTGCTTTATTTAAATTGTGCGAGGTACTGCACACTGTACTGTTTAGGACCGGGACACGTTTTCGCGGTATCGACAAGCCCAGTCACACTTTCGGGTTCCCAGTCGTTTACAGCCGTCCACCCAAACCTTGAGTCCGTCTCGGAGTCAGCTAACTTCGTTGTGGGTAGCTTAATGGGGTGGCCCCCTGAAATATTTCTGAATCTGGTGATTGCTTTGTCGTGAAGGCCTCGTTGGGTTTTCATTTGGTTTTTCCGAGGTTGATCGAGTGTGTGTTGCTATTTGTGCACCCCTGCAGGGTAAAACTTTCTGAAAGCCGTCTCCGCGGTTATGGACGACTTGGAGCACATTATCTCGATCATAGACAACTATAACTAAAGTAGTGCTATAAATTTGACTTTATAATGACTAGTAATCAGCTTCACTATAATGGAATGGCTAAATAAAATTGCCAACAATTGCTTGTTTGCGTTGTCGCTTGCTACCATTGTATCTGACTAGTAAGTATTGCAACTATAACGGAATGGCTAAATAAAAGTACCAACAACTGCTGGGTTTTGGGATATCTCATGCTAATTGTATCTGACTAGTAAGTTTCGCAACTACAACGGAATGGTTAACTAAAATTGCCCACTGCTTATTATATCAGGATGATTATCTATACTTGACTAGTAATTGCTGCAACGATAACTGAATAAATAAAACTGCCAACTATGTGAGTTCCTCGGTTGACTTCCTCGTTTGGTCTCGAGGGGGAAACACCAGGATGGGTTTGTCTGATGGTAGCATCAGGTTTGTTCCGAATAGGTCTTTTCTTATCCCTCTCTGATAGCCGACAGTTATATCGAGTCTCTATAGGGTGTTTAGTGCATGATGCGCTGCCGCTTCAGTCCACCATACCTATGTAGGCGAGGACCGCCGAATTCTAGCCTCGCCGTGTACTGGCCTCAGTACTGACCGCTCTCTCTTTTTCCTTTGCCCTTCGTCGGCACCCCTTTTGTTTAAGCAGGTTTTGAGATCGACGTCGTTAGCAGGGTTACCCTTCCGGCTTGGCCTGGGCAGGGTTATGGACGCCATTGGTTATTCTTCAGGGCTCTTAGCCCCATTTGCATCTTGTCCGTAGTCGGACGCTGTATCATTTTCAAGGTGATTTGGATCTTTGTTCTGTATATCTGTATTCTTGACTCATGGAGTCGTGTTGTATATATATATCTGTTCTGTGGGCCCATCGAGGACTGTTGTGTAATGTTATTACTTCGTTTTCCACCCGCACGAAAGTGCCTGGTGGGCACCTTTGAATCGTTTCTATGCGGGTTTTGGCGGGAATCGCTGAAACTTGCATAGGGTCGATTCTGAGGGTGTTGCAAACACTACTAGAGGCTGGTTGTTTGACATGCTGATAGTATTAGATTCAGCTGATCCAAACTGTTTGAGCTCGGAGAACGGGCTCAACTCAGGCTGCGGACCTCTGTTTGCTTAAAAGACTGCATCAAACCCTGCGCTGTGAGGTTGTCTGCGTCATGATGGCTCTCTCTTGGTCCCTCAAACCCATGTTCACTGTCATTGTTACACATCCTCCTTTCCATGGAATCACTAGCTGATGTGCTGCTTCTTTTTACGAACCTTGGTGATGTCCTCGGCATATTTTCCAAGTCAACATTGTAGTTTTCATCCCTATCCTGAGCATTAGGAGGTTCTCTAGTTGTGTTTGCATCTCCTTCATCCATGTCTTCTTCTTCACTGTCCTCATCTTCATTGTCACTGCCATCATCTCCATCTTCATCTCCATCTTCATCTGCATTGTACTCGTTATCACTGTCATTGTTCTCATCGGCTGGCCCCTTTCTTTGTCTCTTTCTTTTTCTGACATCGGTAAATCTCTTCTTGCTGTCTTCCTCTTCTAGTTCACCTAATTGTTCTACAAATGTCCCCACCCTGTTTGAAATGCCAGTGCACAACTCCCCAATCATTACAGCAAGCTTCCTTTTCTTCTGCACAAAACAACACATCAACTTAGTAAAAAACAGTGAGATAAAAAAGTAACTAAAAGATACTACATATTAAATCAGAAACAACTAAGAAGTAGTTCTGTGTGAATACATTTTCCCAAACATTGAAGTTGACTAAGTTAGTTGAACAAAAACCAACTTAACATTTTGTGTGGTAATAAAACAACTATGGTTTTTAATTCAGAAAAGCTGATTTTAAAAATAGTCACAACTTAGTCTTACATGTGATCGACTTACCTAGATGCTAAAAACAATTTCACTATGATGAATAAAACAACTTAATAGTAATCACTGTACAACTGAGGGGATGACAAAATGCAACTCATAGGATTCACATATCCCAAACTAGCTGCATTGACTTTAGGGAAAACAACTATACTAAAATCATCATACAACTATATATGGGTCATGATGTAACTTAGGGGTACAACATAAACAACTTGATGAATCATGGACCCAATTTTGTTGTGCAACTAACAATCTGTAAATTACCATGCAACTTAATAGTTATCTGTATGCAACTTAGGGTACAACATATGAACAACTTAACTATGTAGGTAAAACAACTTAGAAGGATATAAGACATAATAGATAAACTACATCAATGGATATGCAGAAACGCAACAAAAGAGATAAGTACGCAACATACTGATTTTCATAAAGCAAAATCCAATGGTCTAAGAGGTAGGGGACAAAACTAAGTACTCACATTGGAAGGAAAAATTACAGGGAGTGCGAAACGGGTAAAAAATGGCGTACCTCATATGGAAAGTTTCTTGGAAGTTTTGATGAAACAAATTCTTCAGTCCTGGTCATCCCAACAAATAGACTGTCATTGTCAACCCGACACCATCTTTGAACTGTAAAAAAAGAAGTGTAAATTAATTGTGCCATGTGGCCATAGTTGTCGCATAGAATTGAAATCAAACTGAAGGAAAGTAGTAATAATTACCATCAACTTCCCAAACTCCCCATTTGACTTTGTATCCTTACGTACAACTACTTGTATAAGTTTGTCATCCCATGCTTCAGCGCGAATGGGGCAATCTTCCGCTGATGGCACAAGCTCGTCGACATCTAGAGAATCAAGGTACATGATCTACACAGACACAAAAAACAAGAAGCAAAGAGTGAAAACACAGTGACGTTGATAGGCGATCAAACAAAAACTTTGTTTGTCCCAAAAATGTAACGAGTAAAAAAGAAGGAAAAGTAAAAAACGTACCACAAGGTGTTGTAGGCAACAGCAAACCGATTTCTTCGAAACACCCATCTTCTTGGCTTCTGTGTTTATTTGGTCAATGGCAAATTGGCAGAAATTTGTTCTCCGAGTCACACTGAGGTCAACAATGCTCGGATAACACCTAGGACTGATACTACATTTAGTTGTGGGGCAAATGAAGCAACTTATGGCGGCAGCAAAATATGCCCTTAGGAACTTTAGGTTAGCTACCCCATTCATGTCCTTGATCATATTGCATCATGCCTTCCACTCTGGTGCTGACCCACCCTCAATGTTATAGGTTGAAATCATGAAGGAAATTGGATCAGTTTCCATCTCATATACTACAGGCAAGCCTTCATTTGGGAGCCCGGAAACCTTGTGGAAGCTATTAGCATCTACTGGTATTGTCCCCCTCCCTGGAATTGCGAGCTCACTCCTTATTGGGTCATAACAGGACAGCAACCACATGCTTAAATCCGCAGGCATTTCAGATGCTTTAACCTTTAACATGCCTCCCCACCCATATTTTGTGATGAGATCCTTCTGTTCTTTACTTAAAAGCTTGTTCAGTTTGAATAATCTAGCAGGAGAAGCTCTATTCCTGCCAATCTGGAAGAGAACATGCAAAAGTTGTCAACTAAAATGAGAGAATTGACAAAAATAAAATTAATAAACAAACATTTAAATGCACTAACTGCCTGGATCTTTCGCCTTGGACAAGCTGGAGCTACAGAAAGTCCGGCAGGAACTACAGAATCTCTGGGATGAACTACTGTCTGCGTCTTCTTCCTTACAGGTGCTGGAACTACAGAAGGCCCAGGAGCAACTATATTTGAATTGGGTGCAACATTCGGGGCAGTCCTTCTACCAGGATTTCTAGTGTTAGTAACCATGCCTGATGAACATGGAATAAATGATAACACTAGGATGCTATACCCCCTCCCCCGCGTTGTTGTGCTCCAGTTGATGCACGTCCGTCTACTGGTACAGTTGGTAGTTGCAGTCGCGGGAAATGATTAGTCATCCCTTCTCTTTTTTTACTGATAATGATGTTAAAAAAGGGAGTTAAGATGGTGGGGGCAATTAGATAGCTATATGAACTTATATAGCTATGAACTTTGTCGTGGGAATGACCACGGCAGATGCTGCAATCGGCAGCGAGTAGTAGAACGAAGGGCAAGGGCGTCCAGCCATCTGCGATGCGAGATGAGGGCGGAGACATAGGGTTTTACCCAGGTTCGGCCCCCCGGAGGGTAAAGACCTACTCCTGCTAGATTGTATTATGATGGAAGTACAATGGGGCGAGCTCGATGGCTAGGCGGCGAGTCGCTTGGGTGGATGATGGTACGTATCCTCTACACGCCCTGTAGGAAGGTTTATATAGACTCACCCCTCTAGGGTTTACATATCTCAACCCAATCAGTTAAGGTTTTGGTACTCGTTTAACCTAATCCGACTGGGCCTATCTACTCTCCTGCGCCTTCAGCTTCCAGTCGCTTGGATCCACACCAGGTCTTGATCCAGTCGCCGTCCTGCAGGTCCACTCGCCAGTTCCTGGGCCAGTCGAAAACGTCCTGCTGGGTATACCCCGGTAGGCATATCCCATCAAACTTAGATAACTATATGAAGTTAGTCCTAAAGCAACATCCCATTCATAAGTTGTGTTTGCTGCAGCAAATAGTTTCTCCTAACTATACCTAAGTTAACTGAGCTTGCGCAATTAGTTTCTCACTCTGCTTAATAAGAACATGAATAAAATTTCTAACAGTAATAACCAAGTTGCTTGTGCATGTTTGCTTAGTTGCATTTAGGCTAACATTTAGTTATATTTACGCAAGAAAAACAACTATGTAAACCAACTTAATGACAGACCAAATGAAAACACCTATGAAACACAACTAACTATAAAAGCTAGTAAACTTAATGACCACAGTAAAACAACTTAGATAATTTCTTTACATAATCAGGTCACAAACTAAGTAACATCAAGCACACAAACTAAGTAACATTAGGACATGCACATGGACAGATTTCAACAACAAATCAACAGTGTTACAGTGACATGCACATGGGAAAACTAATCAGGTCACAAACACATGAATTCACCGTGTTACAGTGACATGCACATGGACAGATTTCACCAGCAAAATCAACAGCATATTACACAGTAAGAAACGCCCGCATATTTCACAGTAAGCAACTACGAAACTCGAACACAAACATATACTAAGCAACGCCCGCAAGCCAAATCGAGATAGAGATTTCATATACTACGGAAAACCTAAGAAATTCACCGATTAAATAGAAAGTTCCTAAGATGTAGATCCGTAGCAAAAACACCAGTAGAAGGCTGCGTATGCTAGGATTCGATGGATTTCAGTTGTACGAACTCACCAAACACGAGAGCTCCGCGGGGTTGAATCGAAAAGAAATCCGTCGTCGGAGCACTCTCCGTCGCCGAACTTGACGCCCTTCCGCGCTCCTCGTCCTCCCCGAGCACCACCACGTTTGCTAGCCCGATATACGTCGCCAATCTCCTCCACCACCTCGCCAAACAGACGTTGATCTCCCGCTTCTCGGGCCGGGTAGTTCTCCGACGACGCACTGGACGCCCTCGTCCTGCGCGTCACCCTCTCAACCGGTCAGCACCACCGATCTACTCGCCGCTGACGGAATCTCCACCAATCTACTCCGCCACCTCGCCCACCGCCACCGATCTCCCGCTCCTCGCGCGACGGGAACTCTCCGACGACGCAATCGAGACACTCGTCAAGCGTGTCCTCCTCTCCAGCGGTCAGCACCTGAAAATGGTGCTCCCGCCTGCGGATCCTCCGTCGATTTCAGGGGAGAGGAAGAGGAGAGGGGAACGAGGAAGAAGAGCGCGAGCAAATGAGCAACGGCCCTGGCAGGCCGACAAACGCCGCACGCAGGTGGGGCCCCCAGATAAAAAATATCTGAAACGAGGGTGTTAGGATGAAGATTCAACTGTGGTAAATCGATTGACAGTCGGGCCACCCAGCACTTTCTAGCGATTGGGAAAAGAAAAAAAAGAAACAAGACGAGATTTTCTGGGTTGCACCGGGCTATCAAACTCACCCCGAGAATCTCATCGTACCCGCTCGGCGCCTTCCCCCGTTGCGCTCCCGCACATGCGAGGTTGGCAACCGCTCCAGAAGCTTCTAGAAGCCGCCGCGGAGCCCTCCACCCCGCACTTCGCCGCCCGCCTCCACGCCCACCTCCTACGCTCCGGCCACCTACACTCCTCCCACCACCTCACCGCCCACGTCCTCGCGTCCTACCCTCCCGGCCTCGCTCGGCACCTGTTCGACGAAATCCCCGTCCCGACCCCGCGCCTTGCCAATGCGCTCCTCCGCGCCCGCGTCCGGGCGCACCAGTGGCGCGATGTGCTCCTCCTCATCCCGAGCCTCCGCGTGCGCCCGGACGCCTTCACTCTGCCCCTCCTGCTCAAGTCCTGCAGCATGCTTCCCTCCCTCGCCCACGGCCGCGCCGTGCATGCGCTCGCCGTCCGCTCCTGCGCCGCGTACGCCGACGCCTTCGTCACCACCGCACTTGTGCAGATGTACGCGAAATTCGGCGACATAGTCGGCTTGATCAACGCCTACAATATGTTCGAGAAACCGGACATGGTCCTCCGGACTTCTGTGGTGACCGGGTACGAGCAGAACGGGATGGCGCAGGAGGCACTGCGATTCTTTGCAAGGTATGTGGTTGGCCAGGGCGTCGTGCCAAGCCCAGTCACTCTTGTGAGTGTAATCTCGGCCGTGGCGCAGTTGAGGGATGCCCGAAGTGGGCAGGCCTGCCATGCATTTGTTCTCAGGAATGACTTTGGGTACGACTTGGCTCTGGTGAATGCTATTCTTGGGTTTTACATGAAGATTGAAGCAGTACAAGATGCAAGGAGGTTGTTTGAGGGAATGATGGAGAGAGACGTCATCACATGGAGTTGTATGGTCACAGGGTATGTGCAATCTGGAGACGTCTGTGAAGCATTGAGCATATATAAGAAAATGGTTCAGGCAGGAATGAAGCCAAATTCAGTGACCGTGGTGAGTGTTGCGCAGGCTTGTTCGCTTGCTCTGGATGTTGAAGAAGGTAAGAGGGTGCATGACGTTGCTGTCAAGATAGGGTGTGAACTTGAGATGACAGTTGCAACTGCGCTGGTTGATATGTATATGAAGTGCTCGTGTCATGAGAACGCAATGCAGTTATTTCGTCGGATGCCAAATAAAGATGCAGTAGCTTGGGCGGCGGTCATTAGTGGTCTTACCCAAAATGGTCTCCCTGATGAGTCGATGCGAGTGTTCAAGTGCATGTTGTTGGATGGTCCTGCCCCTGACGCTGTCACTATGGTGAAGGTACTTGCTGCATGCTCTGAGTCTGGTGTTATGCGCCAAGCCTTTTGCCTTCATGGCTATTTGATTAACACTGGTTTCTGTGATAAGGTGTTTGTGGCAGCTGCACTTGTGGATTTGTATTCAAAATGTGGAAATCTGGTTAGCGCCGTCAGGGTATTTGAAAGTGCAGATGAGAAGGACGTTGTGCTATGGAGCTCAATGATCTCAGGTTATGGAGTCCATGGCCTTGGGCAGCAGGCTGTTGCCTTGTACAGACGGATGGTTACCTCTTTAATTAAACCTAATAGCCAGACATTTGTATCTGTGTTATCGGCATGTAGCCACTCTGGACTTGTCCACGAAGGAAGGTACATTTTTGAAAGCATGGCTCAAGTTTATGGAATTATGCCAAATACAGAGCATTGTAGTGCCATGGTTGATCTCCTTGGCCGGGCTGGTGAACTGCAAGAGGCAATGAAACTCCTTCATGAAATGGATGGGAGAGCTAACGCTCATACTTGGTGTGCCTTGCTTGCTGCCTGCAGAGCACATCATAACACAGAGATGGGTGGAGTGGTAGCTGCCGAACTGCTGAAGATGGATCCTGACCATGTTGGATACTATAAACTGTTGACCAATATATATGCATTTGATAAAAAGTGGGATAATGTAAAAGAGACAAGGGACATCATTAGAGATAGAGGTTTGAATAATGTGCCAGGTTGCAGTGCAGTAGAAGTCGATAATGTAATGCACACATTCACAGCTGGGGAAAAGTCACACCAAGATTGGGAGAAGATTTCTACATTGCTCTGCGAGTTGTCACTGATGCTGAGGGGTGATGATTGTTTCTTTCAGTTGGACACTCACGTGGTGGTTGAAGATTTCTAATTTTCTCCCAGGATTGAGAATTAGGCTTTGCATGCACTTCACTTGGTAGTGTATTTCTAGAAGTCATGAACAAAACAGCACATGTGGGTAAGAAGTCTTCTTATACTCCCTCTGGTCCATATTAATGGCCTCAACTTTATATAGATTCGTATGTATCTAGTTAAGTATTTAGAGTAGATGCATTTGTATCTAGACAAAGTTGAGGCCATTAATATGGACCGGAGGGAGTAACTTAAAGAGTTGCATGGTTTTCTGACACCCAATTGCAGGCAGCTTCTGCACTGGTTTTAACTTTTAATATTGTATACACAGTACAAACCCTTCACAAAGAGTATAACAATTTAAGATCAGCTATGTATGTTTTGCAAATTTCTAATTTACTGATACTCAGAGTATGGCAAACTTTTATGATGAGTAAAGAAGCTTATTGACCTCATGTCAACACAAATGCCCTGAGCTAACCACTCGGTTCTTTAAGCAGGCAGATAGATGCATATTTGAGAATGTTTGTTCAGGTCTGGTCATGACCCATGACATGTGAGCAGTTAGGATGTCTCTGATTCCCACTGACTGTGTGATTGTTCGCTGGATAAAAATGATGCATAGAAGCTCAGGCGCCAAAGCTTTTGCAGAGCAGATTCATCTACACTTCTCACTACCTTGTACAGTACATTCTAATCAACCGACCTGAAAACAGTCTATGTTACCCTTCCAGTGGAAAGTAGATTAATCTTTTTTGTTTTGTTTTGTTTTGTGCAGAGTAATACACCGCATATGCTTGCACGGATTGCACACATGTTTTTGTCTTATTCTCCTATGTATGATCGGCAGGCTGCGATTAGCAGGTACCGAACCAGTTGTGAGTTTATCTTTAGCATTTTCTTCTTTCTCATATGTACGGCTGAGAATAACATAATGCAGTTCAATTAACATCTCCATTAATCATCTAAGAACACCATAGTCTTTTGTGAACTAGTAGATGAGCAAGCCAATCAATAAACAATTGGAATATTAGTATTCCCAATTTGGTATGTGCAGAAAAAATACTGGGTTGCTTCAGATTTGCAGAACCAGATCTGAACATCGTAACCAGAATTATTACTTGTAAGAACTGTAGATCTTAGACAGCAACATCCACGAGCTTAATTGATCGAACCACAGCAATGTGTGAAGTTGAGCAACACAAAACATTGTCCAATACAGTTGAAACAAAAGAGATGCAAACATCGATTCAAGCCAGCGATGAAAAAACGAACAGCAGCAGCAAATCATGCATGATGAAAGTAACCACAAACTGAGCAAGAAAGCAAAAGGCAATCACTTCTACGTGTTCCTTCGTACCAGTTAATGCTATTAGCAAACCACTAACAGATGCATGCGTCCGTGCATTCCACATGATGCTTCCCCTCGTTCAGATGGCGGTAGAGGAGCCATGGTGATGCTGGGTGGCGCTGCTGATCATGCCGCTCCACAGGCCCAGCCCGCTCAGCGAGCTCTCCTGAGGCATGCGGCTTGCCTCGCCGCACCACTCCAGCGACAGCAGCCTCTCTGTCGGCGGCTTCATCTCGATGACGGTGGCGTCGCGCTGATCCGCCCGCGACGCACCGAAAGGCAGCGCCAGGTGCTCGCTCAGGCCAGCCGCATACCGGAGCGCGTTCAGCGCGTGGCATTCCGCTCCGCCACCACCACTGCTAATGCCCATCATGCCTGGCCCTGCGAAGTGTGTCTCGGAGATCGCGCTCTCAAAGCCGCTGGAGCCGCTGAGTATGTGGTCGTACTTGTTCCAGTCCAAGAGCCCGAGGCTGGAGAGCGGGTCGGCCGCCGAGACCGGCGGCTGCTGCATCCCAGAGAAGGACAGGTGGAGGCCGGTCTCAGCCATGTGGCGTCCGTATTGATGAAGCGGCATCATGGAAATAGGCGGCGCAACGGCGGCGTTGGAGTGCTTCTTGGAAGCGCTGGCACGCTTGTTCTTGCGGCAGCCACCGCCGACGGGGACGTTGCGCAGTGAGCCGCCCTTGGTCCAGTAGCGGCGGCACGTCTTGCAGAAGTAGCGCGGCTGCGAGAGGCTGTAATTGTTGTAGTAGCAGAATTTGGTGTGAGCTGAGTCGCAGCGCGGGCACTTGAGTGGCTGGTCGTGCTGGGGGCGCAGCCGCCGGTCAGCCGCCGCCTGCTGTGCCTGAACCTGCTCCGGGCACGCGATGATCAGCTCCTCCGACGGTGACGATGACCCCATCCCACCCTGGTCCTCGGGGACAATGCCCTGAAAGCAAAAGCACACGAGAAATGTACGTCACCACGTGGTCACAATGTGATCTGTCTGTAATCAATCATCATCAGCCGTCGTGACAGAAGAAGCAGGCATGGAAGCCTCGGAACGCGGGAAAGCTTGTGTGCATGGTCCCTTGCATGTTGGAAGCTGCATGCAGACGTGACCAAGCTAGGGTTTCTCAGACGATAAAGCTTATGATCGATGGTGTCTCATGATGGAAGTATCAAGTATAGATCTGGGGCTGATCCTATATTGAACCGAACTTTTAGTCTCAGATTGATCGCTTGCTTTTCATCACATGCAAAAGTAACAACAGATGTATGCACTGTATTGTAGATTTCTTGAGGGCCTGCCATGTTTACTTGGTGACTTGGTCTTTCACTCCTTTTTATGATTATTACACTAGTATCCTTGAGAGTGATCATGAACTTGTTCTGCCATGGGGTTTATACTTGGCAAGTTTGGAATCTTTCATGCATGTGTGCTTTAAATGAGTGTTTGTGTTGTATGACCTCATTAGAACATATTTTGACCAACCCAACCTCTGCAACGACTAAGGATATATACATATACCCACAGTTAAGTTTGATCACCCTTAAAAACGGTGAATCTATAGTAAAAACGTGCTATAGCTAGCTCCGCTGCTAATGATGATGTTTCTACAAATTAACATTTTCTTGAAGATAGGCAACTTATCTCATGTTCTAAAGTTAAAGTCCAACTGATCTGATCAGATGATCAAACTGTACTTGTTTCAGTTGTTTGAGTGTCTTTTATCTTGTCTTTGCTTTTACTTGCAATACATGTGTGGGTCACTAGCTAGCCGGGAGCTACCATTCACTTTTCACAGTTCCTTGAAGTGGACACTATTAATGTCTGGTCGAATGCTCGCTTTTGTTGCATCTTTTTCTAGTTTTCCTTGTAGCGAGCTTCTTTGTGCCCCAAAGACAAAGGACAAAGTGTTTCAGAAACACTCTTGAATTAGTGAATTGCACTACTGACCAGATGTTGCGTTTACATGGAACAGGTAAATTAGGTCAGCTCATGTACTAGATGATTACTTCTTCAAAACAAACAGGGACCATGTGTATCTCGTTAAAGTGTGATAGCCAGTTACTTTTACTCATGAAAACTGATATAGTAGTAGATAGAAAGAAACTAAACATGAAAACAGAAGAAAAGATCAACAATATGGAATAAATCCTCGTTAAACAACATGGAAGTAGAAATGAATCAGTGAAAATTACATGCGGTACTAGTCTGAAAGTAGCAAGTAATAGAGAGAATGCGAACGCATCTGTGGGTAGGATGATCAACTCCAGAAAATCTTTATAGTTTCAGCAGGTCATCGCATGATTCAAGTAGGAGTATGAGGATCTTACGTGTAGATCTACAGCCTACGTATATACGAGTGTCAAGCAAGGAGATCGGTACTGAAGATCTAGCTAGCTACAACTATATATTTTCCTTGGACGACAATCGTCTTTAATTTAGACATAGTAGAACTGTAGAAAACTAAGAGACGCCTGTTTCTTTCCCATGTACTAAGCAGCAGGGTCAACTCTTGGTTCTACAGGAACAATTGCTGCTGATATATAGACGGGAAATATCGATCGCATGTGTGAAACACGGGCCAGGAAGTAGGCTATACTACTTTTGTCTTTCTTCTGACAATACGCATGGAAATACACAGATCAAAACAATAGAGATTCGTGCGACGTGGATCACTTAGTATCACTTCGTGCATGGAAATACGCATGCACGCGTGAGATGCGAAATTTACCAAGTGATTGCGATGACCATGGATCACTTAGTAGCACGTACTACGTACATACCTTGAGCCAGTCGGAGTCCATGCAGAAATGCATCGGATGAGCCGCTCCTGCCATCATCGATCGATGGATCGGCCGTCCGCGCTTGCTTGCTTGCTCGCTCGCCGATCGACCAAGAGCAGCCCAGAGACGATAGCCTCTTTCCGCAGCCCGCGATCGAGATGTATATGGTGCTCCCGCAAGTTCAAGATCTAGCAAAACAAAATCTAGCCGGTAGCCACTATGATCTATACCTACTACACACACGATGCAGGTGACTCCTTGTTCTCGTTCTGTTAATTGTCGACGAATTTGAGGGTGGCTAAGTAGCTAAAAACTGCGGGCAGATCGATTCAGAACATGATCAA
Organism: Avena atlantica; assembly: GCA_910589765.1. NCBI lineage: Eukaryota > Viridiplantae > Streptophyta > Magnoliopsida > Poales > Poaceae > Avena > Avena atlantica. The sequence continues at coordinate 204,962,910 of OU342738.1, read as the reverse complement.
GAAGAGAAGGGGTGCTGGGTGCATATAGGAGGAGATAGAATAGGCCGGCCGAGCTAAGCTACGGAGAAGAGTTAGGAGAGGCTGGTGGTGGTGTGCTACTGGTAGTTGGTGCGAGATGTGAAGGAGCTGGGAGGGGAGCTGTGAATAAGAAGGGAAGGAAAAGCAGCGCCATGGCCAAAGCCCCAAGCGGCCAAGCCAGACGGGTTGAGGACTCTGAGATCACCAGGAGGGGCTCGGGGGTGGTGGTGGTGGGGCTGCATGCAATGCATGTCGCCTTCCTGTGTGGGGCATCGGTGTCGGGGCATGCGTCCAGCGAGTCTGCGTGGAGACATGGCGTGGGGGAAGACGGCCCTCTTCTCCACTGGTGGGGCTCTGGGGAGTGGGGTGGGCCTACGCGCGAGGCTCGCATCCCGCGGCGTGTGCGCGTGTCGGTCGGCCGGCTCGCTCGCTCGCTCGGCGGCCTTCACCCAGTCTTCCGCTAGCGGCTAGCCCTCTACTGCCTACCGCTACCGGCTAGCTTCCCGATCGGCGGGTGGTCCAGCTCACGGTGTTGCCCGCTAGCTGAGCTGCGCGTGGTTCCGAGGTGAGTACCCGAAGCGTGGACGTACGTACAGCTCTGTGGCAGGCAGTTTTGCCGTTTGTTGGATGGGGTAGTTCTCAGTTCGCGGGGTTGCAGATGGAGTGAATGGCATTGCTAAAAAATCGCATGGTTTTTCTGAAGGCTGCTACTTTGCATTTTGTTTGATTTCTAAGATTAAAAATATCGTGATTCTATCACCTACAGGCTACTTTGTACTTGTACTAAGGCCCCGTTTGAAACATAGGATTTCCATTTTTTTGAGGAATTTTACAGGAATCGATTTCCATGAATTTTTTTACTATAGCACCGATTGGATACCTAACACTAAAATATGTCTAAATACATATAAATCTAGACAAATCCAAGTCAACTAATATGGGTCAGAGGAAGTACAAAACTCTCGTACGGAGTTGTTTTCATGGGAAACTGCAGGAAAAAAAACATCCGCTGCAACCTCTTTTTTCTTTTTCTTTGAACCTTAAGCGTGTTATCCTAGGCTCGGTAATATCATAGACGTGATAGTATCAATGATCATTAGCGGGACCGAGATACCTATAATAATCCTCATGCATTCCGTGATGTTCTGTAGTTTGAACCGCAAATTTTGTGTCCAATTTCTTTTATTTCTACGATGTATAATTCGTCCGAGATTTGATCATTGACATCAATATACCAATCTCGTTACCGACAAACTTACTTAACTTGTTACCGTGATATCACATCCTCATGACCTAGTCATTTTTTTTAGCTTATTGGATGCAATGTCACCGAGTGGGCCTAGTATATCATCCCGTGACTCGAAAACACAAATCCCGATCTTGATGTATATGCCTTAACGTATCCCTTTGAAATACCCAACATACATGATCGAGGAAAATGAAGCTATTAACCCGCTTAAGCAACCAGAATTAGACACACAAGTTTGCTCGATGCCGAGATCAAACTTGTGGCAGCAAAGGCATTGGGGCCACCAAGAAGACTACTACCACTTAAATTGATATCTTTTTCATGAGTAGAAGTAGATTGGATAGCCGATGTAGAAGAAGTGGATTAACTGGATTAGAATGAGCTAATTTTTTAAATAATACATTTTTTTATTGAATTGCACAAATAATACACAAAACGAACAAATTACAAATCTGTTGGTCGGTCGGCCATTCGACAGACGATCCACTGTCTTCGTCCGTTCAACGGATGAATCACCCTGCAAACCCCTCCTTTATCAAACAGCCGACAGTGTTGCCTGCAGGGTGAGGCAGGGTGTCGTCTGTTGAACGGACGAAGGCAGGGTGTCGTCTGTCGAACGGCCGACCGACCAACAGATTTACAATTTACCCGTTTTATGTATTATTTGTAAAATTCAATAAAAAAATATATTATTTAAAAAAATTAGCTTAGAATGAGCACAATCCAATCCTACGTTACTATTCTTGATAAGTGAAACCTCCGATTTAGATACCCCATGCGTGATCCACATGTAATGCAAAACTATGTATATAGCCAATTAATCAAACGATCAACTCATGCAACCTTACACAAATACGAATTAATTGGTTAGTTAAGGTTGTGAAATTCCTGTGTTTCGTTTTCCTGCATTCCAAACAGCTAGTGGCAATGTTTTTCTGAGTTTTTCAATCCACTGTTTTGCACCTGGATTCCTATTTTATTCTTGTGTTTTTTCTATTCCTATGTGTTTTGATTCCCGTGTTCCAAACAAGCCCTAAATTTTAAAGGAAAATTTACACCGAGCCTAAGCCTTTTGATAGATGAATGTATGTACTCACTCCGTTCCATAATAGAACTAAATCCACGACAATCATTTTTTCTTAAATATGAAAATGTGTGTATCATCACTTTTTTAGGTTCGGTTATGTGTGACGAGGGAGATATTCTAAACAAAACTTCTACTTCAAGAATATAAATTGTAATTCAACAAGTGATTTTTAAGTACTATCATGTATAATATAAACAAAGAAAGTAGCACCTTAGAACAGGCCAGCATATGAAAATATCAGTGGCTAAGAGAATCTTTTTGTTTCTTAGCTCGAGTCTAACCAGTGAAGTACTTGAGCCTAGCCAAAAAATCCTTAGTCATGTGTCTAATACTAGTCCCAACATTTTAAAAAACAAAAGACAAAAAAGGCCCACTGTCAGCCTTATATTACCCTAACACGAATGGCAGAGATGTGGGTAGAAAATCTAGTTTTTTCTAGGTTTTTGGGACATACAGAGGTGGCTAACCACCGCGGCCATTTTTACTCTGCTAACTCAAGTGTTATGTTGGCAAGCTTTATTGCTAGACACTGTCTAAATTAAACAGTGTACATGCTCTTAGCCTTTAGCGGTACCACCATTAGCAAGGGTGGATATGCACCCAGGGCAGCTCATGCTGCAGCCCTGAATTTAGGGTAAAAACTAAACTAGAATTCGTTTAAAATTTGGTAAAATTTATATAAAAAAAGTAGTTTAATGCTTAAACACAAGGCCCAGTCCAGGGCTTTGGCTTATTTCTGGATCCGCCCCTAACCATTAGCACAACATACTACACAAGGTCTGGAGAAACAATGTTGACAAGTAACGCGTCGCCGTGACGACACCGGATCCACGTGGAATATTTGGGACCTCGTGAAAAAGGAGCCACGAGAATACCGAAAGCTTACTCGATTCGGGACCCATGTTTTGTTCTTGTTGACCCGATCGATCGATCCCTTGGCCCCTTTTCTTTCCTCGTCGTAGTTTTTTTTTTTTGCCGCAGCCTCTTACTAAAATATACCGTCCCATGTATGTATAAAAGGATTTGTCGAAAGGTGCACTGTTGAGAAAGACGGTGATCGATGAGCTCTCTCATCTTTTCTTCACGCTTTGTTTTGTTTGTAACCAACTGGCTGGTGCTGTCATTATCTAAAAAAATACCTAGCTGGTGCTGTTAAAAGTAACCGAACATGTCTCGAAAGAAAGTAGGAGTACCAGATGTCGCATAATTTACAGAAGTTGGAAAAGTTAAAGGGAAGTGTTCAATCTAAGACGGTAAGACCAGTGCTGGGATCCCCCGACGAATAAACAACAAGACGTTATGTGAGCTCTCTCGATCTGATCCATCTTCGGCGGGCACACTGCATGTACTAGGTACCACTGCCGCCATACTCAAAATAAGTATAGTTCTCCCTCCGTTTAAGAATAAATGTCTTAGCTTTTTTAAATTTTAGATGAATAAATAAATATATATATATTAAATAGTGTCTAAATTTTGATAAATTTGAGACATCTATTTTGAGACGGAGGGAGTATAACTTCCGATCCGATTTAATTGTCATGGGCTTTAGATAATTTTTTACTAAACATGTAACAATTAATTCGGGGAAACTATTTGAATTCGACTTTTCTTTATGTGTTTGCCGTGGCATGAAGTAGCTCCGGGGGCACGGAAACACCTAGATATCCAATCCAGGGAAACGCTGCTGGTAGTGGTAAAAAATATACGTATACATAATTCCGGTCTACTACGTACGAACGTATGGCCGGAATTTTTCTGGGGCGTCTCGAAAGCACGTCTTTTTCGGGGGGCTGAAAGGCATGTGATTGCAAAGAAGAGACAAGGGCAGCGGAGCCGAAGCATCTCTCCCTGTCTTTGCGCCCTCTCCCGATCGCTTTTTTCTTCCTTCCGGATTCAAAATTTGTTTCCTTTGCTTTCCCGAACTCGCCGTCCGCAAGCAAGGTATCGATGCCCTCTCATTCCCCAGCCCCCACATCATCATCCTCTGTGGCGGTTCCGTGTGTGAAGTGCAGGGTTGGTCTCAGCCTCAGTCGGTTACTAGTCCTGTGTACGACGCACAACCCACTGATTGCTCTGCCAGGAGTAGCTTGTTCGTCGATGCTAAAGAGTAGTACGTGTATTTTGTATGTTTGTTTGTTTGTCAAATTCGTATGTCCTTTCGGAGGACCCTGCAATGAACTAGGCCTGCAATGTGTACTGACGACATTTTGTGGTTGAAAAATATGTGTGTGAAGTACTTTTTGCCATGCATGCGAAGTTTGACATATCAACAAGTTGAACTACTCACATAAAGAATATACTATAGGTGGTATCATGCATTATATTATAAAAAATCTGACGTGTCACTGTAATTATTGATAAAAAAAGAAGAGCCTAGATCTCAGGTGCTCGATTATTGATAAAAAAAGAAGAGCCCAAAATCCATTTTAGCTACTACGCTCTCGACAATGGTGATTCGTACTCTCGATTCTAATGTCGACCAGGATGCTCGGTTCGTCTTTCCTGGATACTGTATTGGTCCTCTTGCCGATGTTGGTTGATTACTATACTAGTTGATCATGTGCACATAGACAAAAAATTATGGGAGAACCCTCGTTGTTATTTACAGGTCTATGGTTTGTGTTTTTTTGTGAAAAGTACATGATGTCATTGGAGAAGAAAGTGTTCGAAGAGCTTGATGTGTTACTAGTTTCTTTTAGATTTATTTTGTAGTGTTGAAGACAGCTCATGTACCCTTGTCATGTACTATTTATTAAAATAAATATATATTCTATCGATTAAAAGAAAAAAAAAACGATGCTGAAGACGGTGAGACGGGAGTTGTAAAAACGGGTGATCAGCAGTTATCAAATGTCAACTTCTGATCTAATAATGCACAGGTGTTTAAGTAACATTTCTTTATTCCAGACTAAACAAACCTTGCCGCTTGCCGGGTTCAGAGAATTTGCTGCGCAATCGTCTGCTCGATCTCACAGCGCTGCATATCCAGTTGTTAGCTCCTGAGATCGAATCCGCCGCCGCCGTCTAATTCCTTCGGTCTACGCAGCGCGTGCCGTCAGGCGCGAGCGAGTAAACAATGGCGACTTATACCGGCGCGTGATCTTCAGTCTCTTTCAGAATACATCCGTAGCCGACTTCTATGTCCATGGACAAGGTTTGGCGCGTCAGAACGTCGTGGATCCAGCATCAGCAGTGAAACCTCAACTTTGTTTCTCTCTGAGAGCATCACTAGTAAACCCTTATCCAACCGCTTTTTTACAGTTTTGAGTGTCTAATTTCCTAGAACCTCTAAACCCTTAAACTCTCAAAAAAATTTGAGGGTCCAACTCTCAACCCGTGCTCCAACCTATAGAAGTGAGGGTTGGAGGCTCCAACCCCTACCCCGACCCGGTCGTCTTCACAACGAGCGCGGGAAGGAAATTTCCCCTCCCGCCTCCCACCCCGCGCCGCCGGCCGTCGCCTCCGCCTCTGCCCGCCCCGGCCTCCTCCCGCCCCGGTCGCCTCCCGCCGCCGACGAGCCGCCCCGGCCTCCTCCCACCTCGGCCACCTCCACCCCGGCTGCCATGGAGCGGCCGCCTCCGGCCCCCGCCTCCTGGGCCTTCGCGGACCCCGCCCCCGCCTCCTCAGCACCCTCGCCCCCGCCTCCGCCTCCGCTCCGCTCGGCCCCGGCCCCCGCCCCCGCCTCGGCATTCTCGGCGGACGTGGCAACGGTGGTGGCGGCCACCCACGTCGGTGCCAAGCGGAGGCGCGCGGGGAAACACGTCGTCCCCGCCTCCGCCCCGGCCCCTGTCGTCGCACTCGCCCCGGCCCTCGTCGCGCCGCCGCCTCCGCCCCGTCGCGCTAAGAAGCCGTCAGTGGTTGGGCCGAAGGGCGCCGCAGCCGCCAAGCACACATTGGGAGGGACCCCGACCGTGAAGAAGGTGGCCTCCCGGAAGAAGCCCGCGCTCGCGCCTCCAATCGCCGACCCTCCGCCCGTCGTGCACGAGGTGCCCGATGGAATGCCCGAAGGGCGACGTCGTTCATGGGGCTTCTCCAAGATGCGGATGTGGACATCGGGGCTCCTCCTCTCGAACCCTTTGGTTTTGGTGATGATGACTTGGAGGAAGAGGAGGAGGAGGAGGAGGAGGAAGGGGAAGAAGAGGAGGAGGTGACCGAGATAGAGAAGGATGTGTTCGCCGCCATTACCCGCCCCGCCATGCGCGCGACAAACTATAGCGAGGCCGAAGATATTATCTTGGTTCGTGATTGGGCCTCTATGGGGATGGATGCTTGCGCCGGTACCAATCAAACCATCAAACGGTATTGGCAATGCATAGAGGACGCATATTGCAAGATAAAGCCGAAGACCGGTGGGTTCGTCCCTCGTACATACCGGTTGCTTCAAGGCCGGTGGCAGTTGATGAAGCCCTAATGTGCTCGTTGGAGTGCGGCAATGGAAAATGTGATTAATGCACCGCCTAGTGGAAGCGTGGAGAGTGACTGTGAGTATATATGCATGTTTTTACATCTACTTGACTATGCACCTCCTATGCTATATGTGAAGGGTTTCGCGGCATAGTAAATCAAAATTTTCTACGGATGCGAACAGAGGGAAAGCCAAGATCTAATCTAGGAGATGCAAACAACGAGAGAGATTGGATTAGATCTTCATACCCTTGAAGATTCGCACAGCGGAACATTCGTCGGAACGTGGGTGATGTAGTCGTACTCGCTTCTCCTCCTCGCGATCCGATCCGATCTAGTACCACAAGTGGCGGTGCCTCCGTGAGATGCACACGTGCAGCACCTCGACGTCTCCTCCTTCCTTGGACCAGCAAGTATGGTGGAGAGACGGATTGGATCTACAACACGACGGCGTGGTGTATATGGTGGAGAATTTCTGCAGCAGGGCTTCGCCTACAAACAGTCGGGAGGGAGAGAGGAAGGCAGCAGGGCGGCTAGGGTTGGAGGGGAAGGTGTGTGGGGTTGGTGCGCCCCCCAGCCCTCTTTATATAGAGGGGTGGGCGCAGCCCTAGCCCCTCCCCCAAGCCCAAACCGGTGGCCCCAAGGAGAAGGAGTGGGGGGCAAGGAAACCCCCCTTCTAGAAGGTCTATCTCGAGTTTAAAACCCTCTTGGACGGCTGGGCCCTATGGGGCCTTGTTCCCCTGGCCCAATGCGTCCAGGGCACTCCCTCATAGGTCCATGCCCCCTCCCGGAAGGTGGGGCCACGTTGGTACCCTTCCGGAAGGTTCTAGAAGCTTCCGGTACAATACCGATTAACCCGGAACAATTCCGAACTCCAAAAACTGCAATGCCTTATATGAATCTTATTCTCCGGACCACTCCAGAACCTCTCGTGATGTCCCGGATCCCATCCGAGACTCCGAACAAAAACTCATAAACCAATTATCCAATCTATCCTAGCGTCGAGACACGTTAAGTGTGTGACCCTGCGGGTTCGAGAATATGCAGACATGATCTTCTATCAATAATCAACAGCGGGGTCTGGAAACCCATATTGACTCCCACACATTCATCGATGATCATATCGGATGAACCACGATGTCAGGATTCAATCAATCCCATATATATATTCCCTTCGTCTCGCGATATTTTACTTGCCCGAGATTTGATCGTCGGTACCGTCATACCTAGTTCAATCTCGTTCACATCAAGTACTTTACTCGTTCCGTAATCCGATATCACTTTGTGATTAACTCCTTAACCACATGCTTGCAAGCGGTGTTGATATCGATTACCGAGTGGGCCGAAGTATATATCTCTCCGACTTGGAGGGACAAATCCCATCTCGATACATACAACCCAACAGATACTTTCCGATCACCTGAGAGACACCTTTATGATCACCCTCTCATAGGATGACGTTTGATGACCTCAAAGCTTTCTTCCGATACCAGGGAGTTGTATTATCTCATGGTCTAAGAAATACAATATTTGACATAAGAAAAGCTTCGCAAAGATGAACACGATGACACGATCTAATTGCTTCGCTTAGTTTGGGTCTATCCACCATATCATTCTCCCAATGATATGATCTCATTATTAATTGACAACTCATGTCCATGGTTAGGAAACCTTAACCATCATTAATCAATGAGCTAGTCCTTAGAGGCGTACTAGGGACACAGTGTTGTTCACAAACCACACAAGTATTAAAGTTTCCGCTTAATAAAATTCTAGCATGGAATGTAAACATTATCATGAACAAGAATTATAATAATAACATCTTTATTATTGCCTCTAGGGCATAATTCCAACAGTCTCCCACTTGCACTAGAGTCAATAATCTAGTTTACATCTGGCAACAATCTCACACCCATGGCACTGAGGTGCTGATCATGTTTTACACGTGGAAGAGGTTTAGTCAATGGATCTGCGACATTCAGATCTGTATGTACTTTGCTAATCTTCAGATCTCCATCTGCTATATAATCTCGGATTATATGAAACTTGTGATTGATATGCTTGGTCTTTGGATGATATCTTGGTTCCTTAGCGAGTGCTATGACGCCAGTGTTGTCACACAATATCTCTCCAGTGGGTCCAATGCACTTGGAACCACGCCAAGCTCAGTGATGAAGTTTCTGATCCAAACTCCTTCACTTGACGCTTCTGCAGCAGCCATGTATTCCGCTTCTACTGTAGATCCCGCGATCACGCTTTGCTTGCAGCTTCTCCAGCTCACAGCTCCTCCATTCAAAATATACACGTATCCTGTCTGAGATTTAGAATCATCCTTGTCGGTGTCAAAACTAGCGTCGACATAACCTTTTACGACGAGCTGTTCATCACCCCCATAGACTAAGAACATTTCTTTAGTCCTATTTAGGTACTTTAGGATGTTCTTCACGGCTGTCCAGTGTTCCACTCCTGGATCACTTTGATATCTGCTCGTCAAACTAAGAGCATTGGACACATCCGGTCTAGTACACAGCATGGCATACATGATAGAACCTATGGCCGAGGCATAAGGCACTTTGCTCATAGCTTCCCTATCATTTACCGTAGCTGGACACTGAGCCTTGCTCAATATCTTACCTGACAACATAGGCACTGAACCTTTCTTTGCCTTATCCATTCTGAACCTTTTCAGAACTTTGTCTAGGTATGTACTCTGGCTTAAAGCTATCAGGCGTCTTTGTCTATCTCTGTAGATTTTGATGCCCAATATATAAGCAGCTTCACCTAGGTCTTTCATTGAAAAACACTTGTTCAAATAACTCTTCACATCGTTAAGCATGTTAATGTCATTTCCAATAATCAATAAGTCATCCACATATAGTACCAGAAATGTCACCGAGCTCCCACTCACTTTCTTGTAGATACAAGCTTCGTAGCAATTTGGAACAAATCCAAAGCTCTTGATCACTTGATCAAAATGAAGGTTCCAACTCCGAGATGCTTGCTTTAGTCCATAAATGGAACGCTAAAGCTTGCATACTTTATCAGCATCCTTAGGATCGACAAAACCTTCGGGTTGCATCATATACAACTCTTCATAAATGTTTCCATTGAGGAACGCAGTCTTGACATCCATCTGCCATATTTCATAATCATGAAACGCATCAATTGCTAATAAAATCCGAATGGACTTAAACATCGCTACGGGAGAGAAAGTCTCATCGTAGTCAACACCTTGAACTTGTCGAAAACCTTTCGCGACAAGCCGTGCTTTATAGACGGTAACATTACCATCCGCGTCCGTTTTCTTCTTGAAGATCCATTTGCACTCAACGGCCTTTCGGTTGCTAGGAGGGTCCACCAAAGTCCATACTTGGTTTTCGCTCATGGATCCCAATTCGGATTTCATGGCTTCTAGCCATTTCTCAGAGTCTGGGCTCATCATCGCTTCCTCATAGTTCGTAGGTTCACTGTCTTCTACTAACAAGACAGTCAAGACAGGGTTGCCGTACCACTCAGGAGGGGCACGCGACCTTGTCGACCTGCGACATTCAGTAGCAGCATCGTCCGAAGCTTCATGATCCTTGTCATTAGCTTCCTCTATTGTTGGTGCAGGCAGCACTGGAACAATTTCAGGTGCTGCGCTACTCTCCAATTCAAGAGAAGGTTCAGTAACCTCGTCTAGCTCTACTTTCCTCCCACTCACTTCTTTCGAGAGAAACTCCTTCTCAAGAAAGGAACCGTTCTTTGCGACAAACACTTTGCCTTCGGTTCTGTGATAGAAGGTATACCCAATAGTTTCCTTAGGGTATCCTATGAAGACGCATTTCTCCGCTTTGGGTTCGAGCTTGTCCGGCATCAACTTCTTGACGTAAGCTTCGCATCCCCAAACTTTAAGAAATGACAACTTAGGTTTAGCACCAAACCACAGTTCATACAGTGTCGGCTCAACGGATTTAGATGGAGCCCTATTTAAAGTGAATGCAGCGGTTTCTAATGCATAACCCCAAAATGATAACGGCAAATCAGTAAGAGACATCATTGATCGGACCATATCTAATAAGTTTCGATTCCGGCGTTCAGACGCACCATTGCGCTGTGGTGTTCCGGGTGGCGTGAGTTGTGAAACGATTCCACTTGCTTTAAGATGCGTGAGAAAATCATAACTCAAATATTCACCTCCACGATCGGATCGTAGAAACTTAATCGTTCTGTTATGATGGTTCTCCACTTCATTCTGAAATTCTTTGAACTTTTCAAACGTTTCAGATTTATGTTTCATTAAATAGATATACCCATATCTACTTAAGTCATCGGTAAAAGTGAGAAAATAGCGATATCCACCGCGCGTCGAAACACTCATCGGTCCGCATACATCGGTATGTATGATTTCCAACAAGTCCGTTGCTCGCTCCATCATACCGAAGAATGGGGTTTTGATCATCTTGCCCATGAGGCATGGTTCGCATGTGTCAAATGATTCAAAATCAAGAGACTCCAAAAGTCGATCAGAGTTTCTTCATGCGATTTACACCAATATGACCTAGACGATAGTGCCA